>OX637886.1:4834114-6034114 GCA_951802675.2 Boloria euphrosyne
TTTCTCTTTGACATGTTTGGTGAGAGTAGGTAAAACGCACATCAAACCACTGGTCACCGCTAGAATACTCGACCTCACCCACCCATATTTAATTACAAACAGTATCGACTAAATACTTGATACTTAGAATACAATACTTTATTACTAAACTATACTCTTACTTTATTTTATACTCATGGTAACATTATTATTCCTTTAACACATTAAATACTCCTTTTTATATTTAATCTAAAATATATTTGTATATTATTATAAACGTTTATAATAGTAGTTATATATTACGTAATATAGATTTATTTTTTTATATGAGATATTTTCCCGCAGCAAAAGTATCCTATACGTTGACCCGGATAAACAGCTAATAGCAGTCCAGTCCTACCTGTCCAGTCGGTTTCTCGTGATGCGAGACAGAAAGACAGACAGACAAAAATTCTAAAAACCAATGATTCGGATTCTATCGATAATAATGAATATTTCAATAATGTACAGATTTGACTTAGAATTTTTATTACAGTAATGTATTAAATAAGATAAAACAGAGTGGTAACCCAGCTGTAGTTGTTACCAACACGCTCGCTTGGATAATCGAGTGATGCGAGTTCAAATCCGGGTCTCGCACCTCTGAAATGTTTATGTGCGAATGATTTCTAAAATGATCACTACCACTTGTCTTACGATGAAGGAAGACATCGCGAGGAAACCAGCATGTCTGAGCCTTGCAAGTTTTCAATGGCATGTGAAATTCGCCAACCCGCACTTGACAAGGTGGACTATAGCCTGACCCACCTCGTATTGAAGGTAGGCCCGCAGTGGGACGTTAAAAAGGGCTGAATAAAATGTATAGATAAGATGATATACTTTTATAATTATCATATCGAACAGTAGGTATCATTTTTTTATTTCTTTATAGACTATAAAAGTACAACGTAGATAAGAGCTTTCAAGTACGATATGCAATAATTCCAAATGGATAGAGCCGTTGGTTGTCTCGCTAAGAGTCTCTGACCGTACATTTCTAGGCCAGCAGAGTGTTTATTGTGTACACAACTCTCTTTTATACAAGCGTAATAGAAAATATAGTCATAACATTCCTATTTTATAAGTAATTTGTGAGACATCTAAAGATTTGTTTACTGAAAAATTAGGAAAAAGTTCTTGTAAAGTAATTAAAAGGTTAAATGAATCTATAAAAATTATATTAAACGAACCTTTATAATTTTAACCAATATGAAGACATTATCCTTTAATAAACACGACGACGACATGTAACATGAAGGTATAAGTAAGTAACACATTCAATCGATTTTTCGATATATTTTGTTGCTTCAGTCGTATCCTTCCCTTCTAAATTTAAGTTTAATGAGTATTTTTCTGTTTAGAACAACATGTAAATCTGTGTAAAGATAATTTTAAGAATAGATATTAACTTCTCATATATTTAAAATTCAAAACCCATTTCCGAGTTACAATATTATTCTTTGCAATAAAAATGCAAGATTAAACTAGCTAATTCAAATCACCAAATGATATGTAATCTTTGAAACGGCATTCGGTACCACAGAGATGTAGACAGGAAAAGGCATCGGAGCGCGAAACTCAATCATTCCGACCGGCTTGGCCTGCCGCTTGTCTCGCAGGCGTCCGGCCGTGTGATCCACAGTGCTGTCACTTTCACCAACACTGTGTTATGTACATTCGTATATATAGGATACTAGCACACCACGCCCGCTTCGCTGGGCGTAAGTTGAAATAATAAATGGTTTCATAATTTTTTAATAAAATAAAAGTAGCCGAAGTTACTCCTTATAACATTAGCTATCTGCTAGTCCCGTCAAAATCGGTCCAGCCGTTTCTGAGATTAGCTGGAACAAACAGGACAGACAGACAAGACAAAAAGAAGAAACTTCATAATGAGTATTTTTATTTCATAGGTACTACAAACATGTATTTTTTATGAAGAAGTTCACTATCACTAATAACGAAACTTAAACCAACTAAATATATGACTTTTGTTTTCCATACGTTGCACCTAAAAGGTAATAAAAAAAATAGCTTTAAAATTTGTAAACTTGTTCTTAATAATAGTAGTGTAATTATTTGTAATAGTTATAGCAATTGGAAAGTAATAATTTGAAATTAAAAAATCTACTTATCTTCAATATTTTGAGTATCTTCAAAATAGAAATACCCACTTTATTTTTATCTTAAGCTTATAAATGAAACTACCTTTTCGGATTTTGTCGCGGATTTATTTTGATTTTTAGTTCCCGACGTTTCGAATGCTTTACAGCAATCATGGTCACGGGAGAGACTAAGGTATTTGACGTCTCATAGGTTTATATACTTGTTACAGACAGTGCCTACCCACAATTTACAAAAATTTTGAAAATGGCATCAGAGTACCTTATAAAATTTTAATTCTAAACATTTATATTTAAATTTAAATAATTTAAAAATAATTTACAATTATGGCAATATTATTAACTTATTTTTAGCTAGTATTATTATAATTATTATAATTTTTATTTTAATATTAGTTATTCAAAAGTATTATGTAGTGTTGCTATTCTAATAATATGTATATTTTCTTACCTATAAATTGTTTATGTTAAGTTGCATTTTATTATTTAAATTAAGTATTAATTTGATATAAGAAAATTAAGTTAAAATATAAATTGAATTTTGATTATTTTAAAGTATTAAGCAACACTACTGCAATTTAAAAATAATTTAATCAAATCAAAATATGCTTAGATTTGACAGATTCTTTTGAATTATAATTTTTAAAAATTTTTGAATTTAGATTGAAAGAAAGCTACTGCACGGTTCGGAAGGCAGTTTGTGCAGAGAAGAACCGGCAAGAAACTCTACACTTGCTCTTTTTAAAAAGTTTATCTTAAGCTTTTGACAGTGGTGGAAGAGCAATTTCGCGAAACTCAAAACCACTCGTGTCATTTCAGATATTACTTACCTTTCAACATGGCTCTTCTAATAACAATGATAATAAAGGTATCCTTTTTTCACATTTCAACAGAAAAACTGCGTATTTGCATTTCACATTTTTAGATGCCTAATGCCTAATATTATAGAGCTTTTATTCTAGTTAATAATATAATGTAAGCGTAAATGTAAAACCTATTTATATACACTTAAATTTTGAGCGATACCTTGTTCTAGTAATAAACAAGTATTTTTATATTTTAGTTAGAAACCTAGATTGTGCAACGGACGTAAAGTCTGTCCAAACTTCGTCGTTTTATAAGTATATGAAAGCACTTGTAGTATTACGTAAGATGAAAAAGCAAAGTTGTGGTTTCAGTTCTTGTGTGTGATCTTCTTTTTCTAATAAAGAATCACACTACTATGTATTATAAATGTGAATTGTTGTATATTATGAAAAGGCTTGGCATAGAAAAATTCGCCTAGAATTGGATGAATTTAATTGAAATTTACTGAAAAAATAATACGTATACTATATAATTTATATATAAAGAAAATAGATATATGTAAAAAAAGGCAATGCTTTTGTATCAAGTAGCAAAGGACTGAACCTGTGCAAGGCTTAATTACTACTTACTACTCACTTATTTTTTATTAAAAATTAATTTTCGGTTGTTTAGTGAGCGTATAACATATCTGTCTATTAGAATATCATTGTTTTAAAACTTAAAACTTTTCTGAAATATAAATGTGCCAACATCACTTATTATCATGAACAATTTTCAACATGATAATTAACTGTTAAAATATCCTTATTCCGCTTGATCCTACATACACGAGTACTCTAAACCTATATTTCATATATCATATCCAATACCTAATAAACAAGACATATTTATGTAGTCATTGCTAAAATAAATTACGCTTAATACGTTTTATATTTTCATTGAGCACGATAATCAGATAGGCATTGTTCGATTGCTCAAAATTCCATTACTATACACGAAATTCAACATATTTAATGAGATTTTCAGTTAACAGTAGAATATTTTGAATTATGAGGTTAAAAGTGATTTAGATCCAGTTATTTTTGTAAAGAATTACAAAAGTGTTTTTAAATGTATAATATAAAAACTAAATATATTAAATTAGTCAACGAGTATAGTACAGTAAAAAAGATAAATAATAAGAATTGTGAAGTAAGGTTTGGACAGATCGAAGTATTAGGATATACCTATA
This sequence comes from Boloria euphrosyne, assembly GCA_951802675.2. Classification (NCBI taxonomy): domain Eukaryota; kingdom Metazoa; phylum Arthropoda; class Insecta; order Lepidoptera; family Nymphalidae; genus Boloria; species Boloria euphrosyne. The sequence goes on from OX637886.1 coordinate 4,838,294, forward strand.
CATTCCTGACATAACAAAATTATCTCGCACTAACTTCATGTTATAAAAGATCGTCAAGTATGTTGAGCAAAACATGCACGCTCGTAACGTAAACACTTCGGTAAACAGCGCACGCGCAGTTTTTGTGCATTTAGAAGAGAACAGGTTAAGTAAAACACGAGAAGTGGAAAATTGTTTATTTTCTGGATGGAGTTAAACGTACGTAGTTTATGAACAACTCCTATCAAAAATATCCTATAGATTTAGGCATTTTGTGTTCCTCTAAATATTTTGAAATCTAAATAGTTTTTAAATCAAAGTCAGTCAAAAGTTTTTAAAACATTTTAAGCCGTATTTAGATACGCGAAGTAGGCAATTAAAGACATTCCTTTACTCCACGATGGCGGACGTACGTTTCAAATATCAAAAACTTGGAATAAATAAATCGAATAAACAATCATAATGGCCGAATGGAGCGTATTCGAAATGTTCAGATTCGACGTCACGTTTTAATTAGTTTTATTTTCAACTTTTGTAGTTTTAATTATTCGTCTGCGAGAGATAGACGGTGATTTTCATGTCTGTTTCGGTCTGAATTTTAATCGTATTTATTTATTGTTTCCCAAAATTCTATTCATTTTCATGGGCTTTCATTAGTTACGAATAAATTAAAAAGTTTTTACTACGACCTTTTAATATTCATTTATTTTTTTCAGTTTCTGTCACGTTAATATCGAAATAACATATGTTAATGTAACAAATATGGAATAATATGGTTATACATTGTACAAGTAAAATATGTAAAATCGATTAATTTAAAATGAATTGGAGTCGAAATGTTGGAATATTTCGTAGTAAAACTTTTTCCATTTCGCCCAAATCTTCTATAACTTGCGAGAACAGTTGCGAGAACTCAGCAGCACGTACTTGGGCTGAGACATACGACTCTCTATGGGGCCGTGCTGGATCGAATTATAGCTATTTGCACACTACTCTTGTACCGCTTTACGTTGATGTCCAGCGTCGTTGTCTTTTATAGGAATATTCTTTATGTATACATTTTTACTTTAGAAATAAAATTTAAAGGTCTGTTTATAACAGATTTTGACCTGTTACTGGCAGATAGCTGATGCTTAACCAGTTACTAAGGCTACTTTTATTTTAGTACAAAGTATTAGTGCTTAACAAAAAATATATAAAACGTACCAATGATGAATCCGAGCCAAGCAAGGCTGAGTCGCTAGTTGTTACTAAAAGAAAACGAAATGATTGCCAAGGCAGTTAATAAACTCAATGACTAATAATAAGTTATAGATTTTGTGCATGTAAGTACATAATATATTTTTCAACTAAAAATTCTAAGTTCAATAAAGTAATTCATCAAAACGAAAGACGAATATCTGGTATTACAGCGCCATTTCAAAATTGACAATGTTCCTGTAAATGTAGTGATGGAATACGTCCATTAAATTTGATTTGAAACCCCCGAAATCTTGAGTCAAAATTAACTGCAGGTAATACTGAACTCAAGTCTCGACGGCGAAGATTCAAATGGGAGTTGTGAATTCATTTAAAACAATAGCTTTTCAGACAACTCTTTAGTAATTTCAAGCAGCGTCTGTCGATATCCGATGACTGCGCTTAAATAAAAGTATAAAGATTTTTCCGGCTAAATATTATGACACAGAATATTTCGTAATTTTACGTACTGAAACGATTATTAAGTAAGACTTTTAGTATTGATTAAAGTTCCGATTTTGCTCGTTTAAGCAATTCCTTCGTTCTGCGTCGGTATCTCATAGATATGAAGTGACAGATAGAGTAGTGGTAGTGAAACAGAATAATGTATTGTAGACATAAAAATAATTACATCATTTAGAATTCATTTTTAAGATATTATAATAATGACATTGGAAAAAAATTCACAAATTCTAAATCCTTACAAAAGGACTGCGATTGGCATCCGAATAACCACGGACACAGCGTAGCATTCAGGCGCTGAAATTGAGGTTCTAAAAAGCGGCAAGTTAGTCACAATTGACGTTTTTATCCGTTTTTGTTGTTGAACCGATCGGAAACCACCGATCGTCTAGGCAAGAAATATCTCTAAAAAGAAATTCTCTGTTTACATAATATACCTACCATTCAAAAAATTATATATACTAATCAGTTTGAAACAAATGACAACAGTGAAAACAGGTAAAAACAACAGTTCTATTATTATATGATTTAGCCAGATATTTCTTTCGAAAATAGTGGCTTCGCATTTCATATTTAACGAGTTATTGGTAGGTATACTATATTATACTCGTAGATTATATTATTATATATTATCGTATTGATGTATTTTAGCAATTTATCTTTAATTAATTGGACGAAATGGTGCGCATTGAACAAGAATAGACTATACATGTTAATTTTATTTATTGTACTCGAACAAAAATTAAAACGTGTTCGTGTCCCAGTAATGGTTTGTTCACCACGTTTCTTCAACCATATTCACGAACTTACACATTCATAGATTTTATTTAGCCCCTTTTAGCGTACAATTTTTACAAACTTAAAATGTCTTACTTATTTATATCTAATCAAAAGGCCAAATAATAAGTTTCAAGCTTCTAGCTTTAAAAATGACGTAATTTCCATACAAACTGTCATCCCCTATTTCAACCTCTTACAGCCTTTTTTTCGCCTTTAAAGTTTTACTTTACTTTAAAGTAGCTTATGTCCGTCTCCTGACTCTAAGCTACCTCCCCACCAATTTTCAGCCAAATCGGTACAACCGTTGCACGTTGTTGAGTTATAAATAGTGTAACTAACACGACTTTCTTTTATATATACAGAAGAAGATAGAAGATGTACATCGTGTATATCGAAAGGGTAGATTAATTAAAATTCATTTAATTTCTTTTAAAAATTATTATATATTAGTTGAGCTTACCGCTAATTCTTATTCGGGAGCTCAGTTTATGAGTAAATTATAACTTTCACGAGCAAGCTGAATCCAGAGCTCGACCTAATTCGAAAAACTTTATCTTCGACTATTCATTTTTAAATCAATTTACTCCTTCTAATTGGCACGTTAGGTATTTAAAGCCAAAAAATGTTTTTTACTAGGTTATTTAAAATAATACATTTTGTATATCAATACATCTATCTATGCACATAATTAAAACTGGAGTGTATGTTTTTAATGTAGAAATAACAGACATTTGGATTTGTGGCACTTATAAGAAAAAAAATACAAATTATTTGTTTGTCTTCATGTATGTCTGTCCATCGGTCTGTCTATCTGGCTAATCTGTTACTTGAGTCTTAACTGGACCCATTTTGACGGACTTTTACTAGCCGATAGCTTATGTTATGTGGAGTAACTTAGGACGCTTTTTTTTAAATGTACCTAGGAAAAAACCTGAGCAAAGTAGATGAGTCATTAGTACATAATATATTGTAAGATATGATCGTAACAAGCTAATTTTATCTAGCACATTTTTCGATGTTCCAAGTTTATTTTCTAAGTATAGATGAACTTACTAATACAGAACACTTTATAAATAAATAAATAAATAAATATGTTAGGACATTATTACAACAGCGCCATCCAGTTCCGCAGTAAGCTACGTTACGTGCTTGTGTTACGGATGCCAGATAGTTGATATACTACAAATATAAATTTTAAATACATACATATTATAAATATAAACACCCATGACTGGAGTACAAACATTCGTGATTAGCAAATGAATGCCCCCAGCTGGACTCGAACCCGCGACCGCTGGCGCAGAAAGTAGGGTCACTACCTGAGCCGAACGAGTCGTCAATTTTGGAATCGTAATTACACAAAATACGTTAAATATTAGACATAACTTAAATAAGTTATAATTAAATATTTCCCGCTTGATAACTTCTAACAACACAAAGAAAATGTAAAAAAATCAGTAAAATATTCTTGAACACGAGAAACAAATGAAGTGGCGATCAAAGAACTTTTTTTCACAACTAAGGGAACGAAAATAAATTAAATACACAACACCAATGTACACGGAATGGACAAGCTATTTGCTCTTGTGCATAATTGAAGCAACCTCTCCGGACGGGCATCAATTCGCGTCAGATTTCAGTCAATTTCTATGTCAGTATGTTAAAAATAAAAGGTCACAAAAATTCTTTGTAAGTAGTAAATATTAAATGTAATTTTTTCCGATATGTATCCACAAAATATATATTTTATATAAATGGTGTATTGTTATAGATATCATTAATATAGATATTATGTAGATTATAGTGATGAGTATACTAAAAGTACTATAGTAGGAAAAAAGTAGCTTTAAGTCAGTGGTAGCCCAGCGGTAACGTGCTCGATTGTATAACCAAGTGATGCTGGTTCGAATTCGGTAGGCTTATTACGTATCTAGCAATCCACCAGCGATAGCGAAAATTGTACAATAATTGCTGTCCAATCGCAAAATCGTATTAAACTTATTAAATTCTTTCGTAGTTTTTCATAAATTCATTTGTATTTGCATTCATTGATTTGGTAATTGTGTAGATACGTAATAAGCCTACGGGTCTCGCACCTCTAATATTTTCATGTGCGGGTCATTTCTATCCTGATTCTTACTCGTCTTACGGTGAAGGAAAACATCGTGAGGAAACCTGCATGTCTGAGAAAACCTAGCAAGTTTACTACATTAGACCAGCGCGGTGGACTATGGCCTGATCTCTCTAGTATTGTATTGGGAGGCCCGTGCCCAGCAGTGTGACGTCAAAAAGGGCTGAAGACAAAACTATATTAAGATATATCTACATAAAATATCTAGGAAAATAGAACAATTTTTCTATTAACTTAATAAAAATATTATAAAATCAAAACACAGGTATAATATGTTTATCTATACTTACTGCATTACGCCAGACTTAAATATATACTAGTGCCCAATTTATTAAAATTCCTTACCTGTTACAAAATATTGCCACAAAACTAAAAATAAATTTAAAATTCCCTTTTAGTAACAAATTCGTAGCGGGTAACTTTTGCAATAAGTATTAAGCCAAAGTAAGACAAAACAATGATCTTTACTTTCAAACTTAATACTTGAAAAGTCAAAAGAGATAAGTTCATACTGTCGCTGAAGTATTCTTGAGATCTGAGGCGGATCTGCATTGCAAATATTTTCTATTTTATTAAGACTGCGCTACTGATGGAATACAATTTTGTGAGTTTTATCAAAAGTATTATAAGCTAGTGTAAACTTAACCCCACTTTGCTCGGTATGTTTGTTAAAAAAATATTAAAAAAAAACTTAATACGTACCGTACGTATATTTAGCCTCGTCGGTGTAGTGGCTAGCATGTATGGCCACACATCGAGAGGTCCTAGCTTCGAGTTCCGGGTCGGGCTAAATTTAGTTAATGATTCTTCTCTCTTTCTCAGCCCGGAGTTGGAATGTTGGCCGTGTGTCACCCCCGTACCTCAGAGAGCACGTAAAGCCGTCGGTCCTGCGCCTTATCTCTCATTAGTCGTGTCGAGCAGGCGTCCCACAGGAGTATGAGAATGAAAGGAATAGAGAATGCAATTGTGTCTGCGCGTACTCTTGTGCCCTATAATATCTCCCGCTCAGTTGGCTAGTCTCAATGAGATTGGAGTCGGTCGGAGAACATTATTATTATTTTATAATTATTTCGTATGCATTTAGCAAAAAGCTGTTAATTTTAACATTAAAAACAGACCAATCATTTTTATTTATTTTTATATATATTTTTTAAAATTGTAGTCGTTCCTTTTGTTACATGGAAATAAGTGATATTTTAAAAAAAATACAACACGTGATTAACTGAATGAATTTTTGTCAGTAAAAGGAGCTCAAGAGTAACTGAATAAATACGCAGAGTCGGCTCTGAAATGAAATGTAAGTATTAATATCGCGTTGATGTACAAATGCGATTTATATGAACTTTACCACCGTATTCCGTATATAATATAAATATGTTGGGATAAACAAATAACTTGACACGAGGAAAAAATAATCGCACGTTATTTGTTTGCCTTTCACGTAGTATAAATCGTGACGGTATGCTATATTCATTCAAATAAATCATTGTCATTACTTTATTACACAGATATTCATTGATCTCCAACTTCCAAGTTTATTAAACACATACGAGTATGTAAAGATATGCGGAAATTGTTTAATTTTAAATGACAGTAATTCGTCTAGGGTGTTCATAAGGTGCATAATTTACGGAGATCCGACCGTACTTAAAGTGTTAAGCCGCGATGTGATAGCTCCATTAATAACTAACTACACTTAAACAGACCTTCTTACTTATTCAGAGATAGACTACGGGTAAGAGATATGTAATGTAGAGAGGAAAACTTTCATATAGAAAATAATCATGTTGACTTTAGTTGTAAATAAATTAATAAATACGTACGAATATGTCGGGATATTAACATACACTGTACCAACTAGCTCCATGGTCAGATTCGACGATTGTGTTATGGATACCAGATTAATACACATATTATATAACTTTAAAATACACTTTTAAAATGTAAACAATTAAGTGTAATTGTAATAGAAATATTCGTACATCTCACAAATGAATGCCCCCAGCGGAGCTCGAATCTGCGACCGCTGGCACAGCAAGTAGGGTCACTACAAACTAAGCCAAACATGTCTATTTCGTCTCTTTTATTACAAAATAATGTACTACCAGATTCCCTAAATTGGCTTTAAATAATAATTTAATTAAACTACTCACTGTAGTACTTAAGTCTAGACTAGTTATTATGAAAGTTACCTATCTTATTTAGCTCATACTATTTCTATAAAATAGACTGCTACATAGAATTAAGGGGTAGTTCAATCAAGTGGATCTGTACAGTAATATGAACATTTCACTATATTATAGCACAGCATATGCGTACTGTATAAACACTGTGTTCTGTAAAAAACCACTGACTTTCAAAATACGGGCTTCTACTGGTATTTTATGAAAAATAATCCCAGTATTTAACCAACTATTTTTACCGCAGCTGAGAGTCGAATCCATAACCACACATACTTCGTGTATGCTAGACCAACGTGGCCATTGATATACTAGGAAAAAAGGTGTAGATAAGTCATACGCGCTCAAAAAGCGGCACACCAAAACTAGGCTAATTGGCCCACCTGAACATAGTCACGCGTTGACCTCGCACTGTCGAGAATTATATTTGTCTCTTTTTCACTGGCGATACTTGAATCATGCCATCCTATTTTGACGACTAATCGTAATGTAGTGTGTTATTGCAATATTTTTAGTTATTCATGTGTGCGTTAGTGTGCCGTTTTTGAAGGTAGAATGTCGTTTAGGTAACGTATCTACACCTTTTTACTTATAATATCATTGAACGTGGCAGACGATGTCGATACTATAATTATATCAAAGTATATATTTTTATATGTTCATTTTAGATGATTTAGTAAAATTGAAAGGCACAAATGTATCACGAATAAAACATAAAAACGCGAACGGTAAATGAAATTCGTCTTAATAGCTATTCCTGTCATATTTCGCTGTATTTATGGCCGACAATACATTTTATATTAAAATTCAGATATATTTTTCCAAGCTTTCCATAATAACTGCTCGTTCAATACATTCATTGTCGGAAACCTCTAGTTATTTTCACAATTTAATGTTTCTACGAAAGCAGCTCTCACAAATATGATACATCCTATTACTTCTTACATTTCATATATTTTTAAATATAAGACTCATTTTTGTTAATTTAAGAAAATTCTTAAGACCGTGAAGTATACTTGTGAGCTAGTTGATACTCAACTGTTGTTTGGGAAAATAAATAAATATAAATTTTGATTGTAATAGAAAAATGAATTTAAAAGGGTGTTGACAGTTTGTTGGGTTTAGCTTCAATTATAATTGGGTGTGGACACATACAGGAAATAAATACGGGACAGATACAGTAATTAAAATATTTTGTGAATTTAGATCTTATTCTTGTAGATCTTATTCTTATATTACAAATTTAGTTATTACGTTTATTGTAAAAAATGTACCATAACGTAATCTAATTCACTACCTCCTGGTTTCTAATAAATTTGACTTTGGACTCTCAGATGACAGACATTATAGATTCTCATTTAGGACTCGTGAGTTCATAACCTGCCTACTATCGTCCTCCACAAGCTTTTTTGTAATTGCCAGATAATCTTCTTATTTCTATCTTCATTGATGTCATTGTAATATCATCTTTTATTTCTGTTTTAAATAACAGGTTTTATCTTGCTTACATTTAAATCCCTTTTTTATAGTTATACGTTAGTCGTTAATGTATTCTTTTTTAATAATTATTACAACATGGAAAGACATAATATTAAAATTCAAGAATTTCAGTGTAAAATGTTGAAATACTCAACTTAAGTTGGAGAATTTTATTCGTAGATTTGCAATTTTTAGGTACAGCATACCACGCGACGTGACCAATATGAATGTTATACAATTTGTCAGCCTTACGTGGTTATTTGCAGAGCGCAGGTGCGACCCTGTCATAAGATAATGACAGATTCCACTTGCGAAGTTAGCGGACTGAGACTTCACCCTCGTCATCTGCGATAACTTATATAACTTCAGGTTGACTTGAGCTCGTTTAATTAGCCAATTAATTGTGAAGTTCACTAACTTATTCCTTAAATCTATAAAGTAAAAGATTTATCATTTTCATTTCAACAATTCGGTTCAATCTCGTTATTTCACGTTAAGATAAATGTATGAAATTATTTTTATTGAAAAGCAATTTTGGGGTGCGATTTTCGATGTCACTTATAAAGACTAGATTACAATAAGTTAATAAAGTGAAGAGGCATATTATAATACGTTTTTACATACTCTGAAACGTATAGGTAAAAACCGAAATGAATATTTATTACAACATTCCCAAATCAGTATGACTTAGGAATGATACTTGGGACATAAAATTAAGCACTAGCTTTTACCTCAAGCTCCTACTAAACTCGTATCAAACTAAGCTAGACTTCGAAATTTCGACTGTGAAAATTACTTAAAATATTGTGGACTTTTCGCACATTAAAATTCTACTTAGGTGTAACTGTTCCTAGAAATCTACATAAAACCAGTTAAGAAAATCTGTTGAAATGGCTATCACATTATATAGATGATATCAAAATCGGAATTTTAGGACAAGCCCGCTATACCTTTAAATTCAAATCTCGATTCCCCAACGTACTTCGCATATGGAAAATTTAATAAAACTCTTCGCATGCAGAACGTACAGCCGTCGGACTATCGTTTTATTTAGGAATCGTAAACTTTACATTTTAAAGAGAATTTATTTTTTAAGTATATTTTGCAGTGTTGTAACTAACGCTCTATGTGTGATGTGCTATATATGAGTATACTGTGTTGCTTTTTTAGTAAGAGATTCCGTTCCTGAGAGCTTATGCGTCTTAATCTGTTTTGTAAATATTTGAAATTATTTAAATTTTATTAAAAGTATCCGTTAAATATGAAGATGTAATTAAAATATACAACACTTCATTAAAACTGGATTAAAAATCAATAAGTTCTTTTACCTGCTCTTCGTACAAAGGGATATTTAAAAATCAAAAAAAATATTTTTATACATAATAAAATATTTTTACTTTAGATATTATGCAATAACTGGTATGAAGTCAGTAGATTTGTGTCTACTTCGTTGACTTTTATTAATTAGAAATAGGTAGGTAATTAAAAAATTGCAAAGCTTTAAATTATTATTAATTAATAAAGCACAGGTATACTATATTATCTATTTGTGTGGTAAACAACGGTTTAGTATGTGTTTGGAACCAAGCACTTACTAATATTATTTGTGGTTAACGAACATGCATAATAATACATTTTAATCAATTAATTCTATTAATATTCTAGAAACATAAAATAGTAATCATTTTAAATAAATAAACTAAATGAATATGCAATTATGGTTCCAAATTTAAGTTTGAAATACTGTATAGTAATACTGAAAATAATATTAACCTTATATTTATAAGGATCGAGTAATAAGCAAATATTGAAGTCAATAATAATAAATCTGGAAAAGAGTAGTAAGTCTGAATTGCAAAATTATTTTTAAATTGAGTTTAGTTTTTCCGGGTCATGATGAAGGATACTTTTTAATGCTAGAAAAATCTAATTTCCGAGAAATCTCATGTAACCATTAAAACCGACTGTAAAACATCACACGGTATGTAAATTATGAGAATTTAGTTAAATGTCTTTAAAACACGGACGGAGCCGCGGGAAATACCTACTAGTTGTTTATATAAATGGGACGAGGGATATAATACACTTGTACATAATATTTTACTCGGAATATTGACAGACACTATAATCACATTGTGCACATCTGTATACCTATAAATCCTAGGCGTTGAATCCAAAAGTGAGAATACAATAAAGCACGTGTCACGGCCGATGTCACCCGCTCACACGCCGCCTGAATTTAAACCACTACCATTTTCAGACGTCTACATTCGAGCCGAAAGAATGTACTTAGCGGGCTTTAGCCATTTTTATCTGTGGCAAATAAAGTAAAAAATACAATAACTAGCCTAGTCCTATTCATAGGTTACATTTTGTTATAGAATAAAATCTTTTTTAAAGGGTATAGTTACACATGCTCATAAAATGTCATGCTTATTAGCATGATGTTAGCATGCTTAAAACAAGCATGCTCTTCAAACTGACATATTATAAATGTAATTGACTGACACATTATAAATTAAAAACGCTGTGCAATAAATTGAACACACATGCTATTTAAGCACGGGCTGGTTCTTTGGTATTCGACATTCTAGCAAGTTCTCTGCCAGTGTGCAAGTGAAAAATGGAAAACCAAGTGAATTTTTCAGTAGACTTTGACAGTAGCATGCCCAAAAATCGCACGACCGTCGAAATTTGAGCATGCTCGAAATAAGCATGCTCATTATTAGCAATGCTTCGACACACATGCTACTAAGTAGCAATTGCTCAATAGTGGCATGCTTTCGTGCTAGTTATGAGCATGTGTAACTGTACAAATCTACAAAGCTGACAGATGAAAGCTCTATGACCTCCATATTCTATAAATCCTAGTATTGAGTCTCTGGGATACAATAGAGCACATGTCATGCGTGTTGTCACCGGATCGCACGCCAGCCGACTTTTAACGGTTCTCGCCATTTTCAATTCAGATATATATTGCAGATTCACTGTTGAAAAATAAAGATTTAGTTGCAGGAATTTCTAATACATTTGCAAACCGAACATATATTGAACTGAATATTCAATTTTAAAACAGAATATAACATGAAAAGCTTTCCTAATATTTTTGATAACTGTTATTATTGGTACATTAAATTCTCGTACAAAAAAAAATCTCGTAAAAACGTACGTAGTGTCGACAAACCTTAGCAAAGTTAGGGTAAGTCGGTATATATATATATATTCATTATTGCACAAAAAGTAAACAGAACAGTAATAATACAGAAAAGTTGTGACCAAAGGTGGACTTATCTCTATGAGAGATCTCTTCCAGTAAACCCTGCATGTGAGAAATAGTGTTAAGAGCGGGACAAAAAGAGAAAGTGCACAGAGACAAATTGAAAATATGTTTAAGGGTAAAACATACAAAATATATACCTACTTGTATACAATGAATATACAATTACATACATATATACATACAGACATACATACATACATACATACATACATACATACATACATACATACATACATACATACATACATACATACATACATACATACATACATACATACATACATACATACATACATACATACATACATACATACATACATACATACATACATACATACATACATACATACATACATACATACATACATACATACATACATACATACATACATACATACATACATACATACATACATACATACATACATACATACATACATAATATAGGTATTATATGAATGAAAACGAATCCCTTAAAATGATTTGATCTTAATGTTTAATATTTCTATTAAAAATAAGGGCAATTAGCAAGAAAACTACTACACTGGTTTAATGATCGAGATTATTTAAAATAATAATTTTGATCAATAAACGTTAACCTAAGTATAAATTGTATAGTTTATGCATCGCCAAACATTTTAACAATCATCTAATAGGCAATTATAACGCAAACTCCTACCGTATATGCCTACAATGTTTCGAGAGCCCAAGCCACTATCTAATGTAACAGACGGTCCAAAACCTGTTTAATTAATCAAGAGTCAAGATTATTAATTAATTCATCAAGAAATTCCTTTCCTTTGGCGACCTTTGCGGATACCGGCTAGTTCTATTAACCTTTGAGTCTCTAAACTGAATAGGCTTTAATCAATTTCAGCATGAATTTATCTTACTATCGGGTATTTGTTATAAAATTAAACATGATTTAATAAGCTCGAGCGTGATAGAAATGTTACAACTATTGACTTACCCTCAATTCGCTTATGTTAATATTTTGTTGCTTCTTAAAAGATGATCCATCCATAAGCCATCCATTTTTTACATACGTGAAACAAATAATGTATGTGTATATTCATATTCCGATCAAAATGATTGACCTTTAGCTATTTACGTTGATGTATGCCCATACAAATGTTTTAAGCAGTAACAATTGCAAAATAGGTACTAAATACTGGCTGCGTTAAAATATGTGAAAAGTTTAAATAACCATAACTAGACAAAATAGTGAAAACTCCCGTAGTGACTTTTAGGATCGCTACACAAGTTGCAAACACAAATGAAAACGTACACATTCAGGAGGGCGTATTTGAACTCGATAACATCGTTGCCAAAAGTGACGAACTAATATATATACCTATATTGATGATTTAATAGCAATTAAAAATCTATATTATAATATAAAAATATATGCAATAGTAAGTACTCCATATAAAATTATTGTAAAATAAAAAAAATAAATAACCGATAATAGTGAAACGGGTACAAATCTAGGTTTTGCACCTCTGATATTTTATGTTCGAATCATTTCTAACACAATTACCACTTGTGTTGCATGCAGGGAAATATTAAGAGGAAACCTCAATACCTGAATGAAACTAGCGTGTTTTCTAAAGACTTATGAACTCCGCCAACCCGCATTTGGTGGTAGGCCATAGCCTAACCCCATTCGTTTTGAGATTGAAATGAGATTAAAAAATCTATAAGAAAACTGAAAAGATTTTATTTTTTTCATCGCACTTATCTCCAGAAAAATATATTTGTATTTTAAAAACTTCAAATTATAAGCCCATACCGGTCATAATTAAGTTCTTAAAAAGACTATAACGTGATTGTTAATTAAATTAATACCTGTACCCAAAACTGTTGCGTTACAATAAATGCAGAATTCCTAACGATAAGATTATAATATCTTATTTTAAATTTTAAATGAAATGAATAGATGAATGAAACTTCATATTTATATTAAAAATACCTTCCTTTTTAATGTATAAACCTTGATGTATATTTTATACTATTCAAATTTATTTAAAAAAAATCTTTAATTGTTTGACGATAACACTTTTGATTTCAATTGTACCGACACTAGCATATACTGTAGTACACTTGTATAAAGGAGTAGTGTAATTTATGAGCAGGCGAGGCTTTGTGGCCGCTGAAATAAACGCTTTTGTTCCCGACCCGAATGTTTCTAAATCACTCCCAGATACAATCGGTAATGCTGCACTTTTTATTTCGAGCACTAAAATACTAGTGTTATATTAAAATGCTGAAATGAAAGCAAATGTTAGGTTTTGCCAAAGTTCTAATATTTTATAATTTTAAAAAAAAAATCTTTATTTTTAATATGCAGTTCCTATTTTAATAAAACTTCCGTCTTAAGATTGAGATAGACAAAGATATTTCTTACTACAAAGATATAGACTATTTGGGTGAAAAAAGAATAAGCCCTCTTTTACTGGTAGAAACAACAAAACTTTAAAGCATTATTGTCTATTAGTTCCACTCATTAACAAATCAAAGATCTTGCATCATGCATCCTTATCATTAGCATAATTTTTATTATCTCAATAAAAAAATGAGCACCAGCGAAATATACATACATATATTATACAAAATAATCATCAAATTTTAATAGTTTGAAAAAAATAATACATGCAATATTAAATAAATATAGTAATATATTTATATATATTTTAATCATTACTTCCTCTACTTAAATTAAAAATATGATGTAGTAAGTACATACAGAAAATTATAATTTCAAAAGAATTATACAAGTATCAAGATAATTCTTATATTTGCCTAAACAACAATGATACGTAAAAGCAAATTAAATTCAATTCTAATCTACAAAATTATAATAATTTTATATAAAATATTCTTAAAATTTTAAATTATAATAATTCTAATCTACAAAATTATTTATTTACTTTATTAGGTTATTTTCTCAAGTAGGTATGTTGTGTAATGTACTTACTTATGTATAAGAGAAGAAAATTGCAAATAATAGGAATGTTATGGGCTTATAACACTCAGCATTAACTGTACAAATGGAAATGATTCCTGCATATATAAGCGCTTTTACACTCGATTCTTAGCAAAATTCGAAGAAACCCGATTCAAAGAATGTTCTTTGTATGCACTATTCACGAAATGCATAAAGTTACAACACCAAACTTTGTGCATAAAAATCGTAACTGAGTTTCACCTGCAATTTTCCAAACAAATATCCATAGAACGTTTGCGAAAAGTGCTCACAGGAACACATTTTCTTACAGTTTTATTTTTATGTCTGTCTGTGCTGATAGTAATCGTTGTAACATCATTTATACATTATTTGGCTGAGCAAAATTTTCTTTCACTACCCTCATTTCAATTCCCTGTTCCTGGTTGCCTCAAGGGTACAACTTTTATAGCAATTGCCGTATTCTCGTTTCTGTTTCATTCTGAGTTCAAGCTAGCTCTCATTTAATCGACAATCGTAAAAAGTTTTCTAACAGTAGATAAGTGAGTTGGGAAGTGCCAGTCTTTAATTATACTGAAGATGTACTAATTGGCATAGAATGTTCTTTAAAAACAATACAATGCGAAAAGGGCGCCCGGTTACTAAGTACTTGTATATTTAAATACATAACCATTAAACCATATCTAGGGATGACCCCGAGCGAGACAAGGGAAAGTCGCTATTGATGTATAAGTATTATACAGATTTATGTAGTAGTAAAATATTTGGTTTAACAAATGCTTTATCATAATAAAAACACTTGTATATTTCATTTTTATAAAACAATTCTAAGTATAATAATAATTTATAATAATTCTAAGCATTTTAACCTACGTCTTGTTCAGAGCTTAACTAGTCCCACGCTTTTTATTGTTATCGCAAATTTTCGTATATTTCTTTTATTATTTTAATACTGCTAATATCTTTTGATATGTTTATCTTAACAATCTATATTTATTTTATATTTAAAACAATTTTCACAAATATGTGTATTATGCTATACTCTATGATATTTTTTTTATAGATCTAATGGTTGAATTCAAATTACAAAGGCACAATAAGCATGTGCTTTATGTACAATAATTTTTCGAGCGCTATCTATTACTAATTACTATTAATTAATTAAAAAATAATTAAACATTGAATAATACAAAACCCTTTTACATAGTAACTAATAACTTCAAATATACTACTGATGTCTACATTAGTCTAAGCGGCTAAAGGTGGCTGCTGTAACGCACTGAGTGCAACTCAATAGCGCTTCAATACACAAGAGTCAATTGCTCGACCACAGTCACTTAGCCTTCCTATATTATTGAGTGCTTTTGGTAAATCCTATTGTATATGATATTATACATTTCACTGCTATATGAATATCCTGTATTTCTGTTTGTGTATAGGAATACACTTATTCTACTTTAAACAATAAATATAACTCGAGTGTGATCTAAAATATAAAAATCTCGTGTCACAGTATTTGTTATCGAAGTCCTCCAAAACGGCTTAGGTAACCGGTTTTTATGATTTTTTTGTGTATATTTAGTAGATCTAAGAATAGATCGCAGGCAATTTTTTATAACCCTAGGTGATAAGGGTGACCCTCTCCAGATTTTTTTTATTTTTATTTTTATATCAATTTTTTTATGATCAGGCATCAAAAAATACTTATAGATAACCATACATTTTCATCCTTCTACCACCCACCCCTATTTTTGTTAGTAATTAGAATGCGGGCGGATGCCGCGGGCATTGTTAGTAGCAGCTGTATATTATGTTTTTAGATCAATTTATTTCAATAATAATTATTGCAAGTTTGTATGTGTATTTGTTACATCTGTAGCTATTTTCAACCGACTTCCAAAAGGAGGAGCTTATCAATTCGTCTGTATTTTTTTTTTTTATGTTTGTTAGCTCATAACTTTGAGCTGGGTGAACCGATTTTGATGATTCTTTTTTTATTTGAAAGGTAGTGCTTCCCATGTGGTCCCATTTTAATATTTTCCAGTTCTGATAATGGAATCCATGAGAAAACCATAAAAGTCTTAAATTTGCATTAAGTATTTGCGCGACAAATGGACGAATAACTCAATATCACGCCAACCGATTTCGATGATTTTTTTTTAATGGAAAGTATATACGTCAAGGGTAGTTTGATGAGAGTTTGGTAAGGTTCTGATGATGGGATCCATGACAAAGTATCGGAACTCTTCAATTCTTAGGAGCAAATTAACGATGCTCGGCCGAATCTTTTATAGGCTATATGGATATTTGAGTCACGTACCGTAACTGATGATGGAAGGTACAACTCCTCAACGGTTAGCAGTTTAAAGAGAATTCTTTCTATATAATACGCAATTATGAACGGATAGTTGTATACTTTCAGGCTATTAGGTTTACCTCATAATAGAAGGTACATTTTTATAATCATTAACACAATACGTATCTACTTTCCGCTAAAAATTTAAAAATAAATTATTTTTAACAAAAAAACAAAAACCGACTTCCAAACTTAATAAATCTAAACTAAAAAGTAGAAAATAATACTTTTAAGGACTTTGTTAATTTTGAAGTCGGTGCCAGCCAAAGCAAAATAACCCTAAATAGATACATATTTGATTAATGTATCAATTTGTAAACATAATCTGGCTGGCACCGACTCCAAAATTAACAAAGTCCTTAAAAGTATTATTTTCTACTTTTTAGTTTAGATTTATTAAGTTTGGAAGTCGGTTTTTGCTTTTTTGTTAAAAATAATTTATTGAACGCTTGAACGGCTTAAACGGCTATTAAAATTACTACTATGGCATATTGAATATGAAAACATAGGCCAATAATCGAGCGAGGCGACCGTAGCTAGTAATAGTTTCTATATAAAAACATGATTTACATACATAAAATGTCGTAAAAGTGTCGTCGTCGATTTTTATAGTGTGTTTTATTTTAATTTCGAAGTATTTAAACCAAAGTGCCATATCAGCTTTATATATAGGACAGTTCAGATAGAGGTACTGAGATTACCACTCTCCGTTTAACCCACTGTGAATGGGATCAATGCAACTCTATCGGTATCGTGTTTCAGCGTGAATGAATCAATTTGACCGACGAATTCTCTTTCATCGAATTGCGGCACTTGTGACTACTCGTAACAAATTAAACCCAACATGATACTTACTTGAGCATTCTGAACTATTATTTATAATATTAAATTATAACAGTAATAGTGTCGCATTCTTAAATAAACCACTAAATTTACTTATCTGCCTATATCCCTTTAGGAAACAATTTTCACTTTCTTTTTTAGAATTACGCATATTTTAAATATTTTTTATAATCCTGTGTAGTAATAAACCTTTAATAAAATAAACTTACTCGCATACTTCAATATCACTTTCTTGAAATTCCTTACTAAAATGAACCTAAAAATATAGAATAGACGAAAATAGTATTCCATTTAAGGTAAAAACATAATCCCCGGTGAGCACGTTCAATATGCAGTTACCAAACTACTTGATTTTTACTGAAATTTGTATTAAGGTTTACGGCATGATTGCTTTTACTATTAAAGTAAGCTTTTGAACAAGTATTATATATTTTATTCGTAAAATTGTTCGTAATATAGCGCTGGTCGGATGTGGTCGTATGTTCATGTCCGCATGAAGCAAATATTTTTTAAAAGATTTTTTTTGCACATATTACAGATATTATTATCTTAACTAATATTATAACTATGCTAGAAAAAACTGATAATAGAGTTAAATAAATATCTTAAAATGGTTATTTCAATATCTTAAATTTTCTACGCCGGTATTTACGTTTGGTTATACCAAAACTGCGGAAGCGTAAACGTCTACAGCGTTTCGTAGCTCTTGTAGCGCTCGTAGCCCGTAGACGAAGTTCAAATTAAGTATTTAGACCCACATTTTAAAAATGAAACATTGTATTATATATGTGGAACATTTTATTAGAGCATTAATGAAAACTGAAGAATTAACGATGAAATACTTCAAATATTCAGATGCTTTTAAAAACCAAGCAACTAGCCCAATTTTTTTTTTTATATAAACATTCCTATACCAGAAACAGTTAAAATAGATTGAAAGGGTTCCCATAATTATCACAGAAGTGTATAGCGTTAATCATGATTCATAATCAAAACTTTAAATCCATTAGGAAACCAGCGCAGCTAAATTTCTTTGCACGTTCGGGACTCGGAAAGTCGTTTCACAAAGTAATTGCTTATGAGTGGAAGCGGATAAACGAAACGAGTTCCACTCTAGCGGGGCTCGTAAAATGGACTCAGGGGCTTGCATTTAATTAATACGACCGCCACTACGTGAGAGCCACATCGTCTGAAATGAAATCATTCCTTTTGACCGCAAAACTGACTTTTCATGCCGAAAAACTCGGTACTTTTCCATTGGTGTTTCACGGGCCGAAATAAAATCGGAAAATAAATTTGCTGTTTTCGCTTTGACGTGGGCTCGTAAGGTTATTCCCGTGTTATCTTTTTCATTTTTATAGTCAAGGTGTGTATAGAAAATTTATAAAAGGTAAAATTTGATATTCTATTTTTTTTTTCAGTTTCACTAAAACATTTAACAGTGTTCAAAATAGAAAAATGTATACTTTTATGTAACAACAACGTTTCCAAATAAAAAATCTAAATTTTTATAAGATAATTAAATTAAATAATAATCCAAATATGCCTGAAGAAAAGAGTTTTTACTCCTTTATGTTTGTAACGCGCTAGTTATTTAAACAACCAAAGCTGAATCGAAAAAGAGCATCTAATAGGAAGCGTTCCTAGCAATTACTCGAAGGAACTTCTAGGATAACTAATAGTGTAGCCAGTGTACAATAGAAAAAGTTGAGGCCAATAGTCTTTAATTCAAGGTAGAACAAAGGACTCCAGTAATGGGAGACGAGAGCGCGATTACACAATAACTTTTGCGTCGCCTCTTTATATTATATAGAGTGGTTTTGCAGTCTGACTGTGTCGTTTTCAGGAAGATTATTGCTATTATAATACTTCCAAATAAAAAAGAAAGTGATTATTATAATATATAGATATAAATAACATTGAAGTGTCTGTTTGTAGCATAAAAATCATAGCTTATTACTCTTTTGTGTGTCTCTTTGTTTGTTCCAACTGAACACCTAAACGCCTACATAGATTTTGATGCGACTTTCACTGAAAGTTTGATAAAAAAATTAGGGAACGGAACGGAAAGCGAAAGTCACTAATATATTACGTAGCTAAATATAATCTTATCATC
Source organism: Boloria euphrosyne (assembly GCA_951802675.2). Lineage (NCBI taxonomy): Eukaryota > Metazoa > Arthropoda > Insecta > Lepidoptera > Nymphalidae > Boloria > Boloria euphrosyne. Next base: position 4,858,104 of record OX637886.1, read on the forward strand.
TTATGTCTACTTAAAGTGCGAGTATAAAAATATATCGTTATTAGATAGATGAATTTTAATATTGATTGTTGCAAGTGGGTTTTAATCAGACATCACATAATCTAAATAAATTGCCACATCACAATAATAATTTAAGTAATTTAATAGCCATCGACCATGAAATAAATATAAAAAAATAAATTTACAACTCTTTATAAATTCTCCTTTTTTATTATGGCTGTCTTCGGTATGCAAATTGTGAATTCATTAAATAATTGTACGTCCGTCGTGAGTTTTCCTTTTTTGTCCTTGTTAAGAGTCTCTTGTCCGAGGCACAAAGACGTTTAGATATATTATTAAAACTGACTACCAGCTCACTTTATTTTGTTCATCTAAATAATCAAATAGCCTACTCTTGTTCATTAAATTAGCTTTTATGAGATAGATCCATTTGAAGTCATACTTCACTTTTATTAATATTCTTTGAAAAGGTACGATAATGAAGTCTACAATGAAAATTAAACATTTCTTTGTCATAAATATTATAATATTATATATTATGTCTTGTACAGTAATATTACTATTTAGTTAATTTGACTAAAGGGCGCATGTTATAACTAAAATTGCTTTACGTAAGTAATAAATATTTCAGTAAAGAACCAGCTAGACGCTGAATTATACTTAAAAATATCCCAACAATAATAAACTACGTGCTTTTGTCATATTTTACTTGCACTCAATAAAAATCTATAGTCAACATGTTGATATAAAAATACTGTAGTGGCTTGTATGGAGCATAAATAGAGTCAAAAATACAGTTACGCAACGTATCGTCATATATCCAGTGACGGCCTGCATTTATCGTCCCGCAGGTGCCCTCCATCGCTATGCATCAACACTACATTGGCTTAGTTTTGCTTTTCATTTGTCACTACGCTTAAAATAATTTAACTCATGGAGGCAAATGGCGGCAATGGAAATAATGCGACGACAAATGTTTCACTAATTGTTTGTTTATTCGTATATGGAATTAAAATATGAGAAATTACTATGAATATAACCTTTTACAGTATGTGGCACAGTAAATCATGTGTTAGTAACACCGCTTGCAATGCTAGTCACGAATTCTATTTCCGAGCGGAACCGTCTACGAATATGTCTCGGACTGGTTAAATCAAACTCAGTTCTATAACTATTTTACTCTTGCGTTCTTTCTTTCTCTGTGACAACGAAAATGCAACACGTCCTACTACTGGGGATGGGCTTCAATAAGAAGGGGATCAGGCCTTAGGCCATGACGCTGGTCTAATAAAGTGCATTAAAACTAGAAAATGCTATTATTTGTAGTTTGATTTTATCGACACATTTGTGTCATAAAGACTAGTTGTACACTGTACTATAGTAGATATTTTAAATCAATCAAACAAGTTGTTCTCAAGGGAGAACCGACTATTTCCTCGTTTCAAATGTAGAAGAGATTTCGTTTGCAAACCTTTTAGTGATAAAAAATATATACATGTAGGGGACGCGACCTACTACTAAATGCTTGCTAAATTAAATACAGTCTGAGATCGTTGTAAAGTTTATTGATTTAATAATATTATGATATACTGATAATTGATGCTAATTAATGATAATGAATGCAGCCGGTTTGATTGCTGTCCGAAACTGCACAGACTTTTTAGGAGTGTTTCTATGTATTTATAATACACCTTCTAAGGATTATAGCTAAGGTGTTCGGTAAAAACTTTTGGACCGAACAGTACAATGTATACAGAAGTTTCTAATGTTTTTAATCTCCACTCCCTGACCATAGCATATTACATAAACTAGTTTTCAATAACCCAGACACGCGCTCGCTTGTTTCAAGCTGTAACTTCCAACAATGTCACATCTTTAAGAACAATATGACACATAACTTTACAAGAATTCCTCCGAGCTGGGACAAATACATTTTCACGACAGTTGTGACACTGCACTATGTCTAAATGTAAGTCGTAACTAGGAACATATCGTAGTCATGAAGAGCTTATTTACACTGAGATAATATAAACATTGAACGTATAAAGAATGAAAATATTACAAAATATACATTCATATCTATTTCGATGCAACTAAAGAAAACAGGTGTGCTTAAAGAAGTACATGGGTTATAAAAATATGTGAAATAATCGTTTAAATAAGTAATATTAACGACTTTATGTTGTAGTGAAAAAATCGGAAAATAAAACATAATTGGTCCACCAGATGTTTACCACTAAATTTTAAAAGTCAAACCCCTATGAAGCCTTTTTTTTATTGTTAAAACACCTATATCACTATGAAACTAATAATATTTCAAACATTCAAGGTCCTTAGAAGGTTTTTAGAAAATCAGAGTTATAATATAAATGTAACACAAAAATATATAATTCAAATCATTATTACAAAGTTATAGCAAAAGATGTTAGTCAAAACTCATATAGAGACATGGTAGAGATCTTGGTATATCTATAACTTGTTGTGAATAAGTTCGTTGATATCCTGCTGTACAGAAGTCCTGCTGTATTCGATAAATAAATTACGAAAGGAGTCATACTGGCAATTTTAATAATACACTCTATTTTTCTTATAACATTCACTGTTGGATCACTTATGTTATAACAAAATATTGAATAAGAACTGGACCAAGAACTGGCGCTTAGATTTCGTACCCATTAACATTTTATAGAATAAACGACCACACAATACACACTCATTTTTGTAACAGGATATTCACAAAAAAATGACTATTCGGCAAATAACTGAGAAGATTAAGTATGATATCGTTCTCGTTAACACAATATATTTTTCTACGAGTTCCTATTTCCTACAAGAATGTAGAACGATTGTAGAATATTTTCTTTTAGTATTTTATGATAATATCAATTAAGGCAAAATTATATTACGCATCGGCTATAAACAAAAACTATTGAATCAATTTTATTTATATTTTCTTTAGTATTGATAGTAGATTAATATAACCTTACACCATTAGAAGTTCCATATAGTCTTCTATACCAATATTAAATTAAAATAGCAATTGTTACTATATAAGGGAAATTATGTATAAATACAATAAATTATAAACAGCACTGCGTTCTCCTCATGTGGGACCCCAAACTTAAAATGAATCCGGAATGGGTTGTTAAAATGAAATATATCGAGAGGAAAATTGGGAATAGCACTCATATATCTTGCGACTTGCGAGGGATCCCCCGCCTCCTCGGACACCTACTTGGGAAAATAAAGCCCTTGAACTTGTAACTATGAACAATGTTATATATTGTTGAAATATAATTAATATTGCTATTTTGTTTTTTTAAACCTCTTCGCTGTAACTTTTAGTATTATAAATTAATTTCAGGATATTAATCAACAATTTTAAATACATCTTGTGAATTTAGACCAGAAGTGAGCTTTCTTTTAAAAAAAACAAGCATACTAAATCGACCTCAATTTATTGTAAGTATCTGAAAACGCTAAAACACAATTAAACTAACCAAAAAGACAACTAAGCTACCAACAATGATATTTTAAAGAAATAAACCAACAGAGTAACGACCTAACAATGCTACCACGATAAGCGTCAAGATACAACTACCCCCCGATGCCAGTTATGCATCGACTTTTATAGTTTTTTTCCCACTCATCACACAACATCCTCTTTTCTGTTCATATTCCACAATATATACATTACTGTTTTAACGCGTTTAAATACTCATATTCTTTACTTATTTATACAGCAATTTTTAAAAGACTTGTTCTGGGCACAGAAATCCCCCGCATTGAAGATCGTGAGCCGGCTTTTGAATCGGCCATAGTCTACGACGTTCGGTAAGTGCAGCCGAGACGTTGCGTATTACCGAGTTTTTCGAACACTTATTTTGGATGTCTCCGATGTGATATAATGTGAGGTATGCTCAGGATTTTTTCTTCTCCGAGAAACAAGTGGTACTGAAAATTATTTCCACAATAAAGTTGCAGATGATTCGAGACCCGTCATATTTTGTACAAGCTTCACTTGTTGCTCTTAACTGTTTGTCTGTCCGACGCGCTTTCACGCTAAAAATGCTAAACAGATTTAAATGAAATTTGGTACACAGATAGTCTAGAGCCTGAGAAAGGACATAAGGTACTTTTCAAGGCGAAAAAAGGGCTGTAATTGGTTGAATTAAGGGATGAATGTTTGTATGGAAATTACGTCATTTTAAAGCTAGAAGTTTGAAACTTATTTTTTAGGCTTTTGATTAAATATAAATAAGTAAGACATTCAAAGTTTGTAAAAAATGTATACTAAAGGGGTACCTAGAGATGAACTCGAGAGAAGCGAGGGCGAGTTGCTTATAATAAATAAATATATTCTATTATAAAAATAATCAATTTTATTACTCAAGACATATAATATGTAGACGGTCCTTGATAGGTAGTTTTTATCTTTCCTTCGCCACATTAGCGGTGTTCTGTTTAATAAATAATGTAAGCAAAAAATTGTAAGAAAGTTTTTCGTAAGAATTTAAGTGCTTCATTTTTTATTTATTCTGCGGTAAGGCGCGTCTGAAATTGTTAAGCACAAGGTAATGTAACTAGAACAAGTTAGAACTCGAAGGGAACTTAATACAAAATAATCATATTTCTTTGAATTTATATTTTTTATCAGTAGTAATAAGATCTTAACTGAATAATATGCAAATAAGATAAAATGTATGCACCTCATAACCCTTTTTTTTTTTTTTTTTTATCGCTGGGAAATGCATTTCTCGCACGGGCCCCCTGCTAACCAGGAGGCACTGTGTGGGACTCGGTGATATACCCCCTAAAACCCAGCGCCCTACCTCCAGACCGCCTTAGCGGGACGCCGCGGGATCGCATTTAGCATTCTACCGCGACGCCCCAGCGGTTGGCCTAAGGCCACTCCGGCAGGGCTGCTCCAAGTCCAATCTGATACAAGCAGAGAAGTACCCGGAGCAGCCCCGACCAAACTCCAGGACACCGCCCACCGAAGTGGGCTACCACTACCAGACGGCTGCAGAGGACAGGGAGAACGGCGCACCGTAATACCGAGCCTCCTCTTCCTCTGCAGCCCCACCGCCTCCGCCATCTAACGCTGGCGGCCACGTCAGGCCGCGGGGGATAGGGACGAGCGGCGCACCGCAATACCGGCACTCCTCTCCCCCCGCGGTCTCCCTACCGTCGGCCCAGCTCCGGACCAAGCTGGCTGCCGACCTACCTCACTAGTTGCGGGACCGCCCCCCACAAGACAGTCCCACTCCCAGCCGCCTACCCGTCGAGCTAGTCCCGACGAGAGGCCCGCGCAGCGCCTCCTACCGTAAAAACGGCTGGAGGCACCGCGCCACCCTCAGGCGGGCCGAGGTGTCCCTCTGACACCCCACCCTAAACCCCCCCCCCTGGCTGTTGGTCCGCGGCAGGTATTCCCCGCCATCACCCGCAGTCGTCGGGTCCCAACAGAGTAGGCAGCCTCTGTCGGGTCCCAACAGTCGCAGGCCCGCGGCAGGTTTCCCCGCTACCACCCGCAGTCGTCGGGTCCCAACTTGAGCTGACCAGGCTCGTCGTCGGGCACCTCATAACCCTACACCAACTTCAATATGCAATACTACACCAGAATATAAGACGCTCAAACGCACCTTAAGTTTCATGAAAATCCGTCCAGCCATTTCAGCACAAACGATATAATATATAGTCAAATAGGTGTATATACCTATTGTAATAAATTTTGTATTCAACAATAGCTGAAATACATGAAATGAAACATGATTGAAACATGACATGAAAAATGATTTTATGCCACATGTCTTATCGTGAAGCTAATAAAAACTTTAAAAAAATCGACTTGCAAACACTAAAAAAAAACCCTTATATACACTAAAAAGTAAAATATAGTATTCGTTTTTAAACTCCTGTTCCAGGCGATAATTTAATGATTTGCGTGATACGGAATATACCACTGCCAATTTCCAACTCGGGACTTTCCCGTTCCACATACTACATTCGACCCGACTCGTGACTCGAACCGTAGACCTACAAACCTGTAGCCATACACATTACAACTAAACCAGTAAAACGCTATATTTACGAGTAAATTAACTGTAGCCAATCAACAAAAATATTATCTTATCTATCTACCCAATATGTCTATTCAGCACTTAATTAATGAATCCTATTTTTGCCATAATATATTGGTACCATTTTTATTATGATTCACGTTTATTTAATTATATATCGAGTACATTTAGATTTAGTATTTTCATTGGAATAATATGTATGTATAATGTATGTCTTCAGCCATTTTAACGTCCCACTGCTGCGCACGGGCCTCCGTTCATTACAAGGGATGAGGCAATAGTCCAGCACGCTGGCCAAGTGCGGGTTGGCGGACTTTACATTACTTTCCAGGCTATGCAGGTTTGCTAACGACGTTTTCCTTCACCGTAAGACAAGTAATAATCATGTTAGAAATGATTCGCTCATGAAAATATCAGAGGTGCGATACCCGAATTTGAACCCGCTTCGCTCAGTTACCCAAGCTAGCGCGTTACCACTAGGCTACTACTGTCTTAAATATTATATATCTATACTAATGTATAAAGTACAGCTACTGATCCGATTTAAATCTTTTTGTCTGTTGTCATCAGCCCTTTTTAACGTCCCACTGCTGGGCACGGGCCTCCCTCAGTACGAGGGGGATCAGGCCATAGTCCACCGCGCTGGCCCAGTGCGTGTGCTGGCTTAGTATGTCTTACGAAAACTTGCTAGATTTTCTCAGATATGCAAGGTTCCTCACGGTGTTTCCTTCACCGTACGAAAAGTGGTAATCATGGTAAAAATGATACGCACATGAAAATATCAGAGGAGCGAGACCCGGATTTGATCCCGCATCACTCGGTTATACAAGCGAGCTCGTTACCGCTGGGCTACCACTGCCTTTTGTCGGTTAATTGACAAAAAATATATATGGCATCTTTACACTGTGCTCTAAAACTAGACCTCAAAGAGGAACTTTCGGGTTTGATTCTACAGAATTAAACCCAGTCGGAGCTGCGAGATATTACCAGATTATATAAAGGTAAAGGGTTCATAGCTATTTATATATTTTTTTCATTTAGTCAACACTAGTGTAGTTTCTAGAAACTTTGTAAAAAATATTTTATACCGTTTACACATGAGGAACAATGACATGGAGGAACTATGACGTAACATGTAGCGATGTCGATATTCCCAGTGAAATCATATTTACTTACTACTTCGTCTAACAGTACAGGATATTTTATAGCTTCCTTATGGCGAAATATCATTTTATGTACCACATTATCACTAAATTCTATAAACTTGTTAGCTTTGATAGTATGCAGTCCTAGGTACGTAGATTTTAGAATAAAAATGTACTCGTATGTATTAAAGTTTTAAAATTGCCAGTACACGGTTATACTTTAAACATATTCAATGACATCATCACATTATGTGAATAGCCTAATAATTATTTACAATGTATTATATCATTTTCGTACCGCACATTCATGGCGTGTCATAAATTTGGATTTGCCTCGCGCGAGTGTGATTAATGGACAATGAACATCCTTAGAGATATTTTCTTCGGTGATCCTTTTATATTAAGACAAACGTGCAATTGTCATTAAATGTTTGGAGTACTTCGCAACGATAAGACCCAAACTATATTATCTTTTACACTTTATCAAGATCTTTGAAGGTTCATATCAATATATTAAACTATCAGTGTGTTTACTTCGGTATTTAGGATATTAGCACTTTAATAGGTATTAAATCGGTAAAACATTAAAATAAATGGTGCAAAAGGAAATTGTAAGAAGCTGCGGTAAGAGATAAGATGAATTTGAGCCAAATATATGAAAGCGCAACACTCAAACAATCATTTGAAAATGAAAAATTCCGAACAGGGATGTTGGAAAGCGTTCAAAACGTCTCATCACTCGGTAAAATTGCATGTGCCGCCTAATTTGTATTCAAGAACCCTACAGGCATATTTGTTCATATCGGCTGCGGCAAATCTGGCACCAACTGGCCATTCATTCAGAATGTTCATAATATTTGATAATTTTGAACCATTTGTTGGTGTTACTTGTCATTTAATAAACTAGCGTTTTTATGCGACTCCGTCCTCGTAATTTATTTATGTTTAATTGTTTCACTCTTTCGTGTCTTCATATACCCAATTTCAAATTTGATTTGTAATTCTATAGATCAGTAGTTTAGCTACTTTCATAGCATTTTAGCGTATGGTATTTTGTTGTGGGGTAATGCTGCGGACATTAAATCCATATTTATAATTCAAAAAAGGGCCATTCGGGCTATTTATAACATTAGCGCTAGGGATACTCTCCGCGAACTTTTTAAAGAAATTGGAATACTTACGGTTGCTTCGCAATATATATATTGTAACATTGTATTCGTTCGACAAAACATTAATTGCTACTCAAGACACAGCGACAAACACGGTATAAATACAATAATACAAGAAATAAGGATAAACTTGTAACACCCAGTTTTCGTCTTCAAGAAGTAAATAGAATTTTTATGGGGCAAGGTGTACGCATGTATAATAAAATTCCACAGTCCATATTGAGCTTGCCTTTGAAACAATTCAAATCTAAAATTAAAAAAAAAGTCCCCGACGAATTGAGAACCTCCTCCTTTTTTTGAAGTCGGTTAAAAATACATTATTGAATAAGGCTTATTATACTATCGCGGAATACTTAGAAGATGTAAATGTGTGGAATTAATGTCTTGTTGTGTCTCACGTAAGATAAATAGAAAAACATTGTAATGCAATAAATATTGTAATCAAATATTTTTGAAAAGAGCAACTGCTGAGTTTCTCGCCGGCTCTTCTCGGCAGAACAGCATTCCGAGTCGGTGGTAGTTTACTCTCAAGTCCCAGACTTACAGACTGACATTTAATTTAAATTTAAAGTTTAATCATGTAAAAATGACGATTCAAAAGAACTTGTAAAAGTCTATTTGAATAAAGAATATTTTGATTTGATTTGATTTGATTTTTGAGTTAGTTACTAACACGATGAAATAAGTGAACAAACAAACACTTCAGGCCTCCATATTAGTGAAGAATATTAATGAATAATAGAAAAAAAAACATTTAACATTATTATGAAAGACGCCTATGCTTTTTTGGAATCTATACCTATGTTATAATAATTCTATACTTATTTAATTTATATCTATATAAAATCAGCGAACTATATAGTGTGTAGGACCTGTCGAATAAAATAAGCAAAAGCTTGTTTTATATTATATTTTAACTTTCATGGAACTTATTTTCCAATTTAGACTATAAAACATATGTAAATACAAGATTATAAATATATTTTTTTATAAATAAAGAAAATAAACAGTCGTATTTAGGTCTTCGATACATATATTCTAAACATAAAAACGTTTTAGCTATCCATCTTTTGCACGCTTCCGCAAGAACTAACACATTTTTGCGACATCACTTGTCAGACGTCACTCTGCTCTTTATACAGCTCGAGTGCGACGGGTAAGAAGCTTACGACTTCAGCTGAAAACAGACAATTCCAATATAAATACAAAAAAAACTATCAAAGGCTGTTCTCAAAGTATTTTATTTAAGGTGTAGACGCCAGAGTTGTGAAATATCTAAACTGAATGCGGATTCAAATTTTAATCAAAATTGCTCCATATAGCCTATGCGTATACTTTAAAAATTAATATCAAAATATTTGATATAATTTACCCCTTTGGAAGCTAGAGAGAAAGCCCAAGTTTCAAATCTTTTATATATATTAATTAAAAAAATTAAACTATAAACTACCAAAAATGTGTGAATTCAATCAACCCGCATTTGGCAAACGTATGACCTAATCCTCTTTGTAATGAGAGACTACGCCTTGCAGACGTTATAAGGGTATATAAATATAAAGCCTTTTAATATATCGAGTATATTGTTTCATATAATGTAATATTAGACAAAAATTAAAAAAATAAATATATTTTCTTATGAATCCGTGTATAATTTCATATGCATTTAGTTCAATGTATAAATTTTTAAATGTAGTACTTCGACATTACAAACGGACTTTAATTTTATATATAACTTTTATATTAGGGACATTTCACGTCAAGCGGACAACGAAAATAAAATCAAGTTGTGAAAATTGTTCATACTCTGGTCTGTCTGACGACAGGTTTGGCTCAGTTGGTAGTGTACTTTCTGCGCCAGCGGTCGCGGGTTCAAGTCCCGCTGGGGCATTCATTTGTTGAGCGCGAATGTTTGTACTCCAGTCATGTATTTAAAATGTATATGTGTAGTATATCAACTATCTGGTATCCGTAACACAAGCACGTAACGTAGCTTACCACGGAACTAGATGGCGCTGTGTGTAATAATGTCCCAACATATTTATTTATTTATTTAGTTATAGTTCTAGTGGACATTTTAATTTTGAATTAAAGCTTTAAATACCTTAATTTTTCAGTTTAGGACTTAGAGTATATTGAGTACATGTATATCGCTAGGAAAATTTTCTTAGGTTTATGCGCTAACATGCTAAAATCCTATGCTATTACTATTTCATTCGTTCATTTTGATATGCAAAAATATAATAATATACGAAATTAAAATATTTTCTAACAATAAATAATTAATAATACAAATACAAGTTCATATACACTGAGGTCTGAGAGAAACTTCTACATTTTCATTCGCCTTCTATTTGTTTCCAAATCAATAATATTCACCATAAATACTCAATCTATGACTCCTTTGACGTTCGCAGACTGTTATTTATTACGTACACTTTATCTACTTCTATAAAGCTAAATACGGGTCTGTGGATAAAAGTACTTACGTGCAGTCATCACGATAAATCTTAATATGTGTGACGTACTCGTATAAGAGAAAAGAATGACTTGACCTTGTATGACAGTATGTTACTAATTTTCTCTTAACTTTTTATGGTAAGCACCCATAAATTGTTTATACAAAAATAGTTTTAAGTTTTATTCTGAGAAAACAGTCCCCATTCACAAATCATAACATAAAAGATGAATAAAATTGAGGTTTGTTATATTAAAATAAGAGCTGTTTACTAAAAAAAATATGGGTTCATCAAGTATATTAAATTATAAACGATACTTATCTGAAAAATACAATTTAGAAAATTTTCATGTTTTTTCTAGCTAATCTAAGAAACGGCTGAACAGATTTTGACGGAACTTTCACTGGTACATAGCTAATGTTATCAGGAGTAGTTACTCCTAGGCTACTTTTATTTTAGAAAAGTTCAGCTATTTATTTTTAACAAAAAAACAAAAACCGACTTCCAAACTTAATAAATCTAAACTAAAAAGTAGAAAATAATACTTTTAAGGACTTCGTTAATTTTGGAGTCGGTGCCAGACGAATTGATAACCTCCTCCTTTTGGAAGTCGGTTGAAAAATTAAAACGTACCTAATGACGCGCACAAGCGAAGTAAGCGTAAGGAGCTAGTAATTAAAATATAATCGTGGAAACTTCCTTAGAGTTTTCAGCGCAAAGTTTTTGTAATGCTAATACTTTGAAACAGTTTTATAATTTATTACACTTGTAATTGTTTAAAAAACCATTTATTATTAATTAAATACGAATATTTTTTATATTAATCAACATTGTAAAAATATTAAACAAATAGTTATAGTTTCTGAATATCTGACTTATTTAAACTTGTTGGCTGATTGGATCTATTCACGGGAAACGAGTCGAATACAGCGGGAGACACGCAAACGACTCCATTTGTCTGAAAGCAGTCGTTTGTCGAAATAAATTATCTTCTGGGGAGTTGTTAGTCGAAACTGCTATCTGCGGGAGCTAATAGTACTTTGAGCGACTTGTAACTATCATACCGTTTGAAGCAAGATTAATAGAACGTGGCAGACATCAACAGATTTAAGATTCCTCTGCAAATATTGTTAAGTCAATGATTAAAAAAAGGATTTTGTTTTATTATGTAACTAGCGACTATATTTATTAGACTAGACTTTATTATACATATTACATATGACCGTCCTCTTTTGTTTTAGCGAGATAAAGGAATAGCGATTGATTACTGATTACCTACATACTGACTGCCTCGCTGGTGAAGTGGCTACCATGTACGGTCGCACACCGGAAGGTCCTGGGTTCGAGTCCCGGGTCGGGCCAAGTTTAGTTATTGAGTCTTTTTGTTTCGTAAGCCTTAGTAACAGCCCGGAGTTTGGAAGTTAGCGGTGTTTCACCCCCGTGCCTCGGAGAGCACGAAAAGCCATCGGTCCTGCGCCTTAACTCTAACTGGTCGTGTCGAGTAGTCGTTCCACAGGAGTATGAGAGTGATAGGAACAGAGAGTACACTTGTGTTGCACATACAATCGTGCGCTATAATATAACCCGCAGTAGATGGTAATAGTTAGATAATATAAACCTTAGTGAGTAAACAGTAAATTTACTTTTAAGATTTGGGAGTTTCACAGAGGAGTTTGGTTTATTTTTTCAAAAGGAGGCTTATTTGAGTTGGGATCCATATCCCAACTCACATAAGCCTTCTTTTGAAGTCCCAGTTCCAGTGTTGCATATCTTTCTCCGACTGCACAGTACCAGCTATTTCTGTTTTACCTCATTGTCATTAAATTGTTTCTATTTTCATATTTATTGTGCAACTGGATCACCAGCTTTTTGGCAGATCGGAGCATCAAGGTCGTTGTCGACGGTGCCTGCTCTGATCCTAAATATGTCAACGCTGGTGTTCCACAAGGCTGTGTACTGTCTCCTACTCTGTTCCTTCTGCATATCAATGACATGCTGCAAATCAGCAACATTCATTGCTATGCAGATGATAGCACTATAGATGCACTGTACACTGGCCGCGCTAATATTTCTCGGGAGTACGTCGACGAGTGCCGGAACAAACTTGTGTCTGAAGTCGAAACCTTGTTAACCAAAGTCTCGAATTGGGGTCGACTAAAATTAGTCCAATTTAACCCCAAAAAGACACAAGTTTGCGCGTTGACCGCTAAAAAGTCGCCGTTTGTCGTAACTCCTCAATTTGCGGGCACTCCCCTGTCTGCCACAGCCAGTATCGGGATACTTGGCGTCGATATTTCGAGCAACGTCCAGTTTCGTGGTCACTTGGAAGGTAAGGCCAAATTGGCCTCTAAGAAGCTTGGTGTGCTCAGTAAGGCGAGACAGTACTTCACGTCGGGTCAGCGTCTTAATCTTTATAAGGCGCAAATCCGGCCCCACATGAAATACTGTTCTCATCTCTGGGCGGGAGCTCCCCATTACCAGCTACTTCCATTTGACCGCATTCAACATAGGGCGGTTCGAATTATCAACGATCAAGCTCTTTCCGATCGGCTTGATCCTTTAGCTCTGCGTAGAGTTGTTGGATCACTCTGCATCTTCCGCCGCATTTATCACGGGGAGTGTTCTGAGGAATTGTTCGGACTGATCCCGGCCGCAGAATTTCATCATCGGACATCGCGCCAAAACCGAAAATTCCATCCTCACCACCTCGATGTCCAGCGTTCCACAACAGTGCGATTTCTAAGACATTTTTTGCCCCGCACAACCACTCTGTGGAACCAGCTGTCGCCTGCGGTCTTTCCGAACCGTTACGACCTGGCAACCTTTAAGAAGAGAGCGTATTCTTTCTTGAAAGGCCGGCAACGCAATTGCAAGCCCTGTGGTGTTGCAGTTGTCCATGGGCGGCGGTGATCACTTACCATCAGGTGAGCCTCCTGCCCGTTTGCCCCCTTTGTCCCATAAAAAAAAAATCCCCTTTTACATACTTGGGTTTTTGTAACATACTTACGAGTCACTATTTGACCTACCTTTGTAAATGTTTATTTCTCGTAGAAAATTTCAACGTAAAGCAAACATCGACTATTTCGAGCGGCGTTCAGTTTAGGAAATTTGTTAGATATTAGCAAATGCGTCTCGAAGTGTTCTTGAATACAAATTAAGCGAATGCAATATCGTGAAGTGATGTGACGCTTAAACATTCCAACATTTGAAACGCTGGGAATTTTTCATTTTGAAATGATCATTCGAGTGTTGCGCTTCCAATATTCAGTAGGGACTTCAATTTCGTTCGTCTGGCGTAGTTTTAAAATATAATTCAATTTCCTGTTTTCAGCATCTACGGTATTAATAAGAAATACGATGTGAATGTCTTTCAAGTTTAATATTGATTTGTTGGCGTGTTGCTACGATATTTTGAAGGGCTATTTAAATTAAATTAAGCAAAAACATGATTTAAAATCATCTGACTTTTTAATATTCTATATGAACTATGAACTATAGAACTAACTATATATAATATACTAGCTGTGCCCGCGACTTCGTTCGCGTGGATGTCGGAACTTAACAATGTATTTTTTAGTTCGAAGCGCTGTTGGAGGATACCGATACAAATATTTTTTTTTTATTTATATATTGTTGTTGTTTATATTTATTTATATAAACAACATTGGCTGTGGAATCATCTGGAGCGTACACAAAAAGGTTATTGGGGTTGTTTACGAGGGAAAGAGCTACGTATCGTTGACCATGAGAAAAGCATCCTATACTTAGGTCCACCCTCGCAACGGATATTCGAATTGCTGTTAGCCTCACTCCACGATCTTCTTCTGATTCCTGGGACCTACTTAGTCTCTTCCTTTTCGCATCTCGGCTACGCTGCGAAAGGTTTGTTTTTTTTCTAGAAGTCATTTTCAAAATAAAAACTGAACCAAACAAATAAAATATTGAACCAAATAAATCAACAATTTACAACTACACAAACTTTCAAAATGAGAATGAAGACTAATAAAATTTCAAAATACGAAGTAAATAAAACTACTTGACTCAAATTGCAAGTTATTATTTACTTCGCACTTCGAAATTAAGACCGAATCTAACTAACCAAAATTTTTTGAAAGATAAAACGAAATAATGAATTAACGAACGAACGATTTACGAATTACGATACTATCAATTTAATTCAAGACGGAAGACCTTTACATAGACAAACCTCTTTAAAGACAGAACTTTAATGACTCCTACAAAACTCAAAGATAGTCGGCAGACATGGGCGAAGGTCATTCTTTCAAGGAAAATCTTAACACCGCGATTCAGAAAATGACTTCACACGCGCAACGCCATCTATCGAACAATACATCACGCAGTTGATCTCTAGTCCGAATACTCGTAGATGGCGCTGTTTTAATATTTTACTTCGGAAACACTATTATAATTTTATTAATTTACATTTTTTATAAGGTGTGAACTGATTACTATGAAACAAAAAACTTAATGTTACTTCAATTTACGCACATATTGTTGTGTATAAAAGTTACTTGAAGTTGTGAGATCAAATGCACATAGCCCTAATTTTACTTCTGGAATTTCTCTACTTCTTCACTTTAAACTCAAATATCATTTGATAGACTGAACCGATTGCAATGAAACAAGAACTAAATGTTACTTCAAGTTACGTTCAATCGTTGTGTATAAAAGTTATCTACATTGCTTTCGTACATTTTTCGTGATGCCCGGATAAATAAACAGACAAACCGACAAACCGACAAACAGACAAACAGACAAAAATTCTAAAAATGCTGGAAATGGGTTCTGTTGGTTGTCCTTTAACACCCTGGCTATTTTTTTTGTATTTTTTTTTTGATGTACAAAAACGACTTTTCTACAGTTTTATTATATGTATAGATGATCTATGACTTAGTGAATGGAATAGTCCATAGAACATGACGATAATATAGTATGCATAATGCATATACATATAAAATATAATTACTTTAAAAGACATTCACATTCTTGTTTAAATTAAAAGATGGTAAACAAGATATCATCATATCAGCGTATCATCATTTATTTGTAAAACGATAGCATTTAATAGACACGGTCATATTTAACGTTATATTGCGGAGTTTGTGTACAATAATTGAAGTTGTAGATCTGTCAGGCAAAATTTAATATGGGTCCTATTAAACATATTATATGAATTTATAGTTAATCTTAAAGGTGAGTTTATTACCAAAGTCTATAACATGATAATTGATCAAGAATCACTTGTCGAAAATCGAAATGTCTTTATTTTTCGTTCATTTTTATCATTTTCATCTTTATAGGTTAAATTGAATTAACATCGATTTTTCCTCGGCAGATCCACAAATGTAATTATTCATCAACGACCGATAAAAAAAATAATTAAAGTAACTCTCAACTTTACTCATTCCGGTTTTTAACAAAAATTCTGCATAATATGTATGTAGATTACCAGCCTGGGCGCTCTGTGTAAGCTCTGTACCCGGTGTTACAGTGAAAGCGGATTGGAAGCAATTTGGCAGAGAATGAAAGCCGAATATGGTAATATTTGGAGTAATACAAATACGCCAATGTTTTGCAGTAATTACTGCCACAGCATATGTTTTTTATAGTTCCGGATGAATTGCATTTGTCTTGTTTAAATTTCGTAAATGGGATATTTAACGTGCTTTATTTATCGGTAGGTACCAATGATGTATTATATATTTACATTTTTATAGCTATATGTGAACTACATACATAACTTCTCTCACGAGTTCACCCAAATAGAGGTCAGTAGATAAAAAAAACTCTTTTACCAAAATAGATCAGTAAACTTAGACGAATAGAAGACAAAAGAATAGAATATAATGTTTCTTAGAAATGTATACAAGCTTCTGTCAAATTAGTACTCTAAATTTTATTTTAAATAAATCAAAAAAAGTCTTTTTCATTAAATAAATTATTTCAATTCGGCCGCAAAAACAATACAAATTTGTAAATCTCGTAAATTACAGCTATCATCCGTCCAACGACCTCAAACAAGATATTAACGCAATAAACTGCTGAGTATCGGTATATCGAAACATCGTCCAATATTCAAGCTCATACAAATATTATCGGGATCGTTATTAGAGGGACGGGAACAAATCACATCGTACGTGCCCACAACCGCCAATAGCAAGGAAATACACATGATTATGACGATAAATATCGGTTCATGTCATAATTTCGCAATTTTCATATTTTCCTTACAGAATTGGTGATGAGTTACAATCCTCATTACTTTTAATCTATACAATTAAAAATGAGTTGTTCGTAGGTCCATTTAGCATAAAAGTCAGTTATAATCAAAATAAGGTTTGTAGAAGATTTTTTTTAAAGATTAGTGGGAAAGTTGGAAGAAACTGTATGTGCATTTTCTTTTATTTCAGGATCACCTAGTAAGTTAATAAAGATGGAAAAAATACACAAAACAATTGTAAACAGTGTTATCATAATATTTATAGCTTACACGACATAAACATAAACAGTTACACTGAGCTTTTAAATATAAAAATTGAAATCACAACACTATGCATTATAATAAAAGTATTTTATACAATATCTATATGACAACAGAGGTATAGACTTATTTTAAAAGCAAAGAGCAAATGGCCAGGTCTATCCTAACGTGCGTTCACCTTGCCGTGGTGGAGAGGCTCAGTAGCGTCCGGCAATCCCGCCGGCCGTGAAGCTAAGAAAGTCACATGGATAATGGAGGTGGCCCACTTCGGTGGGCGGGGTTCCATGCGGGTTGCTCCAGGCACTTCTCTAATAGTAGAGTGGACGTTGAAGCATCCCCTGGGCTATGTGATTTTCTGCAGGCCTGCTGTCAGGGTATCGTAGTTAAATGCGTAAGCAATCCTGCGACTACCAATTAAGACGAAAGAGAGTTTATTGGGGTTCAGTGGGTTGTACCGAGTTTCCTAACTTACAGGTGGTATCTATACGTAATTGCTTTTCCCTTCATTAAAAAAACTTTCAAAAGGGAAAGTAACTAAGTTTAAACAGTATTTTTATATGCTATCTGATTTCAGTTCAGTGTCTCTTGTCTATCATTGCAGCACCATTTAGGTACTTCGAGTAGTATGGAGAAGACTAATAAGTAATAACAAGTAAACTTTTAAGTACTTGTTGCACATGAAAAATTTTATTAAATATATCAAAAACATACTATAATACATTCCACTAAAAATATCATGTCTAGGATTTTAATCTCCCAAATAAAATTTCCAAATTCAAATGTCAATTAAAAAACCTATATAAATCTAGACTAGACTTTAGTGGCTGTGACAGTCTACTTTACCCGTTCTATCGCCAAAGAATTCCGAGTCCAATTCTCAAAGGTACACGTCAGTCAGCAGGTGAAACATATATCACGCGGAGAACAGTAATATTCCTCTGTTCCGCAGATTTGCCGTATAAATCTTTGGGACACAAACGACCGGTGGCTGCGACGTACTTATCTTTTACTCTTATTTTATTCTGGTAAGTTATTTGTACGTACTATTAAAGGGACAAAAGCAGGCGACAATCGCTAAGTAATCCACATTTATACGGGTTTAGTTTTAGTAGCTTTATTTGTGGGTCCTTTTATTACTTACTTTATGTTATTTATATAGTTTATTCACATTATCTTAATGAAATGTTGTTGTCACGACTAATGCCTTAAAATTTATACGCATTGTGTACAAGAATAATAATACATACCTATAAAAAAACTATAGCTGTTTACAGGTTATACCTACTGTCTACTGATGAACATTGCCTCGGTGATAAAGAAATGGCTGCACATCCGAAGGTCCTGGGTTCGAGTCCCGGGTCGGGCCAAGAATAATAAATGTATCTCTCTGCTAAGTAAGCCTCTGTAATAAGCCCAGAATTAAGAAGTTGGCAGGGTTTAGACCCTGTGCCTCAGAGAGCACATAAAGCCATCGGTCCTGCGATTTAGCTCTCACTGGTCGTATCGAGTAGTCGTCCCATCGGAGTATGAGAGTTACAGGAACAGAGATTGCACTTATGCACTGTTATATGTCCTGCGTAGTTGGCTAGTCTCAATGAGATATATGCGATACGCCATGGCTGGAATTGTTCGGAAAAAATTACCTATATGACTAAAAACAACAAAAATAATTAACATAAATTAGCAAATTATAATACGCTTTAACATGTCTTATAAACATTTGTTTTAGCTCATAGGAAATTTTATATGGTACCTATATCAAACATTTTATTCGATAGTAATAACCGGCTGATGGAAGCATTAAATTAATATTTCTACTTTTGCAATTGTAATGTTGACGCAGCTGAAGAAACTCTCAGTGAAAGTAGGATTAAGTTCAGATCCCCTTAGAGAAAGATATATTGTGGACCATCTCGAAGCATCATTAATGTTGTCTTTGCAAGATGGCACTTTATAAGTCAAAAAGGTGGCCAATAAGCTCTTCGTAAATTATTGTAAATATACCTACATAGTCAATTATATACGTACATGAAAATCAACATAAATATACTGCATACATTTAAATTTATTAAAACAATAAAGGTTTTAACTTATTGAGTACTTACTCAAATAAAAAATGTAAGATATTCTATCTATCTTCTAATAATAATAATCATAGGAATGTCTCCACATTCAATAATTTGTCGTGTTATTAAATAAATACATCATTATCATACTTTTAAATACTTATTAGTTTCACAAAAAGCTACATTGTAATTTTTACTTGCAAATACGTAGATATAATTAAACAATTGTAAAATCAATTCAACATGGGTGATTAAGAACGGGACGCCCCATATTCGCCTACAAACATGTAATTACGTCCTAACTCCTAAGCATTCAGCCTTTGAGATCTTTGCTTTGTTCAAACAGCAATGGCTTCTCTCTTTATTATTATTTCAGTCGAAAACATTCCAACAGACGTCTCGATCCCCAACGCAGTAACACAATACGTATTATTTTTGGAGCTTTCTCCATTTGTATTTCAATATTAACTAAATTGTTTTTCCGCTTTTCTATGGCGTAAATTATTTACTTTCTTTTGTAGAGCTTGAAAAAAAACCTAATTACAAACACACTTTAATTATGTTCACTTCTAAGTAGCTATGTTATAGTTCTATAC
Source organism: Boloria euphrosyne (assembly GCA_951802675.2). Classification (NCBI taxonomy): domain Eukaryota; kingdom Metazoa; phylum Arthropoda; class Insecta; order Lepidoptera; family Nymphalidae; genus Boloria; species Boloria euphrosyne. The sequence continues at coordinate 4,878,118 of OX637886.1, forward strand.
AATGTCGTGACTTTCTCCTGATTTGTTCACAGACAGACAGATACACAAATTGAATGAATATAAGTACGTTTTATAGGTACGGGGACGGGTAGGTACTTCCTCGATGGTTTAGGGTCTAACATATACGAACGACGAACTTCGGTTGTAAATCCCTTCAATCCGGTCATATCCTGGGTTCCAGTCGCTAAATTTAGTTATTAAGTTCTTCTAAGAAATTCATCAATCAGTAAGCCTGGAGTTGACGGTGTCACGCTCCCACCGCGGAGAGCACGCAAAGCGGTTCAGCATGTAACTCGAAGTAAGTCCAATCGAATTTTGAGTGACTAGGCATAGATTCAGCTCTTTGCTAGTTGTCTAGTCTCAGTGAGATTAGTTAAGGGGCCAGTTCAATTTATTCTGACATGTTGCCCGAAAAAGATTGAAAAAAAATAAAAACCGTTTTTTACTACTTTCTTCTTTATTCTACAAACATTCATGACATGACTTACCATTGCTCCGCTCGTATTCATCGCAGTACGTTAATACGAAATTGATTTTAATGTAATTTTAGGCAATCTTTAGATTAAGCAAACGAGTGATCCAGAGAAGTTTAGTAGCGATTAAAAACATAAGCGCTGGCAAAGCCGCGGGTACTACTGGTAATATTATAATAATAATAATGTCCTCCCGGCCGATTACGGCCACGGCGGCCAATCTCATTGAGACTATCTAACGGCGCTGGACTCCTTATAGTGCACAAGTGTACGCGCAAACACAAGTGCACTCTCTGTTCCTTATCACTCTCATATCAGGTGGGACGACTGCTCGACACGACCAGTGAGAGTTAAGGCGCAGGACCGACGGCTTTACGAGCTCTCCGAGGCACGGGGATGAAACATCGCCAACTTCCCAACTCCGGGCTGTTACGGAGACTTATGAAACAGAAAGACTTCAATAACTAAACTTGGCCCGACCAGGGACTCGAACCCAGGACCTCCCGTGTCCGTGACCGTACATGCTAGCCACTATACCACCGAGGCGGTAATATTATAAATGCAAAATTAATTCAATTCAATTATTTCCTTTAATGGCTTCCAGGAGTGCCAGTTGGGCACAGTTGACTTCACCAATGTCGCGTAGAATGGAGAATACACGTTACATATAAACTGATCGGTGAATATGAAAAAAAAAACAAACACTAAGACGTATTACATGTAGGAACGGAGCGATTCGTTGTAAAATCAGGACCTACAACAGACAACACAATATATACAAAACTATAAAAAATAATAATAAGTGTTAGGACTACAAGTAACATATTTACAATATATTTACAATTTAATTTTATTATTTTTAATATATGTACACAGAAATCTACATAATGGACTAAACACAAACATCAACAAACAATTAACATTGATAGGACGGGGGACTTTATAAGGAAGGATGTCACAGATAGGATACAGAAGTTTAGGACAGTTAAAAAGGATATGGGAAGAGGAACCTTCGCCAAGGCCACATTCACACAGGGAGTGGTCCCTGACTCTGATCTTTGCCAAGTGCACAGGAGTACATGCGTGACCAAGACGTAGACGTCAAATTGTAGATATAACCCAGCGTTCCACCTGTTTGCACCGGGTGAACCATGGACGTTTCGGGATCTCAGGCTGGACTGCAGCATAATGTTTACCCTTAAAAGATTTTGATGAGTTCCAGTTGATTTTCCAAGATTTATCTAAGTGAGATTTTGCAATAGATAAAAGATCCTGCGCTGAATTAGTAAAATGATCTAGTGACCCGCACTGCACAGCAGCTTTGGCACAGGAGTCAGCCGTTTCGTTACCAGGAATCCCAGAATGACCTGGAATCCAAACTAGTATGACCACTAAACTCTTTTGATAGCACGAGTACAAAGCTTCGCGGATCTTCAAAGTTATGAAATTTCTCGATCTACTACGAAAGGGGTTTTCTTTAATAGCTAATAAGCAGCTTAATGAGTCGGTAAAAATTACTGTATGTTTAAAATTGTGGGAGAGGGTGAACAAGATTGCTTCTAATAAGGCAACAGCCTCGCCTGTAAACACCGATGACTGGGGAGGGCACTTAAATTGAAGTATAATTTTGAATTTTGGAATCCAGCAAGCTGCACCAACACAGCCTTCCTTGGATAGCTTTGAAGCATCCGTAAAGATAAGGAGGTGATCCGACCAATTTTGACGAATTAGTAAGTTGAATTTTGTGTTGGTGTCAGGTGCTCCCTTGGTTAGACCACTTTCTGTAATTATAAAAGGAGACATAACTAGAGCATTGTAGGGAGAGCAGAAGATAGGATTAGTAGGGAAACAAGATATGGGATGTGGTAGGTTAGTAAATTTTAGGAAGCTTTGCAGTAAAAAGGATGATGGCTTGTTCGCAGGGCTAAGCTCAGCCAACTGACGAAGCCTAGGCCATAAGGAGTGAGAAGACAGCTGTAATGCCTTGCCGACAAATCGATCGGAAAGGTACTGGCGGCGTATAGAAAACAGAGGGTCGACACATTCAACCTGCATGGCATTGGTAGGAGAGGATCTCATGGCACCTAATATTAATCTAAGGCATTTATACTGAATTTTGTTCAACTTCTCAGAAGGTGCTTTGTTGAAGGGGTCCAGAACGAACAAGGCGTAGTCTATGTGACTACGTATTATAGAATTGTACAGTAGCTTTTGAGTATAAGGGTGTGCACCCCACCACACACCCGCAACCGCTCGAAGAGCATTGATGCCTTTTTCGCATTTTCTGCTGATATACTCTGCGTGAGCAATTCCGTTCAGTCGTTTATCAATTATTACGCCTAAAAATTTTGTATTATCAGTCAGATTTATAATTTGATCTTCATAACGAAGATCAAAATTTGGAACATATCTTTTTTTTGTAAAAACAACAGCCTGACATTTGGGCACCGATAAAGACAAGCCGTGTTCCGAGAGCCACTGGCCTAGATAGTGCAAAGCAGAGTTCAAACGAAAACTAATGTCCTCTACCGACTTTGAACTGCAGTAGAGAACGATGTCATCAGCATATTGAAGAATGTTGCAAAAACTATTAACAGACAGTTCGAGGTCATATGTGTAGATGCAATGCAAAATTAACTCTGTCAGTCTGTCTGTCTGTCGCACTTAATTCACGCCAAAACTACTGAACCGATTTGAATGAAATTTGGTACACAGATAGTCTAGAGCCTGAGAAACGACAAAGGTAGGCTACTTTCAAGGCAAAAAAGGACTGTAAGGTATTGAAATAGGGGATAAAATTTTGTATGGAAATTACATCATTTTTAAAGCTGGAAGCTTAAAACTTATTTTTTATACTTAATTAGGTATGTTACAGTTAAAACCCGTCCTCACTGAGAACTGATTTTAACTAACAGATATAAATAAAAATTCATTCGAAGTTTGTAAAATTTTATCCTAAAAAGAGTACCTAGGGACCAACCCGAGTGAAGCGAGGGTGAGTCACTAGTTCTATATACTTAAGGTTATATGTAAATGTATGTAATCCTTTACTTAATTTTGCAGGTAATTAACATAATCCACACTTACTTTTATATGGCATACAGTTTAAAATAGCAACAATTAGGTTTAGTTTACTATCAGAACAATAAAAAACTGTATTAAATGCTAGCAACTAGTCGTTAAAAGTGGATCATTGTATTTATCAACTTAATAAATTAAAATATTTTAAAATTTAATCACTACTTAGATATAGTACTTAGAATATAAAAACAAAAAGGAATGTTCGAAATGAAAAACCCTAAATGTACATTAAAATTTATTACATCTACAGCATAAAATTATCCTAACAGTTACTTAGATTTAGCTTCTATTTTTGTCACTTTAGTAGGATCAAATTTATAAGTTTTTTGTAAAGGCCCTTGTCCGGCTCTTGTAAAAATCATCTCATCTACTCTTTGTCTGTCTGCCAAGTCCCTAGATAATTTCATATTTGTCCAAGAATCCTTGGCACCTTCAACAAAACCTTTCTTCTTAATTGGGAGATTTTCTGCTTTATGTTTAATCAATTTAGGGATCTTAAAATATTCCCTTACAGCAGGTATCTTAAGAAAAGATACTTGAGCAAGTGAAATGAAATTAGTTGAACACCAATATACAAGAATAGCTCCAGGGAAACTTATAGTAAATGGAATCATAACCAAGGGGATTGCTCTCAGAAAATATCTCATAAGTTGCATATTTTGAGCTTCAAGGCGTCCACCATCTACACCTACCTCAATAGTTGCCCACATTGTGGCACTTGTTATAATGGGTAAAATAAAAAACTGATCAGGTACTGTCAAATCAGTAAACCACCACAAACCTCCATGCATCATACTTTCAACAGGACAGTTAGCCATTCCTCTTAAGCCCATAAAAAATGAAATAAATAATGGTGCTTGAGCTAATGGTACAAGCATATTTTTTAAAGGATTTAAACCTTTTTCGTTCATAAATAACATCATTTCTTGTGCATATCTTGCGGCTTCCAACTGATTTCCTGTCTGTCTAGCTTGTGTCATTTTTGTTTGAAGTAATTGAATTTCTGGCAAATTATTATTCATAATTGCAGCATTTCTTTGGGACATTATAACAAGAGGGAATATCAACACTCTGACAACTATGGTACCAATCACTATAGCCCCCCACCAAGGGACATCAAGAGAAATATGTAAATATTCTAAGCAATTCTGTACAATGCCAACTGGACCCCATCCTCCAAGGCCAAGGCTCGCAAATGTAGGTTCACCGTTAGCAGCCAGGGTCTGAACAGCTTCTGTTATGTCACCAATTGTCGAAGGATCCGGCACTGGTGGTGGCTCTGGAATATTATCTATAGGTATCAAAGGTTTTGTAATATCAGCAGTCGAAGCAAATCGTACTGATCCAGCAGATGGATAGAAATAATAAACCCTTGCTTTCCTAACCTCAATGTTTCTTTCGCAGAACATACTGATGATACCACTCCGGCGACCATGTCGGCTGAGTAATTTGAACATGCTGATTATTATATCACAGTTAAACCTTTAATCAAATAATCCTGTTATCCTCTAAATATTTAAAATATCCAGAAAACACAAGATATTTAAAGTAACATTTTTGACAGTGACAATGACATTTATAGATAATAGTAAATAGATATAATAAATGTCTTACATAATATACATGTAGGTACTTGCATAAATACATATTTTCTTAAATTAACTATTTTCTAACTTTTCTAACATTTTAATAATAATCTTTACTATAAATTTATTATGTTTTATTTATTTTATTGGATTGAACATAATTTATATACAACATATGCATCTTTGCAATGACATTTTTATGAAGCTTTCAAACGTCATTGTCATTATGAATAACAATGTGTTATGTGTTTAGGGCTTTTGATTTGAAGAAATAAAAGAATTTCTGGAATAAACATAATTTAAACATGGCACATATATCTTATCCATTTAAAAAAACTAATAAAGCAGTTTTCCAAAAACCAGCATCTGTCTCAACAGAAGATGCAATTTATTGGAAAAAACTAGGGGTAAATACTAAATAACCCTTATTATATTCTTTACATTACTCGATTTTCTAACTGAAAAACTGAAAATAAACAGAATATTATTAATATTGCAGCTTCCTGTTCTAGTAAAAGAATTTGGCGCCATTGATTACATAGACTTTAGTCCTGTGGAACCATATTATTTTGCAGCCACATGTTCTGTTAGGATTCAGGTAATATATTAATTCAATTAAATTAAACTTCACTATTTGGTACGAAAGTACATTCCTTTTTATTTTAATTTGCTCAGTGATTTCCAACCCCGTAGTAATATTAAAATTTGAAATGATTTCAGATCTATGACCCTATTACAAAAGTGGTATCAAAGAATATATCTAAATTTGTAGAAGCAGCATATGGTGGATGTTTCAGAAGAGATGGAAGGCTCCTAGTAGCTGGTAGTGAAGAAGCAGCAGTGAAATTGTTTGATGTTCAATCTAAAAATGTTCTTAGAGTATTTACTGGCCATACAGGACCTGTAAGTTTAAGAAATGATTACCATTAAATTATTCATTTTAGTTCATTGAAGGTTATTTTTATTTGTCTTCTAGCTGAAGGTTCTACTCAAACTATGAGAATAATAATAATTGTTTTAATTTTCAGGTGCATAGAACATTTTTCTCTAAAGATCAAGTAAAAGTACTAAGCTTTTCTGATGATAAATCAGTCTCCCTATGGGATATTGCTACAGAACAAAAAATTGCAAACTTTGCGGATCATACAGATTATATTAGAGCAGGTGCTCCAAGTCCAATATCACCCGATATTATCTTATCTGGTAGTTATGATCATACGCTCAAATTGTATGATTGTAGGTCAAATGAAACAGTTTTAACTGTAAACCATGGTAATCCAGTAGAATCTTCAATATTTCTCCCATCAGGTGGTATTTTCCTTAGTGCAGGTGGAACTGAAATCAAAGTTTGGGACATTTTTAATGGTGGAAAGTTACTAGCAAGTATATCACAACACCACAAAACTGTAACTACACTTAAATTGGCTAGCAACAACAGCAGACTTATGTCAGCTTCATTAGATAGACATGTTAAAATACATGACTTGGCCACTTTCAAAGTGGTACATAATATTGATTTTCCAAATGCAATACTGAGTATGGGTATTTCTGAAAATGATGATGTTTTAGCTGTTGGCATGATAGATGGAGTTATTTCAATAAGAAAAAGAGAACAACATGATACCCAATTAGAGAAAAAACAAGGACTATTCAAATTTGCGCCTGATCACATTGAAGCTAACACTGTAGATAATGTTGTAACAAATCAAAAATCTAATAAAGGTCCTGAATTTGAAAATTTTTTAAGAAAAATGGAATTCAGTAAAGCATTATCTGCAGTTTTAAAAAAGTTTGTAGCAACAAAGCATCCAGAGAAAACAGTTGCTTTACTGCAGGAACTGTTAAGAAGAAAAACCTTACATATAGCTATTAGTGGCTTACAAGAAAAAGATATAGGAGCATTGTTAAAGTTCTTCAAAAAAAATCTTGGTGAAACAAGATTCTCAAGAACAATCATTGATGCAGCGAATGTATTTGTTGATGTTTTTGAAAACCAAATAAAATTGTTTTCTGAACAAAATTTATGGCTTTATACATCCTTGCAAGAGGAGATTAAAGATGAAATAGAAGTTTGCAAACAAGTAAGTGAACTTGAAGGAGCAATTAATTTACTTTTTGCTGGAGCCCAAGTAGGTTTAAATTTAGAATCTATTGAGTTGACAGATTCTTTAGCACCATCATCTAAGGCACAAAAAGACATTGTTATTGATGTTTAAATAAAATAGTTTAACACATTCATGAAGTTTTATTTCATAACTTCTTTCATTATATAACTAATCAAGTCAAATATATCAAGAGGTATTCAATTTACTAATGCAGGTTTATGCAGGATTGCCTTTAAAGTTGGTAACAAAGGCATACACATTTAAGTGATATTGTTGCCGTCATTATTCTTGAAAGTTATTACAAACTTGACGAACTAATGGATTGACTGTGCTCCATAGAAATGAACACCCATTCAGCTGGACAGTTAACTCAGTTAATTAATAAATTACGAAAAAAAATAAGACTGACTGTATATTATGTATAACTGAATATGTAAGAGTATAAAAATAATATTAATTAGGTCTTTAAAATTAAGAGAGTATTTTCTAAGCACAAGCAGCTTTTGGTTTCTAAGTTCTATACAGACTGCTCAGTAGTCAGCACTCTGCTTATTGCTACCATGGAGGAATAATAAAAAAATAAACATTGCTACAAAGTACATAGGTCCCATAGGGTATATTGGTATTTTATTATCTGAGGAAAACCATAAACGAAATTATTTTAATCTGTACATGTTACTTGGCAAATGATGTTTCATTTTTGACAAATGACATTTTATTTATAATCTGTGAACAAATAATGTGATTTGTGATTGTGGATGTGAAGTACATAACTTGCATAAGATTTTAGTGCTTTTTTTGCAATAAAATGACTCTTTTGCCAAAAACACATTACAAAAATGGATAAAACATAACTAAAAAGTAACTAGTTTAGTGATTTTACTTAATTTGCTGGAAATATAGTTCGTTACCTGCATCAGTAATTTGTAAGTTAACTTTGAGGGTTTCATGTTTTTCGTTTAATTTTATTAAATAAACATTACTTATTTTAAAATTGAAATGTAATTTAATATAAATAAATAAAAAAGACAGGATTTAAGCTTTCTTAGCAAACTCTTTTGTCAAACAGTAAAAAATATTAAATTATTCGTATAATTTTATTCATGTACATTTATATTTTTATTGATATTTTAGAATAAAATTGCAAAACAACTTGTTAACTATGGACGACAGAAGGGTTGCAGATTATTTTGTTGTGGCTGGTTTGCCTGATCAGCCAGAAGTGCTTGATGATTCTGATTCAGGACATTTAAAAGGATATAGTACAAAAGCTCCAATAACAGACATTGGTAAGTAACACTAAAATTGCTTTTAAGAATTAAACTTATACCTTATTAGATAGTACTTATATAGTTTTCAAAATGTAACGAGGTAGACTGTTGTCAATGCTTTTTTCTTTCTTAATAAAGTTCCTTGTTAAATGGATATAATGTTTTGTTTATAAACAACAATTTAAATTAACTTATTTTTGTTAAAGAATAATTAGTTAAATGAATAAGGATGTAGTTAATTAGTTAGATGTGACATGTATAATTTGTTCTCTAGGTCACAATTGGTTTGTGTATACCTGAGCTGTTTAATGATTCTATTCATGACATTTTGTTGTTGTGCATAATAATGATTTTACAAATTAAACTTGTGCTTGGGACATTAAATAAATTTTATAGTCTAAAATTAAATCTTATTAGTATGTATTATATTGTAAAAACTGAGATACTATTAAACATTTTACATTTATTAAAAATTAGCAACTAACCCTCTCTTTGCTAGGGTTTGTACCTAGGTGCTCCTTGACATTTTATTTTTGTTGAAAGGATATAAAGAATTGATTTAGTATATAAAGTTTGTTTTTAATTTCAAATTAACAACTTTTCATTAAATGCATATGAATTTAAGTTTTTAATTTTTTTTTCTGTCTGTTTGTTCCGGCTAATCTCTGAAACGGCTGGACTGATTTTGACGGGACTTGCAGATTGTTATTATTAAAAGCGTAACTTAAACTACTTTTTAACCGACTTCAAAATAAGAAGAGTGTATTTCTTAAACATTTTATTTTAGAACCTGAGTGAAGCGAGGGTGAGTTGTTAGTTTATTAATAAGTGTATAGAAATTAAATAAACATGTTTTAATATTTTAACTGATCATAAAATCTTATCATTAAGCTCTCATCAAATAAATAAAACAAGTTTCTTTAATAACCTTTCCATAGAAAACCAGGTCATTTAGCAGTTTGATAGAAACTTGTATTTAAGTTTCATATATTATGGAGATTTTTAGTAAAAAGCTTATTTTGGACTGCCTTGTTGTCTAGTGGCTAGCATAAATGGTTGACGGTCCTGTGTTCATGTTCTGAGTTGGGTTAAGTTTTGGGACTATGTAATATATAGGTTACTTTGTTTTGTTACTACAATATTTGCCCTTACGCCCATGATAGCGAAATGGCCAATCCACAAATTTTGACTAAGGTGTAGGCTTTGTAAAGTTAGAACGTGTAGAGTTAGAAGTTGGGCTCGACATGATAATAAGATCTGAAACTTTTTGTTAGTGCAAGCCATATTATGGTCTCGTTTTACATGTAAAATGTTTTTGGTGGGTTAATGTATTGTGAGATGAACTCTGTTATTGTAAGTTGAAACAAAAAAATTAGCAATCTATTCCCGCGTCTACAAACTTTTATACCATTTGTATTCGACGAAAGCCAAGATAAAATATAAAGATATTAAGTGATTTGATATTAGTTCAATAAGCAATCGCGAATCGATGACCGCTTTTTATAGGGACGCACGAGGCGAAAAATTACTCGGCTAAGTTTTTAGTTCAAATATATAAGTTAGATAGTATATATCACAGTCGCTTATATTACCCGCGTAAATGAGATAAGTTCTATTAAAATTTATATATCGGAATACGATGATATATATATATGTATATATATATATATATATATATATATATATATATATATATATATATATATATATATATATATATATATATATATATATATATATATATACATATATATATATATACATATTTACTAAAATGTAATTTTAAGGTAGATTCATAAGGCATCAAGTCAGGAACGGTTTTCGATAGTTTTGGATGTCTTTTTTCTACATGCATATATATATATATATATATATATATATATATATATATATATATATATATATATATATATATATATATATATATATATATATATATATATATATATATATATATATATATATATATATATATATATAGACTTAGAAAAAGGATCTTCGTTCTTTGAGCGATGTGCGCATTTCACGCAATACCTATTGAAAAGATTTTAATTAGATCTGTAGACTGTAGTTATAATTATTATCCGGATCAATATTTAGAATACCTTTTGCTACAGGAAAATGTTTTATTCTCGCAATAATGGGTTCTGTTGAGTCGTCTTTAGAAAAGAGAAGTCCACTACAAAAAATGGGGAATGATTTCTCAAGCGAGGGATATATTTTTTTTATAAAGACTTCGTACATTCATTCTTTTTATATCAATGTACTTTGTCGATTCAAAAGTAGTCGTTTAAACTCATAACATATCTTTTCCTCAAATTAAAAATTATAATATAATAAAAGAAATTCGTCCCGATACACTTTTGTTATTTACTTTATTAGATGTAACACAATAACGTAAGGAAGTTTTAAGAAAAGTAGATTAATTAATAATTAATCCTTTAATTATGTCTAGGACGCTAGGGAGCCTTGATTCTCGGCGGATGGGCCAGACTCAAAAAGGAGATAAAAAAGTTGTGTGTCCAGTTTACAGTTGCCAGTATAGCTTAAACGCCTACCAGTTTGTGTCATGAACTGTAAAACTTATCGGCTATTACCACTATTTATATTTTTTTTGCTGTTTTATCAATATTATCGTTGTGTTCGTTAGAACTAATTTAAAAGTTAGTACCCTTTTTACTAAATAATATGACAGAATGTATCAACGTTTTAATAGTTTTATCAAAAAAAAAATTGCTATAGGTAAGTTTCTTCAATATTGTAGAGTCAAGGTCTTATACATTTTAACGTTATATGGTAATTATGAAATACATACCTAATATGTATTGAATTTTTGGCACTTGTTTAATTTTTTGTCGGTTACTTTTTCTATGATATATTTTTGCGTATTTAAATGCTACCTATCATTCATAAAATCGTTAACAATTTGTTATCCTACAGTACTGTGACGTCATTTGTTACCCACACAGTTAGTTAGACTTCTATTTTCATCAGATAATCCTATCAACAATGTGGAACCATGACGTAATCCATGTAAGTGCATTATTTTAAATGCTTTAAGTACAATACTGTGGAAGAATAGTGCAATTGTAACAAAAATGTAGAGCACGACACAAATTTGCACTTACGCATGATAGCGTTGAAAAAAATGCAATGTTTATTAAAAACTACATAATATATCTGAAGAGACTTTAAATAAAAATAAACACACAAACTTCAGTCAGTCAGTATTCATTAAAAATAAAATCGCGCTGAAATATTCCTATCGTTTTTGTTCAAACGCCAAGAAAAATAAGATTTCAACTAGCTATGTCTAGAATAAGATTTATTAGGTATACGTAAATTAAGAATGTACTAAAATAACTTTATACTTTAAATGTTCTAAATATAACAATAAGTCCCCACATTGGTGATAAAGATCAACAAAGGTTCAGTATCGATTGACCCTCTCACTGATTCATAATTATTATCATTGATCTTTTATGCGTCTCTTGAATGAATCTTGTATGACATTGGGTTTCTGGGACGTTCGTATATATTGTTATTATTTGTAAATTGGATTTTATATAATTATAGGTATTTTTGTAGTACCTATACATTTTCCATTTATAGACATTTTTTTTATTATCTAAAGAGATGCTTTAATTTTTCTTTTGTATATTTAATATGTGACGAAAATGATAAAAAATCTTAAGAAATAATCAAGTCATAAATTATTTTTAACAAAAAAACAAAAACCGACTTCCAAACTTAATAAATCTAAACTAAAAAGTAGAAAATAATACTTTTAAGGACTTTGTTAATTTTGGAGTCGGTGCCAGCCAGGTATTTTGATTATGTTTACAAATTGATAGATTAATCAAATATGTATCTATTTAGGGCTATTTTGCTTTGGCTGGCACCGACTTCAAAATTAACAAAGTCCTTAAAAGTATTATTTTCTACTTTTTAGTTTAGATTTATTAAGTTTGGAAGTCGGTTTTTGTTTTTTTGTTAAAAATAATTTATTTTTAACTTTTTTGCGGAAAGTAGATACGTATTGTGTTAATGACTATAAAAATTTACCTTCTATTATGAGGTAAACCTAATAGCCTGAAAGTATACAACTATCCGTTCATAATTGCGTATTAAATTGAAAGAATTTTCTTTAAACTGCTAACCGTTGAGGAGTTGTATCTTCCATCATCAGTTACGGTACGTGACTCAAATATCCATATAGCCTATAAAAGATTCGGCCGAGCATCGTTAATTTGCTCCTAAGAATTGAAGAGTTCCGATACTTTGTCATGGATCCCATCATCAGAACCTTACCAAACTCTCATCAAACTACCCTTGAAGTATACCCTTTCCATTAAAAAAGAATCATCGAAATCGGTTGGCGTGATATTGAGTTATTCGTCCATTTGTCGCGCAAATACTTAATGCAAATTTAAGACTTTTATGGTTTTCTCATGGATGCCATTATCAGAACTGGAAAATATTAAAATGGGACCACATGGGAAGCACTACCTTTCAAATAAAAAAAGAATCATCTAAATCGGTTCACCCAGCTCAAAGTTATGAGCTAACAAACATAAAAAAAAAAAAAAAAAAAAAAAAAAAAAAAAAAAAAACAGACGAATTGATAACCTCCTCCTTTTGGAAGTCGGTTGAAAAGAGAATAAACCGAGTAGCGAACATTATTTAAACCTTTTAAATTTCAATATATCAAAAGTTATATTGATTCTACGCTTAAGAACGACGACTCCTTCATTCGTGGGTAAAAATTATCTTAAAAATATATTTTCAATGATTTAATATTTTATACCATACTTCTACAAAAGGTTCGTTCTATTGCACAAAACCCGCATAATATGTAGCTAAATAATCAATAATTTCATATGTAAGTATTTGTACCCGTATAAATGGACATTGTGTTTATCAAACAGGAATACCCCGTCATTATTTATTCGTTTGTAGGCACAAATTATGTCAATGACCTTTAAAATGTACCTACGTAAAGTATAAAAAATACGACTACATCCCGTATTTAACGTAACTCTTTTTTTTTGTGGGGAATTTATTTATGCATACCACCAAGGAATTTGTTATATCGAACTCAAAAAAACACCGATACCCACTAAAACAAATGTCCAACATCCTCCTCCCGTATTGATTGGGGGTCACAGGATCGCTTTCACACTCAACAACAACACTTAACTGCAGGCCTACCTGAGCAAAGGGTTGCTCTCACAGTCCACTCTGATATCACATAAAAAATAAAAAAAGACTCACCGCTAACCACCCCCTTAATGAAACGAGATCGGGTAGAAAGGACTATGTATTGTTTGGTTTAGCACACATTTACTAGATATCCTAATTTTTAAGTATTGGTTGAGGGTTTACTGTTCATTAATTTATCAATAGATCATAGATAACTCTGTCCGAGGACGTTAGACGAAAATACATCTACGTTCTCTGCTTACATATGGGTTTTTTAGTAGTTTTCAATTGGTGCAAAATATATTGTTTACTTCCATCGATTAAACGATCAATATTCGTCTACGGCAGTTTAAAGTGCCTATTGAAATTTGATTCAGCTCCTTTTAAGGTTCTACTCTTAAACACAAGATGTGATCAGGCCGTATTATACTTATTGAATTATGTACTATTAGTTGTATTATTGTTTATATTGTAATGGTTGTTTCAGGTGTTATATTTCCCAGTTTAGGTGAAAAAGTGCCAAATGGATACGAAGTATTGGAGACGACACCAACAGGATTACCAGCAGATCTAAACCATGGATCTATGCGATCGCCTGAATGCTTTCTTTGTATAAGAAGAGGTAGAGATAGACCGCCGCTAGTCGATATCGGTAAATATAATATTTTAAAATATTATTTAAAAAACACAATTCAGAATGTCCTCTTTTAAAGTAGGAACATATGCCTCTATATGTTAGGGCTAGGATACGCTTCATCAGACGAGAACTTCATCAAACATGAACTAATTTCATTTTTCTTTTTCGTTAAAAATTTCATTTAAAAACAAAATAATCCTTATAATATAATATTAACTTTATCATTAAAGGTCTATGTAGCTACCTTTTTTATTAATTTAATACGATGCGCCTGTAAAATAACTTTATAATACTTAATTTGAATCGAGTGTTTTTGTGACCTCACAAGTCACAACCAAAGGGTTTTCCGTTGACAAATATAGGATTTAGGTGAAAGTGGCATAGATTTTGAATGTAGTAATACACCAAGCGATACCGAATGCGATAGCCAGTCAAATTATGTTTCTGTATGTATTGGACCTGTCTAAAATGTAGGACTAAGCTGGCTTAGCACAGATCAGTGTTTCTTTAAACCACAAGTCTTAGTTTTGACATAAATGCGGTGACGTATTTCATAAGGTTTCCGTCTCGTTATTCTTTCACAATATTTTCCAGCACAAATAATATGGAGATTTTAAAATACTCGTCTAATCGATCTAATTTTTACCAAATATCCTACTTTTTGCTTGAAAATGTTCGAAATGTGTAGCTTTCTACTTGTAAAATAATTGAAAATGCAATAATTCCAAAAACTATGCGCTACAAACAAGAAAATGTTTTTTCTATATGAACTCTCTATGGGATAGCTAATCTGTAATCACAGATATTCATTACAGTTTTATAACTTTGAAGACCTACTTTGCTGAGAATAAAATAGAAATCTTATACGTTTTACCCGATGCGGTGAAACCAAAGGAGTGTTATGTTTTTCAACCGACTTCCAAAAGGAGGAGGTTATCAATTATGTTTGTTAGCTCATAACTTTGAACTGGGTGAACCGATTTTGATGATTCTTTTTTTATTTGAAAGGTAGTGCTTCCCATGTGGTCCCATTTTAATATTTTCCAGTTCTGACAATGGCATCCATGAGAATACCATAAAAGTCTCAAATTTGCATTAAGTATTTGCGCGACAAATAGACGAATAACTCAACATCACGCCAACCGATTTCGATTATTCTTTTTTTAATGGAAAGGATATACTTCAAGGGTAGTTTGATGAGAGTTTGGTAAGGTTCTGATGACGGGATCCATGACAAAATATCGGAACTCTTCAATTCTTAGGAGCAAATTAACGATGCTCGGCCGAATCTTTTATAGGCTATATGGATATTTAAGTCACGTACCGTAACTGATGATGGAAGGTACAACTCCTCAACGGTTAGCAGTTTAAAGAAATTTTTTTCAATATAATACGCAATTATGGACCGATAGTTGTATACTTTCAGGCTATAAGGCTTACCTCATAATAGAAGGTAAATTTTTATAGTCATTAACACAATACGTATCTACTTTCCGCTAAAAATTTAAAAATAAATTATTTTTAACAAAAAAACAAAAACCGACTTCCAAACTTAATAAATCTAAACTAAAAAGTAGAAAATAATACTTTTAAGGAGTTTGTTAATTTTGAAGTCGGTGCCAGCCAAAGCAAAATAACCCTAAATAGATACATATTTGATTAATCTATCAATTTGTAAACAATCAAAATACCTGGCTGGCACCGACTCCAAAATTAACAAACTCCTTAAAAGTATTATTTTCTACTTTTTAGTTTAGATTTATTAAGTTTGGAAGTCGGTTTTTGTTTTTTTGTTAAAAATAATTTATGACCTATATGCATTAGTATACATACGTCTGTCCGATTTACGTTTCCTCGTAATTACTCAAATTCGACTTTGACGATTCATACGTCGTTGATCGTCTTAGTAACGGAAGCTTTATAGAGCGCATGAATAGTTTTAAATATCAAAGTAGCTGATTTCAGTCGCCAATTTGTGTGAAAAACGCATATGAAGTGATTAGTGGGGTATCGAAATAAAGGTTTTACGAGGCAAATACTAAAAATTTACAACTTGTGTTTAAAATAATTAAAAAAAACGAATAATAAAAAAACATATTAGTTACTAATAATAATAAAAAAAATGTCTAACTGGCTAAAACTAAAACTGTAATAAAACTAACTGCGTTTAAAAAGCTAACTAAAATGATGAAAACAACTTATTATGCAGACGGGTTGGAACACAAATGATTTTATCCTTGCTGCGTCTATGTGTAGACTGTAGACCGTAAGTCTCCGACCTCCGTCTATAAAACTGTGATATTTTCGTAAACATGTATTTTTCGTTTGATTTTTTATTGACTTCGACATTTTGCATAATAGATTTTACTTTTTTACATATATGGGTTGAAATCGAAACAAACTTGTTATGTCTTAGATTTAAGCAAATACTTCACAGTTCTATATAATCTTTCTATTTTTTCGTGGATTTATTTTTTAGAAAGTGATACATTTTGGTTTGTATAGATTTCTCAGAAATTAGATATTTTCTCTCAGTAAAATGTATCCTAAATGTTGACTCAGGTGTCAATCAGCTATTATCATACCAAATTTCGTCAGTCTGAGATGCGGTCACAGACAGAAAGACGGACAGACAAAAATTCTAAAAACAAATGATCGGCCACTGTATCGATAATAATGTCCATTACAATTTCAATATTTCAATTAGGTATAAATGTACAGATTTGACTTGGGTTTTTTATTATATCATGTAAGATATGTAGATGTGATATTTATAGTAGTAGTAATAACAGCCAATATGAAATAAATAATATTGCCATATATTTTTTTTTCAAACATACTTTAAGATTGTTGTTAGGACTTTAAGATTGTTGTTAGGTCTGTAACAAGTAAATAATGACCTTAGAGACGTTTAGAACCTTAACCTCTCTCGTGACCATGATTACTGTAAAACAATAGAAAAATCGGTTAAGATTCAAAATAAATCCGCGAAAACATAATTTTATGTAAAACATATTATGCAAGTATTAATTCTCTCAACGCTATAAGTATATGTTGAGTCAAAGTAGAGCTAAATGAAACTTCTAATTAACTCTCTCGCGTAGCAAATCCCATGTGTAGTTTCGTAAAAGGAAACGCAACTTGATCCAGTGAAACACGAACGCATTATGAATGCAATGTGCCTATTATTTATTTTCTACGCAAGGAGAAAATGTATATACTTATCTATATCAGTCTGCTTTAAAATTATGATTTTCATATAAAGATAAGCAAAATTATTCCAAATACTTGTGATGAGGTGAGGTGTGATTAGGATTATAAAAACTGTCATATTGCCAAGATACTTATTAATTTTTATTCTCCTTCATTATATACAATAAAGAATAATAAATGCGAAAAAGATTTCTTTATACATATTCAGCCTTAACTTGAGGACACTGAGATGCTCGTTTTCTTATTATGTTTGATTATTAATATGTAATAATTTAAAACTGTTATAATGAACCAATTTCTTATAATATACACGCCCTTGCATCTTTTCATTAACACGCCTCCTCTCTACGCTTTATCTCATTGAATTACACGCATGATTGACGACGCCTAGTCGAGTATTTTACGAGTGGCGCTGATTTCTTGGGCCTTTACATGACCTCATTGGGTCTAAAATAGAACTGTCAAGTAGACAAAAATGCATGATGAGATTTCTTTGAATTTCTACACTCAATTTCACTCCCTTGGGAATGTAAGGTATGTGTTTTTAGTGTATGGCAGCTTGGGGTGTCACGTCCGTTGGCCGACAATATGTGTCATAGGCTTTTTACGCCACTTGATAGGCATATTATGTACCTTATTATGTAAATATTTCCTACATTACGCAAACTTTGAACTCAATTTTCTTGAAATTACAATTTTGCGACATATAACCTTCACCCATTCGCGTCTTTAATTATTGATCTTGTGATATATGGGGCGTTTCACGTGAAGCGGACAGGTAAAAAATGTCGATGTTTCCGATTTTAGTTATATTCGATTGAGTTATACCTACATACGATCTCGACTCAGATACGAAATATTTTTGCGGTACAATGTATAGTTAACGAGTTATAGGACATTGAAATTTGGACTAACTTACAAGTAGGCGCTGCTTTAGACCAAAGTACCAAGTGTTATTAAGTTATAATTAAATAAACAAACTAGTGGAATATATACTTGACTTAATAGGCTTGCTAACTGTATTTTTGGAAAATAAAAAAATATTGTTTTTCTTTGTGAATTTCGCTATTTTACTTTTCAAACTTGATTTTTTTCAAGTTCGACCTCTTTAATTTTTTTCATTTTTTTTCTCAAAATAGGTATTAGTGTACAGATAATCCTTGTTAAGTTTAATAATGGGCCTAGAAGTCGTTTGGGAGCTAGACCAGTCGGAACGCCGGGCCGCGGCGCCCGCGTCCGCCGCCCGCTAGCGATAGCTTACAGAAATGTTCAATTAAAGAAAGTTTTATCTTTAAATAAATAATTATCTTAAATGATATGTTGTTTATAATGGTTTGTAGATAATATTTAATATATAATTTTGCAATTTATTCGTTTATATCATTTTCGAGTTAATAAAAGAAATCAGTATAACAATTCCTAACAAGAAAAGATATTTACGTTTATAAAATAATGAATTTAAACGTCGTTATGTTAAATACGACTTAAGTGACAATAGTGCCTTTTTCATTATAAACAAGATTTTGGCGCAGATGTAGATTTTCCTTTTCATGCCACTTGACATGGCAAAGGGCAGTGTGATGGTCTTGGTGCTACTTTAAAACGCCGGAAGGTACGGGCTAGTGTACAGTCGGCGTGCGACAAGGCAATCACGACTGCGGAATGGCTGTACAAATGGGCTAAAACATCAATGCAGCAAACGAATTTCTATTATGTTAAAAAAGAAGACATTGAAGAAAACGGATGTTTTTTAAAAAACAGATTTTCGTCTGCAGTGATAATACCGGACACAAAAAATTACCATGCCTTCATCCCGACAGCTGAGGGTATCTTGGTGAATCGCACCAGTATTAGTGACGCCTTTAAAATTGTTAAAATTTATAAACAAAAATTTTTCTTTAATATTTCTATAAGCTATCGCTAGCGGGCGGCGGACGCGGGCGCCGCGGCCCGGCGTTCCGACTGGTCTAGCTTCCAAACTACTTCTAGGCCCATTATGAAACTTAGCAAGGATTATCTGTACACTAACACCTATTTCGAGAAAAAAAATGAAAAAAATTAAAGACGTCGAACTTTAAAAAAATCAAGTTTGAAAAGTAAAATAGCGAAATTCATAAAGAAAAACAATATTTTTTTAATTTCCAAAAATATAGTTAGGAAGCCTATTAAGTCAAGTATACATTGCACTAGTTTGTTTATTTAATTATAACTTGATAACACTTGGTACTTTGGTCTAAAGCAGCGCCTACTTGTAAGTTAGTCCAAATTTCAATGTCCTATAACACGTTAACTATACATTGTACCGCAAAAATATTTCGTATCTGAGTCGAGGTCGTATGTAGGTATAACTCAATCGAATATAACTAAAATCGGAAACATCGACATTTTTTACCTGTCCGCTTCACGTGGAACGCCCCATATTTTATTCAGGTTTTTAGCTTTTTTATATATTGTAAATAACTAAAGACATGTTATTGTTTGTGAATCTGCTCGTGCATACACAAAAAAATAAACAATAAAGTTTAACATTTAATCACTACATATTATAAAACAAAGTCCTCCGCCGCGTCTGTCTGTCTGTCCGTTCGCAATAAACTTTAAAACTACAGCACCGATTTTCATGCTGTTTTCACCAATGGATAGTGGTTCTCGAGGAAGGCTTTAGTATAATATAATTTGTCAAGTTTTTGTATACATTTACTAGCGGAATCCGCGGCTTCGCTCGCGCTAAATAATTAGGTTTTTAATGATAAAAATAATTAACTTGTTGAATTTCCCACTTTTTTTGACAGGTGTAATGTATGATGGCAAGGAAAGATTGATGGCAGATGCCGAGGTGGTACTAAAATCGGTAGACGGTCGTTGTGCGAATGTTAACAATTCGACAGCAAAAACATTCATAACGTACAGACGAGCACACAAGACTGTGCCATGTAATGCACTAGTAGTGGTCGACGTGTGCGTTATAGTGACCAGCAAAGGCGAGACGGCACCCCATGCTTTTTGTATGATCGCGAAAAATCTTAACAAAGGTTAGTATGTACATTTAAATATTATACTTCAGATTATGATTAAATAGCCATTTTATGAGATTTTCTTGCTTTAGACACTTGAAAACATATTATATATGTAGTTATTATCGTATCAAATATCGTATTTAATAAGGAATAGAAAGTTAAAAGAATATAATAGAGAGTGAAAAGAACTTTAACTTTAGATATTGACAGTCTCTGTGTGTCATAATATCCTTTGGAATCTCGTGAAACCGTCATGGGCATTTACAGTACAATTAACATGTGTCGATAAATATATGATACGAGATAAGTGAACGATTTTATGTCCTAAAATGGTGCGAGTAACTTTAAATGTGAACCAAAGTTGCTTTGAAGGTTTTTGAATTCACCTTCTTGTTAAGTCGAATGAACAGGTAAATTCATTTAGATCGACTTTACAAAGGAAATATTTAATTTAGTTTTGTATTTTTTTAAAAATTATTGTATTCAAATGAAGAGATTCGTATAAATAATAAGAAAAGATAGCCTAGGACTGTATAAGAACATCCGATGTGAAAGAATTTAGGCAAGAATTTAATTTATTTCCTAAAGCAAAGGATTTAGGCAGATAGAAATTATTATGACCTAAAAAGTAAAAATAGGCCTGACTTTAACTACTAGAACTTAAAATTGACTCATTGGTTCGATGTTTATTTTTTTTACGTTTTTAAAAAACCTAAAAATAGTATTCAAATTGATGGAATGTAGAAAATTTATAATAATATGTTTATATACTTCTGTAGTCTCCTTTATCCTTGTACATAACGCAGGTGAATGTAGAGCAATATTTTTGCCTTTATATTGCAGCTATATTTGATTCTGAAATGAATTGATATAATAATTATAACCGATATAACGTTAATCATGTTTTTTATATGTATTTAAATTTACTTGTATTCACTGCATTTCTATTTATATGTTTAGTAAAACTAGATTGTTATCTTTTGTGTTTGTGCATCACAAATGACCCAAGCAAGGCAATGTTTGTTTTAAACCATTGATAAGAACCGTATCGTAACTAACAATGATCGACATTGATAGTAATTATCGTAACCGTAAAGGCATTTTTCGCCTAATCTCCGTTGCTTCTTTAAAAAGATAACTGAGAAATTACGTAATATTCTATAATTACCTATGTATGTGTTGTTGAATATGTATTTTTTTATTATATTTTTATCGCTTATATAATATATAACAAGTAAATATATTTTTTTTTCTTTGACATTATTACAACAGCGCCATCTAGTTCCGCAGTAAGCTACGTTACGTGCTTGTGTTACGGATACCAGATAGTTGATATACTACACATATACATTTTTAAATACATACATATTATAAATAAAAACACCCATGACTGGAGTACAAACATTCGTGATTAGCAAATGAATGCCCCCAGCGGGACTCGAACCCGCGACCGCTGGCGCAGAAAGTAACGTCACTACCAACTGAGCCAAACGAGTCGTCAAAAAAAAAATAATTAAAAAAAAATATTACAAGTATTTAGCACGCTATTATGACGCGTGCATTATTGAGATGAAGTGAACAACACCTTATTAATTTAAATCTCATTAAAAGATAATCTGTAAACAGATGGATACGCATATTATATGTCTATTTTTAAACTCTGTTATAGCAAGTTGATTTCGTAATTTCCTTGGAAATTTCGGAAAAAAATATTTTCAATTCCCTGAGGAGTTTTCATCTATTTCGTCGATTGCGCTCTTTTTGTGTAACACGTTGTATATGTAGTAATAAATTTGAATAAATACTATACGCATAAATAGAAAAAATAAATTACTTAAAATTATGGGAAAAAATATCGGAAAAACGAAAAACTATTCGTCTTCTATAAGATAAATAAAATTGAAGTGTATATTTTTAACATCAACAGCTTTTTTAGTAAATTTATTTTTATATTGTAAAATAAACATATTATAAGTAATAGAAAGAAATATCGTAACAGAAAGAAACCTTGTGACCTCACATAGGTACCTACTTCTTACCAAAGACTCATCTAAATCTTATGATGAAAAAAATGAACGCTTACGGTAAATAGACAAAATAACATTCTTTTTTTAATAGAGTGAGAGAGAAACGCTATATTTCCTTCTTTTTCAATGGATCGTTAAAGTTTTAGATGCGAGATATCTTATAATGAGTTATTGTACGAGTATAGTATCTAAGTTGTTTTAAATTGCAGGGTTAATGGGGAGCGATGTGTTCCTCTGTTACAAAAAGTCAATGAACCGGCCGCCTTTAATAGCTTACAAACCAGAAGTATTATTTAGGTAAGTCAACTTATTAATTTTGTTAAGATTTTAAATTCATTTTATACAAGTAAATCGAACTATTCGGATCATTTTAAGATAATTTACATATTATTATGTATGCTTCTATTTTTAAGAATTGGGACTTATTTCTGGTTTAATTTCACGTTAGGTATGTAGAAAATGATTGTACTGCAGTATTGTAAAAAAAATTTTTTTTATTTTAAAAACGATAAAAACGACGATTGAAAAGTGCTTATGAATCGCAGTATGGACAAGCATTTTGAATGTTTAAAATGTGTAGGTTCTACTTACCCTTAAAATAAGCGATACAAACCTAAATCTTAAAAAGAGCATTGTTTCATAAGTCAAAGGTGATTGAAACAACTTTCACAAAGTGCGTCAGTAATTATCGTCTCAAAGCGCTAAAAGGTCCCGTTTAATGAACTTTAGTTAACACTACAGAGTTAAAGCTGCGTTATAACTGCATTAAAATGCATATTTCTATTACTAAAAGCACTTTCAGCCATTATTAAGTACTAAATTATATAAACTAGGTTTAAACGAGCGTTTAAGTTTCATGTTCTTACATTATAAAGTTGATTTAAAAGCAATTTACTTAAAGTGTTATTTGTTTAAGTTGTTAGTTTTTACAATATAGGGGTAGTTTATATGAGTTAAGTTATGCAAACTTTGAAAAGAACTTTATGTTGAATTGTTTCGATTGGGTGCTTTGATGCCTGAGTTAAGTTAGCACTGAACAGCTGTTGTTGACTACGCGGGTTCAAATCCTCAGTCTCGATAACTCTGATATTTTTATATGCTAATCATTTCTAACATGATTATTACTTACTTACTTACCTCGTGGTGAAGTAAAACATCGTGAGGACTGTGAACTGAGGAGGAGTGACACAATATGATTTCGAAAGACGTGGAGTCCGTTAATCCGCACTGGGCCAGCGTCTTAAACTATACAAATCCCTCTTGTATTGGAGGAAGAGACACATCTCTGACAATTGCTGAATTCAAATCAAGTTAAATTTAATAAAGGCCCGGGGTAGAGAGAAGTGCACTTCAATTTGTATCGGAGTGTACGTAAAGTAATAACAAAGACAAATAATTCTTTATTTTTTTAATAGTTATATTAGGCATTATATAATCTAGATAATAAAATAATATTATATAATCTAGATAGAGTGGCTCAGTACCTACTGGTCAGAAGCTGAGGCAATAATTTAATGAGATGGTAATTTGCTTTTAGATATCCGTCAATAGATCGCCGCAGTTTAGTGTTTCCTACGTCGGTACCTTTATTTTGCTTGCCGATGGGAGCGACTCTCGAAGTATGGCCGAATAACGCGTCATCGCCCAAGCCAGTGTTCTCCACCTTCGTGCTTACTGTTGCTGATGCTACGGATAAGGTTAGTACATTTTTCCTAAGTG
Source organism: Boloria euphrosyne (assembly GCA_951802675.2). Taxonomy (NCBI): domain Eukaryota; kingdom Metazoa; phylum Arthropoda; class Insecta; order Lepidoptera; family Nymphalidae; genus Boloria; species Boloria euphrosyne. The sequence goes on from OX637886.1 coordinate 4,902,449, forward strand.
TTTTAATATTATAAGACGTAACAAGAAATTCGGATTTTTATTTAATTTCTCTTATTATATCATTCTTGCATATTTCATGTAAATTAGGTGATTTATTTTTTCTTCCTAGTTTTACTTTGTTGAATTTTAATAACACAATTTATTCTAATTATAATCTAATGATTTAGCGATTTTTTGCACCTAATTATATTATTATTACTTTTATTCGAAAATAAAATTAGTCTTAGTTACTTCCTTATAAAATCAACTATCTGTCAGTTGAAGGCGAAAATTGGTCAAGAGTATATTATTTTACGTAGAAATTTATCCCTAATATATATACATTACCAGGTGTATGGATCAGCAGTAACGTTCTACGAGTCGTACCCCCATTCGCAACTGACAGACGCGCAAGCGGAGGCCCTCGGCTGGCGGGCGGGCGCGTCCCACACGACGCACTCGCTACACGCCAACAAGAGTATCTGCCTGCTCTCGAGGTGGCCCTTCAGTGACACCTTTGAGAGATGGCTCCTGTATATATTGGTAGGTTAGATCGTGGAGTTTTATCTTAGATATAAATAAAAATGAATGGTAAGCGCATAACTCAAGAATGGCTGGACCGAGTCCACGGAAGGCTTTAATACTAAATAAAAAAGAAGAAGAAAATATGTCGGTAAGCGCAAAACTCGATAATGGCTCTACCAATTCGGCTAATTTTTATTCTGTATGTTCCGTAAGTCACACGGAAGGGTTTAAAAATAATAATTAAAAAATCAAAGTTTGTAAAAAACTTACACTAGAGTACCTAGGGACGAACCCTAGCGAAGCGAGGGTGAGTGGCTAGTATAATAATAATATAATACCCTTTATATAGAAGCAAGGAATTACATTTTCGATCAATATTGAGATAGTTATAAAGATGAACTTAATTTTCACAATTCCACAGACAGACAAAAAAACTATAGATTCGGCCCATGTATTAATAATAATTACTATTTTAATAAGATTTTCCAAAATATGTTTGATGTAAAGATCTAACTCAGTTGAAATATAAGCAGTACTTTTATTTTAAATTTACCAAAACTGTTCCAATAGTTTTATGAATGCTATTATGCGTTTTTCTTTCCACTACACCATATTTAAAAAAAAATTTTTTATATATACATATAATATGCAATAGTGGTAAAATGTATTCTTTAGTTTTATGTTTTACTAGCGGTGCCCGCGGCTTCGCTCGCGCTAAGAGTGAATAAAATAAACATTTTTGCTTATATACTGTTACTTATAATGTACCAAGGACTGATTCCCCATTTAAAGTTCTGGCCCTCTTAATTTGTATTGCAGAGCATTATTTCAGTGTCACGCAAAATATTTCAATAGAATTAAATTTCCCATACAAACTTAGCCACCCCCTTTAACCCCCAATGGGGGTGAATTTCGAAAAACCCTAAAATACGTGTTTCATCATTTGTACTAAAAATCATTAATTCAAAGTTTCATGCAAAAATGTGCAATAAAAATATTTTTCTCATACAAACTTTGCCACCCCTTTTAACCCTTTTAGGGGTTGAATTTCCAAAAAATAATATGCCTATTTCCTTCTCATGAATGCAAACTATCTACATACCAAATTTCAGCAAAATCGGTTGGGTGGTTTAGGCGTGAAAAGGTAACAGACAGACAGACAGACAGACAGAGTTACTTTCGCATTTATAATATTAGTATGGATTTATATTTATAATATTATAGTATTATGTGAAAATTTTATTTATTGTTTATACATTTTCTTTCGTTGTAGGAAATGTCATGGAGTAAAGAACCTCTTAATATCCCCGTAGAGCGGTACATTACTCATTTGCTAGAAGAAGTACCATTTCCGGAACCAAGAATATTACTGCAGGTATGTAACAATAAAAAAATATACATATTATATGTGACTTGTATAGAAAAAAATGTGTACATCTGTTTTTTTTGTATATAATTTAGTATTCTTTGTTATATACTAAATCAAATTATGATCTATCAATCATAATGCTATCTTTAATATTAACTTTGTAATATGATACTTAACTGTGATGAACATACTCCATAGAAAAAAAAAGTTTTTAGGAAAAAGACTGATGTACTTACTGTAGCTATTATTTGTTATTGTTTCCATAGTAACCAATAGAAACCAAATTACAATTTGTCTATCTGTTACTTATTTTATTTCGTCTGACATTTTAATATGGAAAATTAAAATTAACGTGAAATCGAAACTGTTATTAATTTTTTTTACTTTACTTCTGCTACTTTTAAGTTGAGATTCTATAAGAGTACAGTAAGGGTCTATTCGCACACAACAGTGCAGGCACAGTGCCGATCAGTAACGTATCTGTCAGTGTCAGTGTAAAATGATATTGTAGCATACATTTTGTATGATACTATTCGTACTCGTCAGTGACAGTCGTTTAGTAATGTCAGTGTATTGCAATTATATTTCATATATTTTCATGTACGGAACTGTCGGTCACATGTCGGCACTGTTGTGTGCGGATAGACCCTAATACTTAGTTTACCAATATTATACATAAAAGCATCATTATTTTTAAATCCAGTTATCTTTTAAACTAGTTATCCCCAACGAATGCTCACGACCGGGTGATAGTGACGCGGCGCGACGACCAGCCGCTGGTGCGCAGCGGCGCCGGCTTCCGCCAGCTGCTGCTCAACCTGGGCCCAGACAACTGCTTGCTGCTGCTCGCTCTCGCTATCACTGAACAGAAGATACTTATACATTCTTTGAGGTATGGATATACAATATACAATCATACATACATACACACATACATACATACACACATACATACATACACAAATACATATATACACACATACATACATACTCCTTCTGGTACTTCTATAATCTCTAAGTCTAATCTGGACTCTAAGAGCATGCCCTTAGTAATCTGTTCCAGCAGGCAGCAGTCGTGATTGAGTGCGTACAACTATCATAATATATACTGCGTTACTGTCTAAATAATCTAAAAGTTAATAAAATGACTAGTTTGGATAGTCAATCATACGATGAGAATGTGTGTTATAATAGAATGTGTTCGATTTTGTAACTACATATATATTACGCGAATTTTTGCAGCGACTTGCAAAAGTTTAGGAATAATTAGTGATGATTAAATGCTATAATATATTTTTTTGAATTTTCAATGTTTTAGTGTTTTGACATAATTTATTTTTTCTATATCATTTCAACGCTATTTATTTCTTTTGTATTTTAGGCCAGACACGTTAACAGCGGTTTCAGAAGCGGTATCCAGTTTACTATTTCCTTTTAAATGGCAGTGTCCCTACATACCACTCTGTCCATTAGGTAAGATATGTTTTTGTTTACTCAAAAATTACTTTTATTAAAAACATTTTTCAGGATTATATATTAAAATTATCTACTGACATTTTCATATACAAATCATTTCTATCATGTTTATTTCAAGTGAAGGAAAACATCGTAGAGTCTGTCTGAGAGAACCTAGCAAGTTTTTGTAAGACATGTGAAGTCCGCAAACACGCACTAGACCAGCGCGGTGTACTATAGCCTGATTCCCATCGTATTGGAGGGAAGCCCACCCCCTCCAGTGGGACGTTAAAAAGAGCCGTGTACATTATGAATATGTATTTGTTACAGGTTTAGCAGAAGTTCTTCATGCGCCATTACCATACCTCATAGGTGTTGATTCAAGGTTTTTCGACTTATACGAGCCGCCACCAGATGTTACGTGTGTCGATCTAGATACTAATAATATTACTGTAAGTTTAAGAAATTGTTCAAGTTCCTCTTTTTGTAAGAGGATCGAATCTGGTTATGATACGTTTTTGTAAAAACTATAAACATTTTTTATATAAAAAATGTATTATTCACAGATTTACGTTGAGTACTTATTAAAAATAAAATATGTACCTAGTCTTGCCATAGGTAAATATTGTCACAAAGAAAAAAAAATTTTAATGCAAATAATATTTATTACTTTTACAGTGTGTTAGTTTTATACATAAATATAAAACAATTTAAAATATAAAAAGATTATTCGAAGTGGTCTCCATTGGCTGCAATACTGTCCTTTAAACGTTGAGGCCAGTTATCAATAGAAGCACGCACTCTTTCCATGGGAAAATTCTTCACTGCCAATCGTCTGGATTGTTTTAGGTACTCCAAATAATCATGGCGTTTAGAGCAAGCCGTACTCTCTAAAACTGACCATAAATCATAATCCAGCGGATTAAGATCGGGACTAGACGACGGCCAGTCTTCAGCTCTGATGAAGTCCGAAACGTTCGCTTCAAACCAAGAGTGCGTGGACCGAGCTTTATGACCCGGCGCTGAGTCTTGTTGGAAAGACCATGCTTGGTTATTGAACATGGTGTTGTTAAGGGGCTTAACTACCTTCTCAAGAATGGTATCTTAATACACTTGTGCCGATGTTTTGATACCTTTTTCACAAAAATATGGCTCAGTCACTCCTTCATAGCGAACACCCCACCTAACCATCACTGAAGTCGGGTAATGCCCACGTTGCACTCTGCCGACTAATTGGGAAGCTTCCTTAGAGGTTTGAGCATAAATACGGTCATTTTGTTTGTTAAAATGTTGCTCAATTGTAAAGATTTTCTCATCCGTAAACAAAATTTTTCTGTGACCTCCCTTTGCGTACCGCTTCAGTAGTTTTTTCGATTTTACCACCCTATTCTTTTTTAAATTATCAGTTAAAAAATGACCAGTGCGTCTCTTATAGGCTGCAAGTCCTAAGTCATCTTTTAAAATACGCGACATGGTTCTGGGTGCTATCTTCATCTCCCGAGATAAAATCTTTTGATTTCGGACAGGATTTCTGCGAATTCTTTCCCTTATTGCTTTGACCACCTTTTTCGTACGAACACTACGTGGACGGCCAGATCTTTTTCTGTCACAAACGGAGGAGGTCTCATTGTACCTATTGATAGCCCGGTACACAAACATTTGACTAATACTAAGCGTATGGAGAGTTTTAAAAATTGCATTTGGCTCCATACCAACTTTGTGTAATGCAATCACAGCGATTCGGTTCTCTTTATCACCCCACTCCATTTTAATATCGCAAAATATTATAAAATGTATTGGCGCCAAAATTAGAAAACACAATGAGCAATCGTATAAAAATGACAAATTCCAAATTCAAATGTAATATGTTTCTTATTTTTAATTGTAACAGTATTTATGGCCAGGCTGTGTATATATTACTGTTCATAATTGAGTTAACCACTAGACGCCCGCGCATTATGACATGCAACACCGAATAATCACCGAGCCCGTTTGACATTTTTCGCCGATTCTACCATAACATAAAAAAACATTTACAATTTAAAATATACAGCAGCGATTTTAAATGTTTCAGTTGTTTTGGATTCTTAAATAATTTGAGCATTTATGAGAGTATATAAAATGTACTTTAAACTATTGATAAATCATAAATAAGCTTGTAAAATATTAACGTTGGCTAAAAATATTCTACTTTTTGTATTACAATGATTTCTAATAATACCAGGGTTTATATTTACACTAATTTTGAAAAACTACTTTGTGAATAAACATGTAGTCACACAAAACCATTCATTGAATTATTTTCATTAGTTGTAAGTAACAATCACATTCAAAACTTTATAAATATCGCGGCTCGTTCGATATATTTACACAGCTTACCGCGCAATTTTAAAAGCAATCATCAGGATATAGTGAGTAGATTCTTAGCAAAAGTTACACTTAAATACATATTAGTTCTTACTTTAAAAACATACACCAATAAATCTTGAACACAATCCACTGTGATTAGAATTCAGTTGGTTTTATTATAAAAGGGAAAAATTGAGGTTATTTTTAAAAACACTCGTATTTCAATATAATTCACATTTTTGTATTTATTATTTAGCTTAAATTTTAAATATACAAGCTAACTATATCACTTATATTATGAAACCTTTATACTTTTCATTCAAGAATCTAAATATTTAAACATGTAAAGTTGTCCAAATTATTGTACTGATAATAATAATTTTAAATATTTTGATGCGTAGTAATGCTGTACCCCTCAACAGTCAACACAAAAATTATCGATAATTGTTGTGAACGGCGAAACACAAATATAAACAAAATAATAAATTTTATATTTATGTACAGCAATTGAAATCAGATATTTTATTTTTATGCATATATATACGAGATTTAAAATATTACTATATTGAGCATTCAAATTTTCATAAAATATAAAATAAAAAATATTATAATTATCTCATAAATGCAAGAGTCAGAAATCTGGCTATCATGTTAAGTATTTCGTAATATGAATATTATTTATGGAATACATTATTGTATTTTCTTATATTATGTAATTTTTTTGACAAAACTATATTATTTTCGAATCTTCATAATCTAATCATAAGTTGTATAATTTAAATTGTCCATAATATAGTATTTTCATGAGAAATAAAGTCAATTTTGCATTAAAATTTGTAATTGCAAACGCTCAAAAACTAATAACATATCTTGCTAAAGTAATAATTCTCATTGAAACTAAAATATTGGAGGCAAGTTTTATATAAAAAGTTCAGTTAAAGTTTTAATTATTTAAATAATATAATAAAAATTATTCCGCTTATACGGTACAAAATTTTTATTTTGCAATTCAATAATATCGCTCTTATAGTTTTTGATGACTAAAATTGATAACAAAAAAGACCATTACGTACAGCATTTAGTTTAACGTAATTGGCCTCAAAGATCCTTACTTCTAAAATTTTCTGATCTCACCTTTTAATCCAGATAATCCTTTAGGTATTCAAAAGCAAACTAATAATTTACTCTAGATTATTGTCTTTTTCTTATCCAGTATTCAAAGCAGCAATAAATTTACAAAAAAGGAATTTTTATACATTAATATTATAAAAAGAAAAAAGATTTCACTTGTTTCATTGTAATGTATAGGCTCCGAAAGTCCAAAACCAATTTATAAATTCACCTAGAGAAAGCTTTATTTTCAGCGAGCAGCATAGACTTTATTTTATTTACAAAAAAAATGATTAATTTATTTTTTTTATATAAAAATGACAATATTTTGAAGCAAGCTATAACCAGGTCTTGATGAAATTATTTTGTAAAAATGTATCATATGTATCAGAAAAAGTGATTTTATCGGTTTCATGACATTAATCCTTTTCTTCTTTATTTGTTTTGTCGTATTTGTCTTCGCTCCGAATTCTGTTAGCATTACTTGGAAAAATTCATGTTCTATTGACTATTTTGGAACATTTTGAATACTTGTTTTTGTTTTGTTGGGAACTCTCCATAAGTTTATCTATAAAAAATATCTGAATAATAAAAGTATATAACCGTTTATTTTATATGGAAATCATCAAAATGTATATACAAACACTATCGTCCGTAGGGGACGATAGTTTGTATATAAGTTATCTATACGTATTGTACTCGTACACCCATTTCAAGCTACTATAAACACTCGAGATCGTCAAGAAAAAAAAATATTTTATTTTAGAAGGCCTTTGTATTGCTATTATAATATAGTTATATATATAGTATATTATGTTAGACTTTGTATTGAAACTCTTATTATGTATACTTGATTTAATTTATAATACATAAGAATATTTAAATTTTATATAACATTTTAGTCTAGAACGAGCTAACACATATTTCTTCAATATACATTTTTTATATTAAAATATCGATATCATCGATAGCATAATATATCGACATGTGTCAATGTCTAGCTCAAATTTGAGGAAAGTTAAATTTGTCACATTTGACAGCTTATAGGCTTATATTATTATTTCAATCTCCTCCGTGTATTCTCCACCCTACGCGACATTGGCGGAATCAATCGTGCCTCACTGGCACAACTGAAAGCCATTAAACTAGTCAAGTATATTATTATTATTTATAAATAAACACATTTTATATTATAAAACTATTGAAATATGCTACAAAAAACTGAAATATGAAATTATATTTATTTTTCTACAGTAATTTACCTTTATCAGATACTAAATAAGTGAGTAATAGTCCAAATTCATGTAAAATAATGGCGACTTTATTTACAAATTTCAATACATCAGAATTACTTTAACCAAAAAACTAACATTATAACGTAAATATAAATTAATTAGTATATCAATAGTAGCAAAGAATATTAACAATTAATATGCCTGAGTTTAAGGCACAAATTCACTTGTTTTCAATTTTTAAATCTCACTAAACCAATAGCGAGTCGCGCGCGTTTTACTTTAAATTTTAACTACTTTTGGCGCATTTGTTTTTAATGTTGCCGGAATCTGATTAAAATAATATTTCATTATATATGTAATAAAATTTCTAAAGGTAGCGTGCATTACTTATTTAGCAAAAAATATAGCGATTTCGTTGTGTAATAAGTGATAAAAGCGCAGAGGGCGAGGTGGTACACATAGGTACCAGCGGGGATCTACGGTAACGCCGGAAGTGGTACACATAGGTACCGGCGGGGATCAAGTGGTTAACCACTAGACGCCCGCGCATTATGACATGCAACACCGAATAATCACCGAGCCCGTTTGACATTTTTCGCCGATTCTACCATAACATAAAAAAACATTTACAATTTAAAATATACAGCAGCGATTTTAAATGTTTCAGTTGTTTTGGATTCTTAAATAATTTGAGCATTTATGAGAGTATATAAAATGTACTTTAAACTATTGATAAATCATAAATAAGCTTGTAAAATATTAACGTTAGCTAAAAATTTTCTACTTTTTGTATTACAATGATTTCTGATAATACCAGGGTTTATATTTACACTAATTTTGAAACACTACTTTGTGAATAAACATGTAGTCACACAAAACCATTCATTGAATTATTTTCATTAATTGTAAGTATTACAATTACATTCAAAACTTTATAAATATCGCGGCTCGTTCGATGTTTTTACACAGCTTACCGCGCAATTTTAAAAGCAATCATCAGGATTAGGTATAGTGAGTAGATTCTTAGCAAGTTACACTTAAATACATATTAGTTCTTACTTTAAAAACATACATCAATAAATCTTGAACACAATCCACTGTGATTAGAATTCAGTTGGTTTTATTATAAAAGGGAAAAATTGAGGTTATTTTTAAAAACGCGTATTTCAATATAATTCACATTTTTGTATTTATTATTTAGTTTAAATTTTAAATATACAAGCTAAGCATTATCACTTATATTATGAAACCTTTATACTTTTCATTCAAGAAACTAAATATTTAAACATGTAAAGTTGTCCAAATTATTGTACTGATAATAATAATTTTAAATATTTTGATGCGTAGTAATGCTGTACCCCTCAACAGTCAACACAAAAAATTATCGATAATTGTTGTGAACGGCGAAACAAATATAAACAAAATAATAAATTTTATATTTATGTATAGCAATTTTATAAAATATAAAATAAAAAATATTATAATTATCTCATAAATGCAAGAGTCAGAAATCTGGCTATCATGTTAAGTATTTCGTAATATGAATATAATTTATGGAATACATTATTGTATTTTATTATATTATGTAATTTTTTTTGACAAAAATAAAACCTATATTATAAGTACCTATATTATTTTCGAATCTTCAATAATCTAATCATAAGTTGTATAATTTAAATTGTCCATAATATAGTATTTTCATGAGAAATAAAGTTAATTTTGCATTAAAATTTGTAATTGCAAACGCTCAAAACCTAATAACATATCTTGCTAAAGTAATAATTCTCATTGAAACTAAAATATTGGAGGCAAGTTTTATATAAAAAGTCCAGTTAAAGTTTTAATTATTTAAATAATATAATAAAAAATATTCCGCTTATACGGTACAAAAATTTTTTTGCAATTCAATAATATCGCTCTTATAGTTTTTGATGACTAAAATTGATAACAAAAAAGACCATTCGTACAGTATTTAGTTTAACGTAATTGGACTCAAAGATCCTTACTTTTAAAATTTTCTGATCTCACCTTTTAATCCAGATAATCTTTTAGGTATTCAAAAGCAAACTAATAATTTACTCTAGATGCTTGTCTTTTTCTTATCCAGTATTCAAATCAGCAATAAATTTACAAAAAAGGAATTTTTATACATAAAAAGAAAAAAGATTTCACTTGTTTCATTGTAATGTATAGGAAACTCCATAACTAATTTATAAAATTCTTTCACCTAGAGAAAGCTTTATTTTCAGCGAGAAGCATAGACTTTATTTTATTTACAAAAAAATGATTAATTTGCTATAAAAATGACAATATTTTGAAGCAAGCTATAACCGGGTCTTGATGAAATTATTTAGTAAAAATGTATCATATGTATCAGAAAAAGTGATTTTATCGGTTTCATGACATTAATCCTTTTCTTCTTTATTTGTTTTGTCGTATTTGTCTTCGCTCCGAATTCTGTTAGAATTACTTGGAAAAATTCATGTTCTATTGACTATTTTGGAATATTTTGAATACTTGTTTTTGTTTTGTTGGAAACTCTCCATAAGTTTATCTATAAAAAATATCCGAATAATAAAAGTATATAACCGTTTATTTTATATGGAAATCATCAAAATGTACATACAAACACTATCGTCCGTAGGGGACGATAGTTTGTATATAAGTTATCTAGGTATATAGTATATACGTGTTGTACTCGTACACCAATTTCAAGCTACTATAAGCACTCGAGATCGTCAAGAAAAAATATTTTATTTTAGAAGGTCTTTGTATTGCTATTATAATAATATAGTATGTATATTATGTTAGACTTTGTATTGAAACTCTTATGTACACTTGATTTAATTTATAATACATAAGAATATTTAAATTTTATATAATATTTTATTCTAGAACGAGCTAACAAATATTTCTTCAATATACTTTTTTTATATTAAAATATCGATATCATCGATAGCATAATATATCGACATGTGTCAATGTCTAGCTCAAATTTGAGGAAAGTCATATATGTCACATTTGACAGCTTATAGGCTTATATTATCATTATTTATAAATAAACACATTTTATATTATAAAACTATTGAAATATGCTACAAAAAACTGAAAATATGAAATTATATTTATTTTTCTACAGTAATTTACCTTTATCAGATACTAAATAAGTGAGTAATAGTCCATATTCATGTAAAATAATGGCGACTTTATTTACAAATTTCAATACATCAGAATTACTTTAACCAAAAAACTAACATTATAACGTAAATATAAATTAGTTAGTATATCAATAGTAGGAAAGAATATTAACAATTAATATGCCTGCGTTTAAGGCACAAATTCACTTGTTTTCAATTTTTAAATCTCACTAAACCAATAGCGAGTCGCGCGCGCTTAACTTTAAATTTTAACAACTTTTGGCGCATTTGTTTTTAATGTTGCCGGAATCTGATTAAAATTTTATTTTATTATATATGTACTAAAATTTCTAAAGGTAGCGTGCATTACTTATTTAGCAAAAAATATAGCGATTTCGTTGTGTAATAAGTGATAAAAGCGCAGAGGGCGAGCTGGTACACATAGGTACCAGCGGGGATCTACGGTAACGCCGGAAGTGGTACACATAGGTACCGGCGGGGATCAAGTGGTTAAATCTATTTTCTGTAGAACTGTAAACTAAGGTTTTTTTAATGAATTAATTAATAAAATTATGTGATTTGCAATATCATTAATAATTGGGGCAGTGATAGCCCAGCGTTAACGAGTTTAAATATAGGGCGTCCCATCTCTGATACTTCGTGCGAATCATTTCCAACATTATTACAACTTGCGGTGAAGGAAAACATTGTGGGAAAACCTATATTATGTCTTACAACAACCTAGAAAGCCTTTGAAAGACATGTGAAGTCCCCGAACCCGTACTTGGCCAGAGTAGTGTACTACTCTTCTCTCTTCCCTCTCTCTCTCCCCTCGCTCTCTCCCCCCTCTTCTCTCCCCTCTCTCCCTTCTCTCTTCCTCTCTTATTGAATGGAGGCCCGAGCCCATCGGTGGGACGTCTAATTTCATAAATGATATATACGATTATACTTTACTTACACTTATTATTTTTTTCAGATATGTGAATCACAGAAGCATATATCATTAAAATTGTTGCCAAAACGTCAAGCGCGGTTACTGCGGCAGACTCTTGAGCAACTCTTCTCCAACACACGACCAGGTATTTATTTGGTGTATACCAACAATCTGCACTGCTTTATTTGTTTGTTTGAACGTGTTTATTTCTAAGTGCCAGTCCGAAGTGAAAAAATGTTTGCATTTTATTTATTGAAGAAACTTATTCATTTACATTCTAAAGTAAAAATTATCAAAAAATTGAAAATTACGGAACTTAGAAAGACAAATTTAAAAAAGTTACAACAGAAATATAAAGTAAATAAAATTCGATCACTATAGTATTTAACAATTATAAACTGCATCCTTATCGAAAACATAATCTAGATAGTAAACAGTTCAGTATTAGTCTAAAATTACAAAAATATAGGCGATATTTTTTTTTTATTTTACAGCGTCCCCCATCCACATGTCTAACGGCAGTAAATATAACGGCGAACCTACAACGAGTTTAGATCGAGATTTCCAGAAACGGAAAAAAGAGGTACGGTATATACTTTTTAATTTAATAATATTCCATATTATGTTAAAATATATTGTATGAAAACAATATATAAGTAATTTCTTTATTAAAGCGATTTGTTTGTTCCATTAAATGAAAGTTAGTACTAGATGTCTTCATCTGCAAAAAGTTATAATTTTTATTAAGTTTTAGTAGTAATATTTAATTTTAGTTTTTGGGTAATATGTGATACACAGATATATGTACTACAGGTATTTATTAGGTCCTATGTGTTAGTCTAGAAAATAATATACAATTTTCACACATTTTAGATATCGATAAACTATAGCACACAACTTTTTTTTAATTTAAGTAAACTAATAACGAGAGTTCCAAAATTTTTTATTACAGGGTTCCTTATAACTATAAATAAATGTCCATTCCAGCAAGCTCTAGAGCTGAAGATCCAGGAGGCGTTCCTGCGCTTCATGGCGATGACACTGCAGGGTTACCGCGGGTACCTCATACCCATCACTAAAGCGCCCACCGTCGGTACTACAGACCCGCACGCGCTTTTCCACGTTGATGCCTTCCTGCGGTCCAGGGACAAGGTATGTCCCATAGGAAAATATTGTAAAGTTTAAGTTAGGGTTAGCAAAACAACTATATTCATTTTAAATAGTTTCAATAATAAGGATTGCTTGTGTCCATCTAGTCACAAGATACAGAGATAATGGTTATCCTTCCGAAAACGGTTTTTTGTTTTTCGAGTTTCATATAGTATAAGTCGCATTCATCGTTCAATTTAGTGGAGCGCGGCAGTTCAAAATATCATAGTGCGCACAAAACTTTTTTATTACGAAATGGTTTTATATAGAAAAGAGAGAAAGAATAATGTTGATATATATTATTTTATAAAGAGAGATTCTGATAATAATGCAGTTAATGATTGAAAAATGTATTAAACGAATTAATTTAATTTTTTGTAAGTAAATTAAACATTCTACTATGAATAAAATATATTTTATTAATTATATGATATATTTTTCAATGTACCTACCAATAACCAATATACGTCGTGAGCGAAAGGCTGGTAAAAAATAAAAGTATAGACCCTAGTACTTTCGAGTTCCGTGCGCGAATTACAATCGTGCACGTGACACTCCCACCACTTTCTTCCAGCGTTCTTTTTACGTGACGCGAATTATAACAGTAAGTATGAATGGTGATTAATAGGTTGTACTAGTATGTAGTATTTATTATACAATTTGCGTCTGAGATATTTTTTTTTCTATTAACTAAAAAAACATACAAATAAATATTCACTTATTGAAGTGAAACTTCTATAGAATCGTTGTGATTTGAAACTTGATGAAACTAAAATGCGTCACGATAAAGAAAGAAATACATACATTTATAGGATTAAATCGACGAGAGAATGAGATAGAATACATTCCCATGTTGCCATGGCAACCGTTGTTATTGTGACAAGTACATAATATTATATTCTTTCCATACATGATATTCTATAAATATGTGATTGTAATATGCCTAATATGCCAAAGAAGTTTTACTTCAACCGCGCGTAAACGTTACACGCACCTATTTTTTTTTAAATAATTGTTTATAATCAAAAAGGTTATATAAAATAATACACAAAAATTTAATCCTATTATTTATTTACTATATGTAAATAAAATTCTGAATTAAATCTGTATATGACATATTATTTGGAATATCTCATTAGTAGTATTTATTATACATAGACACAGTGGTCAAATCTATAAGTTTTCGAATTTTTGTCTATCGATCTGGGAACACTTCACGAGAACTAATTTAATTCCATTTTAACAGACTCAACAACGGTTCTTTTACCTGATAATGCGCACGCAAATGTTCACGCGCTTCATCGAGGAGCGGTCGTTCGTGTGCGACGCGGACCAGGGGCTGACGTTCTTCGACGAGTGCATCGAGCGCGTGGCGGCCGGCGACGGCCCGCTGCTGGGCCTCGAGCCCGGCAACGCCTCCGAGCGCACCGTGTTCGTGCTGCCGCCCGACCCGCCTGACCCTGGTCAATACCTTTTACTTTTCTCTTTTGTATACCACCTGTGTGTAATTTATACTAGTGCTCGCTATGTGGTCGAAATTCGATCATAATTAACAACTAATATATTGTCAGTCATCAGCCCTTTTTTAACGTCCCACTGCTGGGGGTGGGCCTCCCACAACACGAGGAGGGTCAGGCCATAGACATAGTGCGTGTTGGCGGACTTCACATGTCTTTCAAAAACTTACTAGGTTCTCTCAGACATGCAGGTTTCCTCATTTTCCTTTACCGTAAGACAAGTGGTAATCAGGATAGAAATGATTCGCACGTGAAAATATCAGAGGTGCGGGACTCGGATTTGAACCCGCATCACTCGGTTATACTAGCGAGTGTGTTACCGCTGGGCTACCACTGCCTTAATATATTGTAATAGACGAATTTATTATGGTTATGTCTGACATTCATTAAGACTATAGACAAATAATATTAAAGAGAAACAATGTTAATCTATTCTCAATTTTGATAAAACAAAAGCATAATATATGCGTGTGTGTCAAATACATGGAAGTGTTTTTTTTATTGATTCAATAAATTTTTATGAGTAAAAAAATATTTGCATTCTGCAATACTTCTCTATATATACTCTATAAGTGTGCGAAATTTCATACTCCGTCTGCGCAATTTTTGTAAAAAGGGGTATAAAGTTTTTGTTTCACGTATATATAGATAGGGCTCACCAGTTAGAAAAGTCAGTACTACCCACTAATAACCAACAAACCTCCCTTTTCTTAATGGGGCGTTGCAGGATCGCTTGCGCATTCAACCACTGAGGTGGGCCGCCTTTATATACGTGCATATAATATCTTTTGTGCAGGCTGGCATTTATGAGATTGGCTTTCTTGGCCGGCATCGTTCGAAAAGATAACATGGCACTGTTAATAAACATCATCCCACTGCTGGGCCTCCCTTTATGTTTTTAACTTCTTCTGTGCGTAAAATCTAAAAAGGGGATAATTTAAACTCCTCAAAAATAAGTGTGTATTGTTCAACGAACTCAACATTTTTGAAGTGAAACTTCTTATGCGACTTCCAACAAGGTTGCGTTTAACGTTTAACGCAACCTTGGGGCTTTAAGTCTCGGAAATCTAAAGCTGTAGATTAGTATAAAATATAAACGAGTACCAGTACAAGTACCAGGCACTCAGAGACGGGGAAGAGTTAGCGCCACCACCCCTCAGACGGGCAAGATGCGCAGGTCGGGGATCTCGCTCACCGCAAGTCGGTGATTTTTAATGTGACGTTATGTGTAGCAAAAGTATTACAATATACAGCCTAACATATGACATGGCTGCTCATGCTGGTAATCGTGAGGAATTGTTTTTGAAGTGAAATTACAATATCATTAGTATTTATACAGTGAGTTAAATTTATAAACAAAGAAGTTTCACTTTTGACATGTGTACTTTGTACGCACGCACTTTTCATTTGAAGTCTTAAATCAACTTTATACTGATCAACAGAAGAGCAATACACGTACTCGAAGTTCATACTAGACGAGGGTCTGGCGGCGCGCTGCCGGCAAAGCGCGCGCGCCGGCCTGCACGCGCTGCCCGCCGCCGCGCTCGCGTCCGCCGAATCGCTAGCCGACGCTTCGCCCATGGCGCGCCGCACCAAGCACGAGATCGCCGCCGCGCAACGGTACGTACTCTTAACTTTGGTGACTTTAACTTGGGTTTTTGTATGGTTTTTTTTTATTTTCAGGTTAAATTAGGTAGGTGCTGATAACAACTGTATAGAAACCATTTAGACGTCTAAAAGTTTAATCTCCTCCGTGGCTGTGATTGTTGTATTCGAAACGTCGGGAACCAATAATCAAAATAAATACGATAAGATTAATTTAGAATTACCTAGTTACTCTTTATAACATCATCTATCTATTAGTGAAAGCTTTTGAAAATCGTTGCAGTCGTTTTTGGAACGAAGTTCCTTATGGGACGATGCGGAGGGGTACCCTAACCGGGAAAAAACGTCCGTAACGTGAGATTTTTATTATTTATGTATATTTATGTATAGTCTTTGTATGATGGCTATACAGTGTGTGTGTGTGTGTGTGTGTGTGTGTGTGTGTGTGTGTGTGTGTGTGTGTACATTCGATAATTACATCGTCTGTTTGTAAATAAAATAAAGTCTTGTAAAGTAGTTTGTTTTTTTTTTATTTATTTTTATCAATAAAAAAATCATAATAAAAAATGTATACCCGAATAATTATTTTCTTTATACCTCGAATACAACTTAAAATTAATATTTTTATAATGAGGAACTTCGTTGCTATCCGGTGTCCCACGACACCACATTTTTTTTTTGTATTTTTAACCGACTTCAAAGTAATAAGTAGCAAGTAAGCAAAGTAACAGATTATATTATGTTCCACTAGTATACACTTAAAGGGCATAAAAGTAATTCGATATCGCAGGCTGGCGCGCAAAGCCAGCGTGTCCCCCGAGGCGTGGGCCAAGTGCCTGCTGGGCGCGTGCTACTCGCTGTACTTCCTCACGCTGCCGTGCCGCCTCACGCTGGCGCGCGGCCGCGAGACCGCCGCGCTGCGCGCCGCGTACGAGCTGCTCGAGCGCGCCGCTAAGCTGAGAGTGCCGTGTGATGAGGTATCAAGTTATTCAAGTGGTATTATTAATGTGTATAACAATGAATGTGTGTGTGCGTGCATGTGTACGTGCTTGCGTGTGTGTGTGAAGCGTGCGTGCGTGCGTGCGTGTAAGTGTTTGTGTATTATTTTATACGCTTAAATGGTTGAACGAATTCTAAATTAGAAACTAAGTACTCAAATAGACTATAACGTGGAATAACTCTATTTTGCAAGGCAACTTGAAAGACTTGAATTGTGTTAGACTGTACTTTGTTGTACTGTGTTATACTGAGCATTTTTTTCAGACAACACCAATAAAACCTAGGACTTCCAACAAAATCATTAATAAATGAATATTTAATCCTAACAGGTGTGCTACAGAGTAATGATGCAGCTATGCGGCATCCACTCTCTGCCAGTACTGGCCGTACAGCTACTGTTCCTAATGAAGCGAGCTGGTCTGCAACCAAACGCTCTTACATACGGTTACTACAACCGGTGTGTGCTTGAGGCCACTTGGCCTAAGGATATGGCTAGGTAGGTATTTATATTATGTACTATATTTATAAAAAAAAATCTCAGAAATTAGATTTTCTACAGTAAAAATTAACCCGTATGTTATGTTACCACGATTATTCAGTTATATTATCACATCAAATTTTATCAAAATCTGTCCATTGGTTTTCTCATGATGTGGTATCGGATAGATAAAAAAAATTCTGAAAAAAAAAACAAAAAATATTGGATTTAGCCGACGCGCTTACATTTTTATGACCCATGTTTTTGAAGTTTATTATAATTATTATAGATTTTGTTAATTTTACGTGTGCCGTGCCATTACTATATTACAAACGTAAATGTTTTTTTTATTAAAGACTAAATTTGTCATTCAGTTTATGTTTATAATATAATAATGTAAATACCTTATATATTTACTACAGTGGGTCACAATTGCTATGGAATAAACTGCGTATCACAGTGATGGGAGCAGCGCTGTTCCGTAAAGCGGGGGCGCAACGGGCCTCTCGAGCGGCGGGCGCCACTGGCAGTATGTGTTTTATAATTGTCTAATAAAATAAAACTAAGACTTAGTTACTCTTTATAACATTAGCTATCTGCGACTGAAATTCCTGCCAAAATCTTTCCAGCCGTTTCAGTGATTAGCCAGAACAAACAAACAGACAAATATTTTAAAAATCGATTTTTTGTAAGTCAAGTCAAGTTCATATGCATTGAGAGAAAAAACGTTAGTTAAAAATTAATTATTTATATGAACTGATTTCTAGAGACCTCAGTCTACACTAGCACCACGGCAAATTCAATCGTGATAGCCCTCATTGTGGATGATTTTACAAATGTTTTGATTCAGTGTTATATTTACATAACACTTCAAATATGTATTGAAATTATTTTCATATTAGTGTGTGTGTGTGTGTCGCAGGCACGGGCACGCTGCCGCGCGTGCGCACGGTGGGCGGCGAGAGCGCAGACCTGTCCGCGCTGGCGCTAGCCGAGCCCGCCACGCGCAGCCGCTCCAGCCTGGACTCTGGTATGTTATGTATTCTACTCTAGTCTTCAGCCCTTTTTAACGTCCCACTGCTGGGCACGGGCCTCCCTCAGTATGAGGGGGATCAGGCCATAGTCCACCGCGCTGGCCTAGTGCGTGTTGGCAGACTTTCGAAAACTTGCTAGGATTTTCTCAGACATGCAGGTTTCCTCGCGATGTTTTTCTTCACCGTAAGGCAAGCGGTAATCATGATAAAAATTATTCGCACGTGAAACATCAGAGGTGCGCGACCCGGATTTGAACCCGCATCACTCGGTTATACAAGCGAGCGCGTTACCACTGGGCTACCACTGCGTAATACACTGTTATGAATTAGTATTTCTAATATTGGATATATATTAAAAAACTATGACAACAAGGAAAGAAGCAAGAATTTAAAACACATACAGAAAACGGATAAAATACAATATATATGCTGCACTAATGCACTAATTAAATTAATTATAGTACACATCACACATACATACATAACATGAGCAGTCAGATAAGAGGAAAAAAATCAGCAAAAAGAGAAAATTACGAAAATACTGGTTGTTGGCCTGAATGATTTTTTAGTTGCAATTAGTAATCTCTATTCCTAATATGATTGAATTTTCCAACCTCACTTTTTTAATTTTCTGCTTCACATGAAATGTCCCAATACAATAAGACTACGTAAAAAATTATGTCGACTTAGAGGTTTACTGGCGAACCGCATAAGCTAATATAATAATATTATATGTAAACAATACAAAACGACAAGTATATGCATACTATACTAGCGACATACCCGAGCGAATCAAGGTTAAGAATAAATAGATTAAAAAATGCATGCGTACAAAGTACACATGTCAGAAGTGAAACTTCTTTATTTATAAATTTAACTCACTGTTAACACACTGAATTATAGAAGTCACAGTCAGAGGATGCAAATGAAATGTAACTCTACTTATAAAATACTTTAATAAAACTAATTTTACAAACTAATTATCCTAGGGTGATTACACCGTCGAAGTTTGACAAATGGAATAATTTAAAAAAGGTCTTTACCAGTCTTTAAAAAGGGAACTCAGATTATTACAACACTGTTACGAAAGTTGAAAGAAAGACTCGGTGCAGGTGCGGGATGCGACGTTGGTGGTCGCGCGAGGTGGTCCCCAGGCATTAGGGTTGCGTAACAACTGTATAAATACTAATGATATTGTAATTTAACTTCAAAAACAATTCCTCACGATTACCAGCATGAGCAGCCACCAACCAGTCATAAGTTAGGCTGTATATTGTAATACTTTTGCTACACATAACGTCACATTAAAAAATCACCGACTTGCGGTGAGCGAGATCCCCGACCTGCGCATCTTGACCGTCTGAGGGATGGTGGCGCTGACTCTCCCCCGTCTCTGAGTGCCTGGTACTTGTACTGATACTCGTTTATATTTATACTAATCTAAAGCTTTAGATTTGTGAGACTTAAAACCCCAAGGTTGCGTGAGCCTTTAAACGTTTAACGCAACCTTTTTGGAAGTCGCATAAGCAGTTTCACTTCAAAAATAACAATACTTAATACGATGATAACATCTGCCAACCCCACAGCGTGCGAAGGCGCGGGCGCGAGCGCGAGCACGAGCGCGAGCACGAGCGCGTTCGAAGCGTTGGTGCGGCGCGGCAACATCGTGCGCGCGGCCGCGCACCCGCGCCACCACCAGCTGTCCGCGCACGCCGGCATACTCATATCTGGTACGTGGTTATATTGTTTGTTTTTTATTAATGTTTTAATTGTAGTACTGCTTTAAAGTGATTTGTTGAAAAAAATCATTTTTTTATTATTATTATTATTTGAATTTTTTTTTCTTTTTAGACTGAAAATACTTTATAGCAAACTATTCTAAATAAACTAGTTAAAATTAGTAATATAAAATATTTCAAGTAACTTATAATAATTTTGTTAATGAATATATTCTCGATTAAAGCTAAGATGTAATTTCAGAGATTCTCGCCAACTTTTCAATAAGTGTACCTCGTACCACCCCTCGCTTTAAGTGTGACCTTTTTAATACGCATCTTTTCAGAACTGTGTTAGGCAAGAACTCGCCTGTACCACGACTCGCAACAACGTATAACTTTCTTGCAAAAAAAATAGAAGAACTGGATGTAAATTACAACTCTAGACATGTGTTTATTAGTGAAATATACAAATTCTATAGTGATCTTTACTGTTGATATATCTCATTCATTCATTCATTCATTCGTCTCAATTAACAATTTATAACTTAAAACTTTTTTGAGCACAGAACACTTTGTTTTTGAGTAAGCATGCTATTAATTATGAATTCATCACAATTTTATTATAATTGTCAATTTTTATAATTTTTAATGTTTTATTATTATTATGTATATTTTTTAAAATTGAATTTAATGTGATTAATGTTATTAGGCTATTAATTTTAATTTGTAATGAACAATTATTTTATAAAACTACTTTTAATGTTTAATAGATACATTTGATGTTTTGTTTTAAATATTATTGCATGATGTGGTAACCTATAAGAAAAAGTGCATTCACCCCTATATTTGTAAATGCAAATAGTGTACGTATCAATGTAACTTTGGTTGGTTATCCTAAATAAAAAAATAAATAAAAAAATAAATAAAAATGTAATGACAAATGAATAAGGCACCTCAGCTGATGCATTATTGCTGTAACTTAAATTCCAATATTCAGTAATAGCCGATATCTACAAGTTCAGCAATCTTCTTATACTAACTTTACGTAACATACTTACAACATTATTTAAAGTGATTAGAAAAATTGTGGACTTTTTTATTTATTTAGTTGTATATGATTGAAAAAGCTTGAAAAAATACTTAATTAGTATTCTTTTTATTCATTGCTAACTTCTGGCTCATATAACTAATATATTTTCAACAGGCTTGCCCTCGGACCCAGATTTGACAGGAACGACACGGCCTAGAAGCAATTCCCTGGGCAATGAGGAACCCGAACCTCCGACGATGACCATAGTTGATAAGAGACAGGTATGAATTATTAATGATCTATAGCATTTATATAACTGTAAATGTTTTCATATATGTACAAATTACTAATGGATGATTATAGAAACAATGAATTCAAGGCATTTTGTACGGAATATAGATGATGTCAAACAAAAAAATCTTGTAATGATAACATATTATTTTGGTCAACATTTAGTATACGTTTTACATTAGAGAATAATATATTCGACTGTGACATTAATGTGAATGTAATGAATGTGGCAGACGATCCACGTGAGCCCGGAGAGCCCGTCCGACCTGCGTATCCTCACGCGCTCGGAGAGCTTCGCCGGCGACGCGCAGATCGTGCAGAACTTGCAGCGGCTGTCATTCTCTAGTGGTAACTGTCTTATGCTTATGTTTTTTTTTATATATTTTTTGTCACTCACAGTTAACCTTTTTGTACAATAAATATAAATGATGTATCGCAAAAACGAATGATTAAGTTAAATATTATAGATTAGACCTAATAGCTTATAATATTAAGATATTATTGTTTTATTTTAAAAGTTATAGCCAATGATATTTTAACTATAGATATGTTATGAGCGCGCAATCGTGAAAACTCGAAAACATCCTAATTAGGACGTATTGCCTTTAGTCTGTGTCACCGCATGGCGACGAGTTGTACGCAGCTACAAAATTAAAAAAAATGCCATCCTGTGTATTTAGGAAATGCACCAATTATGATACCAAAGTTAATAAAACACAAGGGATCTCATACCACATGTAAGAACGCAGAATACTTCGATTTATTAATATATTTCAATTATTTGCCTAATATTCTGATATGTCATCGGTCGCTAGACTAATGTTTGTTTACATTGACGCGCAATTGACAACATTAGCTGTCTCTTTTTTTCTTATTGATTTTATCGACTATCCCCTTTCTATCATTTTGACATGTATCTTGAATGAAAAGTGTGTATGTGTGCAGCGCGGAACACTTTTTTCGGTTGTTTAGTGAGCGTATAACATATCTATAGTTAAAATATCATTGGTTATAGCAAATAATGAAAAGGTTTATCTTAAAGTATTCATTTTAAGAATGGAAGTGTATAAATCAACATTTTGCAATAGCAGTTAAATTTTAAATTTACATGGAATATTTATATGATTGAAATATTATACTAATTTTAACTTTCAAGGTACATCGAATCCAAAATCTCGATGCTCTCGAACGCTCAGCTTCCCAGAGGAGTCGGAGAAGGAAGTGGCGGCCGGGGATACCCTTGACACCGCCAAGTCGTCGCCACTAAAGTATGTTTGTGCATCTGCCATTTCATATTTATTTTTATTAATAATATTTTTCTCGCAATCCCAGGTTCCTTGCAGTTCCTTTCACGTACACATTTATAAATAATACCATAATATGTGCAGTAACTAGCAAGTATAGCTGCTCATTTTGAAAGAAGACGGTGGAAGTTCAAGTTTTATTATTGAGTATTTATGTTAAGTTTTTGCTATAAAGTTGCTATAAAGTTTTCTTGTTCGATACCATTTTCTTAAAAAAACGTGGTTAATTCTAAGGGATTTCTTCCTAGGTACGTTTTAAGTACGGGATAGATAGACTATAATATATGAATAGAACATGCCTTTTTTGAGAAATTATTAATACACCTTACAAACTTTTATATAAAACATAGATTGTCTCAAACTACCTTCATACCTTTCATTCAAATAGGCTCGGATTATTAATTGAAACTTAGGGGATTATTAATTTATCCATTACAAATAAACATACAATAATATATTTCCTTTTCCCTTTTTATAACAACAGATTGTCCCCCCGCACCCCCGTGCTCAGCGACGACCCGCTGGGCGCACTATCTCTAGGCGCCCCGCTCACGCCCCCCGCGCCGCCCGCACCCCCCGCGCCCGAGCAGCCGCGCCCCAAGCACGAGCTCAGCGTCAGCCCCAAGCTGTTCCACCGCCGCAGCAACTCCTTCCAGGACGAGCCCCGCGCGGGGGCCGATGATGCTGCTGATGCCGCTGGGTAAATAGCTTCCTTTATTGTTTTACAACACTTTGTACTTATAACTTGTCTTTATTTTTTGAGGGCATAGAACCAACTAGGGGCATAGAAGGCAACTTAGGAGCACGGACTGTGAGATTCTTCATTTTTATTTAAAAATTATTCATTTTTTTATTTATTTTTTTATTTGCCTGTAACAAGTATATAAACCTCTGAGACGTCAAATACCTTAGTCTCTCCCGTGACCATGATTGCTGTAAAGCATTCGAAACTTTGGGAAATAAAAATCAAAATAAATCCGCGACAAAATCCGAAAAGATAGTTTCACTTAGAATTTTGAAATACATTTTCGCATACAACCTAAATATATTGGTTTAAATAGGTAGTTAAGCTAGAAAAGCCACACACTTAATCACAAAGCTACTTTTCTCTGCCTAATAGGGCGCCATCAGATTTATACTACACTCAACCACGACCCTCCATTTAGTCATTAGTGTATTTGACTACATGTAAATATACACTATCTTTTTTCTGAAATTTCACCTTACAAATCCAATTAGTAAGTTGAATATAAAAGAATATAGTATATTTTTTGTCTTATGCACGAGTTGTTGACCCTCGCCATTATCCTTCCTTGTTCAGTTTAGATTAATTGCATTAAATATTTTTTAAATTGTCACAATGTGTTGTTAGAAAAATGCAATTTACTTCTAGGCTTTCATTTTAGATGTATAAACAAATATTATTGTATTCGCCATTCAAAAATAAAATGGGCAAAGAAACAATATTTGTTTATTACACTCAAATCACGTTTTAAACTTATTAGTAAAATATTAAGTGAAATCTACATAAAAGAATATCCAGTGAAATGATTGTTCTACTCATGGAGATTAGAGACCAGGAGGACCAAGGCCCTAGAATGTAGTGTCTCAGAAATATTTTCAAACCAAGGAGGCGCTGCGATCGCTATGTTGTCTCAATGCCTAACTTCACGTTGTCACAATAGTGACAGTACTCATAAATAGCTAACTTCACAGATACTACTTACCGACGGCAGGGCGTTGTAAATTCTACACATTTTCAGAGACAGGCGGGTAATGCTTTAGTATGAAGCGATGGTCCTCCTGGTCTTTAATCTCTATGATTCTACTTATGAATACATTTGTACTATTTTTACGTTCGACCGTCTTAGCAACATTTCATTTATAATTCAAATTAAATGTTTTAGTATTATTTTGACATATTAAAAAAGTTTAAAACGTGACACTTTAGACAACTTCACACGGTGCGTAATTTAATGGACATGAACTGTATATTAGCGGTTACTTATAGCATCACTTCTGCAGGCGTCTAACTTTTATACTAGTTAAGTAGAAAAGTAGCCTAAGTTACCTCTTATAACATTAGCTATCTGCGAGTGAGAGTCTCGTCAAAATCGATCCAGCCGTTTCAGAGATTAGCCGGAACAAACAGACAGACAGACAATAATTTTAAAAATTGTTTTTTTAATGTTATTTAGTGAAAAGTTTTTAATTTGAAATTACAAACAGACACTTCAATTTTATTTATATGTTTGGATATATATATTACTATACACTATTATAGTAGTAGTCTAATATAAATGTACGCATCGTGTGGAGATACTGTACAGTAACAGTGCGCCCGCTAACAGTAGAGCTAGCACGTTGAAAGTGTAGAGCGGAGTGAGCTCGATAGTTTCCTCTGCGCAGGAAACTGCACAGGAGCGAGACGGCGCCCGCCACCGTGTCCGCCAGCCTCGCCAGCATCGGTAACTCCTTGAAGATTAGCTTTGGGTGAGTGGTTTTCATTATCTAAGTGATTGAGTGTGAAACGGTGAATGAGTGAGTGAAGGAGTGGGTGAGTGAGTGAGCGAGTGATTGAGTGAGAGAGTGAGTGACAGAGAAAGTACTTACCTTCGATGTATAAATAGTCTGTGTGTTACAGCAGTACGTCTATATGGTTATACAATTTTATAAAAAATTTACCGTTTTAGTTTAGCATGTAGTGTTGCTAGGACTTGAAAATCTCACTGCACTATATCTGTATTACAGTAATTGTATTGCTATCTATTAAGTGATATTGGCTGTCAAGAAAAGTGCAGGTATTTTTCTTTGCTAATATTTTGCCAGTACATTTAGCGTGGCACTTATAAATATCACTTAAAAATATTTTTGAATTTACTTATTTAACAGTACAACAACATAGAACAAAATTATATATCGCTTTATTTTAATTCATTGTCGCTCTGAACCGTGTTACAAATGAGTTTGTACCAGTAATATACTAGTATTGATTTGCACTTTAGAGTGGACATGTGCTTATAGTAATATTCCTTACATAATAACCATAATGATTTTTATTTACTACTGCGGTAGAGTTGCGGCTAGCATGTACGGCTGCACATCCAGAGATCCTGGGTTCGAATCCCGGGTCGGGCCAAAATTAGTTATTTATACTTCCTGTTGAGTTGAGAAGTAGGTATGTTTCATCCCTGTATCTCGAAGAACACTCACTCCTTTCGTGTAACCATCCTAACGAAGAATGAGAATGACAGGAACAGAGAGTGGCTTGTGTATGCGCACTTGTGCACTATCTACGCAATTGGATAGCCTTAATAAGATTAGCCGCCGTGACGGAAATCGGTCGGCAGGACATTGTTTTTTTTTTTTTCTTAAAATAAGATATTTGTTCATTTACAACAAATAATATAGCTTTTTGTTGCACGTGACCGAAGTATTAAAATATACATTATTTATTTTACGCATGTTAGTAATTAGATGCTTGAAGATTTGTCATTCAAAACTCACGTACATTATATGAATAATATTTTTTATGAAATATAAATCAATATTTGGACAGTAAAAATTCATTTCGATATTTTAAAGGTTTTGTTCTACCTTCTCTACCACAAATGATAACGTTTTTAGAGCATGCTTGAAGACGTTGTATGAAATATATTTTGGCGATTGTTACGCTTATTTTTATTTCACACTAATTTCACCATTGAAGATATTCATCATCTTGGCATGCCAATTTCAATACAAATATAATTTAAATGGTGAAACTAGTTCATATTTTTATTTAACATTTATTTTCGCACCGTATGCTAGTTGTTTGTTTCCTTAGACGCTATTCGCCCGCCCGACTGTCGTTACGCAAGGAAAACATGAAAATTGGAAAGGCTATGCTCGAGAACTACTTCAGGTGAGATTGGCCGACTTTCCAAATACAAGACTATGTTTGGGTGACGGTTGTTGGTGTTCAATCTCATATATCATCTATTATGACATAATTCATCCAATAATGCCTCATGTAATGTAAATAACTTTATAACACGCTTTAGCTTTCAGTGTTTTTGTTTTTTTAAAGTAAATAATATGTGTGCTGTAACAATTTTTTAACATAATTTTCAGTATTTACAAGTAAGGTTTTTCTATAGTATTTTTATCTCAACAGTCCATCAAGTATAGCCGGTAAGAAATCAAACGAATTGCTCCAAAGCGGTCTAAGCAGTCTCAAGTCGGCAGCAACGAGTATGGCAAAGAAGTTCGATGAAATGAAGGAAGTGATATCGGCCAATTCTACACCAGTTAAAGGGGCCATCGGTAATGCGACGAGTGCGCTAGCTAACTTCATCACAGAAGAAGATTCTGGAGATGGGTCGTCTGAGATGAATCCGGATGGTGAGAATTTAAATTAGTTCAATGAAAAATGTAATTACAAGTGCCTTTGAGTTCTTTTGCCAGTTTATCTCACGATTGAGGCATTCTATTCTATTTCAAAAATTAAAATTATTAGTCAATTAATGCCTATTTTTAACCGACTATATTATATAGTAAATGTAAAATGGAGAATAATTGTTCCTTATAGCGAAATTATATTTTTAACTTTAGAAAGGCCGTCCGGAATGGGCTACAGGCGTGCGTCCAGTGATGCGGAGCTGGCGAGTTCTATGGAGCGCGGCTCTTTGGCCACTTTACTTTCAAATCTTCCTGATAATTTGTATCCAGCATACAATGTAAGTGGATTATATTTTAACATAATAACAAAAAGTTCACTTCTTCACTCACTCACACACATACATATGCTCATTATTATTTTTTAGTTGTTGTTTATTGACAACTATCTGGCATTTATATCTTCGTCAATGCTAGGGAATAAATAAGTTATTCTATTTTTGTCACAAATGAAATAAGTATTTTAAGCAATCATAGTTATCATCGCATTTATTAAAAAAAAATGACAGTCATATCTTCATGACTTTAAATGTCTGATCTATAAAGAGGTTAAAATGAATAGGAAAGGTGAGAACCAATATCTTGCATTATACAAAAAATCATAAAACAATATAATAAAAATCTAGTACTACACAAAAATAGCTTTTTTGTAAAACTTGAAAAATATTGTTACAAAATGGACGTTTCTTCAAAGTATAATAATAAACAATAATATCTCAATACACAATACCAGGAGTCGAAGGCGCGCGCGTGCGGCGTGCGCGTGCACATGACGTCGTGCTCGCAGTGCCACCAGTGCCTGGCGCACCTGTACGACGAGGACATCATGGCGGGCTGGGCCGCCGACGACTCCAACCTCAACACGCGCTGCATCGCCTGCGGCCGCCACACCGTGCCGCTGCTCTCCGTGCAGGTGCGCACTGTGTTGTGACGTCATATGACGCCATTTATAGATAGACCTACTTAATATGGAAGGCATATCTACTTTATGCGTATATTTTGTTGTTCCTGATTTTAGGCAACAGTTACCCAGAAATAATCACTCATTTACAGAGTTTTAGTGTTTATTTCAACTTGAAAATGATCAACATATAAATATTTTTTTCTAGTCATGTCGAAAAATTTGCAAAAAAATTCAGTTATATAACTGTCAGAAATAATAAACATTTTTTTTTTTATATTTCAGATAATAAGGGAAGGACAAAGTCAAGCGGAAACATTAAGTGTGCCTTACTTGAATCCTCTAGTGCTGAGAAAAGAATTCGAATCTATTTTAGGTAGGTTATTAAGTTAACAAAACATCCATTTAAAACTTAACAATACAGCAAAATAAAATTTTTTGTTCATTCAATATATCCTAATTCCTATCTATTTTGTACAACAATATATGAAACCAAAAAAATATATAATAAATTTTACTTATGGCATCATAAATGATACTCTTTCAGGTAACATTTTAAAAGATAGATTTCTTTTGAAAGAAAAAATCGAGAAGGGTTAAAATTAATAGTTTTTATAAAATAATTAAAAAATAATGAATTTTTATTTTTATGTAATATATTTAATATGTTAATAATAATACATATAAATACAAATATATTACATTCATTTTTAACTTCTAGGCAGAGAAGGAGATGCATGTCTCGCAGAGCCCGAGTTTGTGGAATCACATCCAATAGTGTACTGGAACTTGGTGTGGTTCCTCGAGCGCGCCAACATCGACAACCACCTGCCGGACTTGTTGAGTCCGAACTTCTCCGCCAAGTACCACAGTACTGATCCGTTGCCGGACGTCGATAAACTCGGTAACTATGAATCTCTATTATCTATTACAGTCTATTTATGTTTTTTATCCTTTTTAGCGTGAAGGAGTAACAGACAAACAAAAAAAATTGTTTTCGTATTTATAATAGTTTAGATTAAAAAATCCGTAAAAGCTGTTAATAAGTATTATAAATCATTGCCATTCAAAATTATCCCTCTCGCTTTTGTATTCTTCATTTTACGTGACATTGGTGAACTAATCTGTGCTATTTTGAAGCCTCACCCAAGGCGTAATACCTATCTTTTCTGAGAAATGTTGATGAAATACACTTAAATGTAATGATCTTATATACAAGATACGTTACGTTCATACTGCACGCACAACATAATTGTTCCGCGACACACACACATACTTATTTAATAAGACTGTATATTTAAACACACGCTATAAGTGCGACAGGAAATACGCAAAGCGTAAGAGTGAAAGAGACAGCTATTCAACACGCGTGCTCGCAATGGCAGGTGACAGCTCGACTGACTGGTCACAAATAGGACCAATCCAAGGCACGCGTTTGGTGCGTTTATGGCGTATCTTGTATATAATATCATTGATTAAATGTAGTAAGCTGAGTTGCAAATTATATCAAAATCAAAATATACTTTATTCAATTAGACTTTTACAAGCATTTTTGAATCGTTACTTTTACATTATTAGATAGAATTTAAATTAAATGTCAGTCTGTAAGTCTGGGACTTGGGAGTAAGCTACCACCGACTTGGAATGCTGTTCTGCCGAGAAGAGCCGGCGAGAAACTTAGCAGTTGCTCTTTTCAAAAAGGATTTCATTACAATATCTATTGCATTACAATATTTATGTATTTATCCTTATTTATATAATGATTGTGCTGCCAGGCGTGGCGGTGTGGTGCGAGTGGGAGAGCGCGCGCGCGGGCGACGGCGAGGCGCCGGCGCTGTACGTGGCGTGGGGGCGCTCGCCGCCGCGCTCGCGCACGCTGCGCGCGCTGCTGCTCTCCGACCACGACTGCACGCAGCACAACTCGTACGTACATTTTGTTAATGTTGCCCAATAACCTAACCTTTTTTTTCTTATCCTTGGGAAATTTATTATCGCATACCACCTGTAGGAAACAGGTGGTTATGTGGGACTTACTGGCAAGCCAGTACTACCCACTAAAACTCAAGCACCCATCACGTCTTAATGGGGCGTCGCAGGATCGCTTGCGCATTCTACTACGAGGCCCCGACGATCCAGCTGGTCTGTCGAAGAAGACAATACAGCCAATAGGGTTGCTCCACAGTCCATTCTGCTATCCAGAGAAGTACCAGGAGAAACCCGCATAACATATCGCCCACCAAAGTGGGCCCTCCCTGCGCGTTTCTTGGCTTCGCGTCCGGCTTGCCGGCTAACTAGACGCTACTGAGCCCTTCCACCACGACAAGGTGAAAAATAACCTAACCTAAGCCATACCACCAGGAAAAAAGCCAGTACTACCCACTAAAAACCAACAAAACCTCCCTCCATATTAAAGGAGCGTCGAAGGATCCCTTACGTATACGTACTCGACGGCAGTGCCGAAGCAGACCACACATTCAAATCGTTGTTCCACTCCACTCTGCTATCAGAGAAGTACCAGGAGAAACCCGCATGACACACCGCCCACCAAAGGGAATACTACCGAGACCATAACATTTAACAATGCACTATCGTGCATCAAAACTACAAGTGTACTCTCTGTCTTGTAACTTGCAAATTGCACTAACAATATATTGATTAAACAGTAATTATAGTCTGTCAAATCATATCCACAAGTGTTTTCTTTTAGTTTACATGTATTTTGACGTATGAAGATTTTGTTATTATTATTATTAATATAATATTTCAAGGTGTAATAAATAATAATTATAATATACTTAAGTGATAAGCGTGACTTTAGCGCGAACTTACGTACGAGCTTAGTCACGCAGTGCTATAAATATCTTTACAAGTAGTATCGTTTATTATTTCTTGCAGCGTCGTCCTTACAGTTTTGGATGGTCTTTTAAGCAATGACCTGTCTGATGCGATTAGGAAACTGGCAGCGTGGCGAGAATCCACTTGCAGCAATAAGAGATATTACTCTTACTACAGGTTAGTGGAATAATTATGTTTGTTTTTATCTTTTGTTATTTAACGCAAGTAGGCATTTTATGATTTGATTGGTTACAAATTACATTTTATATTTACTTATCTCAAAATTGTGTACATTTTCGAGCGCAAGTTAATGTAAAAAAACAGAACCGCCTAAAATCTCTATAAATGCGTGAACGAGACAGCAAACATTTTCACCTATGTGTAAAAGAGACGGCAAACATTTCTTCATATGTATAACAAAGACGGCTAACATTTGTACATACGTGTGACAGAGACATCCTGTTCCTGGCGATGGCGGCGCTGGGCGAGCACAACATCGACCTAACAGCGCTACAACGCGAGTACACGCGCGCGCTCGAGCGGCTCGGGCCGGATGCGCGCGCGCAGGACCTGCCGCCGTCGCCCGCCGCGCTCTGCGCAAGGCACTACTTCAAAAGACTGCGACTGCCGCAGTGATCACACCTCCTCCCCTACTCACCCCATCGCTGGCTGCTAAAGATGCGAATGCCGCAGTGACAACCCCCCCCCCTACTCCCCCTTTAGCTGCTGATACTGCCGCAGTGATAAACCTCCTCCCTTTGCCGGCTGCTAAGGATGCGATTGCTACATTGACAAACTCCTCCCCCCTACTCTCCCCTCGCTGCTAATCTCAACAACGTTGTGGCAACCCTACTTAGTCACACTGCTACCCCCTTTCAAACCCCCCTGGCTGCTGCTTTCACTAACGTAGTGACAACCCTGCTTAGTAATTATCTTACTAAGATACTACTTAAAAAAAATACATATTTTATAGTCGGAATAGACTTTTGTGAATATTTGAAATGTAAAAAAAAATATTTAAAATTGAATTCGTTTTTGACATGTATTAAAAATACATAAGTAACATACATATATATGCCATGCCATAAATACATTTATAAAAAAGCAAAATAGGTAATAATAATAATAGTTTATTTATTTTGCCTACATGTTCAATAGAATCTTACTATTCATAGCATTAACAAACACCCATTTATTATAGCGTTCTGTTTCTGTACAGGGTCTTAGACCTTGTAGAAAATTTTATCAATTGGTTTTATTTAACCATCTTTAAAATAAGAAGGAGATACAGTATTGTGGGTATATTTTAGATTCGTCAAACTACTACGCTTAATGTCTAAAGGTTCAAGCTTCAAGGCCATGCAGTGATGATTCAAAATTATGGCACAGTGTGGACATTTTCCCATTTTTTCCAATTAGGCAGAATTGTCTAGATATAGACATTATATACTTACCTACCTTTTAGCAATATTTGTAGCTCCTATCTCTTGAGTAATGTTACTATGACATATGGACAGTCGGACTTTTTATGAGTTTATGCCTTTTAACTACAGAACCCTAATTAATTTTGGCATTTCCGAAACTTGCATTATACTAAGGAAATCTACCATAACCCAGCTTGAATTGCATAGATGCAAATTAAAACGAACGACCCTTATCAATCGATTGATGTATCAGATCAGAAGTAAATATATTTATATTTTATTGCATATTTAGTAATATATTATGTTGGAATAATGATATGTAGATCCATTATTTTCTTGTAACTCTCGTACTACACTGAGTTCAAAAAGAACTACACACTTTGTTGAATAACAATGCTTTTTATATATTCAATTTCTATAGTGTATTGTAGATGAACAAACATTATATGTATAAAATTTGTGGCTTTCTTTCTTAATTTTAATGAATGGTTTCTCAAAAAATGTTTTAATTTATATGTAATTATTATATATTACATAATATTACATATATTATTATATATTACATAATATTACATATATTATTATATATTACATAATAATATGTTTCCATCACACAAATATTTGACTACATCTCAACATGGACATGACATAACTTGTTGTTTCTATCATTGTGAATCGTTTGTAAATAAGATTTTGAAGTAAACAACATTTCTTTAAATTATAAATTGTACGTAAATGAAACGTTTATTTGTATAATTTTAAATTGAATTTATATAGTACGCGCGTTAGCCGTCCAGTTAGTTTTAGCATCAACATGCTTTCTAAAAAACGTTATAACTACACGTCCTGTATCGGGATCAATACGTTGAATGTATATTTATTCGGAATATAATCGATTTTAATATCATAATTAATCGATTTTATTATTATATATTTTAACTTGTTAAGAAATGCTACTTTGGCTAAAATAGCTTTCATTTTTCTGCATATACTTAACGCATTCGCTAGCGAATGCCGTTCAGTTCGATATCGATGGTAGATAAGAATAGTATTCAAGTTCAACGCAAATACGGCCTAGTTTTAAAGAGATTGCCCCAATTTTCCCTTTTCTATTCTTTAGCTTGTACATTTTTACTTATATACCTATTTTCTTAATTTAATGATTTATCACTTATCTCAGTTATAGTTGTACGATTGGGTGTAATTATTTTTTAATTACAATAGAGTTGCTAATAAATTAATATACAATATTGTATTGTTAACATTAAGATATGACTCAATACTATTAATAAGCGATTCATTGAAATAACCCCCACTTTCATTATTACATATATTCGAGCAATAACTAATTGTACTACTTCAATATTTTGTAAATATCATATATTTGTGTAATTCATGTTTTAATATTCGGAATTAGTTAGGATTGCGGGTGCTAAAGCAAAATTTTAGATGTTTACGATAAAATGGAGTGTATATACGTATTATAAATTAGTATATAAAAATTAAATCGTTCGTAGTCCACCCGACTATTTGATATATAGGTTGTTCGCGATAGTCACATTGAACATAAGTTGTGTTTTTTGCACAGGTTTGTTCATTCCAAAATGCACTTTGTAGCCTGGTAATAAGTATTAACCAAAGACTTAAAGAATGGAATGGGCGTTCCCTAACCAACTAAAGTAAACGCGGGCAAGAAAGTGTAAGAGAGATGAAACGAGCGTGCGGCCAGTAGCTGTCTTTGTCTAGAATTTTCTTGTTTGAAACGTTTTGCCTAATCATGAATGTTTTTGATTTTTTAAACGTAAACAATTTATAACAAAAATTTCGCTTTCGGGATACCACGCTTTGAGTATTACAGACCTACAAGATAGTTTGAGGCCGCACGATCGCTTTCTCTCTTTCTAGAGAGTGGTCTATTTCATACGGGTATTGCTCAGTCCATTCTCCAAGTCTACGATATTAACTTAGCGTGAAATAGTAGTCGATATGACTGCCAAAACGAAAGTATTCAAATGCGTGTCAATGTACTATAACAATGTAGAAATTATAATACTGCTTATTTTCATTTTTAATCATCACAATATTTTCTGGCCTAAATATAGTTAAATATTTGCCAATGTATTTTTTTAATGTAATACTCAAGTCTTTATCTTTTACGCCATATTGCTATGTATGTTCCTGTATACGCTAGCAATATTTAAATCAACACATTATTTATTCATGTTTTAGATGTAATAATGTATACCCTTTGAACTAATTATGTATTGCAAGTTTTCTGCAATTACATATTATACTATCTATTTTATTTCAATACAAGGAAGTATGACTGTGAAAGTATTAATGAATTAATATTTATAATGAGTGTAATATAAATTTCATAATGTAATAGCTACTTTTGAGAGTTATGAACTAAGTCCCTTCTAATTTGGAGATATATCACATTTACGTATAAATTGTGAAAATCTCAACAAATTTGGTATATAAATACAACACTTCATTTATATTTAATATTAGTGTTATAGGCATTTTTGCCTCGGGTGATGTTTAAGCCATATTTTAAGTTCCATATTATTGTGTAACGGTGATAGTCACAGATGTATTTTTATAATATTCAAGTAATTAATGTCTCTATAATAATGTTCATAAACAAGGTAATCGAAAAGACATGCAATAAATTGTAATTGATTCCCGTTTAATATTGATTTGAAGTTTATTTTTTATTGTAATGGACAAATATAATGAGATGAATATAATTTTTTATAAAAAATATAAGGCTTCATTTAAATTTATTGTTTTATTTCAAAATTTCCTAAAACTAATCAGAAATTAATAATTTTGAATGTTACTTTAATCAAAGAAAATAAGTTTATTTCCATCTTATTTAGATTTAGTTTATCAATTTGAATACAAGAAGTTAAAATGCTCTAATAAAATAAAACAATATAGTTTCTTAGATACCCTAGTCTCTTCAATAGCCAGTCAGATTTAAAGGCATTTTATTAGTCTATAAAAAAGTAGATTGGGAAAGGTTTTGGACTAAGCATTGAGTAAACATAAATATAAACAAGCAGAGCCATTAACAAAAATCTACTTTAATATATTATCAGTTGTTTTAAAATAATGTTACTTCTACTGATTATTAACATCTTCATCCATTCCTATAACTCTATACAAAAACCTACCGTCATGATCATAAAAGCAGTCATTTACTTTATATGTAGCTCCCTTTTTGTAGGCTTGCTTTGGAATCCTTATTCTTTCTGGGTAATTCATCCCTGAAAAAACTTCATTGTCCTCCTCCTTATATTCTGTCATATTTTTTTCTTGTTTAATCTCCGAAACAACAATTTCATTTTTTGGTACATTCCCCTTTTCAGATAAAACTGAATCTGTTTCTACTGAATCCAAAATAATTCTGTCTGGCAAATCTACATTTTGACCATGGTCTAGCCTTGCTTTAATTTTACTTGCTAATTCATTTAAAGTTACCTTTGTATGATCTACTTTTTCTTTTGGTTTTTTAACAGATGTAATGGTTTCATTGCCATGAACATCATTATCTTTGCTTCCATTATCATTAATATCTGCACATCTCCTTACAATTTGTTCAAATTCCCCAATTTTTTCTTGTGATAAGTCTACTTTAACAGATTTTCTATTTAGAGGTGGAATATTTCTATCTGAAAATTTTAGGAAATGTTGTCTTAGTTCTTCAGGTATGTCTAAAGTTCCTTCTTTTAACTCTTTCCAGTTTCTCATAGCTGAGGCATCATGACGGGCTATCCTTTCTTCTGTTGCGGGTTTCCATGGGTACTTCAATAATTTCTGTTAAAGGTTTAAGTAAGTATTAAGTAAGTAAGTTAAAATAAGTTATTTTATTATTTTCACCAAATTAAATGAAACAAAAAATATTAATGAAGAGGGCAAATATAGAAAACTACTACTACTAAAAATAACTAACCTATGAAAAATATATGATAATCTTACCTTTACAACTTGTTCTGTAACTGGAAAACTTTCAGCTATTCTCTCAGGTGTCCAATCATTAGGTTGAGTTGAAGCCAAGTGACGAATTTGTTCCTTTTCACTCCATGTCAATAAGTTAGGCATATTTTCTTTGAAATATCGTTCTTTGACTATATGATGTCTCAGTTCATGTTTCCCAATCAGTGTCTCATTTAAATGCTCATTATACGCTTCACCTACCTGTAAAATTTGAATATTAACCTTGTTATTTCAGTAATATTTACTTGTAACATTCTTCATTTTAAAGTAGCAAATTTAACAACTGTGAAAAAGAGTTTTACAAAGTTAAAGAAGCTAAAATAAAGTAAGTACCTCGTAAAATGAACTTTCTGATTGCTCTACGAATTCTTCAACATCGTCATTCTGTATTTTAAAACCATCTTTTTGGAAAGCATTTAACCTATTGTCCAAGCCAGGGTTTGCTAATACTCGATTCTTGCCTCGTAAATTTCGAATTATAACTTTGTCACAAACAAAGAAAAAGCGTCTTACATTAAAGGAAAACATAGTATTGCTTTAACTGTCATTTATCACTAGCATCAAAATAAAATATTAATAATTTAAGCTCAATTTAATTATTTTTATGGATAAAGAACAGCGCAAAACATAACCAACAAACAATACAACATTATGACAGTGACAACTGACAGCTGTCAGCTAAGTGCTAAGCATGGAGATTAGAGACCAGGAGAACCAAGGCCCTAGAATGTAGTGTCTCAGAAATATTGTCAAACCAAGGAGGCGCTACGATCGCTATGTTGTCTCAATGCCTAACTTCACGTTGTCACAATAGTGACAGTACTCATAAATAGCTACATCCGCTATTTATGAGTACTGTCACTAGCAGAACCATCGCTTCATACTAAAACATTACCCGCCTGTCCCTGAAAATTTGTAGAATTTATAACGCGCTGCCGTCGGTAAGTAGTATTTGTGAAGTTAGCTGTGTATGAGTATTGTCACTATTGAGACAACGTGAAGTTAGGCATTGAGACAACATAGCGATCGCAGCGCCTCCTTAGTTTGACAAAATTTCTGAGACACTACATTTTAGGGCGATGGTTCTCCTGGTCTCTAATCTCTATGACATGGAGCTTAGAGATGAGGAGAACGATCGCACATGCTAAAGCATTACTAGCCTGTCCCTGAAAGTTTGTAGAATTTATAACGCGCTGCCGTCGGTAAGTAGTATCTGTGAAGTTAGCTGTTTATGAGTACAAGTAGATGAAGTTAGTATTGAGACAACTTGAATGACAACTTAGCGATCGCAGCGCCTCCTTAGTTTGTCCATATTTCTGTAACACTACATGCTAGAATTAAACGTAAAGTTACAAATATTCAGCTACCTAATTAAAAATGTTAATTAACCACTTGATCCCCGCCGGTACCTATGTGTACCACTTCCGGCGTTACCGTAGATCCCCGCTGGTACCTATGTGTACCACCTCGCCCTCTGCGCTTTTATCACTTTTTACACAACGAAATCGCTATATTTTTTGCTAAATAAGTAATGCACGCTACCTTTAGAAATTTTATTACATATATAATAAAATAAAATTTTAATCAGACTCCGGCAACATTAAAAACAAATGCGCCAAAAGTTGTTAAAATTTAAAGTAAAGCGCGCGCGACTCGCTATTGGTTTAGTGAGATTTAAAAATTGAAAACAAGTGAATTTGTGCCTTAAACGCAGGCATATTAATTGTTAATATTCTTTGCTACTATTGATATACTAATTAATTTATATTTATGTTATAATGTTAGTTCTTTGGTTAAAGTAATTCTGATGTATTGAAATTTGTAAATAAAGTCGTCATTATTTTACATGAATTTGGACTATTACTGACTTATTTAATATCCGATAAAGGTAAATTACTATAGAAAAATAAATATAATTTCATATTTTCAGTTTTTTGTAGCATATTTCAATAGTTTTATAATATAAAATGTGTTTATTTATAAATAATAATAATATAAGCCTATAAGCTGTCAAATGTGACATATTTGACTTTCCTCAAATTTGAGCTAGGCATTGACACATGTCGATATATTATGCTATCGATGATATCGATATTTTAATATAAAAAATGTATATTGAAGAAATATGTGTTAGCTCGTTCTAGAATAAAATGTTATATAAAATTTAAATATTCTTATGTATTATAAATTAAATCAAGTATACATAAGAGTTTCAATACAAAGTCTAACATTATACTATATTATTATAATAGCAATACAAAGACCTTCTAAAATAAAATAATTTTTTCTTGACGATCTTGAGTGTTTATAGTAGCTTGAAATGGGTGTAAGAGATAACTTATATACAAACTGTCGTCCCCTACGGACGATAGTGTTTGTATATACATTTTGATGATTTCCATACAAAATAAACGGTTATATACTTTTATTATTCAGATATTTTTTATAGATAAACTTATGGAGAGTTCCCAACAAAACAAAAACAAGTATTCATAATATTCCAAAATAGTCAATAGAACATGAATTTTTCCAAGAATTCGCTCCGTATTCTGTTAGAATTACAATACGACATATAAAACAAATAAAGAAGAAAAGGATTAATGTTATGAAACCGATAAAATCACTTTTTCTGATACATATGATACATTTTTACTAAATAATTTCATCAAGACCCGGTTATAGCTTGCTTCAAATATTGTCATTTTTATAGTAAATTAATCATTTTTTGTAAATAAAATAAAGTCTATGCTGCTCGCTGAAAATAAAGCTTTCTCTAGGTGAAAGAATTTTATAAATTGGTTTTGGAGTTTCGGAGCCTATTCATTACAATAAAACAAGTGAAATCTTTTTTCTTTTTATAATATTAATGCATAAAATTCCTTTTTTGTAAATTTACTGCTGCTTTGAATACTGGATAAGAAAAAGACAATCATCTAGAGTAAATTATTAGTTTGCTTTTGAATACCTAAAGGATTATGGATTAAAAGGTGAGATCAGAAAATTTTAGAAGTAAGAATCTTTGAGTCCAATTACGTTAAACTAAATACGGTATGGTCTTTTTTGCTATCAATTTTAGTCATCAAAAACTATAAGAGCGATATTATTGAATTGCAAAATAAAATTTTTGTACCATATAAGCGGAATAATGTTTATTATATTATTTAAATAATTAAAACTTTAACTGAACGTTTTATATGAAACTTGCCTCCAATATTTTAGTTTCAATGAGAATTATTACTTTAGCAAGATATGTTATTAGTTTTTGAGCGTTTGCTATTACAAATTTTAATGCAAAATTGACTTTATTTCTCATGAAAATACTATATTATGGACCATTTAAATTATACAACTTATGATTAGATTATTGAAGATTTGAAAATAATATAGGTACTGACTTATTTTTGTCAAAAAAAATTACATAATATAATAAAATACAAAAATGTATTCCATAAATTATATTCATATTTCGAAATACTTAACATGATAGCCAGATTTCTGACTCTTGCATTTATGAGATAATTATAATATTTTTTATTTTATATTTTATAAAAATTGGAATGCTCAATATAGTAATATTTCAAATCTCGTATATATGCATAAAAATAAAATATCTGATTTCAATTATATACATAAATATAAAATTTATTATTTTGTTTATATTTGTTTCGCCTTTCACAACAATTATCGATAATTTTTTGTGTTGACTGTTAAGGGGTACAGCATTACTACGCATCAAAATATTTAAAATTATTATTGTCAATACAATAATTTGGACAACTTTACATGTTTAAATATTTAGTTTCTTGAATGAAAAGTATAAAGGTTTCATAATATAAGTGATAATGCTTAGCTTGTATATTTAAAATTTAAGCTAAATAATAAATACAAAAATGTGAATTATATTGAAATACGAGTGTTTTTGAAAATAACCTCAATTTTTCCCTTTTATAATAAAACAACTGAATTCTAATCACAGTGGATTGTGTTCAATATTTATTGATGTATGTTTTTAAAGTAAGAACTAATATGTATTTAAGTGTAACTTTTGCTAAGAATCTACTCACTATATCTAATCCTGATGATTACTTTTAAAATTGCGCGGTAAGCTGTGTAAATACATCGAACGACCCGCGATATTTATAAAGTTTTGAATGTGATTGTTACTTACTTACAACTAATGAAAATAATTCAATGAATGGTTTTGTGTGACTACATGTTTATTCACAAAGTAGTGTTTCAAAGTTAGTGTAAATATAAACCCTGGTATTATCAGAAATCATTGTAACACAAAAAGCAGAAAATTTTTAGCTAACGTTAATATTTTCCAAGCTTATGATTTATCAATAGTTTAAAGTACATTTTATATACTCTCATAAATGCT
Organism: Boloria euphrosyne; assembly: GCA_951802675.2. Taxonomy (NCBI): domain Eukaryota; kingdom Metazoa; phylum Arthropoda; class Insecta; order Lepidoptera; family Nymphalidae; genus Boloria; species Boloria euphrosyne. Next base: position 4,943,650 of record OX637886.1, read on the forward strand.
CAAATTATTTAAGAATCCAAAACAACTGAAACATTTAAAATCGCTGCTGTATATTTTAAATTGTAAATGTTTTTTTATGTTATGGTAGAATCGGCGAAAAATGTCAAACGGGCTCGGTGATTATTCGGTGTTGCATGTCATAATGCGCGGGCGTCTAGTGGTTAAACAAAAAATATACAATGTGAACTAGGAACGAACGTTTTTTTATATATGAACAATCATAAACAGAGTTTTATTGACCCGTTTTTGCTAACAAAATATAAAAAAACGCAATAGGGAGCTAACTTAGGAGTTAGGGGGCACATGTTTAATATATTTTTTTAAATAAATAAATGAATAACAAACAATTTTTATAGTGAACAAAAAAGAACACAAGAACTAATGATGTAATAAAAAAAATTTCAAAAATTAAAAAAAACTTGGGAGGCTATAGGCTCATTTACACGTATTAAGGGATTAAGTAGTTAACTAAATTTTAACTAAATTTTAAGTGATTAATTAAGTGCGTGTACAAACAGACAATTTAGTAGCAAGCCGCAAGTTAAAATTTAGTTAATTACTTAACTACTAAATTGTTGTAAACGAATGTTTTCTATTTTTTCGTAAGTCTAACTTTTATAATTAAGTAGGTGGGCGGGGCTTATTTCTGGATCCGTTTGGACAGGTGCAATTTAGTAAAATGCATAAGTGATGACGCGCCATTTTTTGAATTGAAACTTCTTTAGAAGAAGAACGAAAAAGTAAGTCCATAGAGACACAAACACGTAAATCAAGAGAAGTGTTTGTTTACTGTAAAGTAATTTTTCATTTTCGTTGTTAATATAACATAAGTAGTAATTATGATGATACGGTTATTGATTAATAAAAATAAAAAAATAAAAATCTTTATATCGACATCATTAGTTTTAGTACCACGAACTCTCGCTACGTCCGACAGCGGCGGACAGCTCGAAAATGGCGAATATCAAGCAGCCACAAAAGCACGTTGACAACAGCCAGTCCAGTGGTATTATAGAGGTCAGTGCCAGTAGTGCACAGGCCACAGATTACTTCGCCAGTGTCACGAAGAACCAAATAATTTCAGATGCTTTCTAAAAAAACCTATCAAATACCTAGCTTATCACTTATCTATATATATATAAATATGAATTGCTGTTTGTTAGTCTCGCTAAAACTCGAGATCGGTAGGACCGTTTTGGCTAATTTTATCGATTGAGGCAGTACGAAGTCTGCCGGGTCAGCTAGTCAGACATAAATATCTCATTGATGGCGATAAAACCGTTACACGACTATAATAAAATTAAAATTTAAATGAATAGGAATGGGATAAAAGAGGAAAACTAATAAATAATTATTTACGAAACATTGACATAGTAAACATAGTAAAGTGTCTTCCAACATGTATTCATGGAGGTCATGAAACAAAACTGTGTTGGAATAAGAATGTTTTGATAGAAACGGGGGCAATGCCTCAGAATTTAATTATTAGTAAACTTCTAAGACTTTTTAGAATTACTCATTATTACTTGTGGTGAAAATTTTTCTTGGTGCCAAAGTATACAGATACAAAAAAAATGTTTATCCGTTTTGTATGTGTACCCACTGTGCTCCAGAAGGACTAAAACCTGAATAATGTTAATAATAAATAATGTTAATAACTAATGTTATCCGATCGATTCCAGCCATGGCAGCCAACCTCATTAAGACTGGCCAACTGCACTGGAGATATTATAGTGCACAAGTGTACGCGCAGGCACAAGTGCACTATTCTTATCACCCTCATACTCCGATGGAACGACTATTCGACACGACCAGTTAGAGCAAAAGCGCAGGACCGACGGCTTTACGTGCTTTCCGAGGCACGGGGGTGACACACTGCCAACTTCCCAACTCCGGGCAGGCCTCCGTCACTCGCCTATACCTACCGCGATAAGTACCTACAGCGCGCGACAACCATAGATGAAAAAAAAACACTCGGGTCTCGGAGTTGATCTGTCGGGGCCACTGACCTCTATAATATGGACTGGTTCCAAGCGTTTGACAGCAATTTTTTTGTGTCCATTTGAAGCGCCACTAGTGAGAGTCTCGAGAACTAATTTTGACGTATATTGCAAATGACAGCGAGAAGTGTTTGTTTACTGTAAAGTAATTTTGCATTTTCGTTGTTAATATAACATAAGTAGTAATTATGATGATACGGTTATTGATTAATAAAAATAAAAAATAAAAATCTTTATATCGACATCATTAGTTTTAGTACCACGAACTCTCGCTACGTCCGACAGTGGCGGACAGCGCCAAAATGGCGAATATCAAGCAGCCACAAAAGCACGTTGACAACAGCCAGTCCAGTGGTATTATAGAGGTCAGTGGTCGGGGCCGTCACAGTGCCGGGGGCATAATATATTCTGTGCTATTAGGAATAATATTTATTTCTAGCTAATAATAAATTGTTTGTTCGATTTCGAATTTTCGCAACACTGAAGTTTAATAATTAATACTGTATTTTAGAAACTACAGGTACTTTAGAAACGGTAAGAAATATATACAACACTACATTAAAGTTAAACAATTGTAAATACTATAATGCTTCTTAAAATCAAGTATGTTGTTTATTTTTTTTTATTTTGCGTACAACCCTGACGCTTGAGCAGTCGTGTAGGTAAATTCTGAACACAAAGGAATTGCGCTCTAGTGAGCGTAATAGTAAGGTGTGATTTCGAATGCACCAGGAGCGTTGGAGATTTTGTAGGTTATTAAAACCGCGGCGGCCTTATTCGAGATCAAAGCAGTGTGTTCTGTTATATATTCTGTGCTCCGGGCTCCGGCTAAAAGACAGAAAAAGAAGACAAAAAGACTCAATAACCAAAGGCCCGACCCGGGACGGGACGGGACATAGTAGAAACTCTTTAATTAAATCAGAAACGTGCAATAGGGCAAGGTTTATGCAAAGAACTACCTAGGTACCCAAAAAACTCAGCATGGGTTAAATATTTCTTATTTATATACCTAATGTTAATAATAATTGTTAATATTAAGATTAAAAGAAGTCAACGCTTTTTTCTCAACTTCAATTAAGTTGTTATATGTAATTCTTAGCAGTCAACATAATTTTATTCAAATAAAAATAGCCAGTAACACTCGGTGACCTGCGATACATATTTCTATGAAAAAACTTTCAGATTCGTATTAATATTTTTAGAGACTATCCCTTACATATTGATAAACTTACAAGAAACTTACTTCTTTATTAGTTGTATATAATATATCTATACATATTATAAAACAAAGTCCTCCGCCGCGTCTGTTTGTCTGTCTGTCTGTTCGCGATAAACTCAAAATTTACTGCACCAATTTTCATGCAGTTTTCACCAATGGATAGGGTGGTTCTCCAGGAAGGTTTTAATATATAATTTGTCAAGTTTTTGTATAAATTGGCTAAAATATAATGATATCTGTTGGAGGTATCGGAAAAATATAAGCCGTCTGGGAGCTTTCAACGAAAACCTTTTGAGATTTGACTAAAACTTTTGAGATATAACTAAATGATGTATGGTGGAATTGTGTATCTTATATAGGTCTACAAAAAAGGCCGCGATGGCATATTTCTATCTCTTAAGGATAACATAGGTACTATATCGAAGAAAGAAATTTAAAACAACATTATACAATTAACGGCGTTTGACGTATCATGTTATGACCGTTGCCATGGTGCGTGCAATTCATATAATCAACTCAAATATATACCGGCCGGTGCGAAGTAAATATATACAACACGTACCTAGGGACGAACCCGAGCGAAGCGAGGGTGAGTCGCTAGTATATATATAATACGGTGATGACATTACTGATTACATAATAAGGCCTTTTTCGGTAATTCCAGTCCCCAAGTAGTTTTAAAGTTCAACTGTCGTCACAATAAGAAAAAAATGTAAGCTGATCGTCCAGTACTATATATTTTTACGCTTCATGTCGCTACGGCATAGCCAACTGGACTGGTAGTCATGGGTTTGACCTCTCCAAGTAAATTGTATAGCAACTAAAACAATATAATACAATTAATGAATTTTATAAAACCTATTGAAGTGGATGACAAATGTTAAGCTTACAAAAATTAGCTATAAATACTAAATCGACACGATCAGTGAGAGCAGAGCAGTTTAGGCAAAGGACCGACGGCTTTTCGTGCTCTCCGAGGCACGGGGGTGAAACACCGCCAACTTCCCAACTCCGGGCTTTTAATGAGGCTTATGAAACAGAAAGTCTCAATAACTAAACTTGGCCCGACCCGGGACTCGAACCCAGGACCTCCCGGTGTATAACTACATAGTATGTTTATTATTATAAGCGCATCATTAGTAATGAAATAACGTGTATTTTAGTAAGTTTCGTTGTTAAGAAGAAAATTATTTTTTATAGCTATATTTCGAAATAACAGTAATTAATGTTAATCAATCATTGGATGAATATCTTTACGTGAAAGCAAGAGTTACAACTTACAATCTCAACATACCTACGCGCTAGTTCAGTTCGACTGCTCGATACACACGCGCGTTTCCAAGCGAGAGTCGTCTTAAAGTAAATGTGTATAAGTGATTAATTTTTTTTTATTGATTAAACTGACTACAGATTTTTAATATAAGTAAGTTTTATTTATTTGTTTTTAATTTAATCTAAATTTTTCAGAATACACGTCTTATTGTTTTTTTCTAATTAACTTATTTTAAAGTTAAGACAATTACCTAAATATTGATATTTATTGATTTCTTATCATCAAACTTTTTTATTATTATAATATAACATATAAAAATATTTAAAGCCTGAATTTCACGAGTAACAATAAATGACCGCTGCACTGTTTTGTTTCTAAACATAATATCCGGTGGTTACACAATGTTCTAATGAAATATGTAGGTTTGTATGTATACATGTACTAGGTTCAGGTACATGTTTCGAATAACATACATAAATGTATAAAGAATTGAAAATTCGAAACCCTATGTTACTAGAATACTAATATGTTAAGATGACGTGATGCGAGAACATTTTGTTGCCATTTAGGATTTGGGCTTTCTCTCATTGTTATTTAAATTTGTAGGTCGTTACTTTCTTAAATTAAAATTTATTAGTTTTTCTATGAGTATTATTGGAATCGAATTAGAATTTAGAATATTATAGACAAAAAAACGATGTACTTAATTTGAAAAAATATATGTAAGCCCCTGCATGTTTGTATAGCAGAAAAATAATATAATATACGATACCTAGGTAAAAAATAATATGTGGCTGGAGTATAATACATGAATTTAACTAAAGGTGAGCTTTTATTATGCTTGAACTGCTGTTATGGGGTCCCAACGTGATAAAACACATACGGACCGGAACTGTGAACTAGATAGATCCCTTTTTAATAAAAATATTATATTAAATACGTATCCTTGAAATAGTTGAGGAAAGTTAATATTTTTTAAACATTTTATGCAATGTTCTAGTTACATTTTTTTTCCTTATAAAATTAATTCTGAATAGAACTACAGAGTACAGACAGCTAATATTTTAAAATACTTGTAATAAATCGCCTTTGATTTATTAGGATAGTTAAAATACTTACTCGTATCGTATGTAGGCTTTATTGTAGACATGTACATTATATACATTTATTATGTATATAATTAATTGTAAAACGTGACTGTAATAAACTCTACCTTTTTTAAAATATTAATCACCATTTAATTATCTTCGCTTCGGTCATTCCTGACTTAACTTTAAAAATAAAAATTAATACCAAAGGTAGCAAAAATAATATCGAAATATACTTATTATATTATAGCTTAGAACCTTTCTAAAAATCTCTTTTTATTGTTGAAAACCGCATGAAAATCCGTACAGTAGACATTACTATTTCTGAGGTTGCTATTATCTGATACGACGAGAACAAACGCAAGTTCAAATTTAATTTATTATATATAATATCATGTATTATATATAAAACTAATTCTTATTCCTTAAGTTCACCGTAAAGTCGTGGATAATAATATGGCTGTTGATAATTCTTGGGTATAAATTATGGTGACCTTACGATTTACTAGTGTAGAATAGTAATTCACACAAAAGGATTCTATGTACTCGTATATAAAATTATCATCTCATTGTACGACCACGTAACTTCTTCTAAGGCCTTGAAGATGCCACATATTTTAAACAATAAAAATTCGAACTTGTGCTACCTAATTAAGTTTATTTGCTCTATTCTCGGTGAAACATAAAAATACATATTTATCTGACACGCCTAATAAGTACAAAGAATCGGAAATCGTAATGAAGGGATGTATATTATAGACATAGAGTATTTAAAAATTAAAAAGTTATATGTAATAATAATAATGTGGGTTTAATATTATGTTTATGCTTTTACTAATACACTATTGTTGTTTTAATTTTTTTAGGAAATTAGAGAACGCTACATACCATAAAAAATATCATTATTAACGTTAAAGTATAAACCTAAGTCAGACAACATTTAGGAAATGATGGAAAATACATTCTTACACATTGTAATTTATGTTACAATGAATATTCAACTTTCATTTGGTAAACTAGTCAGCTTTTGCAACGAGGTATTAAAAACTATCATCGCGTCGCGTCGTTACGTACTCGTATTTTAATAAAACATAAATTTCTAGATATTTCTCCTTAAAAGTACCGAAAATTATTCTCTACAATATAACGCATATAAAAACAATCAAGATGGTCATTTAACTTTAATTTGTTATCATCCGATCATTAATTAATTGTTATTTATCTGTCCTTGGTTCTGGAAAAAGGATCTAGAAGTCATTACTAAATTTTCCACATTAACTTTTATTGCTTTGAGCGATATTATGCACAAGTATATAAGTAGATTAATATAATATTATTTTTCCTCTGACACGCATTTCAAATTCTACTTATACATACTTAAAAATTAATCTTTTTTAATTTTTTTTATTTATTTTTTATGTTTGTTACCTCGAACTTTGGACTGGATGAACCGATTTTGATAATTCTTTTTTTATTTGAAAGCTGGTGCTTGCCGTGTGGTTCCATTTTAATTTAGTTCAGTTTTGACAGTGGCATCCATGAGAAATCCATAAAAGTCTTAAATTTGCAATTTGCATTAAGTAGGTATATGCGGGACAAATGGACGAATAACTAAATATCACGCCAACCGATTTCAATGATTCTTTTTTTATTGGAAAGGATGTACTTCAAGGGTAGTTTGGTGAGAGTTTGGTAAGGTTCTGATGATGGAATCCATGACAAAGTAAAGGAACTCTTCAATTCTTAGGAGAAAATTAACGATACTCGACACTCGTACAACTCCTCAACGGTAGTTGTATACTTTCAGGCTATTAGGGTTACCTGATAATAGTAGGTAAATTTTTATAATCATTAACGTCTGGGAGTTAACCGGAAAACTGGACATGGACAAATCTCGATTGCCTAATAACGTTTATTCTGAAACCTCGTTGACTCATTAGAGCAATGGTTTAGTTGGCCTACCCTTTACCCATTTTATATTAAAATAAACAAAATACGTATCTACTTTCCGCAAAAAAATTTGAAATAAATTATTTTTAACAAAAAAACAAAAACTGGCTTCCAAACTAAACAAATCTAAACTACAAAGTAGAAAATAATAGTTTTAAGAACTTAGTTAATTTTGAAGTCGGTGCCAGCCAAAGCAAAATAACCTTAAATTGATACCTACATATTTGATTAATGTATCAATTTGTAAGCATAATCAAAATACCGTTCGAAAGTCCATTGCAAAGGCAAGATAAATCTGTCCGTCCTGGCTGACACCGACTTCAAAATTAACTAAGTTCTTAAAAGTATTATATTCTACTTTTTAGTTTAGATTTCTTTAGTTTGGAAGTCGTTTTTGTTTTTTTGTTAAAAATAATTATGGTCGCATTGCACAGCGGGGAGGATCAAACCGTAGTCTACCGCGCTAGCAAATTTCGATTTGGCAGACTGAAAGACACATGTCTTTCGAAAGCTTACGATTTTTCTTTCTCTCACAGTAAAGCAACTGTAATTATATTAAAAAGATGATTCACATATAAAAAAATTAGAGGTACGAGACCCGGGTTTTGAATCGTTTCACAAGCGCAGACATTACTACTGAGATGCCACTGCCTTAAAATGAAATATAGCCTATAGGTAATAAGTTTATGATTTTTCTAGCCGTTATATGTAGTATGACATTTAAATAGTAAAAGAATAAATTGATCTATCGATTTTTTTTTAAGTTCTAAAAATGGCTGTTGCTAGTCGTCCGCTAATCGGATGAATAAAGAAAATATTATTCGTCCGACAATTGTCGGTTTATACGAATATCTATCACTTTTTTGTTTTCTAATAAAAAATAAGTGAGTTTTAGGTGCAGGATATATGTAAAATATAAAAAAAAATAACCTTAACCTACCGAGCTGAAAATTTATTATTTAAATTCCACCGACTTTTAACATAACATAACACCCTCAAAATTATTTTTATCCTTTATCACACGTTAATAAAACTATTTCAACAAAATATAAGAAACAACAAAAGTCGGCTGTCGGACGAATAAAATTTTTTTATTCATCCGATTAGCGGATGACTAGACACTTCGTCTAAAAATATATATCCAGTTTACAGTTTACTATTAAATAACTACTAAAAATGCTTAAATGCCAGTCAAACTCGTTAAAAAGGCGGATATGCACGTTTTAATTCTAAAGTACATAATATATCTATAGATACATATAATTAAATTCTAACGTAATCAAATCTGTTAATTGAGTATTTTTTGGAAAATCTAAATGAAATAATCATTATTATATTACCCATTATCCACAAGGGCCGAATCTATAGTTTTTAGATTTTTTAATCTGTTTGTCTATAACCGCATCACGAGAAAACCATTGGACAGATTTCAATGAAATTTGGTACGATGATAGCTGGTAATCTGGGTTGACATATAGGACACTTAATACTTTAGATAAATATCTCATTTCTCAGAAATCTGTACCTACTAAGAGATAAAGGCAGTGGTAGCCCAGCGGTAACGCATCGCTTGTATAACCGAGTGATGCGGGTTCAAATCCGGGTCTCGCACCTCTGATATTTTCATGTGCGAATCATTTCTATCATGATTACCACTTGTCTTACGGTGAAGGAAAACATCGTGAGGAAACCTGCATGTCTGAGAAAACCTAGCAAGTTTTCGTAAGACATGTGAAGTCCGCCAACACGCACTGGGCCAGCGCGGTGGACTATGGCCTGATCCCCCTCGTACTGAGGGAGGCCCGTTCCCAGCAGTGGGACGTAAAAAAGGGCTGATGATGATGATGATAGCAAATTTTCTATTTAATACGACAATTAGATTAAAATCTAGTGGCTAGGTTTGTTTATATATTTATAATGTCATGATTTTTCTCGACTGAAAGCCAACAAAAAACGGTTCATACAAAAAAGGTAGATATAAGCCGAACATATTGCATCTTTTATTTCTTTTGAAAGGATTAAAATATTTGAATAAAATACGAGCTAAATCATTAAAGAGACAACGTAAATTAATCAAAATCTTAAGATATGTAAATTACATTATATATACGTACTAATCCAAATCTTAAGATTTGTAATTTACATTATATATACTATGTACTTTGTACATTACCATTAATTACATAATTATAACTAAAAGATATGATACACGCAATGATTATTGACGAATAAGACAAAAATTAAAGTATTATTTATTCATATAAATTAAAAATAGTGTATTCAAACGATTCGTATTTACCTTAGAGCATTAAATCAGTTAATGCTCTAAGGTATTTACTATTTAGCCAAATATTACTGAAACTGTACTTATTAGTTGAGAAACTACCATAGAGCCAATTTATGTATTGCAATATTTCCTTCGATACATTTCAAAACTCTTTAAGATACCGTCTGGACTGTAGGTATATTAAAGTCAATTGCTTCATAATGTAGACCTGTTTTTAACTACTTTTCAAACGTATTAGGTACGATGAATTATTATTTTTTAACGAAATAAAATACTATTTTTGTTGATTTACGTTAATCGTATAAGTAAAATGGTCTTAATAAAAGAGTACGAGTCTTAGTCACGTACTTACCAAAGATTCCACAAGATTATTCTTCTTCTACATATACTCGAGCTTCTTAATATTAGAAACCATCTCCCTCGCTTCTTTCGGGTTCTTTTGATAGGTATATACGTTAGATACGTATTAAGAGTTAGTACAAATTTGTCAGAAATGAGATATTTTCTTGCAGTAAAGAGTATCCTATATTTTAACCCAGAGGATTAGCTATCATCACACAAAATTTTACTGTGCTTTCCTCGTGATGCGATCACAAAACTATAGATTCGGCCTTTGTATCGATAATTCATTATTTCTATTTGGATAATAAAAAAAGGGATTTGCAGTATAATGTGGAAAAAAATAAAATTTTAGGTACTAAGAAGATCTTGTATAGCAAGGAATGTAAAACGTGTTCCTTTGGTTTGACTAATATTATAATTAACATACTAAGTTACATAGGGAGGACAAGTAAGTACCTAACAGAGGTGCGTGGACGAGAATAACGTACTGCGCTGATCCCAAGTAATTTGAAATGGTCAGGAAGATAACAATTATACAATTCACCGAACTAAAATTCGGTGCAATTATGTATACCAGCATTAAAATGAAGATTTGGTTTATTATTAAAAACATACACACATATATTGTATTTATGTGGCCCTAATGCTTGAAATCGGAAAAAATATTTTTACCCGAAAAGAATCTATGTAGAGATATTGATTTCGATAAAGCAACGCAAAGTTGCAAAAAATACTTATAAAAATATCAATATTATTTAACTTAATAGAAATCTAGAAAAAAACGACTGATAAACATAAAAGAACGTAGTAGTTTAATTTTCCTTATAGGTTTTTATATTGTATTATTTATTACTCTCATAGCAAATATTATTTTATTTTGTTTACAGCAATGCCGGACATAGAAGTAGAGTTGAGTGAGGCGGTCGTCACCATCAAAGACTGGCTCCATAAACAACCTCACCTGCCACACGATGTCGGTAAGGAGAACTATCAATTTTATACCCTTGGCCGCTGTTGAGAATATATATATATATATATATATATATATATATATATATATATATATATATATATATATATATATATATATATATATATATATATATATATATATATATATATATATATATATATATAACTATAAATAAAATAATTACTTTATTATTTAAGTACACATATAATATAAAAAAAATTGAAATGTCTGTTTTTAATTTCAAATTAACAGCTTTTCACTAAATGCATATGAAAGTAATATATGGTACGTCAAATAACCAATTTTTAAAATTTTCATCTAACTGTCTGTTTATTCCGGCTAATTTTTGAAACGGCTTATACTTATCAGGAGAAAGTAGGCTATTTTTATTTTATTAGAAAATTATAAAAAACGGCTTAATTTATTTTAATTTACGGCCAACGACGCGCCTGCAGGATGAAAATTTAGGGTTTTAAGATTTTTTGGATTCTAAATGATAAAAAAGTGAAAAATTAAAAAGGTTGTTTAAAAATAAAAATAAAACATCCTAAGAGGGCCCCCCTCATCACGTAGGGGAATAAAAATTAGTTACGACCTATTTTCAGGCCTACCACACATATTATATACACAAAATCATAAAACATATAATCAAAGAATAAGCATAATCTCTGTGTAGCCGTTTCGGAGGAGTTCGATAGCAAACACTGTGACAACTAGTTAATTATTCTATAGAGGTAATCCTAAACGCATTAATTTATTGTCGATTCAACTCATGAAGGATATTATGTCTTCTACGTTTAACCAGATTTGATTATGTAGAGATAATATTTTCTGAAGCGTCTTTATTTTCTCTCTATTTATTTCGTAATAAAATGTTCGAATACGTTAAATATCAATAGTATGTAAATCAAAACAATGGGATAAACAAACGATGTTGCGTATAAATAAAACAGATTTTTTTCGGTTTTGTTTTAGCATTTCATTGTAATTGTTCTTGTTATGAGGTAATTTTATTATTACTACCTACATCGTAAAAACTAGTTTCGTAAATCGTACAACTTACAAGTTGAACTACAATAATTAGTTTTTTTATAGATAAAAAATTAACGTTTTTGAATGAACAAATTCTGAAAACATTCAGATTAAAAATTAATTTTTTTTGGAGACATATTTTATGCTTAGCCTTGGCCCTTGGCATATGACAAATTATTTAACATAAGTATTACATATAGTATATTTAATAATAATCTTAAGAAATCGGTCGTTTTAATAAATAATAATTAAAAGATTGTAAAAGGTATATTTTTTTACCAATACGTAATTTATTCTCCTCGTTTAGTTATATCTTTATTTATCTCGTTAGATAGATAGGTATTAAGAATATAAGTTAGTCGTGTCTGTCCATCCAATTTAATAATTATATGAAATAAACTTTAATTATGAATGTGAAAGTGTGTAATTTCACGTCGAAACAGAGTGACGAATTGGTGTAGTGGCCTAAGTCCCTGCGCGGACTGCCCAGCAGGCCGTGCCCAGCTGTGGGACGTTTAAATTGGTGCTGAATATGAAGTATTTACACACGCAAAAAAATAAGATAAATGTTGTTACGAGAGGGCGTAAAATAAAGATCACATAAGATTCTCATAGGTCATCATTAAAAACACTTTGCTATCTTTGTAGGTCAGAAAACAAGTATCGTAAGCGTTTCACAACGGTAAAAGTAACGTCTTATTGGGTCGAAGATGATTGCAGGTCAACGAACATTTGGCAGTTAACTATTAAATACCATAAAAATATACGTTACATAAACTTAAAAATTGCATAATCAGACAATCTTGACAATGTTTTTTTTTCTGTGAAATCGAGATAAATAATAACAACAACATGATACTTAACTACGTAACTTTTATGTTATTTAGGCATTTATGGGATTAATTTAACTTAATAGTCATCTGTCCTATGTATTATTTCTTATTAATATCTTTATTGCAAATCACAAAGAGCTTTTACATTTCTTAAGTTTTTACGTTTTTACAACACGCTTAACACTTTTACATATAAAAATAACTACGTAGAAGGGCTAAAGGGAGATAGTAATAAATAATAATTCGCATTTAAATTTATCTAAAATAATTTTACCTGTCTTCTCCATTCTACTTGACACTGTCTAAGTAAATTGTAGCAACGTGGCGCTCCTAGAAACAACTTGAATTAATAATTAATTATATTAATAAACTCGGTACTCATGTACCGAGAAGCTATCATTAATATTATTATTGTTCATAAATTATTTATAAAATAAATAATTTTATAAATGATCCTTTACGTTTTGATCCTTAATATATTAAGAGAAGAGACCTTTTAACCTTTCATTCGTAACTCAAGGTTGAAATACGCTGTCTTTATTTTGAAGAAACAAAAACGAATCGTAAAAACGTGGAGCAAAACCATAAACTTTAAATTAAAGGATATTACTTTATTTAGAAATTAATTAAATAAACATGGAAATATAATTATGAGTAATCGTATTAATTAAAGATATTACGTAGGTAATTTAAGCTTTAATATTAAATTATAGGAACTCAATTAAAACGACGTAAATATTTTTTAACACTTTTTTAAATATTATTTTAGGGTTTTTATGTGCGTTTAAGATTCAAATAAAGAAACAAAATGTTTAGAAATTATGATGCGTCATTTATTGTAATATAATTACGACAGTGGTAACACGTTCGCTTGGATGATCGAGTGATGTGGGTTGGTATCCGGATTCCGGGCTCGCACCTCTGATATTTTCTTTTTACCACTTGCCTTTCGATATAGAAAAACATCGCGAGGAAACCTGCATATTTGAAAAATCCAGCAAGTTTTCGAAATACATGAAGTCCGCCAACCCGCAGTTGGCCAGTTTGGTGAGCTATAGCCTGATCTCCCTCGTAATGAAAGGAGGCCCGTGCCCAGCGTTAAGAAGAGCTGGATATAATTATTTTATCCATTTCAAAATAGTTTTTATTTTACTGCAGTAGATAAAGGTACGATAGTATTAGTATTATTCAGAATTCAGAATTCAGAATCAGAATTCCAGTACTATTCAGAATTATTATAGTTATTACAATTTACAATTTAATTTCATATGAACTTAAAATAAAAACTCAGACTGCGACCTATTTACAACATCCATGTAGGTACATGTAAAGATAGATACAGATGTAAAGATAGATATGAACACACAGTGAAAATTGTTAACTTTCATTTTTGAAACTTGACATTTAAACAAGTAACAATATTTAAATTTATTGATTTCAGTACAAAACATTAGAAACCGAAACTAATTCGTTGCGAAGTGCGTTTACAGTTTACACGCTCATAAATAATTATGACACACGCTAGAAGACGATTGTTACATTCACTCTGTTGTGCATATTATTTGCTATTCTTATTTAGTAGTTGGCAAATTACTTTTATTTATTCATACAATTATGTTGTTTTGTCAAGTTCTAATAGAAAAAAAATACTTATTTACAGAAATAACTATAACGTTTCAATTTCGTAAACGTGTCTTTGGCTACAATTCTACTGAAAAAGTAAAAAAAAATAGATATATTATAAAATAGTTAATAGACTATCGACACCCTCTCGCTTCATTCCATATTCTTCCACATATACTCAGAGATGAGAGCTCTCATCATCTGTGATACAGTCACAGGCAGATAAATAGACAGACCGACATCCGACAGATATACAACAATTCGAAAATGTAGCTTATGCCCCTGACAAAAAAATCTTACAATAGAATTTTGCAAAAATATTTTGTGGACAGATTGGGCTAAGTTACAATTTTATTATTATTAATTATTATGTTAAATAGATAATAATTTACGCATTGTGCACTTTTAACTTGTAATTATACGAATCGTTATATTAAAATACTACTAAAATACTACTAAATTATGAAAACTTTATATAACCTAAGTATTTTTATGATAAGTAGGATGAAACAGTTAAAATTTGTCGAGCACAAAACTAGTTTTTGTGACCTTTATCTTAAATAAAAACGCACCGGCACGATTGTTGGAGAATTTTAACAAGTCATAGAATGTGGGCCCAAAGATTATATATTTCATTTCACAAGTTAATTATTGTACTTTTTTTATTTATAATTAATAATTATAATTTCATTCATTGTCGGGGCCTTCAATTGCACTCAAACACAATAGTAATTTGAGTTGAAGGAGGAGAAGGAGTTCCAAAATTAAAGTATCATATTCTGTTTACTAGTTGACCAGAGGTAATCAACTATCAAGCATAGTCAAGTCAAAACAAATACTCACATATTATAATATATACTAGCTAACGCTTCGCTGGGCGTAAGTTAAAAAATAAACAAAAAAACGGTTTTTATAATTTTCTAATAAAATAATAGTAGCCCAAGTTACTCCTTATAACGTTAGCTATCTGCGAATGAAAATCTTACCATAATCAAAACAAAAATTTTAAAAATCTCTTTTATGATGTAAGTACTGTAAGTATATAAATATAAATAAATATAAATATGTTAGGACATTAATACAACAGCGCCATCTAGTTCCGCAGTAAGCTACGTAATGTGCTTGTGTTGCGGATACCAGATAGTTGATATACCGCACATATAAATTTTAAATACATACATATTATAAATATAAACACCCATGACTGGAGTACAAACATTCGTGATTAGCAAATGAATGCCCCCAGCGGGACTCGAACCCGCGACCGATAGCGCAGAAAGTAGGGTCACTACCAACTGAGCCAAACGAGTCGTCATACTTTCATATTATGCATTTAGTGAAATTAAAAACAGACACTTCAATTTTATTTATAAGTGATTGTAACTGATATGTCATACTTATATACTGATGTACAGCAATCTCTTATAAACTCCTTTTTTTATTATATAAAAAGTTTAGTATATAATTAATAAGTATAACATATTAAACAGTAAATTAAAATGAAAATGTAATAGAACTTATTATACTAGTCTGTAACTTATTTTGATGTAACAGAGGATGTCCTCTTGCGTCGGTTCTACATCAGCTGTCACAAAAGCTTCGAGCGCGTGAAGCGTACTATAGACCTGTTCTTCACTATTCGCTCAACGGCACCCGAGCTTTTCCTCAAAAGAGACCCGTGGTCACCAGAAATAAGACGAGTTTTCGAGATAACGTGAGTTTGTTCTAATTTTTTTAATGTTTATTGATGTACGAATTGTATAGTATTTAGAAATTTAAATGAATATTTATTAAAGCGTTTTGTAGGCTCCATCATCCTCTGTTCGTATAACGTATTTACATACTTCTTACATGTTTTTACACTTTTACGTTTTATTCAAATCGTATATCTCTCTATCATAAAAAATATTTAATAATAATTCAATGTGGTTTTTAGGGTTACCGTACCCAAAGGGTAAAACGGGACCTGCCTGTCACCAGGCTGTGTCTCATGAACCGAAATAGTTAGATAGTTGACACTTTCACAGATGATGTATTTCTGCTGCCGCTATAACAAAAACAAAATACTAAAAACAGAGTAAATATTTAAGGGAGCTCTTATACAAATATTTTTTGCCGTTTTTATAGATTAGAACCCTTCGTGCGCGAGTCCGACTCGAACTTGACCGGTTTTATAATATTCAAACACAGTTGAACAACGTGATTAAATTGAACAATAAAAAATACAAGTTCAATAATAACAAAAAATAGTTAGATGCTTTAAACGTAGCTTTAAGTCTCACGAAATAAAACATTGAAAAAACACAGCAGGTTTTTTTGATGATCAAGTAGGTGTTTGAAATACCCGTAGTGACGCAAATCAATTGAAGTAGTGTCATTAAATTCAAACTTTGGATATCGATAAAAAACAAAATGACATCCGATGAACATTTACCTACTAGTTAAATTCTATATCTATATCAGTAATTAAGTTTATTTGCAAAATCAGGCAATAGAACATAATTCTTAACATTTTTTTATAAAAACTTGTTTTATTACATTCACATAATAATATAATTATACCAGTGGATGAGCGAATCTGATAATCACTTCAGGGTTCCGGATCACGTTTTTTTTGTAGTTTACCTAACGTATAATACTTACATCATACACGAACACAACAAAATTTATCATCTACTTTATATATTTTTTTTGTAAAACGAGTACTTGCTAATGATTTTTAAAATTTACTTTGATTATTTAGATTTTTAATTACGGAGCTTTAAATAAACGATTATTAGATTATCAAAAAAAGTTGTTTTTATTACCATACTATTTCTTAAATTTAAATCAATCTGTGGTGCGAAAAACTTAAAAACATTGAGGAATAATATTATGCTTAGAAGTAATAAATTCACATCTGCCTGCTAATTGTATAATAAAAATATATTTGTCAACAACTTTACATAAAACTTTCAAAACCAACATAATATCTGTTTTACACTTTTATTATTAAAAATGTTTTGGAAATCTTAAATTTATTTTTCGACAGACTTTGGAGAAAAGCAACAAAGAGAGAGCAGAAATGAAATTTGGTTCAATCTCAATTCTAAGATTCATTTTCCCAAATTTCAGGGACATGTTACCGCTTCCAAACAAGACTAAAGAAAATTACAAAGTATTTATCTACCGTTTAAATAACCCCGACTACGACCTATTCAACTTTGTGGATGCCGTAAAGACATTTTTCATGTTGGCTGACACCAGGCTCACTGAGGAAGAAGACATACCTTCGGGAGAAATACCAATATTTGACTCCGCAAACATAACTCTCAAATTCATAGGAAAAGTCAACTTGTCAGTATTAAGAAAATATATGGTTTATACACAGGTAAAGAACATATGTTCGTTGTTCGCTATAGTTATTCACATTATTACAGTTTATTTTTATATAACCTTTTCAATCATTAAAAAGCCTCCGCCCACGTTTAGTTCAAAGTTCAGTGATTTGTATCGAATATACGAAAGTCGTAAGTTCTCTACGTAGTATTAATATAATAAAATTAATACCTACTCATTTTAGGGCGAAAGGTTCTTCCCAAAAAAAGCGAAATAAATAATAGTACATAAAGCTTTACTTTTAAAGAATTGTTACTTTTTATAACCATTACATTGTTGAATACATACATGAGTCATGACAACGTAAGAAGCGACATATTCAGAGAGTAATAGCTATCATCTTATGTAGATGGACCGAATGTATAATATGTTCTTTCGTCAACTAGGTACCTAGGTACTTCTTTTATTTTTAGTTCGCTTTTTAGGCAGTGGGTTTTTAATTTTTATTTTTGTAAAATTTATTTACAGATTTTTAGTTTTAGTCGTTTAGACACTGAGTTGTGTTTAATAATTTTTTATCCTTAATTACTTTTTAAAACCCGCATTTAATGACACCCACCTGACTCGATTGATTCGGCAAATTTATTCATCACAGATGCACAAATTCGCGCCAAGGATCTGCCATCTTGATTTTTAATAATACCTGTATCCTTGACATTTGCTCTATATACCTAATACAAAAAACATATCGAATATGTATGATTCATCAAAATCTGTTTAAGCTATAGTAATTACGAAGGAACATAGAATCGGACATACATATCTATTATAATATATTATAATAATATCTTAAATTTAACTTTCCAGGAATCAATACCGGTAAGGCTAAAGCAAGTACATGTAATTAATGCGCCTTCCTACATCAGCAAGATATACGCAATTTGTAAACCACTATTGAAGGCGGAAGTTGCTAAAATGGTAAATTGTTATGATATAATATTATTATGGTAATTGTTATATATTCTTTAACTGCTTTTGTGGTGTAGTGACTGGCATGTACGGTCATAAATCGAGAGGTCCTGGGTTCGAGTCCCGAGTCGGGTCAAGTTTAGTTATTGAGTCTTTCTGTTTAGTAAGCCTCAGTAACAGCCCGGAGTTGAGAAATTGGCGGTGTGTCACACCCGTGCCGAGGCAGAGTATGTAAAGCCGTCGGCCCTTAGCTCTCACTAGCCGTGTCGAGTAGTCGTCCCACCGGAGTATGAGAGTGATAGGAACAGAGAGTGCACTTGTGTCTGCGCGTACACTTGTGCACTATAATATCTGAGACCATTATTATTTATTATTTATTATTAAATTAAATTTATTATCATATTTATTTAATTTTTACTTTAATATTTAAAGAATATAATATATTCTTTATCGTAATATACAATGAGTAGTAAAAAAATATAATGGAGATGCAAAATTAGACTTATCTTTGAAAGAGATCTCATAAGAAAGAGTTTTAAAATACGAGTAGATATATCCATCGTTAAGTACGGCAGTTAATACAAATATATAGCTAAATAAATAAAAGAAATACGTGATTGTTATTTTTATTTATATACATTATTTTCACATTTTTAATAGCGAATCGTGAAATATTAATGTAAGGGTCCTTCGGACATAAAATATGAGTGGACTGTATATAACAAGCTGGTTTATTGCCGTAATAATTGAGGCGTCCGTTTGCGGTGGACTCCGTGAGGGCGAGTGCCGGCCGAGCTGCCACAATGATCGTCGTCGCGGTGCGCTTATCCCCGCTCTCGGCATCGCCGCCAGGACCGGTTCCCAACATGCTCCCCGGGTTGAAGTATGCTTCAAGAAACCGGAAGAGGACAGATGTTATTAAATGCCCTTCGAATGGTTCCTCGTGTTGTTTTAATTTCGGCAACTCTAGCGATACCGTCGCCGCCAGGATACAGCTGAGTAACACGTCCAAGTGATCATAATAATGGAGGCAGAGTTCCGTCCTTAATGAGGACAAGAGAACCACATGCTAGTTCACTGCTCGATGTTCGCCACTTCGTCTTCTGCTGCAACAAACTGACATAATCTAGAGAAAATCGTTTCCAAAAGTGTTGCCTTATAACTTCAATTCTCTTATATCGCTCCATGGTTGTGACTTTCATTTCGGAGATATGTGGATATGGTACAGATAAAAGAGAACGTCCAATTAAAAAATGGGCTGGAGTAAGGGCGGAAAAATCAGAGGGATCAGTGGAAAAGGGAGTAAGAGGACGAGAATTTAGCACAGCCTCTATTTGAGTTAGACACGTTGTCATCTCCTCATAAGTAAAATGAGTAATATTTAAAACACGTTTAAGGTGATATTTGGTAGACCGGACAGCTGATTCGGCTAAGCCGTTAAAATGTGGTGAATAAGCAGGTACGAATTTAAACTCGATGCCTTCCTGTGCCACCTGACCTTCAAGATCCGACTGAACAAGAAATTTAGCTAGCTCATTACAAGTTCCAACAAAGTTTCTACCATTGTCAGATGTGATGCTTTGAGGTTTACCACGACGTGACATGAAGCGCTTTAAAGCGGCTAAATATGCTTCACTGGATAAAGACGTAACGAGCTCAATATGATAAGCCTTTGTCGAACTACAAACGAAGATTGCCAAAAAAGATTTAGTAAGTTTACAACCTCTACCTGGTCGGTCAGCTATCATAACTGGGCCGGCGTAGTCAACGCTACAGTGTAAAAAAGGAATATAATATGCAATTAATCTATTTTTATTAGGTAGTAGTTTTCCAGATATAAGAATAGCGTATTCTTCTGGGAACATTTCTAATTGGGATTATGTATAATTAAATTAATAATAATGAATTTTCAAATTCTTGAGCGGAAAAATGAGTAGTTAAGTTATTGATTTTATTTCTACAATTATGGATAAATCTTTGTACATATGCTATTATTTATTTTGTAAATGTGAAAATTTAGATTTATTATTTATTAAATGAAATATTGACCTGTATCATTATTAATCAGAAGAGAAAGTATACTAATTAATTCAGGTAGATCCTGTTTGACGATAGTGTTAGGCATTTTCGGCCACTCGGATTCATTTAGTTTTAAATAACTTGGCCCTGACCACCACAACGAAGAAGTACTGATGCGATCAGCCTTCACCCCGCGCGAAATGAGATCCGCAGGATTATCTTTAGACGGTACATAGCTCCATGAGTGAGTCTTCGTACATTTTTGATTTTGATGAACTCGTTTTCGAAGAAAAACTTTAAGACGAGTAGGTTTATTTATTTTGCGTATGGTATTTTTAAAAAAAGATTGCTCACAGGCACGTTTTCCGTGAGACAAGGAATGCGTGGCTGCAATAGTGTCCAGTTCCCAAAATCGAGATAAGTCTGGATTAGCAGCCTCACTAAGAAAATGACATGCTGAGTTCAAAGGGGTTGACTTATGCTGGGGGACATACCCGGTCACAAGCCATCCAAATTTCGTTTCATATAACTTAGGTTTATTCTTACCTAAGTCAATAGAGTTATTACATAAGACTGACCAGAATATTTCAGCCCCAACTAATATATGTATAGCTGAGGGGACATTAAAAGAAGGGTCAGCAAGACTTATTCCCATAGGAAGAGGAATATCATCAATGTTCATAAATGAAGTTGGTAAATTGTTTGTAATGTGCGGTAAAACAAGACAGTCAATGGTGACACTATAGTCGGTGTGACACGACTTTATGGTAATACTGGAAGACTGTTTAACATGAGAAACATTATTATTGATACCTGTCACCGAGGAAGTCGCACTACGCCGAGACAAGCCCAGCTCATCGCAGAGCGAGTGCGAAATGAAGTTGGCTGTGCTGCCATTGTCGAGAAGAACTCGTGCCGTACGCTCGTTGCCCTTACTATCAATCAGTTTCACGAGCGCTGTGGAAAGTAAAATATGCGGAGGAGTAGTATACTGCTTCGAATTATGTAAGCTAGCAAAATTATTCACGTTACTAGCAACTGGAAGAGAGGGTTCAATATTTGTATGAATTTCATGTAAGTGAAGAAGTGTATTATGCCTTTTCTTGCAATATTTACAAGATACGAGATTGCAATGGTTTTCTAAATGACCTGGTCGTAAGCAATTAAGACATACTTTAAACTCTTTAGCCTTTTTTATGCGATTTTCAATAGAAAGACTTTTAAATGTTTCACAATTAAAGAGAAAATGATTCTGATGGCACATAGGACATGAAAATGTTTTTTTATTTATTTTATTATTATTTTTAATTTGATTAAATGGTTTTTTATTAGTAGCAATAAGTAAATTTGAGTTTAATTTATCAGATTCTATTTTATACGATTTATTTTCTTGTAAAGTTTCTAACAAGTCTGCCCTACTGCTTAGAAATGTAATAAAGGTATTTAGAGAGGGAGGATCAGTTAAAGAATTTCTATGTTCTTCCCACACCCTATGCGTGACACTATCAAGCTTTTCTGACATTATATAAATTATGAGCGTATCCCAATACTGAGTTGGCTGATCTAAAGTCGATAATGCTCTGAGATTTTTATTTGTAACGTCTATTATACGACGAATATGTGAACAAGATTCACTACGCATAGGTTCCACATTAAAAAGTTCCTTAACGTGGTTATTCACCAGTAACCTTTTATTGTCATATCTACTACATAGTAGATTCCATGCAGATTCATAATTCTCGGCTTTAAAATCTAAATTATCGATAACAAGCAAAGCGCTACCCTTTAAAGATGCACGAAGATAATGCAATTTGTTAATACTATCTATGTCATGTCTAGAGTGAATTAATGAAATAAAAGTCTCCCTAAACTCAAGCCAGTTCTGATAGTGACCGTGAAAAAGAGGTAAATCAATTCTTGGCAATCTAACGCAATTAGATTTAAAAACACCTGTGTGTGCGTCCTCGAAGCTCGATATGGAAGCATTTCGATCCCGTTGTTGTCTGGGCTGGGCGCCGAGCAGAGTACGAGCTGCCGTTAGCAACATGTGATAGTGATTTTCAAAAATTTCGCGTTCCTTGGCCTCGTCGTCGAAATCCTCCGAAAGCATCTCAATATCGATCTGTAATTTATCGAAATCGGCATATAAGGCATCGAATTTATTAAAACGACCTTCTAAGTCTAACAGTTGTGAACTGGAAAGCTTGCTTTGACTTTGAAGCGTGTTTAAATAATTATTGAAAATAGTTAGCTTAGACTTCATACAACTACGTCTTTTAATTAATTTTTCAATTTTTTCGTCTGCCATAGTTATAACAGTAAGATATTACTTAAATTAACTATTTATGAAACGAATAAATCGTAATGAATAGAAAGTAATTAGCAAACGAAGTCAACGGCCTTGACCGTGAAGCGAGAACAAAAGGACAGCTGCGCGTGCGACGATAAGCAATTCCATTAAGCGAGCAATATGCGTAAACAAGTGCAATATTTTTATGTAAAATTTAAATAAAGTTGAAGATGCTAGATGAATTGCTTGAATTTTATAAGTAAAAGTTATTTAAATAGTATAACAATAGAAATAAGTTTATAATTATGTGTTTCAATAATAAAATGAGTTAACTTATGATAATTTAATATAAAATTTATATTAAATAGGGAAATTCGATTCCTTTTTATTATAGAAAAATGTATGTAGGTACTCACTAGTGAGTATGCAATAGGATATATTATGGGAAGTAATTGAATTCTTTAGGAAAAAAAGTGGTATGGAAAAATAAGGAATAATTAATTGGAACGAACTCACAGTATCCAACCAATCCTGTAGGGAATCCTTGAAGATCCAATTTCTCGAGGATGACTCGGTGTTCTTGTGGGTCCAAAGTCCGCGCTGGGGTGACCTCTTTGATCTTCATGTGACCTTTTCGGTTTTATGCGATTGCTGGATCGTTTATCCTCGGTGGAGCGAAGAAAATGAAAATGAAGACTCCTCCTAAGGCGATTTTGTAGCTGAAGAACGCAACTGAGGTAATTCGAAACTTGAAGTGATGAAGACCGTTTTCTTCTACTATTACGGCGAGATCCAGAAGGACCAATGTAAGGGTCCTTCGGACGTAAAATAAGAGTGGACTGTATGTAATAAGCTGGTTTATTGCCGTAATAAGTGAGGCGTCCGTTTGCGGTGAACTCCGTGAGGGCGAGTGCCGGCCGAGCTGCCACAATGATCGTCGTCGCGGTGCGCTTATCCCCGCTCTCGGCAACGCCGCCAGGACCGGTTCCCAACAATTAATATTCATAATAAATATATTTATTATGAATATTAATATATTTATTATGAATATTAATATTTCAACTTTTTATACAAAACCTAAATTAATTATACACTTAAGCCTTACTTACGAAACACTATCCTCTTAGTAAATACCGTTTAAAATCTGTGCGGTACTTGAGATTCTTTGGGTGAGTTTATCATATTCAGACAATCAGACAGACTCGACAGGAGTTAGATCACTTAGGTCTATCAAACAACTTCGTATCATATAATAATTAAATTCGCAAGGTCGTAACAGTAACTTTTTTTTAATACGATTATATCAGGCAAACAGTCATACTTATTTCATATTTCATACTAATTATTTACTTATATATTACCACAAATTTCTACGTAAAAGAATTATAATTGTAAATATATTAATTACATTGTATTTTTAAACAGAATTCTTTAAAGTTTCTATTATGAAATCGCTTGACTTAATTATGTGATTAAATTAGCCGTAAGATTATACTTCAAACTACAATGTTTTGGTTGGATAGCCGCGATGATAATATAAAAACATAATATGTTTATACTTTATAGTGAGTACAACTGAATTTGTAAGGTACATTTACCTTAGTGAAAAGCATTACTTAAGTTTTTAACTTGAACAACTTTTTATAATAATATTTTTACGAATAAATCAAAATGTTTTTCATCATCACTATCTTTATGCTCCCTCGAGTATGTATGTATGTATTGGCTATATAAGCAATAAGCATATTTCCGGCGAAGGAGTCATGAAGTTAATGATCACCAAAATTAATTGTTATAAAATAATCCATTCCAACACATCCGTCGTCAATAGATAAATAAATTATTTTTAACAAAAAACAAAAACCGACTTCAAAACTAAACAAATCTAAACTAAAAAGTAGAAAATAATACTTTTCAGAACTTCGTTAATTTAGAAGTCGGTGCCAGTCAAGACGGATAGACTTATCTTGCCTTTGCAAGGAAATTTCGAACGGTATTTTGATTATGTTTACAAATATTATAGATATAGATTAATCGAATGTGTCTATTTAAGGTTATTTTGCTTTGGCTGGCACCGACTTCTAAATTAACGAAGTTCTGAAAAGTATTATTTTCTACTTTTTAGTTTAGATTTGTTTAGTTTTGAAGTCGGTTTTTGTTTTTTGTTAAAAATAATTTATTTTCAAATTTTTAACGGAAAGTAGATACTTATTTTGTTTATGTACAAAAAGAATTTTCCAAATCGGTCCAGCCGAGTCTTCGAGTAATGGGGAACATACATAAAAAAAGTCCCCAACGAATTGAGAACCTCCTCCTTTTTTAGAGTCGGTTAATAAGAGCCTGAAAGAATTTAACTATCGGTCTATAATTACGTATAATATTGAAAGAATTTTCTTTTAACTCCTAACCGTTGAGGAGTTGTACCTTCCATCATTAGCTCAACCACAGGAGATGATGATTATCAGACGCAAATACTTGAACAACTTTAGAAAATATATGAAAAACGTAATAAGTGCCTATAAAATTTGAGAGTTGTCTTCGATTTCCCTGGGATCCCATCATCAGATCGTGACTTGGTGACTATGGGACCAACTAGAAACTATACCCTTTTAAACAAAAAAAGAATTTTCCAAATCGGTCCAGCCATCGTCGAGTAATCGGGGAACATACATAGAAAAAAAAAAAAAAAAAAAAGTCCCCGACGAATTGAGAACCTCCTCCTTTTTTTGAAGTCGGTTAAAAAGAAAATATACATGTCCGTCACGTAGAAAAAATCACGTAATTTGGCCACATAAACGTGTGGGAAAGCTATGGCTAGGTCTTGAAAAATTAAGATAGATATCCTAATGACCTTTAATCCTAGTATATTATTTTAACTACAATCCTACGTAAAAGTATGTGTACAAGTCACCGAACTAAAAGGAAGAAGGGCCCTACAGTACTCTGATCGCTCTAAATTGTATTCACATTGAAAGAAGCGCTCACAGCGCACACCATTCTCCATTGAAACAATATTCTGTCATTTTGAGTGAAAGAGAACGAACGTTCATTTTTACTCGGGAGTAAAAGAGACAACATGTATTTGTCGGTACGGTTGGTTGTGTAATCGCAGTTTTGTCACGTTTTTCAAGATCAGAGACCTTCTTGCTTTCAGTTCGGTGGTACAAGTATATTTTTGACAATCCTTGTATTTGCTACAATCAAAAACAAATGGGAATCATGTAAAGCTTGAATTTTAATATTATGTCCTCTAAACCAAAATTATAACCTGGTACATAACACATTTATTCAATAACAATCTATCGTATGTAGATAAAGTTCCATGAGCCGAACTCAGACAGTCTGTACAAGGATATACCACGGGAGCTGCTGCCGACCGAGTACGGCGGTGACGCGGGTTCCATCGACCAAATCAAGCGATACTGGATCAAGCGGATTGAAGCGAAGAGGTGACCAATTTCTAATATTTCTGAATTAAAATAAATTAAAAATAGAATGTATTTATACGTGTTTTCCATCAACATACAATAATGTTCTTATAAAGTATGAAAGAAGCGAAACAAAACTGACTGATCCCCAATAAAGAAATAATATAATATGTAAAATATTTTAAATAATATTAGCATAAAGATACTGTTTACATTATAATTTTTTTATACTTAAATAAAATATATTCTACTTGCAGAGATTGGTTCCTAGCAAACGACAAGAATTGGGCGGTAGATGAATCATTGCGACCAGATAAAGAGAACAATCATGTGAAGGACTTACCCGGATCGTTCCGGTCACTCTCGTTTGACTGAAAATATCTACATCATTTCGATCATATAATCAAAATCACTATAGCTACAGTTATTAAAAATACGTTAAAATTACACATTAGTTATGTACAAAAATAATACAATCATATGAAAATATATTTTTTGGGGTTTTGTAAAATTCACTAATTTGCTATGTTCAACGGAAAAAATCATGAAAAATAGTTTGGTAATATAAGATAATATCGTTAAAAAACAATAATAAAATTAATATTTACAACTTTAGATGACTTCGTTCTTTATTAAGTGGTGTCGTAGACAGTATATTGCACTAACATGAACTTTGATAATAATATGTTTCCCTTTCTTTAAAAAATACATTATTTTCGTCTCTTAGTTTTAACATATTATTTAAATTAAAGTTTCAAAAACAAACTCAAAAATTCATTAAATTATGTTACATCGCGAAATCTGCATTAAATAAGTATAATTAATAGTTACACATATTATGTACATAAAATGTAGAGTATGTATATCTTGTATATATACATATACTACATTCCTGTAAAATTTAATAACGCGAAGAAATAATTATTTTCATTAAATGGTGTGATGTTTAAATTTTAACGGTATTAGTAATATGATGGTATTTAATATTTAACATTTTTTTATGTTAAGCAACTGACTTCAGGCTCTCAACGACTCTAAAAATATTCGCTTTTCTTTTTCTTAGTCAGTACAGTTTGGACGGCAAGCTTGTGGTAAACATTTGGGTCTTTTAACCCGTTTGACTACTCGCCTCTGCTCCTCTTAATAATTGCGTTTCTCGCACATATAAGTTTTTGCGTTAGCCTTTTTTGTACCACTAAGCGCTCGATTTCGATTGATTGCATCTATACATGGAGTAAAAAATAACCGATTAAATAAAAACTACCAATTAGTTATTTTTTTAGTTTTAGTGCCTTTTTGGAGTCGGTTTCAAGTAAATACTTGCTTAGATAATAATATAATATATCTGTATAGGATAATAGTGCACCTTGCTTTAACTTTACATGTTGCTAGTAAGTATATATATTTTTTTATTTCTTTCTATTTTTTATCTTTAATTGTTGTCTGGACTATTTGTGATATTTTTAAAAATTACGAAATATTGTTAAGTTACACTAATATTTTACGTAAGTTTTGTAAACAATTTTATGTTATTATTTGTTAATTATTTTTGTTAAGCATGATTAATAAGATGATTTAACAATGAAAAATATTTTTTTCGTAATAAAACTTTTAATTAACATTACTTAATTTTTTTTATTTGTATTTTATAGTATATTTATAGACAATAACTAGGTTACATTACAAAGTTAAAATCATAAGGAAATGGTAAAAAAATGAAAATCCAAAAGTGACTCACTCGTATATTCTGCTAAAGATATTTTACAGTGAATTTATACAAGCTAATTTAGATTTAATGAGAAAAATTCCTTTAAAGGCAAGGCTAACACTATCCTCTAATATAAGTGACATTTGTGGTACCCAAAATAAACACGATAAAAATAAATGTTATAGGTATTTATCGATACTTCAGTAAATTATTTAATGTATTAAGGTTCTCAGTACTTACGAAAAATAATCTTTCAATCAAAAACAAAAACCGACTTCCAAACTAAACAAATCTAAACTAAAAAGTAGAAAATAATATTTTTAAGAACTTAGTTAATTTTGAAGTCGGTGCCAGCCAGGACGGACAGATTTATCTTGCCTTTGCAATGGACTTTCGAAATGTATTTTGATTATGTTTAGAAATTGATAGATTAATAGAATATGTATCTATTTAAGGATATTTGGCTGGCACAGACTTCAAAATTAACTAAGTTCTTAAAAATTTAATTTCTACTTTGTAGTTTAAATTTGTTTAGTTTGGAAGTCGGTTTTTGTTTTTTTGTTAAAAATAATTTATTTTTAAATTAGCGAAAAGTAGATACATAACTACTGCTATAATGAGTCAGCGAGGTTGCGGAGTAAACGTTATTAGGCAATCGAGATTTATCTACGTCCATTTTTCCACCTAACTCCCAGACGATAATGATTATAAGAAAATATCTTCTATTATCAGGTAAAGTATACAACTATCGGTCCATAAGTGCGTATTATATTGAATGAATTTTCTTTAAACTCCAAACTGTTGAGGAGTTGTACCTTCCATCATCAGTAACGGTACGTGACTCAAATATCCGGATATCCTATAAAAGATTCCGCCGAGTATTGTTAATTTGCTCCTAAGAATTGAAGAGTTCCGTTACTTTGTCATGGATCTTATGATCAGAACCTAACCAAATTCTTATCGAACTACCCTTGAAGTACAACCTTTCCAATAAAAAAAGAATCATCAAAATCGGTCAGCGTGGTATTGAGTTGTGCACGTGCTTAATGCAAATTTAAGACTTTTATGGTTTTCTCATGGAAGCCATTGTCAGAACGGGAAAATATTAAAATGGGACCACACGGGAAGCATCGCCTTTCAGATAAAAATAAATCAATAAAATCCGTTCATCCAGTCGAAAGTTCTGAGGTAACAAACATAAAAAAAATGAGAACCTCCTCCTTTTTGGAAGTCGGTTGAATCTTTTCAATTTGAATAACTGCCGCAAAAGTGCAATTGCATTGTTCTTTTGTGAAAGCACGTTACTTAAGTTAGTATTTCAATTCCCACAGGACAACATAAAATATTTACAATTTCGTAAATAATAATCTAATGTACCTACTCCTAAAAGTTCTCTTTACTCTCTCAACTCCTAACGAATTACTATATCAAATCTTATACTACAGTACAAAAAACCATTATACTTTTATATTATTAAGGGCTAAATATTATTAATTTCCGTAATATTAATTTTTATTGGTACTTAATCTAGACCTGTAAATAGTATTGAAGTGTCTGTTTTTAATTTCAGCAACCGCTTTTCACTAAATGCAGTTTTTCAATAAATATGAATGTATTACGCGGTACTTATATCAAAAAATCTATTTTTAAAATTTTTGTCTGTCTGTTTGTTCTGGCTAATCTCTAAAACGGCTGTACCTATTTTGACGGGATTTATTCACGCAAATACCTAATATTATAAAGAGCAACTTAGGCCACTTTTATTTTAGAAATTTTATTTATCCTAATTACAGGACGATTTTTTTTGCTACAAATTTTAAATTTGGCAGGAAGCACCTAGAGACCAAAGTAGTAAGTCACTAGTCTATTGATAAAGTTCTAAATGAACCACTCATAGTATTATCAGAAACTTTCGATATCTTCTTTAAATCCGCTTTCCACATATTTTCATCTAGGAAAAACTTTCTGAAAAGAAATAGCATTATTTTGTTAAAAGTATAATCTAATTAGTAATTAATTATCTAAAATCACAACTTTTTATTATAAAACAGGAAAAGATTAGTAAATATTTTTTATATCTAATAAATCTACTCGTATAAATACAAATGAAATTGATGATGTCTTAACATAGGAAGTTTATTTAACTTTATACCTTTCTGCATCGAACTTTTTTCGCCACTCTTCGTTTTGTTCATACAAGCTTTGAGCTTCACCTCCGTACTCTACCGGCAGATGCTTTTTATCTACATATTGATGCAAGCTTTCGTAGTCAGTATAAAAGTGAATCTGAAATATTAATTTTGTTTTCGTATTAGTATTCTATAATCAAAAAATTCTAGTTTTTGCAGGCACCGAAGACATTGTGAGTTAGATCGACTCTGTCCTCGAAACAGTTTCCAGTTTCCAATTAAGTAATAATGAACTAGAATCTTAGTGCAGCACCTTAATACGTTACTAAATATTAAAAAATAATTCGAATAAAATAATATGAATATCATTTTTCTTATATACAACGAATACCTACATTATAAAAACTTTTTTTTTAATAATGTTTATACTTTCTATAGATCAATCATAAATGGGTGTTTTTATTATAATAAGTTTTACATCAGATTCCTTAATCACTAAGCCAATTAAGTATATTGAACAGCTTGGAATAGTCAAAGAGCACGTTAAGCCCTCACTCCTGAACAGATCTCGCCAGGTACCAATATACCCAGTGGGCTTTGAAAATGATATGAATAGAGACTATAGGTACGTAGTGTTTGCGCCGCGTACACTCACTGAACTATAATATCTCCTACGCAGTTGGCTATTATAGTCCCAGTAAGGGTCGCCGCTATCATCGTCACTATCATAAATTCAGAAATCAGAAGCTTTCTATGTACAAAAATTTTAACTTACTACATCAATGATCTCAGCAGGTAGCACTGGCTTGACGAGTGCGTATAATTTTTCGTAATATGAAGGAGCATTTATGCAGATTACTTTTTTTACACGTACTGGCATTCCCTCCTGTAACATAATCATGTTGCTTTATTAATATACTAGCAGTTCCCACGGCTCCGCCCGCGTTCTTATCACTGTTAAAACAGGGATTGGTCAAAGTCAAAGTCAAAGTCAAAATATACTTTATTCAAATAGACTTTTACAAGCACTTTTGAATCGTCACTTTTACATAATTATACGAATTTAAATCAAGTGTCAGTCTGTAAGTCTGGGACTTGGGAGTAAACTACCACCGACTCGGAATGCTGTTCTGCCGAGGAGAGCCGGCGAGAAACTCAGCAGTTGCTCTTTTCAAAAAAATATTTGATTACAATATTTATTGCATTACAATATTTATCTATTTATCCTATGTGAGACACAATAACACATTAATCCCACACATTTACATCTTCTAAGTATTCCGTGATGTTGTAGTAAGCTTTATTCAATAATGTATTTTTAATTTTAGATTTAAATTGTTTTAGATTAAAATTGGTGGTAGAAGGATGAAAATGTTGGGTTATATAACTATGCCATGATGCCAAATCATAAAAAGTAAAAAATAAAAATTTGGTCTAAAAATAAAAAAAATAAATATCTGGAGAGCCACCCTTATTACTTAGGAAAATAAAAAAATAGCCCACGACCTATTCTCAGACGTACCAAACACGCACAAAAAATTTCATGAAAATCGATCAAGCTGTTTTGGACGAACTCGATAACAAAAACTGTGATTTTAAATATTAGAGATTCGAGATAATAATGTTCTAACGTAGTTGAATCTGAACTTCATGGTCTGATTGTGTTTGTCATTTTTATCAACTTTTAAAATGTAAAAAAGTAGTTTTAGTGACATAACTATAATAGTTGAGCATATTATGTTCTCGCAAAGTTGTTTTTAGATATTGATATGTTCTATAATTTCGTATCATGTAAATGTAATTTTGCTAAGTTACTGTAGCAACCTACGCACGTAGTTGAAGTTCCCGGGAGAATCTATACATTTATAAAGCTGAAGAGTTTGTTTGTTTAAACGCGCTTATCTCAAAAACTACTGGTTCGAAAGTCCGCGATAGCATCTTTTAAGGTTGACTGATGACTCGTTGTAACCGTTTTTATGGTAATAAAATTTGTTTTAACTTTTAATACAATGTATTATTTGCGAAGGTGTTTTAATAAACATTAAATTAATCCTTACCTAAATAAATAAGTTACTCATCACAAGTATTTAATTTTGAACAAAATTAATCTTGGCATCATTTGATTTTAATGAATATGTTACGAGATATCATAGTTTTAACATAACTCCGCCACAAAATAATAATCACCGCGTGAAAGACTTTGGCTTCCAGCCTTTAAAATGCGAGCAAAGCCGCGGGAAAAGGCGAGTACGAGGATAAAATATAGGTTAAGTTATTCGCTAACAATGTAATTTTGAATTTGTAAAAGAATTTTTGAAATCGGTCCAGTAGTTTTTGAGTTTATTCTAAACATAGGACAGTTTGTTCAAACTGCGACATTTATTTTGCTTTTAGAATCTTTATAACCGTCATAACTTCTAAGTTCTAAACGAAAAGTCCGATCCGCCTAATTTAAAATGGAATTTACACGTACATAATCAACCTTAATTATCAAACCATTTAAATGGATAAGGATTACTATCATGATACCTATATCACCACTATTCGATTTCACCCGTATTTGAACTTAATAATTTAAACAAAAACTGCCATTGTAAGCCACAATAGTTAGGCATATGCCACCGCGGAATTTTTTGTGAGCAATCATGATTAGGTACTATTAATATATAGAACATTATTTTATATATTATCAATAGCTTTCGCAGCGCACGCAGAATAATGACTTTTATAGGCAACATTTTAATACCTTGGGTTTATTAATTGTTTAATTTTAAGTAAGTTTATTTTAAGTAAGTCTATGTTACTCAGGAAAGATGTAGCTTTCTAAAGGTGAAAGAATTTTTAAAATCGGTCCAGTAGTTTTTGAGTTTATTCGTTAATCGTTACATACAAAAATACAAATCTTTCCTCTTTATAATATTAGTATAGAAAAGCTTAGTTTCAGGTATCGGGAAAACAGAAGCTTTTCAAATTATTGTATGAAATGATACACAGTATTTGAAATTTTATATCAGATAAGTACAATAGATAGTGTAAATTAAAGAATACTTACGAGTAGATACAACAAGAAATCCCTTAAATATATTATATTCATCTTTGGAATCATTTTAAAAGAAAAGGATGACATATCGATGACTATGTAATGTCCATCTGGTAAGCTCGTGTTACATTTGATCCAAACGTCGCCTTCGATTGTTAAAGTTTTCAAGAAATCATAAAATATAAAATTATCCAGCGTAGGATCGTCGAGCTTGTATATAATAACTTCCTTACTATTGGACTCGTATATCCCCATGATTCTGAAATACAGAAATTAACAACATACAGAACTCATTAAGAAAAAGTCACATCACATAATATTATGATTAAGTAATGACATCTATATCTATATCTATATCTATACATATTATAAAACAAAGTCCTCCACCGTGTCTGTCTGTCTGTCTGTCTGTCTACTCTCTACTGCACCGATTTTCACGCAGGTTTCACCAATGGATACAATGGTTCTCCAGGAAGGTTTTAGTATATAATTTGTCAAGGTTATGTATACATTGGCTAAAATATAATGATACATGTTGGAGGTGTCGAAAAAAAATAAGCCGTCTGGGAGCTTTCAACGAAAACGCTGCCTAAGCCCTTTGAGATATAACAAAATTTATGTATGGTGGAATTGTGTATCTTATATAGGTCTACAAAAAAGTCCGCGATGGGATATGTCTATCTCTTAAGGATAACATACTATATCGAAAAAAGTTTAAAAATTAACGGCGTTTGACGTATCATGTTATGACCGTTGCCATGGTGCGTGCAATGTAATTCATATAATCAAGTCAAATATATACCGGGCGGTTTGAAGTAAATATATACAACACGTACCTAGGGACGAACCCGAGCGAAGCGAGGGTGAGCACCTAGTTTTATTATAAATATTCGCGCGAGCGAAGCCGCGGGTTCCGCTAGTAAATATATACAAAAACTTGACAAATTATATACTTCCACGAGAAGCACTCTATCCATTGGTGAAAACATCATGAAAATTGGTGCAGTAGTTTTTGAGTTTTTTCGCGAACAGACATACAGATGCGGCGGAGGACTTTGTTTTATAATATGTAGTGATGTATATGTAACCTATGTTCTGGATAATTAAAAACACAGTGATAGATAGCAAAGTTTTAGCTCGAAAAAAATAATTGCAATAAAAATATCCGTCTCACATACCTATTTAAGAGAGACAAATTAAATGTTGTCTTAGTAGAATTAGAACTTAAAAGTTTTGTTGTGCTTAAACGCTTTATATAGAATTTATGTTTTATTTTTATTTTTCCATTAATGTTATGATATTTCACATGCAGTGTATAGTAAGCTTGATGTTTCATTAACATAATATGTATTCTCAAATAACAATGTTTAATGATCGTATGATATTGAATTTGGTATAATAAAATGAGTGCAGTCACCATAAATAAGTATGTATATCATTACAGTCTCTGTCGTTAATTTTCCCGTGCATATTTTTCCTTAATGAAAACACATGCTCGTCAATTAAGCAAGTAACACAAGTGTCATTCATCTTCTATGAGAGTTAGTGGAAACTTACCTTGGTTAGCATTTGTATATAATATATTTTATGTAATTTACTAGATTTCTTAGAATGAAAATCTGTTATCTTTTTATTCGCAATAAAAATTAATGCACGATTAAATTGTCGAGAAGATAAGAATAAACGAGTTTAATTATACATATTCTATACTTTGTAACTAAAATGGTTAAAAGAAGACAAAAAAGGTTAAGATGATATTTATAATCACTTTTAATATTTTAATAATTATTATTACATACCGGGATTGTTTTTTATTCAATTACTTTTTTGAGTAATCCTATCGAGAGTTTTGTTTGAGCTTCTAAGACATTTTAGGGTCTGTTATTAGATCTTAGGTATAAATACATATTATTCAGTCCCACTGCTGGGCACGGGCCTCCCTCACATGTCTTTAGAAAGGTTTCCTCACGATGTTTTCCTTTCCTTTCTTAAGACAACATGTTCAAATTATTCGCACATGAAAAAATCAGAGTTGCCAAACCTGGACTTGAACCCGCTTCATTCCGTTTTACTACTAAGCGCGTTACTACTGGGCTATCACTACCTCAAACCCTACCAGTAGGTAGTAAGCATGGTAAATATATAACATATACCTAATAATGTTTCTAAAACTCGGGCAAAGTCAGAGCGGGTCGCTAGTAAAGTCAATTAGCGGTGTACTTACGAGTGATCCAACATATTACGTATATTGGCTGACAATGGATCTCGAGAGGAGTATACTTCGGTAAACTGTGCACGTGTTATGCAGAATCTATTTATACATCTCTTAGTCGCCTCCAGACTGAAGTAGCAGCTATGCAAGAACTTTAAAAGCATTTTATCATCTGAAAATACAAATTTATACCACCACATAAGTATTAGATATAAAACGAAATAAAACTACTCAAATGTTATAAAAGTAAATTTATAATTTGTTTTACATCATGTATTTTATTAATAATTAGTAGTAATTCGTGTTTCAAGCGAATCAAATAATTAAATATTAATAAAATAAAAACTTTACAGATTTAAAAATACCTAAGGTTCTTTTTTTCCTTTTTATCTTTAGTTGGTATATCGCTGTTTTTCCTCAATGCTTAGTACTTTCTGAGACATATTTATGCAGCAATTATCATTAAATAAGGTCATTGATTACTTCAGTATAACATCTCTACATAGTATAAAAAGAATTATTGCTAGAATCATGCAAATACCTACTCACTACCGGGTCTCAATCACGCGAGCATTAGTAATGACTAATGATATTAAAAGACATTATTTGTCTATTTTTATGGCTGTATACATATTATAATTAGTATGCCATAATGACATCAGATGTTTAAAGTAATTAAGACAAAATTATAGAATACTTATCGGCTTTAAGCTTAGTTATTGCAAAATTTAATTTTAAATAATATGTCAATATACTATAAAATATGATACCTACATACATTTACACTTTGTAATATACATATAATAAAACTGTAGAAAAGTCGTTTTTGTACATCAAAAAAAATACAAAAAAAATAGCCAGGGTGTTAAAGGACAACCAATAGAACCCATTTCCAGCATTTTTAGAATTTTTGTCTGTTTGTCTGTTTGTCTGTTTGTCGGTTTGTCGGTTTGTCTGTTTATTTATCCGGGCATCACGTAAAATGTACGAAAGCAATGTAGATAACTTTTATACACAACGATTGAACGTAACTTTAAGTAACATTTAGTTTTTGTTTCATTGCAATCGGTTCAGTCTATCAAAAGATATTTGAGTTTAAAGTGAAGAAGTAGAGAAATTCCAGAAGTAAAATTAGGGCTATTTGCATTTGATCTCACAACTTCAAGTAACTTTTATACACAACAATATGTGCGTAAATTGAAGTAACATTATGTTTTTTGTTTCATAGTAATCAGTTCACACCTTATAAAAAATGTAAATTAATAAAAATATAATACATAGTGTTTCCGAAGTAAAATATTAAAACAGCGCCATCTACGAGTATTCGAACTAGAGATCAACTGCGTGCAGTATTGTTCTATAAGTAGATGGCGTTGTGCGTGTGAAGTCATTTTCTGAATCGCGGTGTTAAGATTTTCCTTGAAAGAATGACCTTCGCCCATGTCTGCCGGCAATCTTTGAGTTTTCAACCGACTTCCAAAAGGAGGAGGTTATCAATTCGTCTGTATTTTTTTTTATGTTTGTTAGCTCATAACTTTGAACTGGGTGAACCGATTTTGATGATTCTTTTTTTATTTGAAAGGTTTGTCCCATTTTAATATTTTGTAGTTCTGACAATGGCATCCATGAGAAAACCATAAAAGTCTCAAATTTGCATTAAGTATTTGCGCGACAAATGGACGAATAACTAAATATCACGCCAACCGATTTCGATGATTCTTTTTTTAATGGAAAGGATATACTTCAAGGGTAGTTTGATGAGAGTTTGGTAAGGTTCTGATGATGGGATCCATGACAAAGTATCGGAATTCGGAACTCTTCAATTCTTAGGAGCAAATTAACGATGCTCGGCCGAATCTTTTATAGGCTATATGGATATTTGAGTCACGTACCGTAACTGATGATGGAAGATACAACTCCTCAACGGTTAGCAGTTTAAAGAATTTTTTTTCAATATAATACGCAATTATGGTCCGATAGTTGTATACTTTCAGGCTATAAGGTTTACCTCATAATAGAAGGTAAATTTTTATAGTCATTAACACAATACGTATCTACTTTCCGCTAAAAATTTAAAAATAAATTATTTTTAACAGAAAACAAAAACCGACTTCCAAACTAATAAATCTAAACTAAAAAGTAGAAAATAATACTTTTAAGGACTTTGTTAATTTTGAAGTCGGTGCCAGCGAAAGCAAAATAACCCTAAATAGATACATATTTGATTAATCTATCAATTTGTAAACATAATCAAAATACCTGGCTGGCGCCGACTCCAAAATTAACAAAGTCCTTAAAAGTATTATTTTCTACTTTTTAGTTTAGATTTATTAAGTTTGGAAGTCGGTTTTTGTTTTGTAGGAGTCATTAAAGT
Source organism: Boloria euphrosyne (assembly GCA_951802675.2). Taxonomy (NCBI): domain Eukaryota; kingdom Metazoa; phylum Arthropoda; class Insecta; order Lepidoptera; family Nymphalidae; genus Boloria; species Boloria euphrosyne. Next base: position 4,981,757 of record OX637886.1, read on the forward strand.
TCTGTCTTTAAAGAGGTTTGTCTATGTAAAGGTCTTGAATTAAATTGATAGTATCGTAAATCGTTCGTTCGTTAATTCATTATTTTGCTTTATCTTTCAAAAAATTTTGGTTAGTTAGATTCGGTCTTAATTTCGAAGTGCGAAGTAAATAATAACTTGCAATTTGAGTCAAGTAGTTTTATTTACTTCGTAGTTTGAAATTTTATTAGTCTTCATTCTCATTTTGAAAGTTTGTGTTGTTGTAAATTGTTGATTTATTTGGTTCAATATTTTATTTGTTTGGTTCAGTTTTTATTTTGAAAATGACTTCTAGAAAAAAAAACAAACCTTTCGCAGCGTAGCCGAGATGCGAAAAGGAAGAGACTAAGTAGGTCCCAGGAATCAGAAGAAGATCGTGAAGTGAGGCTAACAGTAATTCGATTATCCGTTGCGGAGGTGGACCTAAGTATTGGATGCTTTTCTCATGGTCAACTATACGTAGCTCTTTCCCGCGTAAACAACCCCAATAACCTTTTTGTGTACGCTCCAGATGGTTCCACAGCCAATGTTGTTTATTAAAGAGCACTAGCATAAATAAAAAAATGATTTGTATCGGTATCCTCCAACAGCGCTTCGCACTACAAAATACATTGTTAAGTTCCGACATCCACGCGAACGAAGTCGCGGGCACAGCTAGTTTTAAATAATATGTCAATATACTATAAAATATGATACCTACATACATTTACACTTTGTAATAAGTATAAAGTTCGTTTAAAAATATAACAAAGCCTAAGCTGTGAGTGGGCCATGTCAATCTTTTTATTTTTTAACCGACTTCAAAAAAAGGAGGAGGTTCTCAATTCGTCGGGGACTTTTTTTTTTTTCTATGTATGTTCCCCGATTACTCGACGATGGCTGGACCGATTTGGAAAATTCTTTTTTTGTTTGAAAGGGTATAGTTTCTAGTTGGTCCCATAGTCACCAAGTCACGATCTGATGATGGGATCCCAGGGAAATCGAAGACAACTCTCAAATTTTATAGGCACTTATTACGTTTTTCATATATTTTCTAAAGCTGTTCAAGTATTTGCGTCTGATAATCATCATCTCCTGTGGTTGAGCTAATGATGGAAGGTACAACTCCTCAACGGTTAGGAGTTAAAAGAAAATTCTTTCAATATTATACGTAATTATAGACCGATAGTTAAATTCTTTCAGGCTCTTATTAACCGACTCTAAAAAAAGGAGGAGGTTCTCAATTCGTTGGGGACTTTTTGTTATGTATGTTCCCCATTACTCGAAGATGGCTGGACCGATTTGAAAAATTCTTTTTTGTACATAAACAAATAAGTATCTACTTTCCGTTAAAAACTGGAAAATAAATTATTTTTAACAAAAAACAAAAACCGACTTCAAAACTAAACAAATCTAAACTAAAAAGTAGAAAATAATACTTTTAAGAACTTCGTTAATTTAGAAGTCGGTGCCAGCCAAAGCAAAATAACCTTAAATAGACACAATATATTCGATTAATCTATATCTATAATATTTGTAAACATAATCAAAATACCGTTCGAAAGTTCCTTGCAAAGGCAAGATAAGTCTATTCGTCTTGGCTGGCACCGACTTCTAAATTAACGAAGTTCTTAAAAGTATTATTTTCTACTTTTTAGTTTAGATTTGTTTAGTTTTGAAGTCGGTTTTTGTTTTTTGTTAAAAATAATTAACTAGTAGGTATCTAGGTAGTAGGTACCACCTTTAGTATAAGTTTTTTTACGAACTTTGTTTTTTTTGGGTTCCGTACCTTAAAAGGAAAAAACGAAACCCTTACAGTATCACTTTGCTGTCCGTCTGTCTGTCTGTCAAGACCCTTTATCTCAGGAATGAGCGGAGGTCCCTTGGAGCTGTGAAATAATCAAATTTCTAAGCCAACGCAATCAAAATATATAGCCGTTTATGCTGCAAATTTTCGACACTCGCAAGGGAATCAAAACCTACAGGATACTTCCAGTCGACCTAGAATCTTGAAATTTGACATGAAGCAACGTTTTATAGCTCAAATAAAGAAAAAAATAAAAAAAATTGAAAATTAACAGGTGTCTCCTACATTGTAGATAGTTTTAGATAATGGTACGGAACCCTTTATGCGCGAGTCCGACTCGCACATGGCCGATTTTTTTTATTATTAAAACCTTGTTTTTTATTATTAATATATCCACGTATGTTCCTAAGGAACATATTGCAAATAAAAAAATTGCCGCATTGGTCGAGCTATTTTCGAGTTTTAATTTGAGCTTAGCAACATTCATTTTTATTTATATATTAGATTACCTATATATAGTAAAAACATTGTAACAAGTTCTATATTGTAACACCTTCAACATCAATATAATTTAATTATACTGTATGTTATTGTAGCTGAATGCTGATATACTTAGATACTTACATTAGTTAGATACTTTGTCACGTATATTGTTTTTTATCTTCACCTGACATAATGAATGAATAATGAATGTAAGTACACGTGTAATAATTAATAAAGTATAACGAGTAAACGAGCAGCTTGCTCTCTCACAGTCGTATTTACTTTTTTCGTAAAACGGATTTTTCTTAGAACACAGCACAAACATATCAGCCGAGACAAGGTTATTAAGGATAGGTATCGAAACAAGGTTAATAAGGACAAGTTTATTAAGGATATATTACCTTTATTATTATTGTACTGAAGTACATGATATATATTTTTACAAAATGTCATGTGAGTAGTACCAAACAACCGGCAACTTTGATACCGCCTATCAAAAATATTATTTTTTGTAGCCTTGTGTGCTTGTTAGTATAAATATTATTTAAAACTTACCAAAATCTTGAGGCAAATAGACTTCTTTCGACATCCATTCCTTGATAGCTAACAAATCTTGCTTTGAATCTTGTGGCATCTTAAACAATTTAAGATAGGTAAAAGGTTGTAAGGATAATTAGTTTGTTTTTAAAACATAATGAATTAAACTTTAAATTAAATAATTAAAAAGAAAAATTAAGTATTATTTTTTAATTACTATTAAATCAGGTCCTAAAGCGGTTTGGACAATCCCAACATGGACATTAACACTCAGCACTATTCACGTCAAGTCGTAAGCTACGAGGCTTGTGTTACGGTTATTTAATTATAGATACATATTTATAACTTTAAACACATACACATTATGAATATAGATACCCATAAGTACAAACATTCGTGCCTAACAACGAATAAATACCCCCAGAGGCACTCGAACCCGTGACAGTTCATAACAAGAACAGCACGTAGGGCTTCAAACTGAGTCAAAGTCGTTGTATTCGAAAGTACACAATAATCAGTACATCAGATGCATAATAATAAAAATGAATTGTCTATATTTTTAATATTAAATTTACAGCTTTTACTAAATGACGCTTACTAAACACGCGAAGCTGCCGGATTTGCTAATAGTTAAAGAGATGTAAATTACCTTTATTATTTGCCTTAAAAATTTCTTTGTTTTTGTTCAATGTCTCCGCACTAGTTGGCTGCCAGCGAGAATGTCGTGTCTTATACTGGTGGCAATACAATTCGATTTACGTTTTAATACCAAGGACTTCGTCTATTTTTATGAGTTTCGCTTTAACTACATTACGATTAAATATACTTACATAGTAATCTTTTAAATTCTTTTTAAATAATATGAAATATCATATCAATTTAAACATTTTTAAACATTAATGTGTTATCTGCATGATCGGTTTAATGTAATACCTATAGGTAGGTTAGGTATGATTTTTCAAAGTTTAAGATCTACCTGACTTTCTACTACTACACTACTTAGTTACGATTTGAATAAAAAAGCGATTGCGGGTGTATTTTACAAATGCTTAATTAATTGCAGATTTTTCTAATACTTTCTTATTTAGTGTCTTTAGGTTCAGAAAGCGTAAGCCCTATAAGTGTACAAAAACAGTTTTTTAACAAATTTAATACATAATTCAGCAATTTTGTATAAAATATTTACAAAATATACACACAAATCTTTTTTATCTGCTCTTTCTATTAGTGAAAACCATATCAAAATCCGTGGTGTGGTCAAAAGAAGAAAGTACAGAAACAGACAGAGCCAGTCAAAAAATTGTTTTTAATACACATATAGACCGCGACAATAGTATAACCCACCCCTCAAATTTTTTTATATCTATATCTATATCTATATCTATCTATATCTATCTATACATATTATAAAACAAAGTCCTCCGCCGCGTCTGTCTGTCTGTTCGCGATGAACTCAAAATCTACTGCACCGATTTTCACGCAGGTTTCACCAATGGATAGAATGGTTCTCCAGGAAGGTTTTAGTATATAATTTGTCAAGGTTTTATATATATTTGCTAAAATATAATGAAATATGTTGGAGGTGTCGGAAAAAATAAGCCGTCTGGGAGCTTTCAACGAAAACGCTGCCTAAACCCTTTGAGATATAACAAAATGATGTATAGTGGAATTGTGTATCTTATATAGGTCTACAAAAAAGTCCGCGATGGCATATGTCTATCTCTTAAAGATAACATACTATATCGAAAAAAGTTAGGAAATTTAAAAAAACTTTATAAAATTAACGACGTTTGACGTATCGTGTTATGACCGTTGCCATGGTGCGAGCAATGGTAATTCATACAATCAAGTCAGATACATATATACCGGGCGGTGTGAAGTAAATATATATAACACTATGTAATATAGTCTATCTAAACATATTATAAAACAAAGTCCTCCGCCGCGTCTGTCTGTCTGTCTGTTCGCGATGAACTCAAAATGTACTGCACCGATTTTCACGTAGGTTTCATCAATGGATAGAATGGTTCTCCAGGAAGGTTTTAGTATATAAAATAGGCTAAAGCCTTCCTCGATAAACGGACTATCCAACATAAAAAGAATTATTAAAATCAAACCAGTAGTTCCTGGATTAGCGCGTTCAAACAAACAAACAAACAAACAAACAAACAAACAAACAAACAAACAAACAAACAAACAAACAAACAAACAAACAAACAAACAAACAAACAAACAAACAAACAAACAAACAAACAAACAAACAAACAAACAAACAAACAAACAAACAAACAAACAAACAAACAAACTCTTCAGCTTTATAAATAGTAGTGTAGATTGTAGTCGTTTTATTTTACTACTTTACTGCGTTTTTTAAATTTCTTTAGGCTTTTGGCAATATTTGTTTTCATATGACGAATAAAACTGTTAGTTAACACATTGGATGCTCTACTCGTAGAAATAAAACTAAACTTAATTTATTGTGTTGTCTTTTGAAGATTTTTTTTTGGAAACCTTAAAATATAGAGATGAGTAAAAGTTTCGTTCGTAATCTTCGCTTTTTTATTTAATATTGCGATGAAGTACAGTTATTTCAAGCTTCAACACGTTATATCGGAAAGTGGGGTATTTGGGAACACCTAACTTATAACACTCTAAAAAATTAAAAAAAGCGACAAACATAATGAACTTTTATTGCAACATTAACGTTACTAATCTACCTTCAAAATAAATAAAAACTCTTGAAAATAAACTTTAACATCAAAAAAATTAAGAAAATAAAAGTCATTGTCGTTCTTATTTACCCGATACCGTATGGGGTAATTGAGATCAGTCTGCGGGGAAAATAGGAACGATATGGGGTAATTGTGAACGACATAACAAAATCTATATAAGTATTAAAATAACTTTGTTTGGCAGAAATCACAGACGTAATCTTTACTGGATTGACCGGAGGTACATATTTTATCATGTGCCCTGTTGTTACACATAATGCACATAATCCAATCTTCTATTGGTGGAGATTCATATTTTTCACTGCAGAATACACAGTATTCCTCTTATTCATTTTCATATACTTCTAACATCTTCTTTAATTTTCTGACTCCCTTATCCTTAGTATTAGTGGTCTTTATCTTGAACTTTCTCTTTCATTTTCCTCTCCACTTGTCATTCTGTCTGTTGTTCTGTTTGCCAGGATTGTGATCCATTTAGAGTTCGCATTCTCGATTGTATGCAGTTGGCTCAGAATAGTACAATGGTGCTTAAATCTGACAAATTAGCGATAAGAATTCTTAACATAAATATGTATCTGATATCTGCTCAGTGAACAAAAGAAAGTCAAGTCTAGTGTTTGTATGCGCCCAGGCTAATGTGGTTTCTGTGATTACCTAATATTATCATGACTGGCATGAATTCTCTTACTTTTAAAGATAAACATTGGATGAATCAATTCGTAATTAGGAAAGAAGGGGTAATTAGGAACCTCCTGACACTGTTCCTAATTACCCGAAATAGGCAACTCAAATCAAAATGGCCGTTACTCGCAATATTATCTTCGATGAACTTAAAGCTACAATAAAATATAAACATATTATATTACATGTAATTTATTAGCAATATGTGACGTCTTTAAGTTCAAAAAGATGCTTCTTACATTGATTTCTACATGCGACAAAAATTGTAATGAAAATGCCTAATAATATAGATAGAGAGATATTTTAGTGATGGTAGTATGGCTATATGTATGGCTTTGCTTCTTATTACACGCTTTTTTTATATTACCTACTAGGCTCTCTTAATATCCACATTAAATTAAGACAGATTTAAATTAATTTTGTAAAAATACAAGTCATTATCTTACTCTTTTTGGAAAACTTGTGTCTAAACATGTCTAAACATTTCTGGATTTCTATTTAAATTATTTTTTTGTTTCGTTGTTTTAGACCCCCTTTTTACGTAGTCGGGCTATTATTTTTTTTATCATTATTTTTTAATTACTAAAACAATCTGTTTTAACTAAGAAAAACAATTTAATAATACCAAATGTATATAACATTTGAATAGAAACAGTTATTACAAGGATATCACACACATTACCAATGCCTTATTTTTGAGAAGATTTTAATTTTAATTGTCCACCATGAGATCCATAGTGATGTAAAATTAATTTTTAGGCAAAGGTATTCCTTAATAATTGAATATTTAAGCTTTTAATATTTTCCTCACCCTTTTATATTTGTTTATGTATAAGTACATTAGTACTCCTTTAATAATAATCATGAACAGGAGTTTTATAAAAACAAACTACTTAATGAAAATAACAACTTAACACAGCCTATATAGTATATACAATATACATATTTATGTTAAGAATTCTTATCGCTAATTTGTCAGATTTAAGCACCATTGTACTATTGTGAGCCAAGACCTAGAGCTGATTTTTCGATGAACAGGTTTCAACCGACTTCCAAAAAGGAGGAGGTAATGTTTTTTTATGCTTGTTACCTCAAAACTTTGAACTGGGTGAACCGATTTTGATGATTCTTTTTTTATTAGAAAGGGCGTGGTCCCATTTTAATTAAGTCCAGTTCTGATAGTGGAATCCATGAGAAATCCATAAAAGTCCTAGCATTATGTGCGCGACAAATGGACGAATAACTCAATATCACGCCAACCGATTTCGATGATTCTTTTTTTATTGGAAAGGATGTACTTCAAGGGTAGTATGATGAGAGTTTGGTAAGGTTCTGATTATGGCAGGATCTATGACAAAGTAACGGAACTTTTAAATTTTTAGGAGCAAATTAACGATACTCGGCCAAATCTTTTATAGGCTATCCGGATATTTGAGTCTGTTACGGTAGTAACTGATGATGAAGATACAACTCCTCAACGGTTAACAGTTCAAAGAAATTCTTTCAATATAATACGCACTTATGGACCGATAGTTGTATACTTTCTGGCTATTAGGTTCGCCTGATATTATCTGTGGCGCCGACTCCAAAATTAACTTAAGTTCTTAAAAGTATTATTTTTTGAAGTCGGTTTTTGTTTTTTTGTTAAAAATAATTTTACTCATATATTAAACGAAATAAATGAAATGATAGTCGTCTGAGAAGAGAGGTTTCCTTCTCACTTTCATATTTAACCAAGTTATAATTTAAGACGTGAATGGATGAAGGTGGTAGGTATGTCACATTTTTAATTTTCGCTGTTTTATGCATGAATATCGGTGTTACGAGTATAGTATAAGCAGTTAAATCTTCAACCATCCATATTTATGACTATTATAGCTCACACCACTTGACAGCCATTAATACCTACACTAAAAAAGCTTTAAACTTATTATATTTTACATGATCATGGAAATATCAGCTCTAAAAATATTAAATATTTAATCTATAGCTAAAGATCGGAAATTTCTATCTTCTGTGGCCGCCTCGGATTTATTATCAGTGACTCTCCATAAATTTTCGTCTATTAAGTTTTCACTGAAACAGAAATAAAATAATTTAAAATTATCACATAAATTAGGCACTTCATACCCACCGGAAAAACATTATAATACCTATACTATGTACTACATAGGTACATGTATATAGTAGGTATATACTATATATATATAGTATATCTATTAACCATACTATTTAGTAACCGTTAAAACTAAGTGATGAACGTGGTGAAGATCCCGAAGGAACCAAGGGTGATTCGTCATTCGCTAAAATATATTTTTCTGTGTGATGACGCGATATGCTCACCTGAATATGGTTTGTTCGTAGTTTAATATTATTGAGTCTGATATATTTCGAGGTGTCTCATTTTAGAGATTAAAAAAAATGATAGGTATTAGGTACCTAACTTACTGTACTATTACTACAGTAATAAGTAGTACCTACAGTGAGTCAAGTAGGTATCCATAATTTTTCATTAGTACTTAGTAACAGTACAGATAAATTACTTTTCTTTTTTATTTCTTTATAGTTAGAGTATAAATTACTTCAATCTCTTTTTTGACAAAAAGAAAATTAAATTCCAGAAAAATCTTCTTCATAAGATTTGTATATTCTGCCACAGTTCAGCCTTCTTCTTAGTAGTCTAGGCTACGTTATTCAAAACATTCGCGTTAATAAGGTTAGACTATTAGCTTACCGAAATCCCATAATTTGTACAACGACGTGATCCATAAGTTCTGACATCGAAGGTCGCGAGCCACCTAAATCGGAAGGCAAATCATCTTTATTTATGTATTGAAACAAAGTTTCCGACTCAGGTGGATGAAAGTGTACCTGTGTGATAAATATTATATTAATATAAATATGCTTACGGCCAAGGTCTTTTCTAAATTTATATGAGAGGATTGAAAGTGTTGGACATCACCACTGTGTACGTATTTACACCATCCAGTAGTAAATACGCAAGGGTTGTCATTTGTCAAAAATGTGATAATTATTGCATACCTAGTTACAAAGGGTTTTCGCAGATTTTTAGTGATACGGTCAGACAGATAGACAAAAATTCAATAAACTTAAGATTCTTTTTCTGTATTATTAATAATAATAACAATTTCAATAGATTTTCCAAAAAAAATACTTATCGTACTTATTCGACTTAATTATATAAATCAGTACATATAAATAAAATTAAAGTGTATGTTTTTAATTTCCAATTAACAGTTTTACATCAAATGCATATGAATTCATAAAAAATCAATTTTTAAAATTTGGTTTTGCTATTCTTCTGTAAGGCAATTAAATTAGGCAATAAGTACATATTTTAGAAGTCCTTTTACCTCAATTATTAAGATTTTTTAACACCATTTCTTGATAGGTAAAGAAGATTTAAAACGTTAATTTTTAAGAGACAACACTAATTTATGACTTTAGAATTGCATAGCTTGGCAATTACATGCAGCTTTTTTAACGCCCCACTGCTGAAAGTGGGTCTTTTAATACGAGGGGGATCAGGCAACAGTGCACCACGCACCACGCTCACGATGGCCAAGTGCGAGTTGGCGGACTCTCATAGGTTTCGAAAACTACTGGGCTCTCTCCGACACGCAGTTTTCCTCACGATGTTTCCTTAACCGAAATATAAGTGGTAATCTCATTAGAAATGATTGGCATATGAAAATTAGAGTTGCGAATTTACAAAGCTTGCGCGATACCACATACACTACTACTACCACGTTATATTTATGAAATAAAAATGTATTTTTAGGAACACTAACATTATAATTTGCATTTCCGTCTTTAGAACGCGGACGTAGCCGTAGGTATCGATAGTTCTTAATAAATGTTTGCTTCGACTATTAGGTTAATAGATTAGCGTATTTCAACAAACAAAAAGAAGCATAAAAGTTTTGTTTTTGTAAAAAAAAATTTAAGAAATTAAAAAAAAATTCAAACAATTGAATTATCAATTGAATCAATATTCATCAAAGCTTAAGCAAAATCTTACCAGATCAGTTAAATATTTAGATAAAAAAGTCTTCAGAACAGCGTATATTTTGTCAATAATAGGTGGAGCGTTCACTACATGTACTTGCGTTAGGCGTATTGGTAAGGCATTCTGTAATCATTACCAATTTTTTAAACACTAAATTAATATTACATTTAATAAAATAAAATATGTACAGTACAGTAATAATAATAATAATAATAATAATTTTTAATTCAGAACAATGTTCCATAATGTTTTGTGTTTAATAAAATTAAACAGTTAAATTAAAACTAAAAACTTAATAAAATTAATATACTAAATTATAATTAGTCTCCCCGATATTTGAGAGCGTTCGCATCCACCTCAAAAATCGGCGAGTCCCAATGGTCGGACAATGTATTTAGGATGCCATTGGTACTGTCACGCAAGCGCTGCATCATGGACGCACATCGCTTTCGCATGATTGTACTGAAGCTGTCAGTACAAGCTTCAGCGAACATGCCTGATGCACTACAATATCGTGGCAGCCCCATTAGCACCCTAAATGCATTGTTATAATAATATAAAATAATGATATAAAAATGTGTACAGTAATGATAATAATATAAAATACTTATAAGTCACACAATTAATATAGCTACATAATATATGCAATTGCGTACACTTACTTCTTGATACCTAAACATTCTTCGCGCCGCAGAAATATTCATTTTAGTTAAAAACTTTAATGTTGTATATTTAGCGTCTATAACCACTAGGTCTGCTTCCGGATAAAACTTATCATTAAGTAAGTAGGCGTCACTAGCGAGAAAGAATAGTTTGACATCTAAAACATTATCGTAATCACGTAACCCTGGATCATTTATTTGATAGTACCATAGCAGCTTATTATTTGAGGTTGTGATATGGCCCAGTCGTCTGTAAAATAAAAGTATTCATTACACAAGATTCTTTAATTACAAACTTTTTGTAAACGAAAAGTAAATTAGTATGTTCTCACTACGAGCTGAATAGGTTGCGCGCAGATTTGAATGAAAAATTCAGAGCTAAGTAATTATGACCTGTATTAACATACTAGCGACTCACCCTCGTTTCGCTCGGGTTCGTCCCTAGGTAACCCCTTTAGTATAAAATTTTTACAAACTTTGAATGTCTTACTTATTTATATCTAATCAAAAGCCAAATAATATAGCGCATACCACCTGTGGAAAACAGGTCGTTATGTAGGACTCACTAAAGAAAGTACTGCCCACTCAAACCCAAATTACTTTACCCGTCTTAATGGGGGGTCGCAGGATCGCTTGCGCATTCAACTACGACGCCCCGACGACCCCAGAGTCACGAGGATTGCTCCACATTCCACTCTGCTATTCAGAGAGATGTTTCGAATTTTCCCACCATCTTTCGATAGTAGTTCTCATTCATTCACCACTTTGGAACTTCTCTATCTGGCCGTCTGCCTAGCCATCAGAAACAGTGAATTTTCAGACACCCGTCCATCGATCATGATTAAGTAATAAGTAAGGATTGACTACTATTAAAGTTAGAGATGCCATGTAGCCAAATAATTATTTTTCAAACAAGTCTATATTTATATTATATTTTTTATATTATATTTTTAGTTTGAAATTAGTAATGTCCGGATTTAGAATCTGGCCGGGCGTACGGGATCTTCCTATATGAAAAAGTACAAAAGGCGTCTTGCGATCCAGCAAAGCGAGAGTAGTCGTTAGTTTTACGTTCATCATCATTAATAAATAAATAAGATGTTAATATTCAACAAAGCTGGTCCAGTACTAATTTAAAACCTTTTAAGATATTTAAGTCTTAAGCAGTTTTCACTTACATAATCTTTAAAATTTTTTGCATATGAGCAGACATGGGGTCTCTATTAGCTAGGAGATCCGAACAAGCTCCTCTTACGGCAATGAACTTCTCCACGGCTTTTTTCGCTTTGTCCAGATCATAATAACAACTATGTGCAAAGCGTGTGATAAGATTTTCACCTGTAAGAAATTTATAATTTATTCATACGAGTTTTAAAATAAACTATAACAGTTCATGAAACAGTTCCAGAAAAATGTAAGACAAAGAGAGAGAGTAAAAAACAGAAAAAACAAAGATGGCAACCATAGAATTAGTTTCCTTGATCCTCAGTATTTGGAATTTTACACATAAGCAACATTGAGAAATGAGAATAGTTACTCAACTCTGAAGAATGAAAGGGAATCCTATAGTTATATAGGTGTAAGATATCTTTGAGAGAAACAACAAAAAATTAATAATGCATTTCATACTTCCTACAAAAAATTTAAAATTAATATTAAAAATAAAAACACAAAACCGACTTAAAAACTATATCTACAAAGTTAAACTACCTAATAAGTAAAAAACAATATTTTAATTACTTCATAACAAAACCATTAAAGGAGTCGGTGCCAACCAAAGCAAAATTAACTTCATGGGTATAGTTATTAGTTACTACTTACTAACTCGATTGTCGAATTATAAAATCAAAATACTCGTTCGAAAAGTTATAGCAAAGGTAGGATGAAGCTGTCCTTCTTGGCTAGTACCTGTATACTTGAATATGTAAAACAATCGTACAAATTGCATTCGCTTGTAAATGAAAGTATGTTGTCGCGGATTTATTTTGATTTTTGGTTCCCGACGTTTCGAATGCTTTACGGCAATCATGGTCATGGGAGATAGATACTGGGAGAGATTTTTTTAAATTAGGTCTGCCTGTCGCGTCGGTCTGAAAACATACCGCGAGCAAACCAGGTTATCCGTAATTCGGATCAACAAATTTACAAATGGGATATTTATTGTTCCTATCATCCATAATATTATCTTCTTTGAGATCTTCATTACATAATATTATAAGACAAAGTTTTCTGCCGCTTCTGTCTGTTTTTACTCACGATTTTCATTTTGTTTTCACACATGGATAGAGTAGTTCTCGAGGAACTTTTCAGTATATAATTTGTCAAGTATTTTAATTTGTTTTGTATACATTGGCTAAAATGTCGAAAAAAATAAGCCGTCTGGGAGCTTACAACGAAAACCCTTAGAGAAAAAACAAAATGATGTATGGTGGAATTGTGTATCTTATATAGGTCTACAGAAAAGTCCCCAATGGCATATGACTATCTCTTAAGGATAACATACTATATCCATTATAATAGTTTGAAAAATTGGAAATTTTAAAGCGGTAATTGGAAAGCTATTTACACAAATACTATATTAATCCTTATCATTTTAATAATTTAGAGACTTTAAGCAATTCATGCACATTATTTTACTCTTTTAAACCATATAGGAATTTTTTTAAGTTGTTTTAAGTAGGTAGGTAAAGTTATCAAGTGGTAGTGCCATGCTTGTTACCTTCGGGTAGCAGCCGAATGGGCCGGCACGCCCCGTATAGTACCACTCTCTCACAGAAGACCGGCGTGAAGTGGCAGCTATGCTGTCGCGTTTCGTCCGGTAAGTGAGAGTCCGGGAGGCCCACTCCCCATCCCTACTCCCGTCCTTCTCCCTCCTCCCTCCCTACCTTTCCTGAAAGGCCGGCAACGCATCTGCAAGCCCTGTGGTGTTGCAGATGTCCATGGGCGGAGGTGATCACTTACCATCAGGTGAGCCTCATGCCCGTTTGCCCCCTTTGTCCCATAAAAAAAAAATTTAAACGAATATCTTACGAGTAATCGTAAAAAAAATACGGACGCGAGAATAAATTGGTACGAATGGCGGTTACAACTGACGACTGTGTTTTCTTTCTGGGTGGCTTCGGTTGCGCTAAATCTAGGGACGAGCCCGAGCGAAATGAGGGCGAATCGCTAGCGATATATAAAACGTACTCGGGTTTCTTCGAATACTTATAACTGAAGAACGGCTTATACAATTTTCATGGTTTTTTTATTTGTTGTATTTGTCTCCGTCCAAAATAGCAGAGTAATTTTTAAAAACATTGGAATTTTGACGAAAAAAATAAATAAAAGAAAAAACTTTATCCCGTATAAAATTTTAATGGGTTTCATAAATGTCAAAAATTTAGAGCCCCCGCAAACAGCAAACTTCCAATCGGCCGATAGTTTGGTTGGTTGCGTTGCTTAATTATAGTATGGAGATGTATAAAAGTGCGCACATTAGAATTTGGTACGGCCGACTAAAAAGGCCAACTATCGGCCGACTGCCGGCTTAATCAGTATGGTGGGCTTCCACGCGCGCACACTACGTAGGTACTGTTCAGTCGGTCAGACTTTCAGTTTTTTCCGGCTTTGACATCGGAATGTCAAACTTATAGCCTAGGATCTAGCAAGATTACTACGTTCATCGCGTTTTTGATTGAAATCTATTTCTTTATATAATATTATTTTAATTAAAAATACTAGCGGCCAAATGTATAATAATTTTCTATTTGAAATAATTAGACAATTAGGTGGAATGCTAGACCTAAGAGCTGTCAGCCGATAGCTTGTCTAGTATGCGCATTGCGCACCCACCAAACCCAACAGTTTAGTCAGGAAAGTGTGCTCACCCGATCAAACTATTAGCCTATCGAAAGTTCGCTGTTTGTGGGGGCTCTTAATGTTTATACCATCGATACGGTAAACTCTCCCCTCAAATTAAAGAACGTATTTAAATAAAGGTTTCAAATCGATAAGATATATCCACAATATTCAAATAATGGCGTATTTTAGATTTTAAAATTTTAGAATAATGTCAGTAATGAAAAATGATTGACATAACTATATTATATTGGTTGTCAAATATTTATGCGTGTTTTTTTTTGTATGGGACAAAGGGGACAAACGGGCAGGAAGCCCACCTAATCAGCTCACCAGACTGAACACCGCAGGGCTTGCAAATGTGTTACCGGCCCTTCAGGTAAGAATTCGCTCTCTCCTTGAAGGTTCCCAAGTTGTAATGGTTCAGAAAGACCACACACAACACAAAGAGGTTCTGATTCCAAAGAGTGGTTGTGCAGGGCAGAAATTGCCTTAAAAATCGCACTGTTGTGGAATGCTGGACGTCGAGATGGTGAGGGTGAAATTTACGGTTTTGGCGCGATGTCCGATCAGTCTGTTGGGATCAGTCCTCCAGAACAATTCCTCAGAACATTCCCCGTGATAAATTCGGCAGAGTAATCCAACATCTCTACGCAGAGTTAAAGGATCAAGCCGATTGGAAAGAGCTTGATGGTCGATAACTCGAGCCGCCCTGCATTGAATGCGGTCGAATGGATGTAGCAGTACAATCATGTGGGGTCGAATTTGCGCTATACTAATTACGGTTGTGACGTGATTACTTTACCTGACTGAGAACATCTATATAATGAGGATTGGCCCTAATTAAGCATATTCTATTTTACTCTCTCGGCACTCGTCACAAAAATTCACTGTAGGTATGTGACGTAGTAATGTGATGTAGCCACTCTCCTGGTTCTCCTGCACTCAATTCCCTTAAAATCTGTTGTGTTCGAGCATATTAATCTTAATCAACATTTGATGCCCCTGAATGAACTTTTTAGACGTATGGCGAGTAAACGACGATCAACAGACTGACAAATTCTCGTGGATATCGAGTTCATTGTATGTGACAGCAGGAGGTGAATTATCGCTGCGTGCGAATGTTAGTTAAAACAAAGTGCATACCTAATATTGCTAATAGGTCGGTATACGTATTACTAAAAACCTACCTAAATCTTTTGGCAGATGCGGCTGTCGATTAATCCATTTATTCAGTTGTTCTACGCAGTTTGCTTGCTTGGGATTAAGAGTCATTTTCTGGAAAAAAAAATAAAAAGATAAACTGTAAACATTCAATTCATCATCTCATGTTTTATGGTAGAGGAGCCCATGATTCTCAATGCGGATTTACTGGAGCGTCGCGGAAACCTATAAGATATTGTAGATTAGATTAGTGGAAGAATAAATGGTCCTATAATATTTCCACTTTCAGCGGTGAGGGAAGCGTCTACAGTCTTTCAAAATTGTAAAAAAAAACGATGACATGGACATGCTCAAGCGTGGGGTGTTAATTGCTTCCATTTCTTAAACAGACAATTTCGAAGTGACGCAAGCTTGCAGTGAATTGTCAAAATGCAAAAGAATACTACATTTGACATACTCGAACACGAAAGATTAGCATAGAGTTCATCATAATGTCCCAGCCATATCTGACGAATATTTTGAGGGGTATTACATTAGGTAATCTGACAACTTGAAAAAAAATTAAACCTTGAGGTATGACCTATAAAACTTTTTTTAAAAGTAGATCTTTTCATAGAAAACAAAAGCAACTTTTTATTGCAAACAAGCCGGAGCTCGGCTTGCGTAAATCGTCAGATAATATATTTTTTTGTAATTGGTATTATTACCCCTACAATATGAAAAAATCAACTGCGCTCGAGTAGGCCGATTTTTTTTAGAACTTTGATACCCTCCCACTCCCTTACGTTAAGATTTAACCGTCAGATAAGCAAATTTGACACTTTTTAGTTAGTAATTAATTCTCCCGATCTTAATCAGACGCGCTCGATTATTTCAAATGATCAATTTTTTTTAATATTTGACGGGATCGCCTGAGCGTACCCCCCTATATTGAAGACTGCTACTGGTTGGGGGTATTTAAGTAAAGTAAAAGCTTTCAAGCAAATCCCAAATTTCCCTTTTGGGCTGCCCTACTATTACTACTACTTACAACTTTCAAGTGCTCCTCTCGCATTCGTCCCTAGATATGTTTTAACTGTTAGTATAGATTTCTCAAAAGTTTTATGGCAGTAAAAGTATCCTATATGTTGACCCGAAAAACCAGCTATCCTCAAACCAAATTTCAATCTGTCCAGTGGTTTTCTCGTGACGCTGCACAGCGACAGTCAGTCAGCTGATTAGTATTTAAAAAAAACTATAGATTCGGCTTCATTTTCTATCTATCTACTTCAATGAGTTTTTTAATATTCAATGTACAGATTTGAATAAGTCATGTTTATTTGATGATGTTCGTAGTAAAAGAGTTGGGCCAATTTATTAAAAAGTATATAAAACTTAGTGTTAGCCACTACTAATGTAATCGGGAAAATTATGATTGTTTTCTTAATCTTGCGACAAGCATTGACACTTTCATTTATATATATCCATATAGATAAACAGGCAGAACAATTACACATGGCTAAATGGTGCCCTAAATAGTCGTAATGTCACTATTCGAATACTAATATATACTATAATATTCGAATTCGATACATCATACAGGTTCAAATCCGTGTCTCGCATCTCTGATATTTTCATGAGCGAATCATTTCTATCATGATTACCACTTGTCTTACGGTGAAGGAAAACATCGTGAGGAAACCTGCATGTCTGAGAAAACCTAGCAAGTTTTTGTAAGACATGTGAAGTTCACCAACACGCACTAGACCAGCGCGGTGGAATACGGCCTGACCCCCTCGTACCGAGGGAGGCCCATGCCCAGCAGTGGGACGTTCAAAAATGGCTGAACACAACTGTCTGTATGTGATCAAATCTCAAATAAAACACTGGAAAAATTTAATGTATGATGATAACTTGTTATTGGGGACTCTGAAAAAAATAAAAATGAAACTCTGAATCTATAAATTATAATGCTCTACAGACTACAGGAATGAGAGCAGGTATCCACCGTGGCAAACGTTGCCATCAAAAAAATTTGGATGAAAAACTAAGTAATTATTATTCTTACTTTATTCTATTTAATATACTTTTATAATTATTGTATGGATAAATTACTGGTATACGAGGTCACAATTTTAATGAGGAAAATAAAATATCTCATATATTATATACACTAGCGAGAATGTTTCTTATAAGTACTAATCTATTTAAATTTTTTTGCCTTACGATTTAATAGACGCTTTACTAAAATTTGTCAAAAATGTGTTTATTTCCAAAAAATGGCTGGCTGATTGCATATCAGTGAGATAAATATTAGAAAGTTTATATTTTACTCTAATATTGTAAAAATAGGAAGAAAAAATTTAAAATTGTGAATTAAAAGTTTAAAATATGATTCATTCGTTTGAATAGATCTATAGATTCACGTAACAATCAAATCCATTAAAAAGCTGAATTCCATATCTAGTCTAAAAAATAACAACATAATATATACATGGATATATAACTAAATATATTCAAATTAAATTATCAATACATAATAAAATAGAACACTTAATTTTATAGTCATAATAAGAGCAAAAATACTCACATTCAGTATGTTTTGCTGATAGATGATAGAATATGATAAGAACGTGTATTTTATAGTAATTTATTTTTAATTTACACGTCCGTGTCTCAGTACACATAACACTGTACTATATGATTTTGAATGTCGAAACCTTAAATCGAGCGAATTTATTACGTGTACTTCCATTGGCACGCTATATGGAATACGCTTTCAAATTTCAATGAATAGCAAAAAATAATTCAAAAAATCCTAAATATCTCATGAGTCCTCTAGAACTATTAATATAAAAAAAAAATATCTGAACATAAATGTACGGGTCTTACAAATAAGCAGATCGCAGCACTAAAAGCATCTTCTAGTCTTGACTGGACTTGCAAAAAATTACAGCTAGAATCACCGAGAAAAAAAACCATCCATTATTACCTATTCCAGAGAAAAAAGATAAAGAAGAAGATGCTCAGTTACATGTTCATTACAAATTAATTCAAATAAATAGCTCAATAACATAACTAAAAAGGTTGAAAAAGCTATTTATACGTTCAGGATGACCATAAAAGTACTAGAATAAAAAATATAGAGCTTACTAATAAAAATAATAACCACAAACTCGTGGAACTCCGCTCTTCAACAACAATTGTAGAAAATGTAACAAGACAAGCTATCCAAATTTATTTAAGTTGCTAATGTGAAGAAGATTCTTCTTCTTTCTTTCTTCTGAAAGCCAGGAATATGAAGAAGTGAATGAAATTGCGAAAACAGTACCTCTAAAACTCAAAGTGCACATAGAAAACATTAAAGTTCACGGAGGCTTGAAGGTAGAAAAGGTCCCAACACAAACAAAGTTGAGCTCAGTGATGAAGTTAACAAAAAAAATGATAATGGCCGCTAAAAGTATGCAAACAATAAGGCTCGAATAAGGACCATGTGTATGATTTTGGCAGTATTGTATGTGAGTGAATTAAAAAACGTGTTCTTGATGCAGTTATAAAATTACATTGTATATTATTATACATATAAGTGGTGCGGTAGAAATAAAACTGATGAACGCTAAAACTCGTTGCTCTAATAATTAATCAGGCGTTTGCATGAACATTCGGTATCTAATTTTTGACTTCAGCCCTTTTTAACGTCCCATTGCTGGTGTGATTCGCACATGAAAATATCAGAGGTGCGAGACCCGGATTTGAACCCGCATCATTCGGTTATCCAAGAGAGCGTGTTACCGCTGGGCTACCATTCTAATATTTACCCAACGCGACGTATATAAGCAACAAAAGTATCGTTTACATAAGAGAAGCTGTGACAAAACTAAATAAGCAAATGTTTTGGAATGCCAAGCGGGATTTAAATAAAACAACAAACAACGTATAATCAAGTATATATTAAATAAAAAATTTACAAATGCTTGTAATTACAGAGATTAACTTTTTTACAGTGGACAAATAATACGGATGATAAAATAGTAAACAAGAAAAAAAGACAAGAAATTATGATACTATAAAAGAGTAAAATAAAATTGTAAATCAGATCAATTAAACAATAAAAGCAATCATAATTGTCTTTGGTAGATTCTTAAATGAGCCGCTAGAATTAAATCGTCCAACGACGATGTTCTATGCAAGGTTTTTGAAAAACGTAGCCCCACTTGCAAAGATATAGCAGATAACTTTGCAAATACATTTAAAAATAGTGCGAAAAAAAATTTCTAAGTGCTTGTTACATAGTATTTTTAATCTATATTAATAAATGTCATTAGTCTATATGTTGACCTAAAGGTTGTAATTACCAGGTCAAAAAATCCCAAAAAAAAAAAAAACATTAGTCTATGCAACTGTCACTTCCGATCTCTCATCTCTCTCTCACCTTTATGTCGTCGCGTGCACATGTCTTGTCTATACTCTATAAGTCCAGTCATAAGAATAAAAAATAAATCCATTGCCATCAGTCGTTTTTATTATAAAAATCATAAATCTAACAGTGCTCTAAGCGATTGCTTCATATCGTCTCAAATCAAAGCTATGCGCTACAGAAAAGCACATCCAAATGCCGTAAAAATATTGTTATTAATATTTTTTATCTCGTATAAAAGGTAGAGTTATCGATGTTATAAAAATATGTGACAAAATTAAATCGTCCCACTTAGTGAATTTGTCACATGTCCTTCGATGCAGATTATCTCTTTGTAAGTATTTTTAATTAATAAAACAACCACAATTCACGCCGCGCCGCGCCGGTTTCCTGTGAGAGAGTGGTATAATTCGTACCACTAAAGATGAGACTTGACAAACCACGTGATTTGACTTGCGCAGAAGCCGATTTATAGGTATCCTTAGCGGTAGGGGTGAGAGGCGGGAAGGCCTCGTGTGCCATCGGGCCTTCGGAAAGAGCGCGGGAGGCGCGGTACCGGTTGCCTGTCGTTCTCCTCGCCCCGTGCACGCCCCGCTGGACCCCGCAGTACAGACGAGTGCAACTTTAAGTGTTTATTTTCTATTTTGTTTTTTTGTTCTTGTAGAATTATTCTACAAGAGTGTAATATTGTTAATTTTTATTATGCTTCGAGGTAATACATTAAAAAGACAAATTAGGAAGATGGTTTACGACGTGAACACTTACATGTTAAAACAAGTTGTTTTAAAACACATCAGATATTGACAGTGACTAGTGAGAGTGATTAAAATAATAATATGCCATTTTTTATATTAAACTTTTTCATTTCGTAATAAATATTGTTAATAATTTTCTTCCCGCTGGCTTATCGACATATTTTAATACTTAAACTTTATCATTTCGTAATAAATAATGTTAATAATTTTAATATAACATTGTTTTACAACTTATTAAAAATGTTATCGAAAAACTCCTAAATAGATATTGAAATTATACATAACAATTTCTAACACAACTGTACCTGCGCAGACCCCCCACTACTGACGTTTGACAAGTCTCAACTTTCGTGGTACGGACTATACTATACGGGGCGTGCCGGCCCATTCGGCTGCTACCCGAAGGTAACAAGCATGGCACTACCACTAGTGTACCACTAGTGATTTCTAAGGTGATGTCGTAAATAAACACATTTTTTTTGCACTTACATTGCAAAAGCTGGCTAAACACTACGAGATAGATCAAAATAATGTACTACAGTATTGGACTCCTTAAAAAGCTCTACAAAAAAGTCCGCGATGGCATATGTCTATCTCTTAGGGATAACCCACAATAACCATTTTTTATCCTTTACAGCTATGTCCGGTATGTAGCAGTTTTATAGATTTCCTTCGTAACCTTCGTGTATAAATTAAAAGGAATTCATTTAGACATATGATAATATTTATTTATTTTGCTCCAATCTATATTTTTGATAGTAGGTATAAAGAGTTTTAACACTTTATTTATAATTTATAATGCACTTAGACTAATTTAAAATATTTATTTTTGTTTTTCAGGTTTAAGTAAGGTTACAATAACTAAAATAAAAAAGATGGTTCCACAAATAACGGCGTGTGATGCACGCCAGGGAAAAGACATAAACGAAGACCAAAAAAAAGTAATTCTTGATGAGAGAGTGAGATGATAAGAAGTAACTTTGAGGAAGCTACATCGCGTGTTTAAGGAAGACATAAACTTTTCAAGTGTAATCACTGCTCTCAGTGGAGTTTTAAAAGAACTGGGTTACAAATATGGTTCCGACTATGGTTCTGATCAGGGAGCCATTAAATAAATATGTTCGAAGACTATAATATTCAGCCAGAATTGTGTCTATATTGCGTGTGTTTGTGCATCGTCATAAATCACTATTGCTTAGCTTAGCGAGTTTAGTTTATCGAAAGCATTAAAACAACTAAAGAGCAGAATAAGTCCTTTATTTCCGGTCCCTTAACTCATAGAATGTAAAACTACTTAAAGGATTTGGTTTCACTACACATTACATCCAATCAGAAATATCTTTATTTATAAAAATTGACGTTTAATAAACATTATCATTCAAAACATTTCTTAAAATAATTATCAAGACTGTATCTTTCTTAAAATAATTAATAAGAAGTATCTGAAAACGTTCTATTCTAATATAGTTTCAAAGTATCAAGATGTTATAGTCGCAGTATAGTGTTGTCATCAAAACAAATACGGTATCAAATACTGCAGCATCCTCAAATCTTATGACGGTTCTCTTTCCGCGCAGACTCTAAGAGCTGATTTTTCGATGAACAAGTAAATTGTACTCATGTAAGTATTAAAAGAGACAAATTAAATGAAAGTCGCCTGAGTCTGAGAGAGAGGTCTGATTTGTTCTTAATCTTAATTCCTAATTATAAGACGCGAATAGATCAAGGTGATGACAAAGTTTTAAATTATCACTGTTTTATGCATAGATGTCGGTTAATAGCGTCCCCGAGACAATCAATCGCAATTGTCAATTTTACGTAACGGGATTGAAAGCAATTGATGGATATTTTGATTAATGCTCGTTGACAGGAGTCATTGAAGTTGCCAATTGATCGTTTACCAGGAGAACCATCGCTTCATACTAAAGCATTACCCGCCTGTCTCTGAAAATGTGTAGAATTTACAACGCGCTGCCGTCGGTAAGTAGTATCTGTGAAGTTAGCTATTTATGAGTACTGTCACTATTGTGACAACGTGAAGTTAGGCATTGAGACAACATAGCGATCGCAGCGCCTCCTTGGTTTGACAATATTTCTGAGACACTACATTCTAGGGCCTTGGTTCTCCTGGTTTCTAATCTCCATGGTTTACCGAGTCATTGACAATCGATCCCATACTGTTTTTAAATTTCGCGCGTTTGACAGCCACGAAAAAAAACAAGCAGCACATTGAACACTGCATCAATCGAACTCCAATTGCAATTGACAATAACGTAGCACATTAACTATTATTGCGATTGATCGTCTCGGAGACGCTGTATGGGATAACAGCAGTTAAATCTTCAAACAGTCATATTTATTACTATTATAGCTCACGCCAATTGACAGCTAATCAACCCTAGTATAAATTAATATTGAAAATTTAATCTATAGCAAGAGATCGAAAATTTTCAACTTCTGTATGTCTGTCTGACGCTTCAGTTTTATTTTTATCAGTGACTCTCCATAAATTTTCATCTATTAATTTTTCACTGAAATAGAAAAAAATAATTAGGAATTATCTTATGAATTAATTCATGCCCACGGGAAAAACTTTATAATTCAAGCCATGGAAGTTTTAATCTTTTGTCGCTCTGAGACCTAAGTTGTAAATCAGATACGTCCGAACCAAGAAACATAAAGCGTTCCTTTAAGTAAGAAGGAGTGGTTGGGTTATAGAGGATGGAGAAAAGAAGGGAAAGAATGTGCAAATTACGCCTATATCTAATTGGAAGCCACTTTAATTTTGTACGGTTTTGATTGTTTTTTTTTGTTTGAAAAGTGAATTAGTCTGGGGTGTTCTTAGCGACTTTTGATGAATATCGGTCCAAGATGGCCGGCGCCACAAAATGGCGGATTTCATTTTTTTTACAACTTCCTCAATATGAGTATCATATATGTGGAATATTCAGCAGAATTGTCTTCTTCATAAGATATAAATTCTGCCATCTTCTTAATAGTCTAGTCTACTTTATTTGAAACATTCGCGGTAATCAGACTTAGAGACTATTAGCTTACCGCATTCTCATAATTTTTACAAAGGCGCCCTCATTGACTTCTGACATTGAAGGTCCCGTACCACCAAAATCGGAAGGCAAGTCCTCTTTACTTATATATTGAAACAATTTTTCCGATTTAGGTGGATGAAAGTGTACCTGTGTGATAAATAAAACCATTAATACAAATATTCTTACGGCCAAGTTTTATCTTATATGAGAGGATTGGAAAACATTTGAGATCCTATATAATATTTTCCCTCAGTAAAAAGTATCCTTTATGTTGACCCGGATATCCAGCTTTCGTCATACCAAATTTCATCAAAATCTGTGCAATGATTTTTAGTGATTTAGTCAGACGGACAGACATACTGCAATAAAATTAAAAAAAAATCTATAGATTCGAACTTTGGCTTATGTGTCGATAATTCAATAACTATTTCAATTACAATTTCCAAAAAAATATTCAATATACAGATTCGACTTAGTTAGAAATTAGTATTCTGTATTTTTATAGATTAGGTATTTTTATAGACAATTTTATTTACAGACAGTTGCACTACCAGATATTTACGTGACATTTTAGTTTAAGTCCCTTAGCAGCTAACAACAACAGAAGTTCATTGAATAACCTAGCGACATTAAAAAAAACACGTGATAATAATCACGTGAGCTCAAATGTTATTACTTTAATAAAGTGTGATTTGCTAGATATTTAGATAAATAATCATAGTATTTTACGCATAGGTAGGTATATAAACTACCTAGGTAATGTCCAAAGTTCCAATTGTATAGTTCATTTCTGCGTTATATTTCATAATAATATGACTGGTAGATTAAATAAAAGACTAGCTTGTTCCAATAACACTAAAGAAGCATTAAAATAGTTGAAATTTAAAATAATTGTAATTTTTATAATAAGTATTGTTGAAATAAAGTTTTGAATATTCTAACAAAATATTATGGGTTTTCATAGTCTTACCAGATCAGTTATATGTTTAGATAAGAAAGGCTTCATAACAGCGTATATTTTGTCAAAAAAAGGTGAAGCGTTCACTATATGTACTTGCTTTAGACGTATTGGCATGGCATCCTGTAATGACATTACCTTTCATTAAATTAACATTACATTTAATTAAATAAGCACAGAATTGTAAATGATATTCAGGTAACAATATATGTAAATCGGACTTCATTAAAACCTTTTTTTCTCTTTAATCTTCATAGGAAAAAATAAGCATAATACATCTTTTTCCCTTTGCTTTAAAAATTAAAAAAAAAACAACTTAAATATCATAAATAAATATGCAAAGTACCCTCTGTTTTCGTAGTTGTAACCTTATTTCTCGTAATTCGTAAACTATCAAAAACAAGATTTTTATATTGCCTTCAGCATATTAAATATTACAACACCTAAAAGACCTTCGGCTTATTTTTTCAAATAACTGTTTAATTCATTTTTTACGATTTTTTTACGTAATTCATACATGTAAGCCGCAAGACAAACCCCTCTGTCGCCCAGTAAATCAGTGCGGGACGATAAGTTGTGCTGTACGAACCTGTGAGCTGTGACTATTTTCTCCGCAACCGCAGAACCAATTTAGAATTAGTATAGTTTTATCCTAACACCATTGTAGCGCGCTGGTCGCGCGTAATAATTATCGGGAGGTGCCGGGTTGCGCGGGGAGTTTTCACCGGTAACACCCACTCGGGCAAGGTCAACGGCGCATATCACCGTCTTAACTTAATGTTTTACATTCAGTTAAATTACATTCGAGTAAATTTCACAGTTAATAATACTTATCATTATAATATAGACAATTGCGTACACTTACTTGTTGATATCTCAACAATCTTCGCGCTGCAGAAAGATTAATTTTAGTCAATAATTTTAATGTTATATATTTAACGTCCATGACCACTATGTCTGCTTCCGGTAAAAACACATTTTCAAGCAAGTGGAAGTCACTACAGAGGAAGAACAGCTTGACATCCAAAATATAATCGTAATTCATTAACCCTGGATCATTCAATTGATATGCCCACACCAGGTTATTATTTGAGGTTGTGATATGACCAAGTCGTCTGTAAAATAAAATTATTTAATCAAAATATTATTTTTGTACAAATTTTAAGAGCATTAAAAGTATATTAAGTATGTTCTCACAGTGAGAATCTCACTAGTAATATAAGTAAATGCGTAAGTTTATGTCTTTGAGTATATTTGTTACCACTTCGAGCTGAACAGGCTGGATGGATTTGAATGAAATTTGATGCATAGATAGTAATTTATACCTTGTAGTAACTTCAGTGGGCGGTCAGGGAGGGCCCACTTCGGTACGCAATGTGTCTTGCGGATTGCTCCTGGTACTTCTCTGAATACAAGAATGGACTGTGGAGCAACCCCCGTGGCTGTGTGGTCTGCTTCGGCAGACCTGCCAGGCCGTCGCGTCGGGTCGTCCCATTGAGACGGGTGAAGGGTGCTAGAGTTTTAGTGGGTTTGGCTTGTCGGTGAGTCCCACATAACCACAGGTGGTATGCGTCAATGCATTTCCCAAGAGTAAAAAATAAATAAAATTAAGGACGATTACATGTGACTATAAACTTATTTCTGTAATTTTATTTTCGCTTTAATAAAGGAAGAATAATAATGTTTCATTTGTCTCCGCTTTTCTTCGTCGACTGGTAGTTTTCTTTGCCGCAACATTTCCAACCGGCGATAGCTGATGAATCGCATTTTATAGCGATTGTGTCTAATTTCTAACTACGACCACGACAGAAGAAACGAAATCGCGCATTTGTTACGTTCATATTAGCAGTGTCCGATTTTAGGACCTGGGTTTACGGGATCTCCCTATATAAAAAAGTATAAAAGGCATCTTGCAATTCAGAAAAGCGAGAAAAAGTCGTTAGACTTATATACTCTCATCATTACCCTAGATAAGATGTACGTTTAAGTCTTAAACAGTTTTCACTTACATAATCTTTATAATCTTTTGCATATGAGCAGACATGGGGTCTCTATTAGTTAGGAGATCCGAACAAGCTCCTCTTACGGCAATGAACGTCTCCACAGTTTTTTTCGCTTTGTCCAGATCATAATAACAACTATGTGCAAAGCGTGTAATAAGATTTTCACCTGTAAGAAATTTATAATTTATTTAAACACTAGTTGTTAAAAAAATAAAATTAAAAAAGTTTTAGTTACAACAACTGTAATAAAACAGTGTTAGAAAAATGTAAGACACAGAGATAAAAAAGATAGCAACCATAGAAATAGTTTCCTTGAAAGTCGGAAAGTCCTCAGTCTTGGGAACTCTAAACACAATCAACATTTGAGGACACGTTTGGCTCAGTTGGTAGTGACCCTACTTTCTGTGCCATCGGTCGCGGGTTAGAGTCCTGCTGGGGGCATTCATTTGTTGAGCACGAATGTTTGTATTCCAGTCGTGGGTGTTTATATTTATAATATGGATGTATTTAAAATGTATATGTGTTGTACATCAACTATCTGGTATCCGTAGCCTCGTAGCTCGTAGCTTACCCCGGAACTAGATGGCGCTATTGTAATATTGTCTCACCATATTATTATTGAGAATTAATCTATATTTCTTCACATATAACCACAGATAGGAAAAAAATTTTTTTAAATTTTATAAAAGAAGCAAACAAGCGTAGAAACTCTGGATAATTTTGAAAAGAAAGATATTTCAATTTTTAACAGTAATACATAATATCTACCATAAGAGGTGTATGCTCATATTATTCTTGTTATTAACGGGATTTTCATACAAATATTAACTAAAGTTTAATCAAGTTCGCACCCATTTACTTTCGAAAATGTATCATTGAATTTATGTTATACTAGCGACTCACCCACACTTCGCTCGGATTCGTCCCTGTTTTTGAGCAAAACCTTCATTATTTATTTAAAACTAAAGAAGCTTAACTTACTTCTTATAATACCACCTATCTACCTATCAGTGAAAGTCCCTTTAAAATCTGTGCAGCGTTATAGAGGTCTATTCAAAGATACAAATAATTTTCTACCAATTTCAAAAAGGAGGAAGTTCTCGTAATATTTTTTTTGTATGTTAATTTTTTAATGTTCTTCTGTTTTGTTTCGTAGGTCATACAGCATACTGCTGTAGTCCCGTCTATATTTTGTCGAAATTGATAAAGCGTTTTTTCAGAAAATCAAGAAAAACCTAAAAATACACTTAATTGATATTTCCTAATAAAAATAGAAAAAAGTTAAACTAAGAAGTATAAAATACTATTTTAATTAGATAGGTATATCAAGTTATTTTTACGATAATATATTTAGTATGTTAGAAAGCATACTTTTAATTTAAGTAACAGCTTAATATTATATCCATTTTTGATGTTATTATTATTATATATACATAATATGTAAGTATAATGAATATGTTTAAAAATTAAAATAAATATACTTATAATTTTCAACTATAAGCATACTTTTAATTTAAGTAACAGCTTAATATTATATCCATTTTTGATGTAGTCAACATTAATTATTATTATATATATGTAAGTATAATGAATATGTTTAAAAATTAAAATAAATACTTATAATTTTCAAATATTGTTTCATATTTTTCGCGCGGTACAAAAAAAAATTAAAAAAATAAACTTACAACTAACTTAATTTATTATTTGATGCATTCTTAATACTTAATTCCTACCTAAGTACTTCAAAGCAAAAACATTTAAAGGAATATCAACGAAACCTTCGTACTAATGGTTTATTTAATACTTATTTTATTTATAAATATAAAAAGTTACCTTCTAAATGTAAATATATCTATTATATCTAAAATCTAAATAATCTATATCTTAACACACATACCTACTTACCTAAACACTAAACAGACTAAATTTTAACCAATTTCTAATCTTAATCTGTACATTAAGTTTTTGTAAGAAAAATCCTATTTTCCCCGAATTTTTGGTTTTATTTGGAAAACCTTATTGAAATAGCCAAAGCTTTTATAGTTCTTAGTATTTTCTGCCTGTCTGACTGAAATAAGAAACTTTTATACCTATTATTTTAAATATTATCTTCTCCGAGAATAATATGTTATATATTACGTTAAGCAAGTTTTTCATAGAACAAAGTGTAAGCTTAAAATTAACTTGACATTGAGCTATGGTAATTTGTAACACTACTAGATAAAAACACATTTTAATACGTAAATTATCATGAATATGAATATGAAAATTAAATTAATAGCTTAAAATTATTTAGAACATATTTTAATTTACGTACACCTTTGTCCTACTTTTATTACACGAATAAAAATTACCTACTTGTGGTAATTTTAATAATAATTTGATAACATGACATTTCCTATTAAATAAAACTTCATACTTCGCTAAACATTTAAACTAATATTCTGTAATTTCAAAAACTATCACTTATTTGAAAAGATCAGAATTTGAGTAAGGTCTGTGGACATGGGCGTAGCTAGGATTTTGTTTAGGGGGGGGCAGGCTAGACAAACCAAGAATACTAGGCATGCCTTTTAAGTTATGTCGTTTCCATATTTTCCGACAATTTTGAATTTGGAACTGTTCTATATTCGAATGTGTTTTAATTTTGAATCTCAAAACAGTTGAAAGTATTAGGATGAATGCTATTGTTTAGTTACAGCGTCGATTGGAATCTGTCAGGTCACGTACGAAAATGAATCTTTCTAACAGCTCATTTAGACTCTCGCCTCGAAGCTCGTATCGCACCTCGCCTCGCAGCTCGTGTGATTTTTGCGAGATATTGTGTGTCTGTTCATACTCTCGCGAGGCGTTCAGTTCACTTTAAGCCAGCAATGATGGAAGACGTTGAATTATTAGCAGCATCCACTATTTCCTTCCTTAGTTTTTACAACTACGTGACTTATTTACAAATGAGAGCGCGAGTGTAAACACGACGTTCGGGTCGGTCGCGAGGCCCTTTGACTCGTGCCTAAAAAACCGCCCTCGACGCGAGCGCTGCGAGGAGCGGGACGAGCTGCGAGGCGAGTCGCAAACACACCATTCACACACTCGGCTCGTGCCTCGCCTCGCGGCTTGTCTCGTCACTCGCGCGAGAGTGTAAACCTATTATAAGGAAAATGTTCGTGCAATAATTTTCTACAACTTTAGAAGAGGCCTGACAACATCTAACATTTGTGAAGTGATGATTCAGTGATGAAGCCTCATGTCTGCGGACTATCAAACGCTGGTATTTAGAATTCCAGTGTTAGTGACAAATCTCGCGAAGGACGCCCAAAATCCGCCTTCACTGAAGATAACATCATTGCTGTGAGACAACTAATTCTCGAAGATCGTCATGTGACGTATCGAGAGATAGAAGCTCTATCATCATTCAGAAGATCTTGCATAAAGCGCTTGGTGTGAGAAAGCTAGTTTGCCGTTAGATACTGCATCTGCTTTCCGACGATGACAAGGTAGCCCGCGTCAGATGGTGTAAGAAAACTCTGCAAAGGTTCAACCGAGGAGAGTCAAATCATGTCTACGACATCATCAGAGGTGACGCATCTTGGATTTATGCCTACGATCCTGATTCTAAACAACAATCTACAATTTGGGTCTTTCAAGGCGAGCCAAAGCCGACTCATTCTCATTCTCTTTTAATATAGTGTACATTATTCTTATAGTCAAGCCCTTTAATTTGATACCCATATTGAGGGAGTTGTGAAAAAATATATTCAATTCGCCATTTTGTGGTGGCGGCCATCTTGGACAGATTTTTATCAAACATAGCTAAAAACACTCCCGACTAATTCACCTTTCAAATGAAAAAAAAATCAAAATCAAAATCGGTTAATCCGTTCGGGAGCTAGGATGCTACAGACAGACAAGTGGTAGTGCCATGCTTGTTACCTTCGGGTAGCAGCCGAATGGGCCGGCACGCCCCGTATAGTACCACTCTCTCACAGAAGACCGGCGCGAAGTGGCAGCTATGCTTTCGCGTTTCGTCCGGTAAGTGAGAGTCCGGGAGGCCCACTCTCCATCCTTCATCCCGTCCTTCTTCCTCCTCCCTCCCTCCCTTTCCTGAAAGGCCGGCAACGCATCTGTAAGCCCTGTGGTATTGCAGATGTCCATGGGCGGAGATGATCACTTACCATCAGGTGAGCCTCCTGCCCGTTTGCCCCTTTTGTCCCATAAAAAAAAAGACACAAACACAGACATGTCGGTCGGTCAAACTTATAACAACCTATCGGTTTTGTGTCGGGGGTTAGTGAAAAACAAAATATCCAACAGTGAATTTATATTAAACACTAGCGACTCGTCCTCGCTTCGCTCGGGCCCTATCTCGTAGGGAATATAGATTCCCTACGAGATTAGATTCCCTAAGAAGGATGAAGATGACACCCGAGAACATGGCGTGGGACTTCTCATATCGGATGTGGTGAAAAGATGCCTTCTGGACTAAAAAGCGATCTCAGACGTAATTATAACGGCGCATCTGGCAGGAAGAAGATTTACCGGGTGATTGGAACAAAGGCCTTATTATCACTGTACCAAAAAAGGGGGACCTCGGTCAATGCTGTAACTGGAGAGGTATTTTTTTTTTCAGGCTTTGCTTCACGGGCTCGGGCTTTGGGTCACGTCCAAAGTATTCTAAAAAGTCATTTTGGATAGGCTCCCGAAAGCCGTCGACTCCCTCATACGCAGAGAGCAAGCAGGATTTCGGACTAATTGATCGTGTACAAATTAGATCAACACCCTCCGTATCATACTAGAACAGGCAACAGAATGGCAAAAGGAGATAGTATCTCACTTTTGTATATTTCGAAAAGGCCTTTGATACATACAATGAGCATCTAGCCTCGATTGCGCTAAATTGGCTTCCCAGAGAAATTATAATTAATATCACAAGAATTATTCTTGTAAAGTGACTCATAAAAGGCTCATTCCGGAGGAGATAGAGGTACACGCAGGCGAAAGACAGGGCTGTCTCCTTTCACCACTTCTCTTTCTAGTCGTTCTGGATGGTATTCGGCATAAAACCACGAGGAACAAGCGCCTCGGCATTGAATGGGGCATAACCAACTCCTTAGAAGACCTGGTCTATGCAGATGATATATGTCTCTTGAGCCACACTTGCGCAAAAATGCAAACCAAATTGAACGATTTACGAAAGGAAGCAGCTAGCAAGGAGGCAGAGTAATGAGTACACTCCCGTTGGTCGTCGGCACAGAGGCAGTGGAACACGTCCATAAATTCACATACCTCAGTAGCTGCGTGTCAGAAACAGGACGAACCGAAGAGGACATCACTTCGAGAGTCGCCAAAGCACGAGTAACTTTCGCACAACTTAGACCCGTATGGCATACTATGTACTGAAAAAAAGTAGTCGTCGTTGAGAGTCATCGTTGATCTCAGCCATGTTTTAAAACGACGTAACGACGTTTCGCGCGTGTAAAAGCAAATCTAGATTCAACCATTCATAGTAAATACAATCTTATAAAATTCGCCTGTCAATAGTTAAACTTTGTTTTTGTTTATTAATATGCCACCTACGTAATATTACTTTATGGTTTGTGAGCCTTCCTGCATCTAGTCTAGGGGGGGGCAGCTGCCCCCCCCTGCCCGTACCTCGCTACGCCCATGTCTGTGGATACAACTTATTGTGTGCCCGAATTCCGAAATAACAATCGAGTGACCATAAAAAAACAAAGACACATCGACTGATATGGAGTTTTAAACAACACAATTCTTTACAATATTTTCCTAATTATCTACTACATTATCTAGTAACACTTCCGCAAAATATGCAATCAAAACATGCATTTATAAAAACGAAGACCAAGGCAGAGACCTACCTAAATCTTGTGGAAGATGCGGCTGTCGATTAACCCATTCCTTCAGCTGCTCTACACATTTTCCTTGCTCTGAGCTAAGAGTCATATTCTGAAAAAAAAAATAAGATACAAAATAAATAAATAAAAAGGCATTTATCTCCAAAAAATATTTGACATTTCAATTTTAAAGTGAATTGCATTACACTTAGCTTTATGTGACCGATTTTAATCAAATTTTGTGTAGTGATAACTTATTACACGGGTCTCATAACTTAGGATACTTTTTTATTATAACTCAGCGATTCGATGTGTACATTTCACGTAAAAAGTATTGAACCATTTTGAGCTAAATTTTGTTTGAAGAATCAAGAAAGTCTTTAATCTCGACAGGAAAACGGGTCCTATTTTAAAATTTATTACACCTATGGCTAATTCTTGCTAAAACTTATGAGATACATCAAAACTATGTACTAGAAAATTACAGAAGTGGAGAACGATGCGTTCTAAGTAATCTATACCTACTAATATTATAAAGAGAAGAGGCTTGATTTTTTGTTTCTTTGTTTGTTACGATTTAACTAAAAACTACTAGACCGATTTTTACTATTATATTTTCAAAAAATTTAGAGATTTCTAATGGAACAATGTATCCCAAGGTATCAAAACGACGATGTGTATAATATAATTAAAGTGTTCGATATATAAATAGTACTCATGGTTGGTCACAAAAATGTCGGCGATGGTATACCTATATCTAACTATAACAGTTAAACCATAGTAACTGTTTTTGTTAAAATTATTAAGTGTGGAGTCAAATAGTGGTGATATTAACATTAACATATTATTAATCCTTATCCATTTTTTTTTTTATGGGACAAAGGGGGCAAACGGGCAGGAGGCTCACCTGATGGTAAGTGATCACCTCCGCCCATGGACATCTGCAAAACCACAGGGCTTGCAGATGCGTTGCCGGCCTTTCAGGAAAGGGAGGGAGGGAGGAGGGAGAAGGACGGGAGTAGGGATGGGAAGTGGGCCTCCCGGACTCTCACTTACCGGACGAAACGCGACAGCATAGCTGCCACTTCACGCCGGTTTCCTGTGAGAGAGTGGTACTATACGGGGCGTGCCGGCCCATTCGGCTGCTACCCGAAGGTAACAAGCATGGCACTACCACTTGAAAAAGATTTAAATGATTTATATATTATATTATTTATGAATAATATATATGTAGAAGGCTTTATGATAATTGATATTACGTAACATTATAAGAAATATCATAAAGCCTTCTACATATATATAAATTAATTGCTATTTCAAAAAATCAGGCGCTAAATTAAATTTGCAAGTTTTGTTCTATAAAAATAGAAAAAAACTATAAAATTTTATATTTGTCTTCACGAATGGCCAGCACTAATTAGGCACTAAATTAATACTAGTTTGATTTGATGCTGTGCTATGCGGTTAGCGTTGTAAGAGGCCGACACTGCTAGCTTAATATAAAGCTGGCAGTTTTCTAATTTTTGATCAATCTACTGCAGCGTAAAATTTACTTTTTGCAGCATTAATTAGCACTAAATGAGCACTTAATTACTGCAAGTGTGTTATGTGGTTCTGCCACAATGCTGCACTCGCAATAGGTACATATTTTTGTTAGTACATATTAAAACAGTAACTTAGTGTATTGGTATGTGCGTTTCAACTTTTACGCTAAGAGTACTAAACCGATTTGAACTAAATTGTAATATGATACGTTATTACAACAAAGCAACCTTAAAAGTATCTTTGATTGAAAGTAAGGTCAAAAGTAGTAGTTAGGAAGTGCCAATACAGCGCTACAACAACATCGGCTCCGTCAAAAAAATTTCTAAAAATTAGAAATCGGAGCCGCGCGCTTATAAATTTTGGTTCATCGGATTCGTTATACTCTGATTCACCGGGTTTATCGTTTGCAACGCGATATCTCCAAGGGTTCCAGAGCAGGGGGCCCAGGACTTTGGACCAACGCCAAGCAGAAGAAAATTACCGGAGCAGTGCGTTCTGTACATCACCTTGTGGGCGACAAAAAGACCTATCCGGCGACACCACCATCTTTAAGATCGGACGAAAACCGGCGGAGTTACTAAGAATACAAGTGCACTTAAAAACACGTGGTCTACACGCGGTCTATAACCTAACAAGTGAAACACGTGTTCTCAGCGCGGACCGAAGACTTTGCCCTAACATCAAGACCGTTCAGCGCTGGTCGACGAGACGAGACACCAAAAGCCAAGGATATAAGGTATCTTGTGCATTCCTAACCTAATCCCTCCTTGCGACGGTTCATTGTAATCGTAACAAGAAGTCCTTACCAACCCCACTCATAAAAACAAATCCCACCACCAACCCCAAAACACACATAAATTTAAACCCCACCAATCAGCGTCCCACGAAAGCCATACACCCCCCCCCGTGCAAGGTACCTCACCCCCGCGAGCCATATCTCGGGACCCAGACGAGATAGATACCCCGTGTGAGGTATCAATCAACTCATCGCGACAAGCCTGATCATCTGCCCCCTACGGTTTCCCCGGTCGCAGCGGTCGGCGAAAAAAATAGTGAACCAAAATAGACAACAACAACTGTCAGCGCGCTCAAGTTTAAGTCAGGCGTACTTAGGACAGCGGGACTACACGCCAGCAGAGAAGATCACCATCATCGCACAACATCAGCGACACGTGAGTCCCGACACTGAAATAAAAAGTCAACAAAAAAAAAAAAAAAATTAACTAACACCTAACATTTACAAAAACATGTCTTCAAAAAGCGACATTGCGCCCAAAACCCGCAAAGCGGCGGACTCTGCCCAGCCAGCGCCTAGATCGCTGAGGCAAAAGGTGCTGACCAAAACAATGGCATCAGCCGCTAAACAAACACCCCCTCCACCCCCATCCACATCCACGACTACCAATCTGCCGCCGAGGACACCAAATACGGCGGAGATAATAATAACCCACATGCCGACAGTACCTGCGGAGCACCTCACGTCTGACTCCGAAGACCTGGAGACCTCATCTGTGGGTTCGGGCCCCTCAAGCTGCAGCAGGCGAGTGAGTCTACTCTACACTACACCGAAGAGGGGCACCGGAGTGGAAATGGACTTAGTGACGGGAGTAGCAAATGAACTCCTGCAAAAGGGGAAGGAGGCATTGGAAGCAGCGGGAAAAATGAAGCGTGAGGCGAAGGCCACGTGCCACGACAGCCTGCAAGGGCTGTACGAGACGGTGCTGTCGCTCTCGGACTCCCGGAACAGGCACAAGTGCAACTTGGAGAAGGAGCGCGCTCGACACGCACAAGAACTCGTGCGTGTCGAGAGAGCTCACAACCAAGAAATACAGGCGATCAGGAAAACCATGATCGCCGAAATGCACTTGGCAAAGGAGGGAATCTCCGGCACTCTTAAAGAGGCCCAGGCGATTCGTAGCTGGTTAGGCTACGAAACGACTGAGCCCTTCAAAAACATAAAGGAGATCAAAGAGGGGCAGGGGAGACTTGAATCAAAGTTGCGAGAGATTGCTGAGGCGCAAAAGTCACAAGGGCACAGTATAGAAAGCCCGAAATGGGAAGCGCTTCAGCAATCCCTCGCAGTTTTTAACAGCAGTGTGACCAGCTTGGGCAACCAACTGGACGCACTCCGCCGTGAGGTAAACCAAATCAAGACCCTCATGGCGGAAACACCGAAACGGCCCCAAGTCGATCCCCATCCAGCACTAGACTCAGGCCTAGCCGAGACGCTGGAAAAAATAAACAATACACTAAACACCATACAACAGACACAACTAAACATACCAACCCACAACACAACACCAACACCGCAAATGGACCTAACACCGGAGTTCGAAAGGATCTCGGAGCGGCTTATTCTGATGCATGCCGACATCAGCGCACTGAAAGACGACAGCCCAAAAGTAGCCTCACCACCAAGGCCAACTCTGGAAACAGAGCTGGCAGTACAAGAGGTGAAGCAAACCCTGGACACTATCAAAAAGGGGGTTAACGAGTTGAGCAAGAGCGAGAGACCCCAAGTGGGCCCTTCGACCTATGCCCAAATGGCAAGCAAGCCAAAAAGAGAACAACCCCCTAACCACACCCTGATCATTTCCTCAAAGGACACGAAAGAGTCTAGCGAGAATGTTATATCTAAGATCAAGGCGACCCTGGATATCAAAAAAACCGGGGCGAGAGTGGACAGGGTCAGAAAGGCCCGAGATCAGAAAGTCGTCCTCAGGTGCGCCTCCAAGGAGGACATGCATTTGATTAAGACGCAGATGGAATCCAACAAGGAGCTCTCGGTAAGGGAGCCGGCAAATCAGAACCCACTGGTATGCGTGCGGAACGTCCTGCAAAGCTATACCAACGATGAAATCATTGATTATATTAAAGCGCAGAACAAACATCTTCTGCGAGGTATAGATGAAGCAGGCCTCCGGATGCGAGTGCGCTATCGCAAGCGAGCCCGGAATCCGCACGAGTGCCACACTGTCCTAGAGCTGTCTCCACAAGCCTGGAAAAGTATCACAAGCGTAGAGAAGATCTACGTGGGCTTCGGCAGGTGTCCGGTAGAGGACCAGTCCCCTCTTGTGCAATGCACGAAATGCCTGGGCTACGGCCATACACAGGTTATATGCAAGGCACAAGTGAACACCTGCAGCTACTGCTGTGGTGAACACACTGGGAGGAATTGTCCAGCCAGGACAAGAGAGGAGCCCCCGCGCTGTGTGAACTGCACAAGGGCGAAAAGAGACAGCTCTGAATTGGCGCACACAGCCTATAGTGCAGAGTGCCAAGAAAGACAGAAGTGGGACAATATAGCTAGATCCAGAGTCCAATATTGCTGAAGGCGCCTTGGACAACCAACCATCGGTTCTCGCTTCGAACGTAGACGCAGGCAGGATCTTGTTCATACAAGCAAACCTGCAACGCTCAAAGCTGGCCACAACCGAATTGCTTCAGGTGGCTCAGAAAAAGGGTATCTCAATCGCGCTCGTCCAAGAACCCTATGTGGGGAGGACAGGCGTAATGAAACAGTACCAGGTGCACAGATCATCCAGTGCACCCTGAACCGCCAAAAGCCTGTGAAAGCAGCCATCATAGTTCTGGGTAACGAGTTGGAGGTAATTCACGACCCCCAAATCGTCACTGAGAACGTAGTGGCAGTCTACATCAAAGCCGGCCAGCTTAAGCTAGGACTGCTATCCGTCTACTTCGAGGGAGACCAAGAAATGGGTCCATATTTAAATAAGATAAGGGCAGCCACCCTCAAAATCCCAACAAAACATCTGTTGTTGGCAGGAGACGTGAATGCTTGGAGCCACTGGTGGGGTAGCGACTCTGAAAACCATCGAGGAGCGGAATACCATACCTTCATTACAGAGATGGACCTCCACATCCTGAACACCGGCCAAACGCCGACGTTCGAGACGTACAGAGGGGAGAGACTGTACAGCAGCTGTGTGGACGTGACGGCATCTAGTCACTCCCTTATCGGAAAAATGGAAAACTGGAGAGTGGACAGAAGTCTTATAACATCCGACCATAACGCCATCACCTTCGCTTTGCGCATAGAGAAGGCTTTGGAACCACTAAAGCCCATCTCAACGCGCAGATACAATACCAAGAAAGCTAAATGGTCAGACTTCTCCACACATTTCGGATCCAAACTCGCCAAGCACAGCATCACGCTGAGCAGAATTTCTAACCTCTCAAGGCCAGAGGAATTGGAGGAGATGTTGAACACCTACACATCGGCCATCCATGAATCGTGCGAATACGCGATTCCCAAAATGAAGGCATGGAAAGGCGACCCAAGACCACCATGGTGGTCAGCCGTCCTAGAAGATCTTAAAAGAGACGTGCTCAGAAAAAAACGCCGAATCCGCAACGCTGCTCCCAGTCGGAGACAACACACTGTCGATGAGTATATACTGGCAAGGGAAACATATCAACAAAGAGCAAACGAAGCTGCCACCCAAAGCTGGAAGGAGTTCTGCAGCGCCCAAAACCGCGAAAGTCTTTGGGACGGAATTTACAGAATCATCAGGAAAACTACAAAGAGGCAGAACGACATGCTGCTAAGAAATCCAGCTGGCGAAACACTGTCACCAGAACAGTCAGCTGAACTCCTGGCAAAAACGTTCTACCCTGATGACTCTGTAGAAACCGAAACAGAACAGCAAAGGCTCATTAGGGAAGCCACAGAGGACAAAACTCCAGCGGAAATCAACGGCCTGTCGGATGACGACCCGCCCTTTACAACCGCGGAGCTGGAAACGGTGTTAGCAGGCCTAAATCCAAAGAAAGCCCCCGGCCCGGACGGGTTGACATCTGACATCTGCACAGCGGCCATAAATTGCAACAGGGAGGTGTTCCTGGCGATGGCAAACAAATGCCTATCGCTGGCGCACTTCCCAAAGCAATGGAAGGTCGCTCACGTGTGCATCCTCCGCAAACCAGCGAAAGAAGACTACACCCATCCCAAATCTTATAGACCAATAGGACTCCTATCGATCCTAGGAAAGATAGTAGAGAAACTCTTGGTGGGTAGACTTCAATGGTGCTTCTTACCAACTCTCCATCCCAGTCAGTATGGATTCATGCCACAACGTGGGACTGAAGATGCCCTCTACGATCTAGTCGAGCACGTAAGAAGTGAGATCAGCGCCAAAAACCTAGTACTACTGGTCTCGCTCGACATCGAGGGCGCCTTCGACAATGCATGGTGGCCAGCCCTTAAAAAACAGATGGTAAATAAAAAATGCCCAAGAAACTTATACGCCCTAGTATCGTCTTACCTAAAGGACCGCAAGGTCATAGTCAACTATGCCAGGGCGTCCAGCGAAAAGGGAACCACGAAAGGATGTGTCCAAGGATCCATCGGAGGACCGACTTTCTGGAACCTAATCCTGGACTCTCTACTTCACAAAATGGCAAAATTAGGGGTATACTGTCAGGCCTTCGCGGATGACGTGGTCCTCATATTCTCAAGTCATCAGACCAGCGACTTACAAACATCAGCCGAATCCACCTTAGCTGTCGTGCAAGAATGGGGTGCTACCAACAAATTGAGCTTTGCAGCACATAAAACAAACGCGATGCTAATCACGAAAAAGCTCAAGTACGATACCCCAAAAATTCATATGTCCGGCACTCGGCTAAATCTGGTAACAGAAATGAAATTGCTGGGTCTCACAATAGACTCCAAATTAACCTTCAACGCACACGTGTCTGCAACATGTAAAAAGGCAGCAGACATTTACAAACAACTGGCGTGTGCAGCAAAGGTGAACTGGGGTCTCAACAGAGAGACAGTGAGGACCATTTACGTGGCGGTGATAGAGCCCATCGTCCTGTACGCTGCAAGTGCATGGTCTCCTGCAGTAGAGAAGCTGATGGTAAGAAAACAACTAGACTCTCTGCAAAGAGGCTTCGCCCAGAAGATCTGCAAGTCTTACAGGACGGTGTCTCTGACATCAGCACTCATCTTATCGGGCCTATTACCCCTTGACCTCCGCGTCCAAGAGGCGGCGATGCTCTTTAAAACCAAAAAAGGGCACTGCGTGGACCTTTTACCACCAGGTCGAGAATTAGAGCGCAGGGTGGGACCTCTACAAAATCCCCACCCTTCACAACTCATAACAACCGAGTACGAGCGCTTAGAGAACCTGGACCCTGAAACCCTCGCGAACCATCAGATAGTCGGTCCCCAAATATTCACCGACGGTAGCAAGATAGAAGGAAAAGTCGGAGCTGCCCTAACCTGGTGGAACGAGGGAAGGGAAACCAGGTACTCAACATTCCGACTAGAGAAACACAATACTGTCTTCCAATCGGAGATGTATGCACTCCTCAGGGCAATAAGGATGGCGAGGAAATCGAAAGACCGCTCAATTAACATCCTGAGCGATTCAAGATCCTCGCTCGATCTCTTGAGGAGCCCATCGGTTACTCATCATCTAGCCCTAGAGATGAAGCAGTGTGTACGAGAAATTCGACAGGAAGGCAGAATTGTGAGGTTCTTCTGGTTGAGAGCCCACGTAGGTACTCCGGGTAATGAGAGAGCGGACGAATTAGCTAAAAAAGCAGCCCTAACCAAAAAGACGGCTCCTGACTACGATCGAGTCCCAATATCGTATGTCAAAAAGCAGATACGCGAGGAAACGGTGAGGCGGTGGCAGCAGCGCTACGACACCTCCACAACTGGCATGGTCACAAAGGCGTTCATCCCTGACGTAAAGATCGCCAAAAAGATCATTCAAAACACGACACTAACACCAGTCGATGTTCAAATCCTGACCGGCCATGGAGGATTCGCGGCGTATCTTCACCGCTTCAA
The DNA here is from genome assembly GCA_951802675.2 of Boloria euphrosyne. Taxonomy (NCBI): domain Eukaryota; kingdom Metazoa; phylum Arthropoda; class Insecta; order Lepidoptera; family Nymphalidae; genus Boloria; species Boloria euphrosyne. The sequence goes on from OX637886.1 coordinate 5,023,072, forward strand.
ACTTAAGGACAGTCCCTCTTGTGTCTGCGACCCCGAATGTGAGGAAACTATATTCCATATACTACTAAAATGTCCCAGATTTATCCAGAGAAGGCAGGAATTAAAATCCAACTTACAACTGGATCTGGATCAGCCCTCCTTACCCACCATCATGGAAACCCGTCTGCAACATCGCCACAACCCACTCTGAGGCAGCGACTCCGCGCAATTCCAAGCACGCTGAGGAATCTGGTCACGAGGAGACCCACACCAATCACACCTCCACCCACCACCTTCCCCGAAACCCTCTCCGAGCTCATACTCGAAAGAGCGGGAACAGGAGAACGGGGCCTAAGGGTAAAAGGTGTGGCACTCTTCATGAGCTGCGAACAAGAGAGAGTGGGAATCAGCTTCTGTCGCCTAGAGAGTTCGGACAGAGTGACGGTGTCGCCGGGGCTAGCCCTACTGATAAAAGGGAGTACAACAAATACGAGCATCAAGTGCACAAAGATCAACGCACTCACAGTACAGAGGGAGGACAACCAACCTTACCGGCTGGTGTGGTTGCCACACAAAGTAATCGCACTATTCGAGTGGGGAAGGGAATCCGCCTTTTCACAAGCATGCTCTACGCTCTCAAGAATCGGTGGGGAGGGCGACGGCGCGCCGCCACATAAGATTAGCGTAGACGCCATGAGGGTAGGTTCTGTAAGAGGCGACGTAGCGGATCGCTACGGATGCCTACTGGCCTCATCACACCATGAGGTCATAGTCTATGAAGACAGAGGAGAAGACCTCGACTTCTTAAAAGGAGAGGTCAAACAACACTCCTCCTCCACAGAACCTCCATGCATGGGGCCCCCGCTCAGCGGGTCCGACCGCCTTCAAAGGCGAATAGAGGCAGAACGAAAAGCCTCCAGTCCTAAAACTCGTCGGGAGGAAACACCAAAAGAAGACTCCCGGCTAAAAGCAGTAGATGATGTCATCCACAAACTGGTGTCTCCAAAACGGCAAACACATGAGGACAGGCAAGCTGGGGCGATAAGGGAATTCTTCAGAGTCGAAAGCTCAAAGGAACCCGAGTCGTCACACGCCAGCCGCACTCGTGCCGATATGGGTCAAGTAACACCACCAAAGCTAAGACCAGCAACAAACCCACAAGACCACGCCACAAATGCATTTGTCGAGTTCCTGGCAGTAATCAAAGGAACCAGAGAGGTAAACCTTGCCACCTGCCAAAAAATCATGCAGGCCTACCAGCGAGGAAGTGAGAAGATGCTGGAGGTGGAACTTGACAAAGCTGAGGCAGCCATATACGACAACGACACTTCTCAGGTAATACAAGGGGAAATGTCCGGGTCATATATGGCCGCTTACAACACCACAAAAAGCTTCGTGGGACTGGTCGAAGCGGAGGGGTGTGAAAATACACCGTTAAAATTCGAAACACCCCCTGGAGACCCAATAGTTGTAGTAGCCAAGTGCACGAGGATAATGCTGGACGACAGGATACTCGGAATGGCAAAAACCATTTCGGGAGAAGTCGAAACCGGTGGTGTCCTCGTGGACTGGAAACTACCGAAAATAACGTGGACAAACGGGGTACCCGGGTGCGGTAAGACAACTCACATCATCAGGCACTTCGATGAGGAAAACGAAGTAGTAGCCACCACCACAGTCGAAGGAGCCAGAGATCTCAAAGAGAAGCTTGTGGAACGCTTTGGCGACAAAGCCAAATCTAAAGTGCGTACCATGGCTTCCATACTGGTCAATGGTTTCAAAGAGGGTACCAGGTGCAGCCGCTTAACGGTTGACGAAGCCCTTATGAACCATTTCGGAGCCGTCATCATGGCCGCCCGACTGTCAGGTGCAAAGGAAGTGGCACTCATCGGGGACATAAACCAGCTTCCTTATATCGACAGAGAAAATTTGTTTGAGCTAAGGTACTGCTGGCCAACCCTGGTGACCAACATCACGTGTGAGTTGTCTTGCACGCATAGAAACCCCAAGGACGTCGCGTATGCCATCAGCGACGTCTATGGTAACATCTACTCCTCGAGTCCATCTATCCACTCCCTGCGCATGGAAAGGTACACGGACGCGCAAATACCATCCACCCAACAAGGAACCCTATACTTGGTCCACACTCAGGAGGAGAAGAAACTCCTGATGGACCAAGGATACGGATCCGGTGAAGGGTCACGCGTCATGACTATCCACGAAGCACAGGGGCAAACCTACAGAGAGGTCGTCATCGTCCGGACGAAGAACAAGAGGCTCCGCATACACGACAGCGTTTCACATGCTGTTGTCGCGGTGACTAGACACACCAACACCTGTGTCTACTTTTCCGACGACGGTGACGACGCGATCGGTAGATTCATCCGCAGAGCGCAGGAGGCCTCAGCGAAGACCATCCTAGAGCACAACCTCAAAATATCCATCTTAAAACGCGACACGAAGGTCGCGGAGGAAGTGCTCGGCCAATTGCGGGATGGGGCAGGGCCCAAAACTTAGCGGGTTAGACTAATAAAAAAAAAAAAAATAATAAATAAATAAATAATAATAATAATAATAAAAAAAATATATATAATAAAAATAAAAAAATAATAGTAATTTACTAATAATAAAAAAACAGTGTCGGGCCTCGCCCTCTGTAGTTTTTAAGAAGTAGTTTGTAGTACTCTTGTCTTGAGTTATATTATATAAATAAAAATTGTAAACGCCTTCCACAAATAAATAAAGTAACAAAAGGCACGGGCGCTTAACGCCTGTGGATGAGTACAATAAAATAAAAAAAAAAAAAAAAAAAAAAAAAAAAGAAAGTAAGGTCTTTAATTCCAAGGAAAAACAGAATAACTGGTTCAATATGGCACAATAAGGATAAGAAGGACTAATTCTTGGCAAAACTTAAGGGATATATTAAAACAAAGTTTTCGAAAGTTATAGGTCATAACTCATAACAAAGCCTACAAAAAAGTTTGCTATAGTATGCCTGTCTCCTAAGGTACACTCGCAATAGACATTTTATTCTACACGTATTGACATAATTATCTTAGCTCATCAATGTGCGCGTTCACACAAAAAGTACCGAACCGATTTTTACAACTCTTTGTGTAGTCATAGATTATTACTAGGGTCAATATTTAGACTAGCTAAAAGGTATACAGACAGGAACATGAAGGAATAAGAAATAAAGAAACAGGAATATATTTTCTCACAAGAAAACACAATTTCTGATTTAATTACTTTCGCTGTAACATATAGATAAGCACACTCAAAACAAATACACATTACTATATGGAGAAATAGAGTCGTAATGTCACTATTGGAGAGAAAAGTTCGACCTATAAGAAAACCTTCATGCATAATACTTAAAATATAATACAAACTAGATTTAGCGTAAGGGAAGCCGCGAGTTCCGCTAGTTAAAATAAAATAAAAATTTAAAATAAGAGTAGCCGAAATTACTCCTTGTAACATTAGTCTCGTCTCGTAACTGCGAGTTAAAGTCCCGTCAAAATAGGTTCAGCTGTTGCAGAGATTAGTCAGAATAATTAGAAAATACAAAAAAAAATGATTTTTTGATGTTAGTAGTGTAATAAAATGATATTATCATTTTATTAATACGTGAAGCAAAAACTTTGTACCCCTTTTTACGAAAATTGCGCGGACGGAGGAGTATCAAATTCAGCACATTTAAAGTTTATATAATAGAAAATGAGTGCAGAATTCTAAATTCTAATACAATGTCAAACATAACCATAATAAATTCATTTGTATTACAATATTTATATAATTATGGTCGAATTTCGATTACAGGGCGGCCATTAGTATACTTTTCATATGCATTTATTGATTCTATTATTTTTTATCATAAAATGGAAATTAATAAAGTAAAAAATAACTGAAAACTTTTGAACAAATCTTTCGGGCGTTATAACTCTTGAGAGAAATCTTATAGATAACAAATAATTTAGTAATTTTTTTTCTAATTTCATTAATTTATCTGGGTTTAAGAGCGCTCTAAAGTTGACCGGATTCTCCATTTATACTCGTAAGAATACGATAAAACGAACCATTGGGCCTAGTTTTCTATTATATATTTTAATTCATATAATTTATCATTTTCTTAACATTTCTGTGTTATTATTCATTTATTATCAACCTTTTTCCACACCACGAAACTTGGAATATCATTAGTTTTTACAATAATTTCTAATCAGAGTACACTCTGATTAGTATTACGAGTAGTAGGTACACGTACATTTACGAAAATCCTAAGAAAGTTTTGTCGTCTTTAGACTTTAACACAATGATCCTGAAGATTGGGGTGGTACAAGCATGGAAAAATTTGGATACCAATCCAAACTTTTCCAAATTAATTTTCTGCAGATTTTTACCAAATTTTGAGTAGTGATCACTTATTACTCAGGTCTCATAACTTACGATACTTTTTTTTGTAGAACAATTTTCCATTTCCACAGGAAAACAAAATATTTGGTTTTATTGAGTAGTCCTTGGAAAGCTAGTTTTATTGAGTAGTCCGTGGAAAGCTAGACGTGGCTAAACGTTAAGATATACATCAAAACGATGAACAAGGAAATTGTAGGTCTTAAAAACGCCTATTTCATTAAATAACCATTTTGTCAGTACGTATAAAAACTGTAACTTAGTGAATCGATGTGTTCGTTTCACGCAAAAAGTATTGAATCATTCTGAACTAATCAAATTTTGTGCAGTGATACGTTACGAGGCAACATTTAAAATACTTTTTATTGAAGAAAAAGTCTTTCATTCGACAGGAAACGTCCTTTTTTTTAAATGTAAATACAATATTATGGCTAACCCTTGCTAAAATTTATGAGATACATCCAAAATAATATTGAAGTGTCTGTTTTTAATTATAAATTAACAGCTTTTTACTAAGTGCATATCAAATTATATACAATACGAACAACAAAAAACCAATTTTTATTTTTTGTCTGTCTGTCTGTCGGTCTGTCTGTTTGTTCCGGGTAATCACTGAAACGGCTAGACCGATTTTAACGGGACTTTCACTGGTTTTTTTAACCGACTTCAAAAAGGAGAAGGTTATATTTAAGAAATTTTATTTATATTAACAAGCGGAATCCGTGGCTTTGCTGTCCTTCGGGTTAGTACGTCGGGTTCGTAGAAACTGTGAAAGTAGGTATGAGTGGTTGCCGAAAAGGTGCAGGCCTCAAATTCTCTGCAATGAATTCGAACAAGAATAACCCGCAATGACGCCAATCCTAACTCCCGTTATTCCGCACACATTCACCTCCGATATTAAATTAGATTCTGAACCGCGGCCATCAAAGAAAATTAAACAACAATAGCTGGAAAGTGGAAAATAACTTTTTAAATATATAATTATGCTCAATATTATCTCGCCTAGAAGTTGTCCGTTGATTAAGCCTTCAGCATCTTGTTGGAGGAAGTGATGATAAGTTAAATGTATTTTTGGGGACTAGACTAGGGACGAACCCGAGCAGATCCAGGCCGAGTCACTGGTGTTCAAATATAAGCACTTCACTACAACTATGAAGATTTTTAATAATTAAATAAAACATCATAAAGATGATAATTTCGGTGAAAAAATATACCAACTAAGTATCAGGTAGTATGTGGTAACTGGTAGTATGTTTTTTATATAATATAATCCACAGTAGGTACTTACGTTTGGCATCAAAAAAGTTTGTTGAAAAACAAATTAATTATTTTATTATATTTAATATTCTAATCTTATAATTACTGTATTTTTAAATTAGTGCTTTACCTACAAGGTCACAATTTTAATGAGAAAAATGAATTTTATAATATAGGTACACTTGTGAGAATGTGCCTTATACTGATTATTATTATTAATGTAGTGATTTTATAACACTCTTTTATTGTACCCTCACCCAACCCAGGCTGGCCAGTCATAATCTATTTTAAAAATATGATTATTTATAAGTAAAAATAGGAATGTTCCAATTTCAAAACTTCCCTCTACCTTTTTTGCGAGATAATTTTAAATTATCGAGTCTCATTGAAAAATGCGCCATGAACATTTTCGCGCTGTTTTTTTTTGCGATTTCAAGTGTCGCCCGAAACGACGACGAATCGCGACGGACCGGAAAAAGTGTTTCGAAAACTAGTTCAGATGCATGAAACTTTGCATAGAGGCTGGTAGAGAGTACTTTAAGATTTATCTAATAAAAAAATATTTACCTATAGTACACTTTATTTTATTTTCGGAAAACTTTTTCAGTGTCCCATGTAAAAAATATATGGAAAATTATTTAAATTCTAAACGTCATCAATTAAAAGTTTAAAGCATGTATTATATTTTCGGCCGAATAAATATTCGAATAGATACCACTTAAGCTAACATAGTCATTAATTACAATCAAATCTATGAATAAGCTGCTAAAAATCAGAACATTATATTATACATTGATATAGAACCAGATTAGGTAGTAAATCAAATTATCCATCCATAGTAAAAGAAAACACTTAATTTTACAGTTATAATGACAAAAAGACTTACATTCAGTACGTTCTGCTGCGAGTTGATAAGACAGTGGATTTTATAATAAATATTATTATCTATACGTCCGTGCCTTGGTATGTATAGCACATATAGTGCAAAATAATATGATTACGATTGTCGAAACCTTGAATCTGTGGTGACTACGTCCCACATTACGCCTTATACCAAATAACTTTGTAAATAATGTATTTAATTTTAAGCTTGTAATTTAGCTGTACGAGTATTTCTCACGCCTGTGTTTTATTATAAGGCCGTAGTCATTAAGTTAGAAAATATTTTTACTTTGAGTTTATTACCATTTCTTTTATCTTATTCGACAATTATATTGTTTACCTTTGTATTCGTTCTTTGCAATGCCGACTATTTGTGTAAGTTAATATTTAAAAGTTTATTGTTTCTCATAACTCTGTACCCATGTACCATTACTGTAATTGCTTTATTACTTGCTTCACTGTTATTGTTTTATTGCTTTCTGTTTTGGGTATTCACTTTTGTCTTTTTAAGTTAGCCGACACCGACCGCTGTAGTATCTTTTAATTTTTACAAAGCTCCGTATTCTTGGGCAGTTCACTCGCAACCACGGTCCGGGTCGGTTCACTTAAACTACTCTTTGCCTTAATTGTTGATTAATATACACTTAATTGAGTCTACGAAGTTATCATTTCCTCTCCACTAAAACCTTACGCGTATAGCCCAGTCAGAGCGCCGACAAATCGTCACAAGACTCTTTAATACGCGTACTGCTTCCTCTAGCTGAATAGCAAAAAATAATTCAAAAATTCGATGATGTAGTGGAGTGCTATATAAATTCATTGAAATCGCTTATGTGCCCTGCTATAAAAATTAAAAAGAAAGACCATTAAAAGTGCACGGAGGCTTCAAGCCCAAGGTAAACACGATCTCAACACAAACTTTAATGTTCGGGATAAATGGATAATGGTAGCTAAAATTCTACAAACTACGTTATCTGATATTTACCCAATGGATAAAAGCAACAATAATGTCGTTTACATATGAGAAGCTATGACAAAACTAAATAAGCAAATTTTTTAGAACGCCAAGCAGGAATTAAAAAAACAATATAAATATTAAATTCGTGTGGTTCAAAAACGAGTACATAGTAAGAGCACGGAAAGATGAGAATAAAAACCATAGAGATTGAAAACCATGGATGATATCACGCGTTAATAAACAGCAAGGTTTAAGGGAAACTCAAAAATGTAGGTATTTGCTTTAAATGTATTTAAAAAATAACTAAGTCGAAATTTAAGAAAAATTAAAGAATGTATAAATACAAATGATGTTTTAATATTTTTACATAACAAATTTAACAATCAAGTAAACCCATATGTATTCATTTTAATATTCGATCTATAATTAAGAACTTTTCAACACGAGTGCATATTTTCTTCTAAAAATGCGTTGTAAGTTCTTATGGATGTTAATACTTAATATCTCAGACATATGTTTGGACATTATAACACACAGCGCAATCTAGTTCCGTGGTAAGCTACGAGGCTTGTGTTACAGATACCAGATAGTTGAACTTTAAATACATACATATTATAAATATAAACACTCATGACTGGAGTGCAAGCAATCGTGTTCAACAAATGAATGCTCACAGCGGAACTCGAACCCGGAATCGCTGGCACAGAAAGTAGGGTCACTACAAAATAAGCCAAGCGTGTCGTCACTCGTCATATACAATATTCATGGTTACCAAATGTTTACAGCATTACGAAAAGCACCTAGGGGTGATGTGTAATAATTTTATGTCAAGGAAAACAAATGTAGCATTCAAAGTATTAAAACAAAAAAAATGAAATTATTATGTGTACAATAATACTGCAATGTATCTTGCTGTATACCGTTCTATTAGCTAAGTAAAAACCTTTTGGTTGATGAACTTCGAAAACAATCGAAAAATATTCCAAAAATAAACATTTATATAGTGGTAGCCCAGTGGTAACGCACTCGTTTGGATAACCGAATGATGCGGGTTAAAATCCGGGTTCAATTCAATTCAATTATTTCCCTTAATGGCTTCCAGGAGTGCCAGTTGGGCACAGTTGACTTCGCCAATGTCGCGTAGAATGGAGAATACACGTTACATATAAACTGATCGGTGAATATGAAAAAAAAAAAAAAAAAAAAAAAAATCCGGGTTTTGCACCTCTGTTATTTTAACAATAAAAGCAATCATAATCCTGTGTGGTAGATTCTTAAACGAGTCAACGGTAGAATAAAGTCCTTCATCTATGATCTTCTTCACAACGCTTTTGAGAAACTTAGAACCACTTGCAAAGATATAGTAAATAACTTTGCAAATAAATTTAAAAATAGTGTGAAACAAATAATTTTAAAGTGCTCTAAGCTCCTATTGCTTAATAAACCATATAGCTCTAAAGCTACGCTACAGAAGAGCAAATACAAATTGCGCAGAAAAAAATATTGTCATTAACATTTTTTTTTGTGTGTAGATAAAATGAGAGTCATGTTAAAACAATACATGACAAAATTAAATCGTCCCTCTTATATAACGTAGCAAGCAATGTAAATAATAATGGATATATAGCTTTTTGCATGCACTAACAGATCACGAGATCACAAGTAATGAAATTAGTACAGATGCAGATACTTACCTCTTTGTATTTTAATTAATAAAACAATCTGTTTGAACTAAAAAACAATTTAATAGTGCTATAGATAAGGAGGATATACATAGGGATTTGAATATAAATCAATATTACAATGATTTCACACACTTTATTATCAATGCCTTATTTTTTAGTAGATTCTAATTTTCCACCATAAGATCCAATAAGAAACGTAGAATTTAAATTTCTATATGCTTAAAATTTAAATGTTTAAAAACTTAATATTTTACTCTCACATTAAAATAAGTTAAAAAAACTTCAGAATATATTTTCATACAATCTGCTTAAATAATAATGGAGTTTTATCAAAAATGAACTAATAAAAATAACAACTCAACACAGCCTGTATACATTGCGCTAAGAATTCTTATCTCTAATTTGAAGAAAATCTGATTAAGCACCATTACACTATCTAAGAGCTGATTTTCGATGAACAGATAAATTGTACTAACATACATATTAAACGATATAAATTACATGATAGTTGTCTGAGTACAGAGGTCGTTTCTTTCCGTCTTACTTTCATATTTAGTCAGGTTATAATTTAAAACGTGAATGGATGAAGTTGATGTGGCATTTTTTAATTTGTTGTTTGATGCATAGATGTCGATGTTATGGTATAAGCAGTTAAAAAAACAGCCATATTTATGACTATTTTATTCAGATCAATTCTCTTGTTAATAGCTTCAAAACGTGCCAGTTGAGCACAGACTACTTCGCCAATGTCACGTAGGAGATTATTTTATATAGCTCACGCTACTTGACAGCCGGTTAATACATCACACAAAGTTTGAACTTATTTTTCTCGAAATTTAGAATTTACGACATATCGATCTATCGATTCTGTCTTCAGTTCTGTTGACGAGTAGTTTTAACGTAACCAACATCATGGAAATATCAGCTCTAATAATATTGAAAATTTAATCTATGGCAAGAGATCGGAAAGATCCAACTTCTGTGGACGTCTCAGATTTATTTTTATCAGCGACTCTCCACAAATTTTCGTCTATTAATTTTTCACTGTAACAGAAAAAAAATAATGTTAAGCAATAGTTGTAAATAAATTCAATATTCATAATCCAATCTTCTAATCTAATATACCGGTTGTAACATTTAAATCGGTCAGTATGGTCAGTATGGAAGACTGAAACTATAAGACATACGAAGATCCTGTCCTTAGGTTATAGGTACCATGTCATCAAGATATGTAACAAGAAAAAACTGCATTCATACAATTAAAATCTTGTACTCATCTCGGAAATCAAACCCAGACGTTTGGAAAAATAAAACTAACTTTAGATATCGATTGTGTAGGTGTTATTAATGTTACTAAGTATGAAACATGATCTAAAATTAATAAAATGCATTGTTTTAATATCCTTTAATTTATTTTAGTAGGTGTTCAAAATGACTACTATTGTTTTTAATGCAACATTCAACTCGTTAAGAAACATAGAATTGGTGGCCCTCTCCAGATTTTTTTTATGATTTGGCATCAAAAATAACTATAACCCTAAATTTTCATCCTTCTACCACCAATCCCTATTTTAATAGTGATTAGAACGCGGGTGGAGCCGCGGGAAATGCTAGTAATATTATAAAAATATAAGTGCGTTGTTTGTTGTTGATACTTGAGAGCGACATAGATTACTTTTTACTGCCCACGGAAAACACGTTATATAAATTATAAGCCATAGCAACTTAATACGATATAATTATACGTGTACAATGTACGTAATCTTTTATACATACAGATTTGTAGATATATTTATTCAATAATATTTAGTAATCGTTAAAAAGTACCTAGTGACTAAACCTAAACGAAGCGAGCATGGGCGTACCCAGCTTTTGGCCTAGGGGGGGGCAAATCTGAAATTTATTATACCAGCCCCCGCACTTGTTTTACTCTTCATACTACACAAAAACACTACACGCAACAATAGGTGTATATATTATTATGCTGGTCACTTATTCTTCTTCCGAGAAGGTCACCAACCATCCCAAGGTGGTGTTGGATTTTTAATCCATAAGTCACTCAAAAACAACGTCGTAGAGGTTGGCAGTGTATCGGCAAGGGTAGCGTACCTTGTATTGAAAATAACCGATAGATACTTCTTGAAGTTTGTACAAGTGTATGCTCCTGCGTCTACACATTCTGACGACGAAATCGAAGCCATGTACGAAGATATAGCTAAGGCTATGTCTCGTACCAACACCTACTACACTGTTGTTATGGGTGACTTCAATGCCAAAGTGGGAGTACAGGAAGATGGCGAATCGAGGGTTGGATCATTTGGTTATGGACTGAGGAACCATCGAGAGCAAATGTTAGTTAACTTCCTCGAGGCCCAGGGGCTTTTTCTGATGAACTCATTTTTCCAGAAAAAGCTTCAAAGGAAGTGGACCTGGCAAAGCCCCGATAATACTACAAAGAACGTGATTGACTTCATTATATCCAGCAAGCGCTACATATTCAGGGATGTCTCAGGGTTAAAACTGGCAGTGATCATCGACTTGTAAGGGGAACCCTGAATATGAACATAAAAATTGAACGTGCGCGGCTAATGAAGTCGACTCTTAAACCTACACCACTCCAGACGAAAGCTGGCTGCGAAAGCTTCCAGCTAGAACTACAGAACCGATTCGCCATGTTGGAAACCACTCAGGACATCGATGACACCACCAATAGTCTGATGCGTGTGATCTGTGAGGTGGGACAAAAACATTTTCGACCTAGGAGAGATAGACAAAAGTCGAAAATCTCAAGTGAGACTCTGAACGAGATGGCGCAGAGACGCGAGGCTGTAAATACCACTCAGTCTAAGCGTCAGGTACTAGACAGGAATGAAAGAAACCTAATAAGGCGTGATCTAAGACGAGCGAATACCCGAAGTATTGAAGATGCTATTGCATTCAATAGAGGCTCGAAAGTCTGCCAACTCTCACAATTCCCGTTGTCACCTGACAAAGCTTAGAACCGCACAAGGTACAACCGTCTCCTCCAAACCAGAGATTCTCGCTGATGTCGAAAGGTTCTACGGGGATCTCTACTCCTCACATACACTTCCACCTGAGTCCCACCACGCGGAGGATCCACGAGCCAGACTTGTACGCCACCAAACAGATGAGCTTCCCGACATCGACGTGGACGAGCTTAGAATAGCTCTTGGACAACTAGAAAAAATCAACAAAGCTCCGGGTGAGGATGGAATTACCGCAGAGCTCCTCAGAGCGGTAGGAACACCGGTTTTATCAGAGCTCTCAAATCTCTTTAATTCTGTCCTTCACAATGGCACTACACCGGAGGCATGGAGTAGGAGCTTAGTGGTATTGTTCTTTAAGAAGGGGGATAAAGCCCTTTTAAGGAACTACACCTGTGTCTCTTCTGAGCCATGTGTATAAGTTGTTTTCAAGAGTTATCACGAACCGTCTCGCCCAAAAATTTGAGGACTTCCAACCTGTGGAGCAGGCTGGGTTTCGAAAAGGCTTCAGTACTGTAGACCACATACACACACTTAGGCAAATTATTCAAAAGCCCGAGGAATATAATCAGCCTCTATGCTTAGCGTTTTTGGACTATGAGAAAGCCTTCGACACCATCGAAACCTGGGCTGTTCTACAATCCATGCAGAGATGCCTTATTAACTATCGGTATATCCAAATACTACGGTGTTTATACCAGTCTGCAACGATGACCATCCAAGTACAAAGGCAGAGCACAAGACTAATCCGATTGCACCGCGGGGTAAGACAGGGGGATGTTATCTCCCCGAAACTGTTTACCTGTGCATTGGAGGACGTCTTTATAACGCTCGATTGGAACGGACGAGGCATCAACATCAATGGAGAGTATATAACACACCTGCGATTTGCCGATGACATAGTCGTCATAGCAGAGACTGTGATGGATTTGGAAGAAATGCTAAACAGTCTTAGTGATTCTTCAAGACGAGTGGGTCTCAGGATGAATCCTGACAAGACCAAAATCATGTCGAATTGTCATGTATCCCCGAGACCAGTGATCGTGAATGGCGCTGTTCTTGAAGTTGTAGAGGAATACGTATACCTTGGCCAAACTATACAACTCATCGACACAACTTTGAGAAGGAGGCCAACCGAAGAATTCGCTTGAGCTGGGCTGCTTTTGGGAAGCTACGTCATATTCTATAGTCGTCGATCCCACAATCCCTTAAGACCAGGGTATTTAACCAGTGCATCCTACCAGTAATGACATATGGAGCCGAAACGTGGGCACTCACCGTAAGACTGGTTCACAAATTCAAGGTCGCTCAGCGAACAATGGAACGCGTGATGCTTGGTGTTTCTCTGGCAGACAGAATTCGAAATGAAGTTATTCGTCAGAGAACTAAAGTAAACGACATCGCGTGCAAAATTAGCTCGCTGAAGTGGAAGTGGGCCGGTCATGTCTCCAGGCGAACTGATGGTCGATGGAGCTGAAAAGTGCTAGAGTGGACCACGTTTAGGCAAGCGTAGTGTAGGAAGCCCTGCAGCACGATGGACCGATGACTTGGCGGGCAGTGGATGGATGCGGACTGCCCAAGACCGGGATGCTTGGCGCTCATTGGGGGAGGCCTTTGTTCAGCAGTGGACGATGATAGGCTGATTGATTGAATTAATCATAGAAAATACTCACAAAAAAAAAATTCGTATGTCCATTTTTATTTAACGGACGCTTTTTGTTATTGTTCAACAGAATGCACCAATGATCAACGAGATTTTTTAAAATAGTGTTTGATGTATTTACGACATCACATTAGAAAACTCTAAAATTATCAGTGTTTCTCTACTATATTATGCATGTATTATACATATAAACCTTCCTCTTGAATCACTCTATCTATTAAAAAACCCGCATCAAAATCCGTCGCGTAGTTTTAAAGATCTAACCATATATAGGGACAGACAGACAGCGGGAAGCGACTTTGTTTTCTACACTAATATTATAAAGAGGAAAACTTTGTTTGTTTGTTTGTTTGTTTGTTTGTAATGAATAGGCTCAAAAACTACTGGACCGATTTTAAAAATTCTTTCACCATTCGAAAGCTACATTATCCACGAGTAACATAGACTATATTTTATTTTGGAAAAAAATGGGGTTCCGTAAGATATTTGGGTTTTTCGGACACAAGGTGTAAAAAATCAACCAGAAAAGTTACTTATTTTGCGTACGCTGCCTAAACTATAAAAGATAGAACCATAAAATGTTCTAATTAATTGTAGATCTTATAAATATCTACAAAAAAGTCCGCGACACACTATACCTATCTAGGGTAAACGACCCAAATGTTGGCATTCACCCAATTATTGGCACTTATGCATTTAAACTATAATAATAAGGTTCCTTTTGGCCCAAGATAATGTTAACAACAACAATATTATAGTAGTAATATTGCATTATTAAATTGCCAACACTGAATCTTTGATGCCGTTGTACTTCATTCAAAAGTAGCCGCTTAAAATTTCGCTGTGAATGAAAACCGATTTTGTTATTGTTTTCATAAGGTAAGTCAATTTGATTATACATTTCTAATTATGCTCGTTTAATTAGAGACCAAATGAGTGTACTTGCTTAATATTGTATGATGCTTAAAGCATAGTATGGTAACGATTTTAAGTGATAAAAAGTTATGTTTTCGCTATTAATCGGGGGTGCCAATTACTGGATGCCAAATAGCTCATAGTCCCATTCTTGGCACACTATGCCAATAATTAGTCGTTTTATAAATATTTTATTCCCGTTCTTTTTTATTCATTACCTTTTAACATTATTAACTTTACATTTCCTCTGAATGAATAACAATAAATTATTTGGTTATCCTATAATTGGCACAGTGCCAATGAGTCTAATACCAATTATGGACACTACGCCAATAATTGGGTCGATAATATGCCAATAAATGGTTTATTACATATATACGAATAAAGACGAAAATGAAGACCAAAAGTAAAGCGAAGCCTAAAGAAAAGAGAATGAATAATGATGATGAGAATTTAAAAAAGGCCTTAAATGCAGTCAAATTTGGAATGAGCAAGAAACAAGCTGCAAGAGAGTTTCATGTACCCAGATCCAACACAGAAAAGAAAAAGGCAAAAGAGTTAAAAGAAGAAGGTGTTAAAAAAAGAAAATTAGAATGAGAAGAAAAAAATACTTACACAGACAAACAAAACACAAAACACAGCTGGTAAGGGCAAAGGGAAGAGAAAAAGAAGTAATGCACATGATGTAAAGAAAAACTTACTAAATATTCAAGAAGCGGAAAAAGATAATGTTTTTGAAAATGTCGAAAAAGTAGTAGAGCTAGAATCAAATGAAGAAGAAAATGTGTACGAAACAGGATGATGATGTTGTGCCTTCTACTTTAAGAAGGGTAGTTAGAAAAGCCTACAGTGCATCAGAAATTTTTAAAATGCTTGCAGATTCAAACGATGATGAAATGTAAAAATCTGTTAGAGATGGATGAGCTGAGCTTTGAGAAAGAACCTATTTTTTAACTGTTTTAAGAGAACTATTCCTTGTATATAACCTACTTACAAATTAAATTATAATTTACGAAAATACCGATAGTTATATTTAAAGACAAAGTAGAAATAGTAAACGAATTAGAAGTGCCAATAATTAGCATTAACTGTGTCAATGATTAGGATTATAGGTGCCAATAATTGGTTTTTCAAAAAAAAATACACAATCTTATTTTTTTATTTTATACGACAAGATAGATTTGTTTTAGCGTATGATCTTAAAAGTAGATTATATAGGAAATACTAGAACATAATAAACATCGACATAAATAGTTTAAAGACAATTCTACATTCATTTGATTAATAGCCATGTCTTAAAGTGCCAATATTTGGGTCACTTCCCCTATGTCGAGTGAGGCACAACAACCATCCAGATTTTTTATTTTTTAATTTCAGATCAAATCTTTACTTTTATTTTTTTATGATCTGGCTTCAAAACCTAAATATAATCCTAAATTTTCATCCTTCTACAAACGCGGGCGGAGCCGCGAGGAACAGCTAGTATACTATGTAGTGATAGTGCATTCTCTAACGACAAATATTGTTAGAACATAAATATTACGTCTTTTGGTATGTGATTAACATGATCTAGATGAGGTACTAAATAAATAAATAAATAAAATAATAATAAAATATTTTTGTTTCGGTTCACCGGTGAATATTACACTAAATCCAGGGGGGGGCAGCTGCCCCCCCCTGCCCCTACCTGGGTACGCCCATGGAAGCGAGGGTGATTCGCAAGTATATTTATAAGACTTTTAACTTGAGATGTTTCTATATGATAACGCGATATTCTCTCCCAAATATTGTTAGATCGGACTTCGGAGTTTAATAATTGAGTCAGATATATTTAGAGGAGTCTCATTTAGAAATTAAGATTACTGTTAGGTACAGCTAAGTTACTCACGTATCTCTTTTTTAGCTTATTATTTTTTAAATGTTTACTCTGAGTTTGAGGGATAACGATAAAATAATATATTCAGTAATTTTAAAATAAAATAAAGGAGAAACTAATTGCCAGAGAAGTCTTCTTCATAAAATAAAAAAATATGATACCAGATAGTTGATATATTACATAATATTATAAATATAAACACCCATGACTGGAGTACAAACATCCGTGTTTAACAAATGAATGCCCCCAGCGGGACTCGAACCCGCGACCGCGGACGCAGCAGCTACAAACTGAGCCAAACGTGTTTCATTTTGCCTTCTTCTTAATAGACTAGGCTCTTTTATTCGAAACATTCGCGTCAATAATACTAGGCTATTAGCTTACCGATTCCTCATAATTTGTGCAACGACGATCTCATTGAGTTCTGACATTGAAGGTTGCGTACCACCAAAATCAGAAGGCAAATCCTCTTTACTTACATATTGAAATATTGTCTCCGATTTAGGTGGATGAAAGTGTACCTGTGTGATAAATAAAGCTATAAATATGATTATGACTTTGAAACAATTTAAGTCCAAAATTAAAAATACATTATTGAATAAGGCTTCTTAATGCCAGTCCACACGGTGCGTTGGGTTGCGTTGCGTTGTCGCAACGCAAATAGTTTACCGCATAGCCGGCTACACGGGACGGCTACAGCTTGTCACTTTTATTTTGAGATGTTTTCAGTTTTATAATATTGAAATTTTATTAATTTATATATTATATTCGCATTCGGATGACTTAACATAAAAGTTTGAGGGACACTCATGAGCATGGTCGGAATTTAAAATTTTAATTTCTCCAAAATAACGAAAATTATGCCTAAAATCGTTTTCTAGTTCATTACAATAGTGTACAAACTCAGCTGGAGGGTTACCTCCAACCTTACCTACAGTTATGTAGTCCATTATTTACCTATAGGTTCAAGTGAGTAACAGTCTCACCGTCCCCCAACGAACAGAAACTCATTGAATAGTTATCGCAGCGACATTAAAAAAAAATACACAATAATAACCATTTGAGCTCACTGCTCAATTATTATAAGATAGATATTAGGAGCAACCCGTACTCATAGTTCCATTTACATAATTTATTTTTGTGTCATATTCGATAACATATTCTTAGTTAATGTTTCCTTCAAATTTAACTGGTAGGTTAAAAGATAAGAGTGTCCCAATAAAGAAAAAGGAAACATTAAGATAGTGTTATCATTTAAAAAGTAATAAAAATAATATTAAGTGTACTACATTATTATAATAAATATAAATAAGTATGTTGGGACATTATTACAACAGCGCCATCTAGTTCCGCAGTAAGCTACGTAACGTGCTTGTGTTGTGGATGTCGCAGTAAGATAGATATAGCCGTAATATAGTTATATCCCTAGGGATATAATTATATACCGTAACATAGTTATACGAAAGCGATTCATTACTATCTCACTAGGAATATAGTTATAGAACGGTCCAAGTTTAGTGATATACTTATATTACTAGATTAAGTTCAGTGTTATAAATATATTACTTGATTAAGCTTAATGAAATAGAAATCTACCATAATATATAATTAAATAAAACAATATAATATTGGTTTTATCTTTATTAAAAATCTACTTTATGTAACCTACAGTTAGTAACAATACTTTGTGACATTAACACGTATTAAAGTAATTTCAATTATAATTAAAACGATCATATTTTTTGGAATTTAAACATTAACAATACAGTTAAAACTAATCAATCATGAAACATCTTTTAAAGCTAATCAACAGTTTTGAGATATCTTTATTTCTTATCAACTAAGTTGAGATCTTGGTTTCTTTAAAAGTATTTTTTAATTTTTGTTCAGACAAGAAGAGGAATCATGACATCTAGAATTACATTTTAAAAAATGTTCCTGTAAAAAATCGAATATACAGTGTTCTACTAAAAGATGTGCCTGTAAGAAGCATTCAGTGCTATGTAATTCTAGATGTGATGATTCCTCTTCTTGTCTGAACAAAAATTAAAAAATACTTTTAAAGAAACCAAGATCTCAACTTAGTTGATAAGAAATAAAGATATCTCAAAAGTGTTGATTAGCTTTAAAAGATTTTTAATGTTTGATTAGTTTTAACTGTATTGTTATGTTTAAATTCCAAAAAATATGATCGTTTTAATTATTATTGAAAATACGTCATAAAGTAATGTAACTAACTGTAGGATACATAAAGTAGATTTTTTAATAAAGATAAAACCAATATAATATTGTTTTATTTAATAATATATGGTAGATTTCTATTTCACTAAGCTTAATCAAGTAATATATTTATAACACTGAACTTAATCTAGTAATATAAGTATATCACTAAACTTGGACCGTTTTATAACTATATTCCTAGTGAGATAGTAATGAATCGCTTTCGTATAACTATGTTACGGTATATAATTATATCCCTAGGGATATAACTATATTACGGCTATATCTATCTTACTGCGACATGGATACCAGATAGTTGATATACTACACATATATAAATTTTAAATACATACATATTATAAATATAAACACCCATGAATGGAGTACAAACATTCGTGATTAGCAAATGAATGCCCCTAGCGGGACTCGAACCCGCGACCGCTGGCGCAGAAAGTAGGGTCACTACCAACTGAGCCAAACGAGTCGTCAAATGTATTATGTACTTATAAAAACTAACTAATACTATAAAAAGTAATATATTATTGCCTTTTTTTATTTTGTCCATTTTTTTTGTTGTAAGATTTTCTTTAAATAATTGAATTAGTCCAACAAAGTTTAAGCAAAATCTTACCAGATCAGTAATATGTTTAGATAAGAAAGGTTTCATAACACCGTATATTTTATCAATAAAAGGTGGAGCGTTCAGTACATGTACTTGCTTTAGACGTATTGGCATGGCATCCTGTAATAATATTAAACGAAATTTTATATAGTATGTATTTAATTTATTTTTACAAATGATAATAATTAATTAATTTATTACATAAGATTCACAATATATTATATGCAATGCAAATACATATTAGCACTTACTTCTTGATATCTCGACAATCTTCGTGCAGCAGAAAGATTTATTTTAGTTAAAAATTTTAATGTTAAATCTTTAACATCCATAATCACTATGTCTGATTCCGGTAAGTACTCATTTTCAAGAAATTGGACGTCAGTACAGAGGAAGAACAGCTTCGCATCCGTAATATAATCATAATTATCTAGGCCTGGATCATTTAATTGATAGATCCATATCACGCAATTATTTGAGGTTTTGATATGACCGAGTCGTCTGTAAAATAAAATGATGTATCACACACAATATTCTTTAGTTCAAATTTTAAATGATTGAGAAGTATATTATCTTCTACACTACAGTTAGTGATGCTATCAAACCAAACTCTTTCGTTTTGTGTTGACCCTTTCATTAATATTTGAAACAAATAAAATCGTAGCCCTCCTAAGGGCATTTCGTATTAGCAATACAAATTATTCCCATAGATGCCACTACCAGAATAAGTACATCAGTACATATAAATAAAACTGTCTTCAGCCATTTTTAACATCCCACTGCTGGGCACAGGCCTCCCTCAGTACGAGGGTGATCAGGCCATAGTACACCGCGCTGGCCTAGTGCGTGTTGGCGGACTTCACGTGTCTTTCGAAAACTTGCGAGTTTTTCTCAGACATGCAGGTTTCCTCACGATATTTTCCATCACCGTAAGACAAGTGGTAATCATGATAGAAATGATTCGCACATGAAAATATCACAGGTGCGAGACCCGGATTTGAACCTGCATCACTCGCTGGGCTACGACTGTAAATAAATTAAACTGAAGTGTCTGTTTTTATTTCTCGAGCGAAGTGAGAGTAAGGTAGTTCCACATACCATCATAATTGACCCTCAGTACAGTTATTACTCAACAAAGCTCGTTATAGTACCAAAATAAAACCTATTTACTATTTAGCTATTCTGCTGTCTTAAACAATTTTCACTTACACAATCTTTAATGCCTTTTGTAAGGGAGCAGACATGGGGTCTCTATTAGTTACGAGTTCAGAACAAGTTCCTCTGATGGTAAAGAACATCTCCACAGTCTTTTTTGCTTTTTCCAGATCATAATAACAACTATGTGCAAAGCGTATGATAAGATTTTCGCCTGTAAGAAATTGCAATAAATTATAATACGATTACTTAAAAATATATATAAAATAAAATAAATAAATTTCGATACATTAACAGTTTATAAGGCAGGGTCAGAATAATTTAAAACAAAAAGAGAAAAAACAGGTAACAAACATAATAATAGAGTCCTTGACCCTCCAGAGATTCTGAATAATCAAAAGGACTCCTAAATATAAAATGAAGTCATAAGTATATAACTCATTTATGTAAGTAGGTATGTACATTATACAGTACACATCAGCGAAGACCTCTTTAAACGAATATTATAATACTCGTATTAAGTATGATTTATGACTGAAGGTTTACATCGCGATCCAGTTAATTATACATCACAAATACTTACTTTCCAACAGAAAGTTGAAATTGAACGAGGTTTTTAATTATTAAACAGCTTACTTATTTCTTCAAATAATAAGTAATAGCTACAGATGCGAAAAAAATTATTGTTTAAGTTTTGTTGTATGAAAGAAGAAATAAGGTTAGAAACCGTGCGAAAACTTGCGGGGATACATGTTTTTTAACACCGCATAATCTTAATTTATTTTTATTGTTTAACATTTTAGGGTCCCGTATCAACAAGAAACCCTTATAGTTCTTCTCCGGTCTGAGGCTTCTATTTCCAAACTGGAAGTAGACTCACGATATTTAATGCTGGATAAAATATTTTGAATTTAAATTTGAATTTTGAATTTCCGTCCGTCTGTCTGCAGTTTAACTCAGACTTTGAATACTAGAAAGTTGTAATTTAACATGGAAATAGATGGATATCGTTCACGCGTCACGCCGACAAAGGTGTAAAAAGAATTTTGGAAAAAAAGTGATAGTTAACCTACTTAGTACTTACTTATAAAATTTAGGTACTCGGAGAAGTAAAATATTCGAACAAACTTAATTTTGTCTTGGTTTATTTTTTCTAAGTTATTGAATGTATTTCACTATTTATATTTTAAAGCTGAATTGGCGGAAATATCTCAACAATCAACACATATAAAATATACACTCTAATTGAGCCTTTTTTAAGTCTGTCGATAATATTCATAAAGATAATGATAATAGACAAATTTTAGAATAGGACGGAACTAACAAAACTGTAACTAAGTAGAAGCTGTACATAAGTATTTTTTAGGGAAATCTCATTAAACAGATTTACAGACACGTCTGGAAACGTACCACGAGAAAACCAGTTTGCTATCCGGCTCAACAAATGGGATCCTTTTTGTATCAAATTCGAAAATCTCTCGGAAATCGAAATCTATATTGTATAATATTATGTTAGGTGTCATATAAATATTTGTGATATAAGTTTTTCATTTCATTAGGTAACGCATTTAAGCAAGTTTTTCGTAAAACAAGTGTCATCTTAAAATTAGTGGACCTTGAGCTATCGCAATTTAAAAACCTTACTAAATAAAAAAAAACACCTTTACTAATTACTACTTGAAATATTGTTGAGATAAAAATAAAAATAACAGATTAAAATTATAAAATAGGTAGGTATGTATATTTATTAGAACACCTTTGACCGACTCGTAATTTTTAATAGGTAACACGAACAAATAAAATATAATTGGAATGCAACATGACATGATATTTTTTTTATTTTAGCACACAATACTTTATACCTCGATCATCGATGAATAGTTAACTATAACATATTTATTATTTTGTAAATAATCAGAAAATATCTCCAATTCGAAACGGTTTAAGAGGTCTATGGCCTATGGGAGTAGTTAGGTAGGTACCACACAACTCACAAGCACAACCAATTGTGTGCCTAAAATTACTAGTCTAGGCGGGTCTAATACCTATAATATAAAAACCTCCTGTCACAGTGTTTGTTATCGAATTCCTCTGAAACGATTTTTTATTTTTTTACAATGATATACTACCAATCCCTATTTTTAACCTATCAACGGGCGCGCGGTCAATATAGATTTATAACAATTGTAAATCTATTGTGTCTCGTTTGTTCGCGTTGACGGGTAGTGATTAGAACGCGGGCGGAGCCGCGGGAATTGCTACTACTATTATATATTCTGTGCTAAAATAGGTATCGGGTGACAATTAAAAAAAAAACAAGTACAAGAATGTTTAAATGATCCTTGTAAGTAAAAATATTAAATGTTATTATAATAGTACCACCGACGATTCATCCACTGATAAGGAGATTACACAACACATTTTTTTATATTTTCCTGATTATCTACTACATTATCTGTTTACATTTCCGCAAAAGATGCAATCATAACATGCATTTATAAGAAAACAAATCGTGCAAAATTATTTAATTCGAATCAGGTAATTACTTTATTAATACTTACTTATCGCCTATCGGTTAAGTTGCTAGCAAGTGCGACTGTACGTCATAGCTCATAAGTTCCTGCGTTTGTTTTCCGGGTAGCAATGAATATTAGGATATTTGAGCAAAAAACTAACAAATGAGCTGATGATATAAAAATGAAATAAATATGTAGGGACATTATTACAACAGCACCATCTAGTTCAGTGGTAAGCTACGAGGCTTGTGCTACGAATACCAGACAGTTGATATACTACACATAATATATTTTTTTAAATCCATACATATTGTAAATATAAACACCCATGACTGGAGTACAAACATTCGAGCTCAACAAATGAATGGGCCGCTGGGAGCAGCGGGACTCGAACCTACGACCGCTGGCGCAGAGAGTAGGGTCACTACAAACTAAGCCAAACGTGTCGTCAACTAATACCTACTGAATGACCTTGACCAGTGTTTAAGTTACATACGAGGATATCCGCCATCGTGACCGAAAACTCGAACAAGAGGATAATATTTAGTATAATGTGTAGTCCTATTACTAATTATCGGAAATAATAATAATTGTTCATAAAATAACGATAAACGCGTTTGTTACCGATCCCGGGACTTTCAAGTTCTACTGTACCAGTACTGGAAATGTTCATACATTTCACCTGGATGTGTTGTTTATTTTGAACTATTTTGCAACTCTGGTATTTACGTTACGGAATTTTCCTGTAGGTAAGTAATAACCAACATAAGCATATAGCTATGAGCGATTTTGCATATTTAATGAAAAAAAAAGTCGAATTAAGGATTAAAAGGTGCATCCTATGAAGTTATGCATTTTTTTCTTGTATCTAGTAAATATAACATCAATACTGTTTTGTTGTCGTGCAAGATAAGATATCATAAATATGTATTTAAATGTAAACACATTTGGGAATATTGATAAAAAGAAAAAAGATGGAAAATTTTGTACGTAGATAGGAAACCTACTCATAAATTTTCCGACACCTTGACAAAATAAAAACTTCTTTGAAAAAAAAACGCAGTACTTGTTGCGCTAGCGGTCGCGGGTTCGAGTCCCGCTGGGGATATTCATTTGTGAACACGAATGTTTGTACTCCAATCATGGGTATAATATGTATGTATGTATTTAAAGTGTAGTGTATCAACTATCTGATATCCGCAACACAAGACTCGTTAACCATGACTGAACTAGATGGTGCTGTGTGTCATAATTTCCCAACATTCATATTTCATGCACTTTACTAATAAATTTATCAATCATGAGCGGATATATTCGGATCATCGGGTCCTAGTCCTTAAGCCTGATAAAGTTACCAGAAAGAATTAATATTGTGAAGTGGGAAGTAAACTTGTGGTTAGTATCAGTATTAAAAATTTTAGTATTTTAAAACTGTATAGGTAGTTTAGGAGACCGTTTTAACGATTTTATAGTCACACGCGTCATATTGTTTTGTGTTAAGAATTAGTCTTGATTAAAAAGAGCTCTTGATAATAATTAGTATGAATATATTATCTCATATATGTCCTAAATTCTAATAACTGTCTCTAGAGCCTCGGATATACACAAATTTCTTTATTATCGCTGCGATTAGGCATTCGCAATAAGCACTCGCTGTGTTAACAGGCTATTCTCTACGAATATATCATAATCATTTGTCGCTATTTTAAAGGTCGATTCGCTATAATTCCGTTCACAGTTCGTTCTCGTTGTAGGTAATCTCGGTCTGGTAGGTAACATATTTTTCAGTGAGAAAAATATGTATGTGTAACAGTAAAGTATTACTCCCATCCTATTCCAGACCTCAGACCAAATGGTCTGAGTTCCAGACTACCATCCTATTCCAGTTACGACCAAAAATTTTACTTCAATCCATTCGACAGTTACAGTAAGTACTTACAGTATTGCAAGAGTTTTTCGTCATCAGTAATGTATCGTGAATCGTGTCAGATTGTAAGATGTGAACATGATACGACTTTACCAGACCGAGATCTGACCGAGAACCAACAGTGAGCGGTATTATAGTAAGAATTGGCTCTAATCGAGCATATTCTTTTATATTTTACTGTGTGCAAAAGCGCACTTGCCGCAAAAATTCACTGTAGGTAGGTATGTGACAGAGTACTCAGTACTCACTTGTAGCCATGCCGCAGATTACAGACTGTCGAAATTCTCGTGTAGAACTCGCTATATTTGACAGGCAGGCAGTGAATTGTCACTGCGAGTATGTAGGTAATATGTAGGTATTTGGTATAAAATGTAGGTATAGGATACATACCTAAATTTTTTGGAAGATGCGGCTGTCGACTAATCCATTCCTTCAGCTGTTCTACACATTTTGCTTGATCTGGATTAAGAGTCATTTTCTGGAAAAAAAAATTAAGATTCAATTCATTTATAAAAAAAGATGTCATACAACTACTGCCAACAATTCTTTTTTCACTTTTTGGATGTGCGTAGACGAGCAAGCTCCTATTGACAACTCTTTGGTCTTTGGATCTACCTGACTAATTGAAATAAAATGTAAGCGGCTATGTTTTTAAGTCACATAAAAGCATTGAGTTGTAATAATAACTCAATGCATAAAAGTCTTATAATAATGGTCTATAAATGCAAATGGAAGACATTATAATTAATGATTGATGGATAGGTATAGTATCTAGTATCTATACGTAGAAGATATCAAAATATACTAGTATATTTTTGGTGAACATACGGGTAGGTACTTTACTTATCAACTTTTGGATATTTAATTATTTAATAAACTTTACTTAAAAAAAGTTTGTTTGACACTTGACGCAAGAATCCTGTATTGAATACTTATCGCCCGAGATCCCAGACCCGCCAGACTTTTCTTATTTTCTCAACTAAATGTATGATGTTTATGTATGGTATTTGACTGTACACGGTAGTGACTAGCACTAGTACTACTGTACTCGCTAGTTTCCGAAGACGGCCAATTAAGAGGTACCCAGTGCTAAAATTTAGTCAAAATAGTATACACTTCTTAAAGCTTCAGTGCTGATTTTTACTTATATTTAAAGAATATCGTTAAAAATTTATAATCAATACTGCCTGACACTTTCCGTCGACGGTAACTTAATATTATATGTGTTGCGAGTTGGGACTTGGGACACTATAAGGTTATATCTCAATCCCAATGGGATGGGCCAAACTACTGGGGGGATCGAAATGCACGAAGTGTGGCTTTGAGTAAGAATGATAATAATGAATGAAAGCGTCATAATGGACTGATTGGTCTAGCCGCTTACAAAATGTATTGACGTACCTACTACCTAGTCTCCTGAACATCATGCATAAAAAAAACTCGGAATATTTCCTTGGTTATCAACATACCTGCTAACGTGAAGTTGTGTACTTATGTGAATATATTACTGTATAGTTTGCATGTTTTGTAGTTAGTTTTGTACATATTAATAGGCTTTAACTGTAACTTTTTACTGTAATCTTTTTCTATTTCTAGGCTAAGATCGTTTAAATGATAAACAAAGCACATTAAACGTAACCATACACAGATTTCATGTCTCAATTCCGTTTATATTTAAACAAAACTTTACATATAAAATACAAAAGTTACATTTTAGAAAAATTAGGTACTTCAAAGTTAAAGGTGCGATTAACAGATATGGTTTTTTTATTGACAATTGAAATGTTTGTCCCGGTCTACTTTCCGAAGCAAGGTCTTTGAAATATATTATCTAGCATAACATATAAACTATAAACTATAAAGTGTATAATGTATATCTTCAAAATCTGTCCAGTGGTTTTCACGTGATGCGGTCACAGTCACGGACATTCAAAAAATTCTAAAAACTATAAATTCAGCCTCTATTTCGTTGAATGAATATTTAAATTAGTTTTTAAAATATAGTATAATGTACAGATTAAACTAAGTTAGATTACATTAATATACTATGTATGTATAAATAGGTTTGTTTGATTTTTTCAGTTTTTTTATGAAAGAGTAAAACTTTGTGTAAGTACCAACTTGTTACCAACCTGGGAAATTGTTATTTTTTTTTTTAATCTTGCGCTACGCAATGACACTTATCTTATGCTTATACCAACTAGTCTTTAATAAATAGAACGAGCTAAGCTATACTATAATGTGTATAATAGGTATAACGTTCAATGAATGACGTCCGGTAAAATGTCCTGACCCTGGTCTTACGAGTTACGACCTCGGGGATGCCGGCTGCCGCTCAAGAGCTAGGTCACGAGCTTTGTCGAGTTTACGAGTATGTTTGTTACAAGTCATGTCCCCTTTTGCTGAATTTAAAGTAAATAAATATATATTAATGTATTATTTATTGGGACATTAAAACACAGCTTCATCTATTTTCATGATAAGCTGCGAGGCTTATTTTCGATACCAGATAAGTAATACACTACACGTAATATATAACCTTAAATATTATATATTTTTTGTAAATCTGGTATCATTACCTAAAAAAATGAACTGCGCTCGAGTAAGTCAAGGCATCGTTTTTTTTTACAACTTTGTTACCCTACCACTCCCTTAGGTTAAGCTTAAATCGTCATATTTGCAAATTTGACGCTTTTTAGTTAGTAATTACTTATCTTAATCAGACGCGCTCGAGTATTTCAGATGATCAATTTTTTTACATACCTATTTAACGGGTTCGCCTGAGCGTACCCCCCAATATTGAAGACTGATACTGACTGAGACTGACACTGGGGGTACTTATCAATATGTAAGGTATCCTACCTTATATTAATCTTACGCTCTCGAGTAAATCCCAAATTTCCCTCTTGGGCTCCCCTACTATAGTAGGCAAGACGGGGCGTTTAAATTTTATTCTCGCGACCGAATATTTTGCGATTGCTCCTAAGATATTCCTTTAAATTATATGTAGGATGGTGTAAATAAAAGAATAAAATAGCGTGCATAAAAAGTTTAAAGCCTCTAGACAGACAGAGAGACAAACATTTTTAAAATCGATCTTTTAATTTATCTATAGATGTAGTGTATGATGTTGATATGATGTAGAAAAATTTAGTGAAAAGCTGAAATTAAGAAACAGATACTTCGATTTTATTTATACGTACTTCTACTGTTCTAAGAGGTCACAATTATAATGAGAAAAAATAAAAATGATAATGATGACTGTGCCTTATACTGGTTAGGTACTTAATTCATTTTATTGCTTAAAAATGATCGCGTATGGTTTGAAAGTTGAAACTGGTTCTGTGATTTTTCGTCGCCTAGATATTGATAAGACTTATATGTTAAAGATCACTTCTGTAAATGTAATGTTCCAATATTCTTTTAAATGAAAAAATAATACATAAAAAGTTATGTGTTAATATCAAACAAAATATTGAGGATACTATTTCAATCGATTGAACCTTGAAATTAATAAACTATTATTTGCAGTCTATAATAGGTTAGGACTTAGGACTTATCAATAATACATCTACTAGATATTATAAAAAAATAATATAAAATGTAGGTAATATGTATGTGGTTTAGTAGACAAAATTTGTCAATATTGAATATTTTATATGTATAAAATGTACTCTTTTGTGGTACAAGTTACAACGTATCTCAATTAACCGTTAATTATGATTTCATTCGTTCGAGTAAATCTAAAGATATCACTTAAGTAAGTTCACATAGAGTCACAATCAAACCCATAAAAAAATTAAGCCCGTATCTAAAAAATAACATCATACCTAATATATACGTGGATAAATATACAACTAAATTAGTTAGGTTAAATAAATTTTAAACAAATAACCCATTCATAATAAAAGAGAAAACTTAATTTTACAGTTATAATGAGAGCAAAAAACTTACATTCAGTACGTTCTGCTGCGAGATTATAGAAACGTGTAGGTATTTAATAGTAATAATATTATGTACACGTCTGTGTCTCGGTACACATAACACTGCACTATATGATTACGATTTACGATTTACGAATATGAATGTCGAAACTCGAAACCTTGAATCGAGCGAACGTATTCGTCGCAAGAGTCGTTTATACGCTTACTGCTTAGTGCTTCCTCGAGTATGTTATGGAAACCACTTTTAAATAACAGCCTAAAATTAATTTTTATTCATACATATATGACTTTTATTTTTTCAGCATTTAAAAATTGTATTAGAACGATAAGTATCATTCATTATTGAAATTTTATTATTATATCATTTAAGAAAGTATTTTTAAAAATATTACCTACCTACTCCTAAAATAATAAAATCGGGGCTGAAAGTTTTTACAACTGTGTAATTTTTAAAGTGAATTGCATCTTTCTGTTACCTTACCACCCTTAATCCACTGAACCTATTTAGATGAAAATTAGTACAGGTAGTTTGATACCTTAAAAGAAGGACATTGTCACATTTTATCCCTTTCCTTACAAAATGAACATTAATGGTAAAAATATTAATGGGCAATAAATAATTACTCATTTAAGTGATATCCATATTATTTTTTATATAGGACGGACCTACTTTTCCATGACCTACGAGTATGTCTAAGCCTATAAATCTATTATCTATTCTATACCAAGTAGGCATATCGTACTACGGGATGAAGCGAAGCCAGAGTAATCAGCTTGTTAATAATTAATAAATAAAAAAAATATTTTTTAACATATAAAATAGATTATTATTTGCTATCTAGCGTTTACGTATTAGGCATTGTTCATTATATTTTTTTAGTTCAGGTCATACAAAGACTATCTATAATATCTACTAATTTAGTAAATACTAAATTTATTTAACAAAATCCGCAATTTATAGAAGTAAGAAATATAAAAACTGGCAAAAGATCATAATATAACACTGATATGTACAGCAAATTATCATAATCCTACGAATAAGTTTGGCGAATAAAAAATGTTCTTGTGCGGAATTATATTTAAATAAAAAAAATGTACTTTTAACTTTAAGTACCTACAGTTGTCTTAATTTGTTGAATAATTTTTAGACATAGAGAACTAAAAGACTATACGTATTCTATTATTTCTAACACGTAAGTTCTCTGAATCTCATGTTATATTGTGGAAAGTAGGTATTTGCGTATATATACCTAACATTGACATATCCAACATGTAATTTAAAAATTTAAAAATTTTATAATTTATTTTATAAATAAACAAATAATATTTTATATAAATAAAAATAATTTTAATAGCTGGCAACAATTCTATGAAATACTTGTATAATATGACTGGTATTAAATATTAAGGTAACTATTCGCTCTCTTCCCTTCCTGTATGGTGACGGCAATAAACGTCTGTTAATTAAATGCTCCGAGGTATTATTTAACCAACCCTATTTTTAGCCTCCTTCCTTGTTTCCCTTTTTCTCCATGGTCCTTCGAGACGGATATAATAAAATCTATCTTACTACTTTTTCTATCTGTTACAAATACTTATTTACCAGTTCTAAACAGCAATAGAATATCAAATACATAGTTCTTTTTGGACTACAGGTCCATTTAATAACATATCATTAAGTTAAACTTTATTATCCGTTTACATGGAACCATCGAAAACCACTATACAATTAGTTGTTTTCTTGTCCAATCTAATGATAGGATGGTGCGGTAGGAAATACACAGGATCTTTATAAAGATCTTATTGACTAATATCTATGATAGTGCCATCACCTTGTTGTATAGTAATGAATAGAATATAGTAATGAATAAAGTAAATCTTTATAAAGTTTGTATAAAACATTATCTTTAGGTGCTTAACTTTGTCTATAAAGTATAAAGTGCCTACGGAACCCACATCATAGACACATGTTTTATACTTGTTGCCTTAGATTATTCATATAATAATCTAAGCTTGCTGCGAGTTTTGCTACGAGAATTTATATTTCCGATTGCATGTACCTACCTGCTACCTACATACCTGCTTTGCTCTTTGGTAAAATTACGACCTTTCTTTTAGCTTGTTTTTACGCATTTGGTTTTTTTATTTTTTATTTTTATATCATTTTATTATTGACTTTTGACTACGGAACTCTAAAAAGTGGTAAGATACTTAGTACAGAAATATATAGGCGTGCTATAATATACATAGCTTGATATGATCTTTAAATATCGTAAGTTGTGATAGGTATATTCAATATTATAAATAAATTACTAAAAAGTTCCAAACTCCGCTAAATTAAAGCAAGTATTAAATATTTAAAAATTACAACGCTTCTTATCTAAGTATCCACTGTGAAACGCTATTAGCGCAAATGAGATCATTTCAATTCGTTTCTCTCATACTCCGGACAAAGATTTGATACAACTAGGTAGTGAGAGATTCGGAGTAGAACTTCTGCTGCAGAAGTGGCTAGTGGCTACATCCCGAGGTGTGCGAATGGGTAGGCACCGTCAACTTCTCAACTACCTGCTATGACTGAGTTTCTTGACAGAAAAACTCAATAAGTTAACTTGAAGCCGTGCCTAGACGTGCCGAGCTGTTTTGAAATATTTAAAATATATAATAGATTAAGATCCCAGAGCGTTCTGACATAACTTATTTTCACATGGATGAAACCTTCACGACTTAGTAGCGTCTAGTACTACTTTAAATACCTGCCTACTTGTGGAGCTTGCCCTGTGACACCTGGGCAGGTACCAGGTGAGAAAGGTAACTAAAAATATGAGTTATCTTACTTAAATTTGTATGGCTGATTTTTATATATATTTTGTAGAATATTATTCTAAACTAGAATTATAAAGTGTCAGACACTTTTCATGGACCAGAGCTTTTGTCAGACGCTTTAAAGCTGGACAAAAAATTAATGAACTTTACTTATTTTTTCATGTCTGACTTTTAAATATGTTATTCAAGTAACTATTACAAAGTTATATTTCATCAGTCAGACACATTCGAGTGACCAAACATCCCCTAAACACAATAATATATACACACCTGAAGTACCTACAGAATATAAATTAATAAAAATATTCGAAAAGTAAAGCACCTACTGATATGTGCATTGTGTAAATATAGCGGAAACAATAGTAGGAAGTTAAATTTGAGCTTAAAATTAGCGCCTACGTTACTATTACTATAAAACTATATTCCTACCAACATATTCCCTCAATGCTATTAAATAACTACATGTAAATTAAAAATAAAATGAATAAAAAAACCTGTGCAAATTCTTATATTTATTAGATACAAACAAAGTTTTTTTTTGGTCAATAACCCCCGGCGTCCTTAGAAGACCTTACCAAAATTTCATCAGATAGAATATATAGTTTAGAAATGCATAAAGAACAAACATACAATCTTTTATTTATTAGGGCGAGCGAAGCGAGACCAAACACTATCCCACAACCAGAGCGTTTTGTGGTACACTTTACTGAAAAACAGTCACGCCTATAGATTTATGCTTTAACATAGTAATCTAAGTTCACATCTAGATATGTTATCTGTCAAAAGAGATATATATATCTGAAATGGCTGGACCGATTTTGATGATTTGCTAGTATTATAATAAAATTCTAATCTATTCGAATCTGTACATTAAATATTTAAATTAAAAATCTTATTATATTATTCTTTTATCATACAGGTACAGAGGCTAAATATATAGTTTTTAGAATTATTGTCTGTTTGTCTGTCTGTGACGAGAAAATCACTGGACACGTTATGATGAAATTTGGTATAATGATAGTTGGTTATTCGGGTCGTCAGAAATATATACGAGTACTATATGAGTTATAACGTATCCAGTAATATATTTAATTTCAATCTAACAATTTGGTTTCCGGTCTGTAGAATGTGTTTTTAGAACATTTTTTACATAATAATTGTTCAGTACTGATATGATTTCTCAGAAAGAACAAATCCTGCAGTAAAAAATATCCTTTATATTGACCTGGATCCCTATGACCATACTCAATTTCATTAAAATTTGTCTATCGGTTTTCTTGTGAAACAGTCACAGTCAAACTGACAATTTTTTTTAAAGAAAAAAAGATTCAACTTGACAAATATATAGATATACATTTTGCATGGGTTGAATCTTTTTATCTTTTTTTTTAATAAGGGATCCTATTGAAATAAGGATGCAAAAATCTTGGATTGAAATTAGTAAGTATTTTCAATACATTTCAATTTTTTACTCTGAGAGGCATGCGCATAGTGCTCTCGCGCTCGCACTCCCGGCTGAATAAATTTGTGTTTAGGGGATGTTTGGTCACTCGAATGTGTCTGACTGATGAAATATAACTTTGTAATAGTTACTTGAATAACATATTTAAAAGTCAGACATGAAAAAATAAGTAAAGTTCATTAATTTTTTGTCCAGCTTTAAAGCGTCTGACAAAAGCTCTGGTCCATGAAAAGTGTCTGACACTTTATAATTCTAGTTTAGAATAATATTCTACAAAATATATATAAAAATCAGCCATACAAATTTAAGTAAGATAACTCATATTTTTAGTTACCTTTCTCACCTGGTACCTGCCCAGGTGTCACAGGGCAAGCTCCACAAGTAGGCAGGTATTTAAAGTAGTACTAGACGCTACCAAGTCGTGAAGGTTTCATCCATGTGAAAATAAGTTATGTCAGAACGCTCTGGGATCTTGGTATATAATATTTGGATACCGAATAAGGTTTCGCCTACTAAATTAAAATAGCTAAGTAAACTATTTCATCTTCTTTTAATTAGAAAACATAGTTGTCGTTCCCCTTTCTACTGCTATAAGATAACAATATGAAGAAATTTTAAGTTTTCCTAGAGTTTATATATTTTAATTTTTAATTACTATATGGAAACTTTTTGAAAAAAAAGTACAAATATTACTTGTAACAGGGTTGAAGGCACTGACCTCTATAATACCACTGGCACAGTAAAAATATCAACAGTATGGAAACTAGGCCTAATTGTTAAAATAAATACCTACACAGTACACTCCATCGGAGTGTTAGGGTTGTCGCTCTTAATGTTTTTGAAATTGTTTATTTATTAAAACATTTTGTTTTCTGTAGTGATCTAACAATCAAGTTGAAATACGTAAGTTGTTTACAAATAAAATATAAATGGGTATAATCTCATGGTGTTAATACCAGTAAAAGAGGATAGTTCGTAAAGCGGAACAGTTTAATATATAATATTTAATATAGTTGTATCTCAAAAAAACAATAATATTATGTAATAAAATAATAGCCGGTTATGATCGTGATCCTTACTAGCAAAAATAGAAAAAATTACAGTTTCATAATTCAGGTGTCGATTTAAAAAAAAGATTAATAATTTATTTTAATTACTTTATTAACTTATAATTATTGTTGACTATTTTTATTTGATATCGATTAAAACAATAAATCATTCTTACCTTTCAAAATCAGTAGGAAGGAATTTAAAAACGAAATCTTCGGTATTGATGAAGCAGAGTTCAAACAGCCGTATACTACGCAATAAGTTCGTGGCATCTTTAAAAAGATCGCGGTAATAAACTTTTAACGAAACCAGTCGTCTCAACGCGGCACACACGACAGACAGCACCGCAGCGTCCGCTAAGGGCACAGTAAAAATATGAACAGTACGGAAACTGCATACTTAACGTTCGAAACGGCACACTCACACAAATACGCGCATCAACGAGGCCCCTTAGCGGACGCTGCGGTGCTGTCAGTCGTGTGTGCCACGTTTGAGTTTATTACCGCGATCTTTTTAAAGATGCCACGAACATATTGCGTAGTATACGGCTGTTTGAACTCTGCTTCATCAAAACCGGAGATTTCGTTTTTTAAACTCCCTACTGATTTTGAAAGGTAAGAATGATTTATTGTTTTAATCGATCTATAATATAAAAATGAATCGCAAAATGTGTTGGTAAGCGCATAACTCAACAACGCCTGGACCAATTTGGCCAATTCTTTTTTGTTATGTTTGTTAATGTTAGGAGAAGGTTTTTATGAAAGAAAAAAATAAGAAAGTTGTGCAGAAGATTAGAAAATTTAAAGAAACTTTATAAAATTAACGGCGTTTGACGTAGCAGTTATGTCCGTTGCCATGGTGCGTGTAATGGTAATTCATATTATAATCAAGACAAATATATAGCGGGCGGTGCATAATAATAATAATAAGAATGCGAATTTTTTATATAATAAAATTTAACAACACAGCATTTAAAACTTGTCGCAATAGACGCAAATATTTATCTGTTACCAACTTATAGCATAAATATGTAAAAAATGAATATTAAATTAACATACGTTTCAACCAACCCTAGCGCTCCGCTCAGCTGTAGGTGTAAATTTCAAAAAGACGGCTGAGTTACGCTACTGTTCTATCTCTGTATTGTGATATTAGGCAAATAATTGAAATATATTAATAAATCCAATGATATTATAAGTAAAAAGGTGTAGATATACGTTACCTAAACGACATTCTATCTTCAAAAACGGCACACTAACGCACACATGAATACAGAATAACAAAAAATATTGCAATAACACACTACATTACGATTAGTCGTCAAAATAGGATGGCATGATTCAAGTATCGCCAGTGAAAAAGAGACAAATATAATTCTCGACAGTGCGTCGTCAACGCGTTGGTAGGCCAATAACCTAGTTTTAGTGTGCCACTTTTTGAGCGCGTATGACTTATCTACACCTTTTTTCCTAGTATATCAATGAATAAATCGAAGTATACTGCGTTCTTACATGTGGTATGAGATCCCTTGTGTTTTATTAACTTTGGTATCATAATTGGTGCATTTCCTAAATACACAGGATGGCATTTTTTTAAATTTTGTAGCAGCGTACCACTCGTCGCCATGCGTGACACCAAAGAGTATAGATAATATACTGCGTGACACAGACTAAAGGCAATACGTCCCAATTAGGACGTTTTCGAGTCTTCACGATTGCGCGCTCACAACATATCTATTGTTAGAATATCATTGTTTGAAACAGTTTTATTGATTGTAAAAACTTATTAATAAAAGTTATCGATATTTGCTCGTTGATATCGATATCACTAGTTTTAGTACCACAAACTCTCCCTACGTCTGACAGCGCCAAAATGGCGAATATCAAGCAGCCACAAAAGCACGTTGACAACAGCCAGTCCAGTGGTATTATAGAGGTCAGTGGTTGAAGGTATCAATAGTGTTAAGGTGTAATATAAAAAAAAGTAATTATTTATACCTTCATCCATATTTATATTTATTTTTTTAGCAGTTTGATGCGAGTATCACCCGAGAACAGTACTTTTGAGAGTGCTCGATTGTGCGAAGCGTTGCTGTAGTTGGAACATTCAACGTTGAGCATTATGCCGCATAATGCGCTCTATACAGCACTAGAGACATTGGAAAACTACCATAATAATTAAAATAAACGTCAGTAGTCAGTTGACATTATTGTAAATAAAATTTTTAAAAACCTGTATCAAATCTATTATTTTTGTCGGATAATATACATAACCTCTATCCAACCTCTATTGGGCTTCGACGCTGTCAGGTATAAAAGTTAAGCATGTTTAAAATTATCCTCTTTAAAGTAACATAAAAAAAAACTTAAATTAAACCACAATAATTTTACTAAAAATAGTTTAGTCATTAGATAATAAGTGTGAAAAGCGTATTCATGAGATGGCGCTATTTGCATTATGTGAGATGTTTTAATGTTTACCATAAATAAATTATACAGCGCTTAAATTCAGCGAAGTCGGTTGTTTTTTATTTCCTACAATATGCTAATGTGTGTAAAAACATAAAATTAATTATTAGCACTGGACAGATTCACTAGGACCCTACGGGCAAATCGCAACTCGCACTCAGTAGTCAGTGTATAACATTTACAACTATGCCTAACGCCTATTGCCAGTTGCCTACACACTCTCGCGGATACACTTCACGGTTATAACACGTTACACGAACGATTCACAACCTTGATAATATATTCTGTGCGCTGATTAAATTGCGGAAAGGTCTTTAACTAATCCATATATTAGAGACCAGGAGGACCATCGCTTCATACTAAAGCATTACCCGCCTGTCTCTGAAAATGAGTAGAATTTACAACGCGCTGCCTTCGGTAAGTAGTATCTGTGAAGTTAGCTATTAATGAGTATTGTCACTATTGTGACAACGTGAAGTTAGTCATTGAGACAACATAGCGATCGCAGCGCTTCCTTAGTTTGACAATATTTCTGAGACGCTACATTCTAGGGCGATGATCCTCCTAGTCACTAACCTCCATGGACCCTAACGTCAAGAAAGCCGAGAGGAAATTATGTTTCTTTTTGACACTAGATGGCGAGGCACACAGTGACCTGTACGTCAAGTTGGATTTTATGGATAAAATAAATATTTGTTTCTTTCTTCTATAAAGTATTTTTATGAATGTGTAATATATATTTTAAGTTATGCTAATCTAACGTGAAATTAAATTAAAAAGAATACGTACGCTATCGTCCTTGTTTTCGGTTAATCTGCCAATAGTTCCCCAAAACGCGTAGGTACGAGTCGAGGCGGCTCGCGCAAAGGCGTGTAAATATACAATTGTAAGGAATATTGTAGGTTACTATATAATATATTATATAAAGATGTTAACATAAAATTGTATGAAACTTTTAGAGATAACTGATGTGGTAAACAGTAATAGCCATAACAAATAGAATAAATATATTTGTAGAAAACCTATAAGTTATCGCAGAAAAAAAAAATAAGTTTGTCAACGTATTTCACTAATAAAGCCATTTTTTAGCTTTAAAAATCATTATTATATGCATATAAATAGATATTACAGTAAAAAAAATAAAATTACAATTAAAACAATTAATAAACATTTAACAATTGTAAGATTTTCAGTGTGTAACAACCTTTATTCTAGTTTCAAGGTAATCTGTGCCCTATTTGAAAAAAAAAGAATTTAAGTATATGTTTTTTAAAGTTTTAAACCAAAACCTGTATCACAGTTTGCAATAATAATATCATAGCTGCTATAATTTACAGAACTGAAGTAGGTATTATAATTTATAATTAAATCAATGATGAGTTGAGTGTCTATTTGGAACGTAATTTTAATGAAGTTGCCATAAATAAAATAATATTTTAAAAGCAGTAGCTAGTTAACTTAATTTTTAATTACTAATTTGTACGAAATGAATTGTACGATACTTTATTATACGAAATTGTTTAATGTATAAATTAAAAAATGTTTATATAAAAATAAATTCACATAATAAATAATTTTATTTTTTTTATTTTTAAGTAGTAACACCACCTGCTACAAGTTTGCGCATGCGCCGAATGGCGATATTTTCAGTGAATAATCTTTGAAATAATATTTTTTAACTATGAAATTTTATCGTTAAATGGTATATATTTGGGTAAAGTTTTATGGTATAAAATTCTATAATTAGAACAATTTAAAATCTGAATTTATAAATTACAGTTATAAAAGTGACTAAAGTGTACCATTGGTGGCCATTACAAAACCTAAACTTTTTTATCAGGACAAATGTCCATTTGATGTTTCGGCGACGTTGTGAAGCTAATCATAATTTACGTACTGTGTCCTCATCTGGTAACTTATTTAACTGTAGACAGTGCTGTTAACTTTAACATAATGAATCCTCCTAATAGATTTGTTGCAATACGATAGATAATTTTATTTGGGTTGACTTCCCACATCGAAGAGGAGCTGTCAATTGTTAGGGTTTTCCTATTGTTTTTCCCGTGGGAAATCGGCACATATTTATTATTTTGGAAAATAACACGCCTTTCATTTAATTGTGATAGGTGTCCCAGTAAAAGGTATCACCACCTACATAGCTTGTTGTTACTCTCCAGTGAACATAACATTGGCACGGCGACCCATAATCGTACTACTTATTTTCCGGATGAATTGTATCAAAAATTTTGTTAATTTTGACTTCTAAAAGGTATACTAATCAAATATATTAAAAAATCCAATATTTGACATTTATTCGCAAGTCGCCGAAACATCTGATTTGTGGTTACAGTGAGACAAAAATGATTTTGAGATAAATTCTATTTAGTGCAGTGGTTATTGTGTTGAAAAAAAAGCAATAAAGTAAAATATACAAATATTTTTAAAGTGTCCCGTGTGGATTGTTGGTGTGTCGTGTGGTATGGCGAGATTGCAGTGCAGTGATTGGAAGCTGTGACATGGACTGCGGCGTGGTGTGGCCCCGACTGACGGTGGGCATTGGGAGTGATCTGGGGTGTTGGGCTTAGTGCCTGCACATCTTAACAAGTATTATGAATAAGCGTGAGGGTAACAAGGACAAGGAACGTCAGAGCGACGATAAAAGAACTTCCACGTAAGAATATTTCATTTATATTTAATAGTATATAGTATACCAGTCTACTTAATATGAGTCAGTGTCTTCGTAAAATCTTTGGTCAGTTTTGAATAAATTTAATATCATAATATTACAACCTATTGCATTACCTTATTTTTGAACATCCTCCATACATAACAAAACTCATTTATAACAGTCTTTTTAATTGTATTTTAAGTTACAAATAATAAAAGTTAACGTAAAAGTTAACTTACATACACATCACTTCTATTTACACATGCTATGCATATTACTATATTCTTTATTTTTCAGTGCTATTATGATAGACATATTTTATAAACATTATAAATATGTACCTAAAATATTTAGAGTAAAAAAAACATTCAAAATACCAATGTGTTTGGTGTCTCTGTTACTAGGAATTTAATATTATTAATATTGTTTAATGACCAATACAATTCACAATTCAGCTGGGCATAAATTAATATAATAAGTGATAGTGGTTTTTAGAACAGTTAATTTTATATTTTGAAATAAAGACAAAATTCAACAAATTAGTAATAGTGATATAAATAAGAACCAATCTGATACAATATTTATTATACATTACATTTAATCAATCTAATGCAATTTATACAGTTACTTATACTTGGAATGATGTAGAAAATACTATAATAAATTGTAATTTACAGTAAAAAACTATTACTTTATAATGTTTTATTTAATATGCTACAATTACAAAAAAACAAAATTCATACCTTAATATAAATATATATTATTATATATTCCTTGCTATGAAATGAAATAACTATTACATATTTGTAACTTTTAGATTATTGCACTTACCTAACTAATTTGTATTCAGTTTTGTAAACTTTCCCTAAGCAATTGAAGAATTTTTGTATTTACATACTTACTTTGTTATTATTGCATATTGCCAATGTCAGTTTACAAGGGATAAAGGATTGTTAAGATTAATAACAAAAACTTTTAAAATTAGTTTAAGATAATACAGTAATAGAGAAAAAGAATGAGAGATGTAGCAAATAATAATGTTTATTGATCATTTACTTGATACACAATGATGTGACGGTAACATCCAACTGATTATTATCTTTAACGAAAATATTATCATATCTCATTTTTAGGTATCACACATAAGTTATTATCTATAACTATAAAAAATGTGGAAAGTGACATCTTTTTATTGATTCTTTATATTCTATGATTTATAATCCAGAAAATGAATTTCAATTTAATACCATCATAAACATATTATATGTAATTAACATTAATTCAATTAAGTAAGTGTAAGATTGTATCACAACCTATTATTTGCTTTATAGTTACTGTGCATTTCTTGAGTTCAATTAGAAAGTCTACGAAAAAATTAGAAATATTATATTGATAATATTGGTTAGATAAATGTGGTTGCCTAGCTGATTGATACACCATAAGATCTGGTTATTGATATGAATAGTTATGCATTAAACGTAAGGTGTAATGAACAATATATTGAAAATTGCTCAAGCAAAGCATGGATAAATAACTAGTGCATTATTATCTATACTTTATCTTATTTCTGTCACTGCTTATAAGGAACTGACCCTTTAAAGTCATAGTTTGCAGGAAACAGTCTGTAATATAATACCAATCAATACATATACATGTTAAAGTATAACCGTAATGTTGGTGAATCAGAAAATGTAAACATCTTGTATCACACAATACCCTTGATAATACTTCTTAATAAAAATAGCTTATCTGTAATATTTAATGAAATATTGTTGAACACATTCAATACTTTGTGTTAGTGTAGAAAATCATTAAGAACTGTAACTAGTAATATTGCATTGTAGTTTATACTTTATTGATATTATGTGTTTTAAATGAAATCTGGTGAGCCATGTTTGTTTGCAAAATTGACAAGTAATCTGACAGTGATGTAGTGGGTACAAACAAGAATGTTTTTCAGTCACTATTTGGATATATTTATTTAATAAAAACTTATAATGCATAGAAAATTGTAAGTATTTAGCTAACCTCAATTATTTTTTCATATATTTTAGCTGATTTTGTAAAATGTTATTTTTATAGGTTATTTTCATTATTGAAAATAGAATCACAAGTACAAAAATATTTATTATAAGTGATAAGTTATATTTGTATGGACAGTTAAATATAATGTATTTAAAATTATGTTTCACAATAGTTTGTGATGTACATTAGGGTGCAATTTACACTAAAACTTTTATTATATAAAATTATACATTCGGTTAATTAATAATTAAATAATATAAAATAGATACACATATTTTGTTTAAAGTTATTCTTATAATTGTTTTTAAGCTTGCCTGATGGAAGTGCAGCAAACTTTCACTTTTAGACTCAATGCCAATAACAGTTGGTATGATTCATTGCAGTCAATGTACACTGCTTCATTATGGCATATTACATTCTATAGTGTAATGTTTTCTAAAATTTTATGTCTCAATATAAATATGAATTCTAATGAGTGATTGTAATAACGGAAAAAGGAACTTAAATGAAAATATCTAATTATTTCTCGAATAGTACATTAATGTGTAACATATAAAATGTATTATTACATAATAATAAAGCCAATATTATGATGTTAAATAATTTTGTTTAGTAAATACACACCTCCATTCATTTACAAGATTACTGACTAAACACTAAGATATTCTGCTTGCTGTTTGTATAAACAACTAAGCTGTAATAATTAGCTTCCTTCTTAATATAGGTTACAGATCTTTAATTAGATTATTAAACTATACAATATATATACATTAATAAGTAATAATGTAAGAGTATTAATGAGTAAAATTACTTTAATTATAAAATACATAACTAATCTTATGACATCGTGAAAGTACCTGCATGCTTTAATGTGATGTTCAATAATAGCATTAGATGTTAATTAATATTTATTAATTCAAAATAATTAAGTCTTAAAAACTATTTCTATTAATAAACAAATTTTATTTGATTTTATAATTTTAATACTATACATTTTTAATTTTTAAAATGCTCTTTAAATTAACTTTTAATAATAATATATTTTTTCTTTTGGTTTGTTTACATTTAAAATATATATTAGTAAAATGTATAAGCTTGAAGAAATATCAATGTTTATTATTGACAAGCACAGACTCATAAATGAAATGTTTTCATAATTTTGCTCTACAGACCTGGCCTTGAACTAACAGATGTCAGTGAACTTGCCCTGCCCAATCATGTGTCATTAGTTAGTTTATTAATAAGATTTATCATATAAGCAAATTATTATTAATAAATATAAACCTAAATACTCAATTTTTATTCACTCATATATGATTTGTTATGTATATTGTGGAGATAATTTCAAAAGAACTAGACACTGACTTGCATTTGTAAGTAGATTATACTATATTTTAGATTATTTTACTTTGTTTAGTTGCATTTTACTTACATATTTCATTCTAAGGGGAAAAAATGTTTCATAATAATATTTTTTTCTGTTAGACTTATTTTTGTTTTACTAAATAAAAATATGAATATTGTTTGTGGTCAACACTTCCCTTGATTATTATTGTTTATAGTGCAATGAAATTCACTGTCAAGATTAAAATTAGATAATAGTAGTATTAGATATCTATTTTAAACCTTATTGCTTTGAGATAAAGGGGAAACTATAGACATATGTGCTACACATTTTTGGCGACTATTCTAATGCTGTATGTTCTCTCAATTCAATGTGTAAATAATCATTATTTGAATTTATTGTTCAGAAATTAAATGTCTCAATGGTGGGCTGTGGAAGACTTATGGCCTATGGGTATGGAAATTTTGTGTTTTTATTTTCTTTCACAATAACAAAGGAAAATTATTTTAAATCATTCTACCGACCTTACAATGTTTTTCCTTTATAAACTTATGGTATCGGAACCGAGGCTTGGCCAAATTGTGTTCCTAGATCGGTCGGTTTGTTACGCACATGAAAGTAACATGTTATGCACTAATTATTCATCTGTGAAAAATAGCTCTATATACGCTTTTGCGATGTAATCAATTGCTATAAGGGTATCTACACACTTGCAGCGCGACTGGCGCGGTGGGTGGGCGTGGTGGCGTAAGCGGAACCAGCGCGATGCACACGTCGCGGCACTCCGTCACGTCGTCTTCGGGCGTGCTTATGGTCGGGCCCAACTTCCGCGTCGGCAAAAAGATTGGCTGCGGAAACTTTGGTGAACTAAGGCTCGGTGAGATATTCCATAATAATAGCATTAATATGGCGAAAGTTAGTTTGTCTTTCTTTCACGGCGCAGCAGACGTGACTTTTGGTATAGGTATATAGGAAAAAGGCCAAAAAATAGCAAAAAAAGTATTTTATAACACAAAAAAAAACTAGTGGGTACGACTTATTAACAAAATTATTCTAGTATTAATTTAGAAAAGCATTTTCTGACAAAACTTTTGATAAATTTAAAAAATATACATACAGATTACATACGCATGCTTGTCACTTTCTTATTGCTTATATTTTAAGCGATTAAAATCTATATGTTTTATCTACATTTACCATAACAACCCAAAAGTAGAATTATTATATTAAGTATAACAAAGTTAAAAAACAAAAAAAAGTTAAGTCTTTTGAGAAGTCATAACTTAAACTTTAGATGTACTTTTTTATTAAGTCACATAGTAAATAAACACATG
This sequence comes from Boloria euphrosyne, assembly GCA_951802675.2. Lineage (NCBI taxonomy): Eukaryota > Metazoa > Arthropoda > Insecta > Lepidoptera > Nymphalidae > Boloria > Boloria euphrosyne. The sequence goes on from OX637886.1 coordinate 5,067,267, forward strand.
TTATGTTAGTATCTATGATAGCAAAAAAAAGAAAACAAAATCCTTGTAACGACTGTGACCTAGTTTTGGCAGTCAGAAATCTTAATATCATTCAGTTGCAAATAACTATGCACTACAAGAAGCAAATGTTTTTACACGCTTTTTATTAGCTTCACCTGTATGTTTGTATGTTTGTAACCGACTTCTTTGGGCGCGATTTTGACCCACTCTAAACGGCCAGATTTCGTTCAAACTTTGTAGATTTATCGAGGACCGATGACAATACACTAATTTGATATATAAACCAAACTAAAAAGTAGAAAATAAATAATAGTTTAAAAAAACTAATTTACAAACAGCTCCCTCTAGTATTGTATATAGATTACATATTGTGTTCAATAGATGGCGCTTTTTAGAAACTAAAAAGTAAAAAATAAATAATAGTTTAAAAAAACTAAAAATACGCTTTTTATAGAAAACCAAACTATAAAATAGAAAATAAATTTTAATGAATTTAAATTAATTATTTGATTTTAAAAAAAGCGTGGGGTGCTTTTTGAGATATTATCAAAATGATAATCACTCTACTCATATCTGTCGATAAAATATTTATAACTATTGACACCATGCACCCCACGCTTTTTTTTAAATCAAATAATTAATTTAAATTCATTAAAATTTATTTTCTATTTTTTAGTTTGGTTTTCTATAAAAAGCGTGTTTTTAGTTTTTTTTAAACTATTATTTATTTTACCGTAAGAGTTTAGCGACAGTATTGCAATAGGTACGCTGTAAACATTTTTGGGTATATCCAGATATATTATAATTTGATGCCCCCTAGTCCTGCTAAGTAGTCTTGTATAACATATTCTAACCTCCACTTACGGGGTCATTTAAATTATTACAAAAAACCTGTGTGGTACGGTACAGTTAAGGATATAACAAACGCAGGACAGGTGTTTTCAATGAAATCGTCGTACGAAATGCATGGCTATTATAAGCCGAGAGTGTTAACCGCTTGTCGACACTCTGTTGTTTTCGATTTAAAATATCTTGACATCTCGCGAACGAGGCTTATTTAACCGTTAATTTACCAATAGGTGCTGCCTTTTAACGGTTGCACTATAAAATGTCATGTCATGTGTTTTTCGAAGCGACACTTAATATCGGACTTTCACTTTTGGATTTAATTAATAATACTTAATTTTATAATATACCATCTTAAGTATTATTCTTATACGTTTCTTTTTGCTACAATTTATCTTTGTTCTGAGGTTTACTAAATAACCTTAGCCGAGTTTGGCGTCAATCGATTTAGCAATTCGTTTTTGCATCCTTACTCTACTAAGTAAGGTTGTCTTAATACAAAGGCAATTCAGTAAATTGCTTACGGCTTCATTATGGAGGTTTCTATGTAGTCATATAAAAATAAAAAAAAAGTACCTAATTCTTTTTATAGTAATATAGGAATATAGGAAATAGATAGGTGGAAGATGTATTAATAGTTTGAGCATTTTTTATATCTCAATTCTCAGTTTATATATTATTTATGTTCAAGAAACTTTCATTTAAAGTCTATATTTCATATAAATATATCGACTAAATATGCGCTGTAATTGAGTAAAATTGCATGAATGCTTCTTACTAACGTAATACTTTGTATGAATCATCATTATAACTTTCTCTTAAACAACATTTAGCTGAAAAAGCTAGAAAATAGTCAAACGACTTGTATTCATGGATTCTACGTTTAAAATATGAGTCGTTAAATGTTTGTTTCGCGAGTTCAATAAACTTTGACAATCGCCCCTAAAGTAATTAAATGCCATCTAAATTGTTATAGGTACCGGCTTTATGATATTAGTATTGCTCTACAATAAATAGTTTCCGCAACACGCGAAATATAAAATAAAGTTTAATGAGTAGTTATGTCCTTTATATGTTATCTACACTACATGTGACGATGGATGAATAAGTCAGCTTATAAAAAAATGATATTTTTCTTTGGAAATTCAAGACTAATACCTATTCTATATTGATATGCTCATGAGGCTATTTGCACGATATCAATGCCAAAACAATATTTAAAAATGTTTTTGTCTACTTTTGAAACTACGAGTTTAAGGCGTAAAGATAGCGAATCCAAGCGTATAAGGCGTTATTTAATTTTTAGTCATGGAAAAATACGAGTTCGCAATTAGCATAGAAAAGAATAGCCCACTGACGGTAGATAATTTAGTCGAAAGTAACTTACGTTCTGTCGAAAATTTACTTTTTAGAGGAGAAAAAGGAATATAAGTTATAATAATCCAAAAACAGTTTTATTTATAATGGTATATATTCGCGTAAATCTAAGAAAGTATTTTTAAAATAGATCATTTTTATAAAGAGTTTAATAGCTAAAAGACACTTAAGTACAAGTTTAGTACCATGTATTAGATGGCTAAATGCCGTCCCTACTCTATTCCGCCTGATGCGGTCGCATTTTGTATCATAGCAACGCGCAGCCCTGCTCGTTCATAATTTAGTAGGATACAATTAGTGAATCTTTTATTATACGATATTTAAAGTACGATTTAGTTGAAATCATTGTCGCACAACTTTGACCTTACGCACGTAAACCAAATTACCTACACAATAAGGTTTCTTATCGCTTATATCACCTAAAACTTATATGGCTCCAGATGGGTGTGATTGGATTGAACCATACGTCATAAAAGTGAATGAATACATGTGAAGCTATACTGGTTTAGTTTCAGAATTATGTAGCTATGGTCAATTTATGCAATTATGAGATACGATTAAAATTAAAAATGATGATTCTGCATATTTTTTGCTTACCCCAATTTGTATATTAAATCTCAATTTTTTCTTAATTTTATTATACGGCCAACGAATGTTCATATTAAGACCAATATATTAAAGTTTTTCTTTGCTTTAGTACAAATTTTTCCATTATTTTTAAATAAAAACTGTTAACATTAAAATTAATATTTTATAAACTATTGTTGTTTAACAAACAAACGTATATTATCAACCTTTCAACTCACCTTATTACATCTGATTAAAAGCTCTAATACTATATGCATCTAATTCTAGGCGGTTGTTCAATTTGCATGCATTATCGTTATCCTATAATTGCTGAATACATGATATTAAAATATATTATACTTATATAATATATTATATACCTATTATGTAATTGAGCTATAGCTAGTATTTATATCTTTTATTCGAACATTTATTAAAATAATATTTAATAACATTATATAACATAACAAACTTAAACTTAACTGCTCGCTTAATTGACTTTACAAGATTAGTAAAACTACCGTAGACGACGACATATGGAATGTAAATAAAGAAAAAACATCTCGCGTCATAACACAGAGGATAAAACTGTGACCTCAATGTGTGATAGTGGGGTAAGGGTCAGATTATATCGATCACTAGTCTCAATTCGCGTCGCGTGACATAATTCTTTGTAACCTTATCAGATGTCATTATTATCTCATGTGTTACGTCAAATTGACATGATTCGATGTAGACGTATGAATAAAGTTACTAAGCCAATATGTTAGGGTGGGTGGTATAAGTTATTTCAATATTGTAAGCATTCTCAATAATAATTAATATTTATTAACCATAGTGATCTGTATTCTGTAGTGAGTGATTCGTCGCTAGTTAGGTTCGAATCGCTAATTAGGACGGCACTATTGAAAATAAGTTATTTCACGTCATAATCTTTTTTTTTTAATATTGTTTTAGTTACAGCTTGTACCTATCAAACGCGCGAAGTTAAAATAAAAGTACTGTGCAATTTTTCTAATTTTTTTGTAAGAACCCTCTATGAAGTATTAGAAAACATAAAATAAAATAAGAATGAAATCAGCATAGTCGTTCTCAAGTTATCGCGAGACCAAAGGAAACAGGCATTCATTTTCATCATATTATATAAGATATTATGACTATATTCCAAAAGAGTATACATAATTAAAAGAGTAAGTAGGTATAACATTTAAGGAGTAAATATCAGAACGTGTTTTTCTTGCCAATTTTACAAAGCAAGATCTATAAAAAAAAAATTAAACCGACTTCAAAAAAATCTGCACTAAAAAGAGAATAATCTAAACTAAAAAGTAGAAAATAATACTTTTAAGAACTTTGTTAATTTTGGAGTCGGTGCCAGCCAAAGCAAAATAACCCTAAATAGATATTCGATTAATCTATCAATTTGTAAACAATCAAAATACCTGGCTGGCACCGACTCCAAAATTAACAAAGTTCTTAAAAGTATTATTTTCTACTTTTTAGTTTAGATTTTTCTCTTTTTAGTGCAGATTTTTTTGAAGTCGGTTTAATTTTTTTTTTAAAATAACTTATTTTACCATTTTTAGTGTGCCTTTTATTTAGCTGATTTAATTATAGTGACTTACTATATGTCACTAATTTAAAATCTGTTTAAGCTTTATATTAAACAACGAGCATACCTATTAACGTATGTAACGTAATAGTAATTAATTATCGGGTGTACCGAAGGGGGGGGGGGGGGGGGGTTGTTGTTGGTGTCCAAAGAGTACTCGATCTACGACTACTGTAGCTGTAACTAAACTACGAGCTCATCTTTATGTTTACATTCCCCATACGAAATAGTTTAAATAAACCACGTCCATTATTCCACCTAACTTCTAGAGGTTAATGAGATTTACCTTCTATTATCATATTAACGTAATAGCCTGGAAGAACACAACTATCAGTCTATATGTATGTATAATTTTAAAGGAATTGCCTTTCAACTCCTAGCCGTTGAGGAGTTGTACCTTCCATCATCAGCTTATCCACATGAGATGGTAATTATCAGATGCAAATCCTTAAAAAACTTAAGAAAATATATGAAAAATGTACCTACTATGTGCCTATAAAATTTAAGAGTTGCCATCGATTTCCCTAGGATCCCATTATCAGATCCTAACTTGGTGACAATGGGAACATCTTGGAAGTATACCCTACCAAACAAAAAAGAAATTCTTGAAATTGGCCGACAATTGACGCATAAATCGGTGAACAGAGATAAACAATAACATTTGAAGAATTCTACCTTCCATCATCAGCTCATCACATGAGATTACAATTTTCAGACGCAATTGCTTGAACAGCTTTAGAAAATATATAAAAAACATAATAGGTGCCTATAAATTTTGAAAGTTGCCCTGGATTTCCCTTGGATCCCATCATCAGATCCTGATTTGGTGATAATGGGACCCCCTCAGAACTATACCCTACCGAACAAAAGAAAAAATTTTGAAATCGGCCCACAGTTGGCGGAGAAATCGGTGAACATACATAAAAAAAAAATACATACATCGGAACATATAACCTCCTTCTTTTTTGAAGTCGGTTAAAAATAAGAAATATATAATCGAGTGATATTCGTGATGTTAAAGTATTATTTATTTTAAAAAATCTGCGAACTAAATAATAAATATTAATATGTGATATTTTAATGGCTCAAGAAAAGTAAACATAATATAACTACAAATTTATATTTTTATCGTATTATAAGTAGTACCTATGTTTAACAACCTCTGAATATTTCTTTTATAAAAGAATGACGATGAAATGACGTTCTTAGTTCATGTCATATTTAAAAACGTTATCTTTATTATATTAGTTCTCAAAAGCAAACGTTGTTTTTACCCGACTGCGGCAGAAGGAGGGTTATGCTTTTCGTATTGTATGGAAGTACTTAGCTCTGTGTAGCATAAACGGATTTATAGATTATAACTTGAAAGGTGTCGTTAGATTAGTTTCAATTGTGAGAGTGACATTGGTCACAAAATAAAGAGTTTTGCAAATGACTTACAAAAATGAATACAATATAATTGGTATGAGAATTAAAAAAAAATAATTAAAACCTGTCTGTACATAATGTTATGTACATTGTACATGTTTTATAATAGTTGAGTGTGTATGTCTCCGAATGCCAAATTGGGGTACTTTGCTCTTTCGTCAATTAGTTTCATATTTTTAGTTCTAAGCTTATTTAGTACTAGTGTAATAGTCTTTTTTCGAACCCTCAATACTTCATTTATATTACGTTAATTATACAGAAAAGAAGCCATTAGATAAACGGGCGTCGCGTCCTAATATGATTTATTTACTATCCATACCTCGAAATCTAATAAAAATGTACCTACTTTTGTTCAATTTCATTACGCGTTCTCTTCGCCTCACCTCTGTTCTGAGGGGGATGCCTGAAGCAACTCAGAAACCCTCTACCTTAATAGTTAATACAAATTCAATTTATTCCGACAAAAAGGATACAGAGCGTTTCTTCTTCAGTATATATGTAAGTAACTAAGAACAAGTTAAACGGCTTTTAGATTACATATTGGAAAAGTTGCAATGCATGTACATATAATACAGATTGGTACAAAACACAGGTGAAACAACAAGCTCAGATCTTAATATTCGTTTTACAAAGTGTTAATTGCGTACATAATATTTATGCAAACTGTTATTTTTTTTTATAAGTTCGTACGCACGCTATTAGTTATTTTGTGCAACAAGATTAGAAAGCAAAATAATGGAGAATATAGTATAGAGAATAAAAATGGAGAAAAGTGAGTTATGTATGTACACTAATATAAAGTATCTAAATTTTAGATGGATTTTTTTTTCTTTTTCATTCAGAAGATGAGGGAATGATGCTGTGCCCTATTCTGAAGTTGCGTATTGGGTGGTACAATTTTATAGAGGTAGATTAAGCTGTAAAAATTACTCGCCGCCCTTTAACCTCTGTCACAGAAGAAATATCAAAACATTGAGAATCTGTTTTTGGAAAAAAGAAGAGTAACTATAAAACATTTAGCTAAGACCTTAATGATATAATTTGGTAGCATTGATTCATTTGAGTTTAAAAAAGTGTGGGCAAGATACGAATGTTATGACTTACTCCTAGCCATGGTCAAGCCAAATTAATATGGCCACAGTGTTCTTGGATAGTGAAGACATTCTTATATTGATTCCATAATCCATGCTCAAAAAAATTATTAGACCCTATTATGCAATCTAATGCCGAAAGTGCGTGAAGCAGTTAAAGAAAAATGTCGTGGAAAATTGTCTCTAGGCGTGTTGTTACTTCACAATAACGCTTTTGCTCATCGATCGAAAGTTGTGATTAATGGAATACGCTGTGCTTGCTTCAATTTCATTGACCACCCACCGTATACTCCGGACTTAGCTCCAAGCGATTTTTACTTATGCCCAAAATTAAAGAGCATATTCGTGGAACTAATGTTAGAATCTTTTGTTTGTTTCGTTTTCCAATTCCAAGAAATTTTTGATTCATCCTCATATAAATTTTTGTCAATATTTACTCATACTTTCTTAACGGATTTCCTACAAACTTCTAACCCTTTTATACCATTTTAGACATTATAATATGTATTTCCAAATTCCTTTCTTAGTGGATTGTATTGGACCTTTTTCCTCTAAACCCTAGTGTCCAATTTCAAGCCTGTAACATTTATTATTCTGAGATTTCGTGACTAATCAATGAGTCGTATTGCGCTTTTGTGTATACCTATAATCTATATACAGCATAGATAATTACTTATCTTTAAAATTATTCACACATAAAAATATCAATTGTTCCTGTAAGATAACATTGTACAGTGAGACCGTATATCAATGGTATGCCTTATTGTTCCATTTAATTTACCAGCCGATAAGAAACAGGCTATTGAGTTTTGATAACGGAGATCTTTACGATGAACGATATCTGAGTGATCGACGTGTGACGTCAAGATAACTTATAGAGGTACTTTTTGGTAGCGGATCCTACGTACGATAGAATTTCAATTAAGTAAATATTACTAATAATTACTACTACTGTATATAAATTATATAAATAGAAAAGTTATAACTCCAAATTAATTTCAAATATAATTTCAAGAACAAAAATTGAAATAATATAGTACCAACATTTCGAATCCCACGTTCTATTGTATCGATCTATATCGGGGTTCACGAAAACTTGCTATTAGACCAATGTAGTACTTTTAATGGGTTTTTTTCTTAATGAAGGCTAAATATGATAGTATGTAAGTGAATTTCAATTACAGGCCATCTGGTGCACTTTTATCTTTATATAGGGTATGGATTACGCTTTACGCTACCAATGCCGAAATCGTTTATAGGCACTTTACAAATGATAATGAAGCTAAGTATCTCTAAATATGTGCTCGCGTAAAGTTTGCGTCATGCTAATACATAAATCTTACGGATTTATTGTTTCAAACGAGAAGTACTAAGACAATTGTTTTGTTTTCAGGAAAAAATCTCTACAACAATGAACACGTAGCAATAAAGATGGAGCCTATGAAGTCCAAGGCTCCACAATTACATCTAGAATATCGATTTTACAAACTATTAGGAACGCACGGTAAGTTCTAATGATTATCATAATATAATAGGCATATTATATAATATTATGTAAAGTTTTTGTGTTTCGAGACGTTAGGCTCGATATGAATTCTATGTTAAAAATATAAACGAAAACTTTGAATACCGATGCATTTTATACATGACTGAGATGTAATAGAAACTAAACCACAGTTTTTACCATTTTTGTCTGGTTCTGTTTACCCGTGCGTCATTCCAGAACGGCGGGAACTTTTCAATGGGACTTTTTTATTATCTATATAATGGGCTGACTTAAAAACATATCTTACTTTGATTACATTGGCAGCTTATGCTACTATTTCAAAATCTCATAAACTAAATTAAATACTATAGTCAAATGATTTGAAATATCGACATTTTATATATTTCTTTAAAATAATGCACGAAACTGTTAAAGAAAGATTTCTTAATTGCCCACTGTTATTGTAAGTACTAAATGTACACAACTCTCGTCATTGTTTACAAGATAGAACGAACGGTTTGTGTATATTCCTAGAAAGATTTCATAAGAGTGTAATATTTTCGCTACACTATTAAGAGACTATTTGGAGTACACCTGCTAGGGTAATAATAAAGAAAATAAACATGAATTTGCTGTCGATTTCGTGGAACTTACATATAATAAAATTATATAGATATTGATGGTAATATATTTTATACTTCTACCTATTGCAATGGTATCCTACTATGCATTTTATATTTTGGACATAGTATTTATATGTGTATTTTAAATTTTGTCGGATTTTCTTACATTCTATAATCACTTTTGTTTTGTTCAACCACTTTCTCAGAATACTAGGAATATGTTTTAAGATTTAATTATTAAGATAGTTAACGGTTAATACAAATTTCTCAGACATTTCTTCAAAATGTGTCAGTCGTGATGTGTTCCCGGACAGATAAAAATTCTAAAAACTATAGATTTGACCTCTGTATCGATAATAATAATTAATAACTGTTCAATAATATTTTCTAAAAAATAATTTATCAATGTTAATTCAACCCATAATTTTATAATAATTAAATAAGATTTTTCATTCTAATTTACTCAAATATTAATATTGGTCAGAGGGCATACCTAAAGTATACTACTTGGGTACTTGTGGCGGTCGCTACAACGCTATGGTCATGGAGTTGCTAGGACCCTCTTTAGAGGACGTTTTTGTTCATTGCGGAAGAAGGTTCAGACTCAAGACGGTCCTTATGATCGCTATTCAACTCGTAAGTTTTCGAATACAATATAGGTAATGACTAATTAGTAAGCACAGGTAGCGGGCCTATTGTGAACTATGATTTTGTACTACTAACTAACCTTATTAATTTCAGTTATAAAAAAAAAAACTAAAAATAAAAATAAATAGAATGTTAACCATGAAACCATAGTACAAAATGATACGTTGAAGGGTGCGTTATTCTTGATTCACGCGATAGTCCATGAGACACAACACCGCAACCGATATCGTATACGTCATACGTGGTTTCCTTATCGCGAGGGCATATTCTGGTCATGACGTTGTTAGCCGCCACAAGTGCTTTTTTTTTAAAAAAAACAGCATTGCTCTCGCGATTGAATATCGGCTTCTGTGTTGTGTCAAAAGCGGTTCGACGGAGAGCAATGCTCCTTGAAATGTAAGTTCTAAATTTTCTATCTCTTTCTTTCTCTCCCTACCCGTTTCCTCGAATCCCTTTAGCTCCCTCGACAGCGGAAGGTATTCCTGAGGTGTACTACTTCGGGCCGTGTGGTAAATACAATGCCTTGGTCATGGAATTACTCGGTCCGTCGCTAGAGGATCTCTTCGATTTGTGCGGCCGACGCTTCTCTTTAAAGACTGTGTTGATGATCGCTATGCAGCTGGTAAGTTTGTAACAAAATTTCCTTTAATTTCATACTAAAATTCCCAATAATTGTAATTCAATTTTAAATCCTTGAAGACTTATCAGTACAACTTTGCATTTCTATGTTGCGTTCTGACTGTCTCTTCTAAATTATATACAATAAGTATATATTATACGATAACATGGATCTATTGAATATAGAAGTATTTTTGGCTCAGATTCTTAAAACATTTAGGTCATAAAACCTGCATGCAAATACCATTTTAATAATGGTACTATATTTAAAGAAACAGACTGGCGTCCAATTTCTATGTTCAATGGTAATTATATATGTAAAAACTAGTGTAAACGTTTGAATACTTAATCTACAAGATTTATAGTGATCGAAGGTATGAAACCTAATCTAGAACAATTTATTCTAATCACCACTAATAATTGTCCGTCTCTTACAGTTACATCGCATCGAATATGTCCATACGAGACATCTAATATATCGGGACGTGAAACCCGAGAATTTTTTAATAGGTAGAGCTACGAGTAAAAGAGAAAAAATCATACACATCATTGGTGAGTTTTAATTTTATTTTATTCTTATGTTTTAATAGTTAAATGACATTGGATTTAATTAAGTGAGTGCAAAGTTGTAGTGTCTTAACCAAGCTGGTAAAAACATTTACATAAGTTTGCAAAGGAACTTGCGATCTGCGCTATAGAGACAGTGTAGTAAGAGATATACACTGTGCATTATGTTTTCGTAAATATATAATAGGATATATTTAGTATCAGGATGCCAGAAATGTAAAGAAACCTTCAGACTCACGCGGTAACGTCATCACAGTCGTGACGGTGGCTGTTATTGTAACAAAAACATATTGTATCAAAAAGTATGAAAACAATTAAATATATAAGTGTGTCGCTACAAAAAGTGACCCAATACTCGCATACCTAGTTTATACGAGTTCAATGATTCATTTTTAATGTGTTGAACATGTTTTCCATGAACAATTACATATTATTATGAAGTGAAAACGACTACTTGCTTTTAGATGAATTTAATAGGGAATAAATATAAGAATTTAAAAACAAAAATAATATTATATTATGACATAAGTACAAACTAATGCTATTGCTACTAAAAAGAGTGCCGAATTTTAATCAAATCTGACAATAATATGATTGATAATTTTGTGAATTGTTATCGGAACGTTTGTTGATAAATCGTCTGTGATAGTGTCTGGTCCATCAAGATAATTATAAATCACTTTAGTATAATTAAATAAGTAATATGCTTAATGGAGGTCAGTCTAGAAGTCTACAATTTAGTTGTTTCGCTCGGCACCTTGATAGGGCCCAGTTTTCGCCAATCGATAGCCACTTGGCCTTCGTAATCCCATTATGCACTGCAGACAATGTGGATAGGAAACCGTTACGACGTCAGCTTGCTTTCTGACTTTTTTGTTTTTTATAAACTACTTAATTAGAAAATTATAATATATATTTTGCTTGTATTATTATTTATAACATTTTAATGCTTTAAAATCATTTAAATGTATGTTTAAGACATGGTCTGAAGCACGTGCTATAAAAAGTAGCAACGTTACGTAAAACAAGAAATCTTTATGAAAGTAAATTCCATTAGATCCATAACAATACATATGATAACTGATAACGTGATATTATAATGCGGCACTATATGTGTCGTTAGGTAACGCGGTACATTGAATGCGGGTGAGTGAGGTAATTCAATCTAGGCGATAGAGAGGTTTGCGGTTGAAGTACAGTATTTATAATTGTTACCCTCGACTTTGCTTTTGCTATTATAGGTATATCATTTGCATTAGTAACTAGTTGGTATGAGTTGAACTTCGAAAAAAACAAATCCGATTTAAACTATTTGGGATTGGCCCCAATTTAAAAGATAGGATAGTTTTATCTTTGACATTTCTTTCTTTAAATGGAAAGATTAATGATTTTCAAATCTTGCTAGGGATTCCGAAGAGGGTACGTGAGAAACGGCTACTCTAAGATTCATAATATTCTATAATAATTTAAATCTGTAATATGTTTTAAGATATTCATTTTAATTTTTTATCGATTTACATCGTATCAAATTCTATTTAATTGGAATTTACTGAATAATGTTCTGTTAAAAATAGCTTCGTAAAAAGTAATTAATATTATACCAGTTATTTATTATTAATGTGTAAAAGAGTAAAATGTTTACTGTGTGTATGTTCATTGTGGGTTATCCTTGGGAAATATATGTATAAAATAAAGATACATTATATTATACCATTAGACTTTTCATAGACTTTTTTAAGTAGTTTTTAGTTTTAGTCCTTGTATTTTAAGCCTTTTTTGAACAATGATATGTATGTAGGTTATACTTATATACACATGGTCGATACATTTTTTTAAATGATATATGCGTGATAGTAGCGTGCCCATTATAAAAATCTGTTTTGTGACCTAAGAAGAGTTTGCGGAGAAACACAAAAAAACAACTTTGCTTGTACAATGTAAAGATGAGTCCAAAACAAATAAAACAAAAAAAAAATGTCATAAATCCATACAATTAGGCCAATTTTAATTCTTTATTGACCAACAAAGGCTAAATCAGAATATTACTTAAGTACAAACAAAATGATTAAGAAGCGCCTCCATTATGTGCAGTTGATAAGGAAAGTGAATCATATCTTTCCAACAATAGCATCTTCTAAGTATTATAAGTTCCCACATAGAAGCAACTTTCTGCTTATTTTACAACACTATTTATTGTATCTTTTGCGAGTATATACTGTTTTATCCGACTACGCAAGAAAAAGTATTATGATTTTTGTCTATTTATTATTTTGGCAAGCCCTGTCGCCTTAACAGCTTCATAAGTTTTTGAGAAGTGCCGTTTGAGTCGTTTTAATCGTGTGTAAAATCAATACTGGAGATATCAAAATTATAAAAATTAAAATTACGGATTTTTGGCGCCAAAGAATGTCATATCATTAATTCTAATTATACTAAAGACAAAGAGAAATGAATATGAAATATTAAAGCAAAGATTTTTCATTTCTGGTTTTGTTGTTTGGAGCATTTAACTGTTCTTAGAAAACCGATGTTCAATAGTTATCATTCAAGTTTATTAGTAACAATATATTTTAATTTTTAGTTTTATTTTATATGTTAAAATGACCTACTTTTTGAAGAATAGTATAGTTATAGTATATTTTATATTAATTGGATGATTAGATTAGGTTATGCATTTTATCTACCGAGTTCTCGGATTTGGAAAATGTTGATTCAATTTTAGTGTTTCTCAGTTATATTTTGTTATTTTTTGCTACCATTGTTCTCGTTGAAGCGTGTTTGTCAGGATTCGATTCCTATTTAAGGAATATTTGTTAACATCTTGAGCGAAAAACACATACAAACTACCTATAAAGTGTAGAAAGTATCTCTAAAAGTACTAGTCCCTTTTTGTTCGTGATGTAGGTACTCCGAATTTAAAACGATTTAAACATATCTTTCTTTTCGTATTTTCCTTCTTTATAAAATATCTGTTGATAATTTAGTAGATCCTTCAATGTAACTATAAGAGATTTCGTTTTCAGATTTCGGTTTGGCCAAAGAATATATAGACTTAGAGACAAACAAACATATCCCATACCGGGAGCACAAGTCGCTCACAGGGACCGCGAGATACATGTCAATAAATACACATTTAGGAAAAGGTAAGTATTGTCATGATTGTTTTAAGTTTATTTACTTTTCATTTAATTATATTTAAGTGTAACTTATGTATATGACCTCATGTTTGGCTCACTTTGTGGTGATCTACTTGCTGTTGCTGAGCCAGTGGTCGCGGGTTCGAAGCCCGTTGGGGGCATTCACTTGTGTGATGAGCACAAATGTTTGTTTTTCATTAATGGTTTTATTTAATGTAATATATGTTTAGTGTATCGACTATCTGGTATCCATAGCGCAAGCCTCGAAGCTATATATTACGTTATATTTTCAAGTTTTTGATACAGTTATTAGAAAGTATCTCATTAAAGGTACAGTAAGATGATCTTGGTACTCCATAAGTACTTAGTAAAACGAAAAAGACAATTTATGGTCTTATACACATATTTATATGGTTTTTAGCACACATATAGTTAAAAAAGCGGGATTTAATTTCATAATGTTCGCTCTTTTTCATCATTGTTTTGTTTTTATTTAATTATTGCATTTCTTATTGAATAAACGATAAAAACATTTGTATGAAAAGGCAATGTAGCTTAGTATTTTTGAAGCACTGTAAATATGCTAGCGAGATAATAAAATAGTTTTTTAATGAATGATTACTTATGACTCATGTTTGGTAAAAATGCTTGACACGAACTTGAATTAGCTTATCTATACGCAGCTATAACATAATTTGTAATAAAATAAAACTTATCAAGAGCAATTTGTAATAGTAAAACGGTATATTCTTTCCAGAACAATCTAGACGCGACGACCTGGAGGCTCTGGGGCATATGTTTATGTATTTTTTACGTGGTTCCTTACCCTGGCAGGGTTTAAAAGCTGATACACTCAAAGAAAGATACCAAAAAATCGGTGATACGAAACGAGCTACTCCCATTGAGGTAACTTATATTATCTTATAATTATGTTGATCTAAGAATAATTCGCTCTTAACATAGGATTATTAAGTTTATAGGCAAGATAAGTGATAAAAATGTATGTATTTTTAAGTGAAATTGTAAATCTGGGAATTTTGACATTAGCGTAGAAAAAATGCGATAAAAGTTACATTACAAAAGAATCAATTATAGAGAAATTAATACAAAAGATTAAGTTCTTTTTAGGTTATCTAGTTACTAATTTAATTGATTTATATGAATGTCCGCCTTCCAGTGGATCTGAATAATAGTCTGTAGTTTTCCTTGCCATAGAGAGAAGTTTGACATTGAATCAATTCTAATTATATCAAATTCCCATAATATATTGTAGTATGAAATAATTTATTTTAGTCGCTTTTCGACATTAAATAAGTATATTATTTAGTCTTAATTAGTACATAAGTCGGTATTTTTATATTTTAAGTATCGTATTTCTTTCGACAATGTACTATGGAAAGGAAATATCGTTGCTTTGTACATTTTTAGGATATTGAATATCAACGTGGTATGAATATTAATGGCATCTGATTGAAGGATACATTGTCACCTGCTTAGCCCCTAACCGAAGTTTATACATATTTTAAATATGTCTATTTAAAACTTGCTTTAAATAGTTTATAATATAATATAACGATAACGATTTCAATTCCTAGGTTTTGTTGATACATGAAGATCTGATATTTTCATGTGCGAATTATCTTCAACTTGATTTATTTGATTTTCGATGTAAAAAACATTGTGTTTGCATGTTTAAAGAAACGTATCAAGTTTTTGAAAGACGTGGAGTCCTTCAAACCACATTTGATCATTATGGTGAAATATGACCGCATCGCGCTCAATATACTAAGAGGTCTTCCCATACCCAATGTATGGGATATTAAAAATTCTAATATAAATTTCGTGTCATAGTGTTTGTTATCGAATTTCTCCGAAACGGCCGAAGATAATTTTTTTTAGTATGATTGGTGGGTCTGACAAAATGGTCGCAGGCTATTCTATATTCCCCTAGATCCCCTGAAAAGGGTGGCTTTGTCCAGATTTTATTTTAAGACCAAATTATTATTTTTCCTTTTTTTTGTGATTTGGCATCAAAAAATACTTATAACCCTGAATTTTCATCCTACCACCAATATCCATTTTTCAATAGTGATTAGAACGCGGGCAGAGCCGCGGGAATTGCTAGTTTAATATAAAAAAGTGCGTGCGTACAAAGTACACATGTCAGAAGTGAAACTTCTTTGTTTATTATAACTCACTGTATAAATACTAATGATATTGTAACTTCACTTCAAGTCGTTTATATCTATACTAATCTAAAGCTTTAGATTTCCGAGACTTAAAACCCCACGGTTGCGTTAAACGTTTAACGCAACCTTGTAGGAAGTCGCATAAGAAGTTTTACTTCAATAATTTCCA
This sequence comes from Boloria euphrosyne, assembly GCA_951802675.2. Lineage (NCBI taxonomy): Eukaryota > Metazoa > Arthropoda > Insecta > Lepidoptera > Nymphalidae > Boloria > Boloria euphrosyne. Next base: position 5,083,625 of record OX637886.1, read on the forward strand.
TTATGAAGTGTTTTTTCGTTTGCAGGTGTTATGCGAGGGCCACCCCGAGGAGCTGGCGACGTACCTGCGCTACGTGCGGCGGCTGGACTTCTTCGAGACGCCCGACTACGACCAGCTGCGGCGCATGTTCCGCGACCTGTTCGAGCGCCGCGGCTACGTCGACGACGGGGAGTTCGACTGGACTGGCAAGACTATGGTGAATATATATTTGATTTGTTCTAAAATTTACTTTAATTATTAATAAACTTTAATAGGTATTTTTTTGTTGATATTGCAAAATAATTGAATTTTTTGAAGGTTGTCTTGTCTATTAATAGCACTGGTCTGCGTAAATTTACTTAGGACTAGTAGTAGAAATGTACTATTGAGTGTGAGAATATGGCCTATATTTCGATTGTTTTTTACTACAGATTTATATTTGGCATGTCTATTGTGTCTAGCGGCTAGCATGTTCAGTTGAATACTTATTCTGGGCATTTGAATTGACTTCAATATCTCCACCTTTCTCACAACAATCGTCGTTTCAGTACCTATATGTCGAAACCGTATACGTTTTTTGTTGTTGGTTGTCTACAAATGTTTTTTCGTAACAGATATATTAATTAATTAATGCACATTTTATACGTATAAACGCACATTTTACTTTAAAATAAGTAGTACGTAGTTTGTAAATAAAAATATATAAGTTTTTTTTTAAAAAGAGGAAAACCCGACTACTCTGTACAACAACAAATGGTAATTTGAACATGAATAAGCTCTAAAACGATGATTGATGATTAATAAAATAATAAACTCAAATGATCGAAATATAGGTTATTTATTTCAGCCCTTAATTTATATGTGTTTTAATGGATACGAAGGTCTGGTAGCACTTGTGTTTAGTTGTCAGTGCAAAAGAGGCTTAACATTAGATTCAATCATTAATTAAATGTGACAAAAAAACAAACTGTACTTATATTTCTATCAACGTTCTTCTTAACTAATTTAAAATGTTTTAGACATTCATCTCATAGGTCAAGGAGATCCACACTCTTTTGACCCATACACCGATCATACCAAGAATAATATTGACTTGTTTTTATGTAATTAGCAAAAACCTAAGAAACGCCCGAATTAACTATATTACTAAGTATTTACGAGCAATATATTATCGGTAGTTCGTATTTAAGCCGCTTTTGCGCTGACGTTCTTATTAGGGCTTACTTTTATGACTTATTTTTAAACAAAATGATCGCTATATGCAGTACAATCACGTTAATAATTGATAAAGATACTTATTTGAACGTATCGTATTCAAAGAAAAATTTGCTTTGCACTTTACTATTTGATTGTACAGCTTCATATTTATAGACGCTTTAGTGCTATGTGCTGCGCTTTTTCAACTTTTATGTATGAATGCTATCTAAATATATAAAAGCGTAAGGTCACTCATTCATTACGAAATATCGAAAATCGCTTGACGTACAAAGATGATATTGGCAGCAAGTTTATTGTTAGTAGACACCCGATAGGAACGGATTTTGTGATAGGGCCGGATTAAGGAGGTCTAAGGGCTCTCACAATTTTGTATAAAGGTCCTTTAGTTTTTATTACAAACTTTAGTACTTTTATTAACATATACTCTATACATAGGCAATGATCAATATGCTTTATGTCTACAATTATTACTTTAAATATCAACTTACTTAAATTTATGAAGCTTTACTATACGTTTATTTATTTTTGTTATCGAAAAGAATATATGTTGAGATTCTAACAGTATTTTTTCCATCATGTAATAGGTAAAGAGTTAATATGGTTGAAGAATCTAGATTAGAAGATCTGAAGATCGAAAAGAGCTTATATGTGAAATTTAATAATCTCATACTAATTCATTATATTATTAGTAAAAACCCGAACTTCCACTAGAAAATTACATAAAATTAATAACATATTGAAATTAACATATATGTAATGGATCTTGGTTCTTGTAAAAATTTTAATAATTGACTAGTACATATATGTTTTTGTATACACCAGTTGATGTTATGTTCTGACTCAAAATAAAAGAATATTGTTATATTTTTTTAAACAATATATATTTTTTGAATATAAAATGTACTATGAGAATATTTTTTGCAAAATAAATATTCCAGTAGAGAAAGGGTTGTTGTAAATATAATAATTCATAATATAAAATATAAGGTAGTATTCTAAATTTTGACAAAATCTTTATTTCCATCAATACATTATTCAATAATATAAGCTTGTTATTACAATGTGCTTACTGCTTTGACTTAATGCTTTGTATTAAAGTTTATTTTGCTTTTATTTCAATAACTGGTTCGATTGTTTTTTTGAATAGTATGAAATATTTCCTATGATATTATGTCAGATTTTATATTCTCATAATATTTAATAGGAATTATTCATATTTAACATACAAGAGATGTTAAAATGTTTTTTTTTTTATCAAAAAGTATTTAGTTAAACACCTAATTGCTAGATGTTGTAATTTATTGTACTTATTAATAAAGCTAATATCTGAATGTGTGTTTTTGTGTAGATTTGTCTTTTTCTTATATTTTCAATGTTCTTAATTTAATTTTTTTTGAATGCATGAAATTTTGATTTTTTTAATATTTTTTTTGACTAACGCATGTCAAATTCACTGCTTTAAGAATAGTTAATACAAACAGACAGTATGTTTAAATACATATAATATGTACATTGCACGCCGCAGCCCGCGAACATGCACGTGATGCGTATATTGCGTAACGCCCCACCGTCCAATATCGTTAGAAATAAATCCGATAAGGTCAGTACATGTGCATGTATGTACGTCACTAACTTATAACAGTATTAGGTATGTATGTGTTGTTGGCTATCTTGTAGTGTTTCATACCGTATATAGCTTCAGTTTCACGGGTTTGCTTGCGAAATATATTCTAAAAATACTACTACGCTATTCTATACGAAGTGTTATTTACATTTGTATCCACATTTTACATTATACATAAGTTATACCTTCACTGTTTGATATACATTTATTGCAAAAGTATTGTAGTTTTTTGTTTCGTACAGTTTGGATATTCAGATTTGAATTCATTGAAAAAATATGATTTTGAAAAGAAAAACGAAACTGCAATTTCTATAACCGACTTCAAAAAAGGAAGTTGTATGTTCCACTATAGTTTTTTGATCATAATATTCTTTATTTGCTATTTTCATTGTTATCACAATTTTTTCATACTGCAAGAGACTTAGCTAAAATGCAAACCTCTATCATTTATCAAATATTGCGTTAAACAATTAGATGTAATTATATATTGTGTATCGAAACTACCCAACATAGTGTGACTACACATCTTTGTGTGATTTTCATCAATAGTAGTGATTGAAAGTATTACAAAAGTATTAGAAATTAACATTATAGTCATATTTTTTTAATAATATATATTTTTTGTTAATGTTCCAGTCTACTCCAGTGGGTTCGATTCAGACCGGTCACGAAATTGTTGTATCACCAAATCGTGATAGACATCAACCCTTCCATAAGGTAAATAATACTAATTACTTATATAAATTACATATTATTGTTTGCTTTGAAAATTGAAGTATTAATTTTATATTTAATATCGCGAACAGACAGACGCGGCGGAGGACTTTGTTTTATAATGTAGTGATGATATACATTTTATATACTAAATACTCAATAAAAAATGTTAGGTAACAAAATAAGTTACAGTAATATTAAGTATAATTTGATGTCAACAATACTTTTGATACTGTGAAAGTCAAGGTTTTCTCTTTTGATTGGATTACGGTTTTAACTTGACGTATAAGTACAGTATTATACAAGGTGAAGGTTGCTGTTACGTGCACTAGTCATTAAGTATAAAGGAATACTAGAAAATATGTCCTAAATATGTATACTTTATACAATTTTGATAAATAGTGCTAGTACTACTACTAGTATGTATTCAGCCTTTCTTAACGTTCAATTGCTGGGCACGGGTCTTCCTTTCGGATTTCACGTCTTTTAAAAACTTGCTAGGTTCTTTCCGACATGTAGGTTTCCTCAGAATATTTTCCTTCACTGTTAGACAAGTGGTAATTATATTGGAAACTAGCACACACGACACGCTTTACTGGGCGTAAGTTAAAATATATTAAACGGTTTTTATAATTTTCGAATAAAATTAAAGTCTAAGTTACTCTTTATAACATTAGCGATCTTCGAGTGAAAGTCCCGTCAAAATTGGTCCAACCGTTTTAGTGATTAACAGGAACAAACAGACAGACAAAATAGATTTTTTTATATAAATACGTGTATACTTTCATATGCAGTTAGTGAAAAGCTGTTAATTTGAAATTAAAAACAGATACTTTTATTTATATGTACTGATGATTCGCATAATATATAAACATCAGATGTGCGAGCCTGGGATTTAAACCAGCTTCACTCGCTTCGCTTCCGAAGTGATACCACTGACCTACAAATACCTAACTACTGAGTAAATAACGATATTGAATAAATATTGTGAAATAACGAAATAAATGGCTAAAGAATGTATAAATAATATGTCTGCCACTAATATAGCACGCCTAGCGCCAAAACCACGCCAAAAAAGATATCGCAAATTAAATTATTATTTTAGCGTAATATCAGGCTTTTGTATAGGCTTTAAATATTTAGTTATTTTCGTATTTTCTTTATTGTGCGAGTTTCTTCACTTAACTTTTTTATGGTTGCTTCAAGAATTATTAAAATCATCGATTTTTTTATGATTACTATTAATTTATTTATTTCTTATTCAATGGTCCTAAATAAAACTATAATGAAAACTGTACGAAAATATTTATCTAATTTTTTGTCGATATAAAAATATTACATACTTTAATAGTATTTTTAAACCCAAAGGTTTTTTCACTTATAAATATTTCTCTATCAACACTGTGATGTATATTTTAATCATCGGGAACTCACATAATTTCTTTGTCGGTGCAGGATGATTTGTGTGATTATATGATTGGTTTGGTTGAGGACGATGAGGCGGCGCTTATATCCGGAGAGGTTTGGTCGTATACCCTTATGAATTGACCACTGCTAGGAACAACATTGTAACTCTTATTATATATTGTTGTATAGAGTCTTCATAAGATTTACGAGAATAGTAAGTTACAATGTTGTTCCTCGCAGTGGTCGACTCGTTTGACGTTTGACCCAATACCCGTACGCTTCCTGAGCTCAAATCTCTCCATAAATTACAAAATGTGCATTTCCATTGTTTTATCATACATTTTCCTTAATTTTATTCTACGTATCTATACGATGTTAGACCAACGTGGGTTTCAAAATTAGGACAAAATGATAATCGAGATTTGTATATTGGATGGATTTGAACTTTCTCTTTTTAAGGATTACACTGAGAGTATATTGACTCATCAGTCATCTGTCATTATTAAGATACTACCTCTGAACATAATCAGAAATGTTCCATAATATATATTTTATTTATTTAAATTTTCAATGCGTTCATCTTACAGTAATACCGCGTAATATATTTATTAGATTATTAGAGCAATTTCAAAGAGTCAAAATTACAATAATATAAAATCTACAGGATAAACAAACACACAAAAATATTAAAAATCGTGTCTTTCTTATAAGTGCTATATATAATTACATATGCATTTAACAAAAAGCTGTTGTTGTTGTTACAAACAGACACTTCAATATCATTTATCTGTATATATAACATTAGTAGCTAAACGTTTTCTTTTCATTGAAAGATATTGTTAAAAGCTTTCACTGTACTACCACCGCTAGTTCCTAAGTCCTAACTTTTGTTTGATTGAGGGCGTTTCCTTTTACTGACACTATCTAATTTTAAACAGTTTCCTTATTAAAACGAATAATATATTGTAGATAACAAAAGTATTTTTTGCTTGTGTTTAGATTTTGTACAATTTTGTGATGCTTCCATTATTATTACTTTATTATTATTATACATTTTAAATCACCGATATTGTAAGTAAATACACAGACTTTGATCGAAAAGGGTACACAATTTGCTTATATGTTACGTGATATTTTAGCTAATTACTTATTTTTTTATTAATAATCGGTTGTTCCTCAAACGATATATTCCAAACCATACTAAAGCCATTATAAATTAATAAATAATTACTTTTGACTGTTTTTTTATGTCAAATGTGTGTATTATTATTAATTATTATTTAATTCATTCAATGACAGATTGGAATTAACCATTAAATAAGGTTTATTACAATATATTTGCACTATCTTTTCATACTATAAGGTAATATAAAATAAATAAGTAATTAATTAGATAATAAAACAATTAAATATGTTACTTCTAAGCCAATTTGAAGATTAAACCTTACAAAGTTAAGTCTTATACAGATATTTAAGATTAGTTAAAGCGATTCGTTACGCAGGACTTTAGGCCGGTTATATACTTTAATTGGTTTAGTTACAGAGTTAATTCACTTTTCATTTGTTTACATTTCAATTTATTTTTGCAGTTTTTAGATTTCATCTTCATGTAAAGGTCTAAACCTTAATGAAAGCTACTTAAAAGAATGTATGATAAGCAATCGAAATATTTCAGGGCGCAGTGAAAGATACAGGGACAGGGGGTACAGCCAATACCGGTGGTAACTGGCCTCATAGTGGCAAAGCGACGCCGCTGGCCACCGGACATCTCACACCTGCCGACAGACACGGATCTGTACAGGTAAGGTATACGACACGTTTGGCTCAGTTTGTAGTGGCCCTACTTTCTGCGCCAGCGGTCGCGGGTTCGAGTCCCGCTGGGGTCATTGATTTGTTAAGCACGAATGTTTGTACTCCAGTCTGGTGTTTAATGTTTATATTTGCAACTAGCTGACCCGGCAGACTTCGTACTGCCTCAATCGATAAATAAAAGACCTAATTTTTTTTTATATTTATTCACCTTTTAAACCTTCTATGGACTTCCACAAATAATTCAAGACCAAAATAAGCCAAATCGGTCCAGCCGTTCTCGAGTTTTAGCGAGACTAACGAACAGCAATTCATTTTTATATAAATATGTATGTATTTAAAGTTATATATATGTAGTGTACCAACTATCAAGTATCCGTAACACAAACCTCGTAGCTCACCACAGAACTAGATGGCGTTGTGTGTAATAATGTCCCAACATATTTATTTATCGTACTTGACAGGTTTGAGTTAGTCCTGTACAAGTAAATAAAGTTCTTTGGGAGGTGTCCTTTAATTCTGTACTATTTTTTTGCTGAGATCAGTTTGGTCCTATACAGATATGATAGGTTCTTTGAGACTGAGTCCTTGAATATTATTAGGGTCTTATCTTATTGGTCAGTTTGTATAACAATTGTGCTGAAATATATACCTTTATATTAGTATTCAGAAAGAAATGTTAATCAATAAAAATATTTATTATATTTATTTATTATTTCTTTAAATGTTAGCTTTTTCTTTTAATGTGTAATATTATATAGATAATAGTTAATTAATTGTTTTTCTTGAAATGAAATGAATGAATGATGAATTTTCATTATATTATTGTTATTATAATTGAGTTTATACGTGGCTTACTTTTCCATAAATACGGTTTCAATTTGGCCTTAGGTTTTTCATAGGGATTTGACTTATGACCTACGACTTATACCTAGATAAATTATTATTTATATCCATGATCACTTAATGTTGCTAATAAAAAAAAATATAGGAATTAAATATTCGGGCTGCGATTTTTAATATATAGCGATATAATATATGTGATTTACAACCAGAAGTCTGTCAGATTGTCTAGAATCGATAGTATCGATTATTTTTCATGTCTATTACTAAGTGGACATCATCTTACCTGTTCGCTACTTAATGGAGTCCTGGTTTAAATTTATTATTATTTAATGATAAGAGAAAAAGATGTTTTGTGTGAAATAAACCACGGCCTCATGAGGTATTCGGCTATACCAATCAGGCACACCGATTTACACCGAATAGCGTTTGTTTCGATAGTTCAATGATTTTTTTGCCTATTCGACGTTTCCAAAAAAATTTGATAACAAAATATGTTTAAGTCTAAATGACATTAAAATGTAAAATGACAACCTGTCAGGTGAAACCTAAATAAATTATCGTTTAATATATTTTTACACAAACTCATACTATCATTTGATGACTGAACGTAACATACTTCATGAGTTATCGTCGCTCAATGTTGTGATAACACACTTTGACACACATTAGCCTATATTATGAAACGCTCACATCCATGCTTCGCACGGGTTCAATTCCTAGGTACGTTTTAACGGTTGATATGGAAGTCTCACGAAAGTGATGTCCTCCCGTAGTAAAAAGTATCCAGTATGTTCACCAGGATAACCACGTAATAGTATCTAAAATACACACACTATCTAATATACTATTTTATCAAAATCGGTCCAGTTATTTTCTAGTGATGAGGTCACAAAAATCTAAAATCTATAGATTAGCCTTCTATATCGATAATAATGACAAAAGATTTATAAAAAAAAGTACAGATTCCACTTACAATTTTACTATATGTGTACATTATTTTGTAGAACAATCAGTCTTTAGATTCATATTTGCTGAGAGCATGGCGATATTATATAAATGTTCCAAATATGCATGATTTTTTTTTTCGTATATGCCGTTATTTGTCTATGAATGGTGGATGTATATTGATGTATTTATTTTTTAGCTATTGAAGAATAAACATTTTCGGTATGTGAAATTTCCCGGCTCAGTGTCCACGGTCAGTTGCGATCATTTTGCGGCAACCATGTGTGATGTTTGCATGTCGCTTACATTGACGCTAGCATTGACTTTACCTTTTCATTTAATATATTTATAATATATTTCGATTATCCTGTATATTATAGATTAATGTAACCTGTTTTACCTTTGGCCCCTAGTGGTGGATATTTGACATCATTATATGTATTTGTTTCTACTAGGCAAATATTATAACACATTTTTTTATTTAGGTACAATATTTTGTTACGTTTTATATAAGTTATTTGCTATTATTTACCATAGATTTTAAATTAAAAATTATATAAAATCATCAGATATGCATTATCCAATTCGATTTTCTTTTTTAAAATTGAAATTCTTCACTTTAAAGTTATATATTTTTAAAATAATAAAATATCGTACATATAAACACAATAACTTTATACTTAAATGTAAAAAGTTAGAGCCAATGCAGTAAACAAAAAATTACGCTATCCAAACTTGTAATTAATGGTACAGCTTTCAATGTGACACAGGAATAATTCGTTAACATTTGATACAAAAAGCTTAGCATTGAGAAATAATTATGCGTGTTTTGTTTGTTCATAGTAATTGTTTTAAATAAAACTATATTTTTTTTTTGGATTGTTTGCGAGTTTATTTTGATTTTTGAATCTCAACGTTTTGGATGCTATAATGTTGTAAAAAACGTGTTGTAAAGCATAGGAAAAGTCGGGAACAAAAATCAAAATAAATGTATAAAAAGGTCCGAAATCATAGTTTTCTTTACAATGTCAAGTATTTGGCGTAAATCTAAAAAGAGTCTTAGAAAATGCTTAAAGATGAATGTTGCTATGACTGTCGCTTGGTCGAGGCTAACAAAATTATTTGCCATAAATTGCAAACTTCACAGTATTGCTTACCCCGATTGTCTTGTAAATGTTTTGTATGTGTTCTATTTAAAAAAAACAAAAAACAGTTTTCTTTTTATTTGGCAATATTAATGTTTGATAGCGAAGTTTTAGGGATATAGTAAAACTAATATTTCATTAATCAGTGAAAAAATATAGTAATTAAAAGTGAAAATAACTATGCATATTAATAGAACTTAAACAATTGTATTAAAAATTGTTTAACTGTTTTACACAATTTATTATAAGTTACAAAATTTACAAATAATAATGTTGAATTTAACATAAAAATACTGTAATTTATCTCAGTTTTTCTTTCTGTAGTTATTTTTTTAAATTATTTTTTAATTAACAATTAATAAATATAGATTACATTTATTTTAAATATCACTCCTATATTAATTAAGGAATACCAATTATTTTCTCAATTATTCTTATAATTTTACTACTTACAGTCTGCAAAGTAGGTTTAAATCAAAAGTCAATAAACAACTTATTTTTAACACACGCTAACTTTTCAATTAAAATGTCAAAAGATATAAAAATGGTACTCTTAGGATACCAACACGTTATTTGAAATTGGACTTTACAATATAACAATAAGGCACATAATCCAGGTGGTAAGTTCTACGAACGGCGAGCTGGGCGCGGACGACCCCACGGCGGGGCACAGCAACACGCCCATCACGCAGCACCACGAGGTGGACGTGGTCGACGACACCAAGTCAGTGTTTCAACTGTATGCATTGGTTTATTATATTCCTTTTTTATTATTTATAGTCCATTTTAGTGTAAGTCAATGCAAAGAACAATGTTGTAACTTAGTTTGAATTTGAAAGAAAATGATTTCCATTTTTTATAAACTAAATAGTTACAACGTTGTAGGTTGCAACTTGGTGGGATAGCGGTAAATATGCACGGAACCAGTTTTCCTTGTTTCGAGTCCCGGGTCGGGTCAAGTTATTGACATTAAGTATTTCTGTTAAGAAATTGATTGAAACTGTTCTGAGTTGTGAAGTTAAATGTGTATTACTCCGTTGCCTCGGGGAGCATGTAAAGCTGATCAAACTTAAACCGTCGTTTGATACGTTTAAATGTACATAGTTTTAAAATATATTTCAAGATCTTGTACATTTTTTTCTCATGTTTTAATAAAATGTGAAGCAGTGAATAAGACACATCTGTGCATTTAAAATCGTTTTACCTCCAAATTCCTTAACGCGCGAATTCACGCGGAAGTTTGTGATCTGAATTCGTGAATAAATTGGTGAATCTTTCATGCAAAAACTATAAACGGTTTTTGATGAAACCTAGCAGTAATATAACTATTACATTTTATAGGGTACTCTATACATACATGATACAGCTTTGCATTAGTGGTCGAGCAGTGTACGGAGAGACGCGGCTTGTGGTGGAACGCGTTTAAACGTTTATACTGGTTCTTGAAGCGTGGCTGTTGGCTTTTGGCTATCACTCAAACAAATGCAAAGCTGAATTTAGCTTAGAGAACTAGTTCTTAGAAAATGATTCATTTTTTTATCTATAGTATTGTATTTCAATAATATCCACCTTTAACCTTCCAATCATAGCTTAATAATCATATAAAAAACTTAAAGACGGAACATTGTAACTCGTTATTGAAATCATTAAAAAAATATTTAATGTATTTAAGGTCAAAATTCAAAAACAGTGCAACATTGAGTTACAACATTGTTCCTTGCAATATATAGCTAATAAGTATCAACCTTAAGTTTGCTTTGTAAAGAATCCTTGAAAACGGTACGCAAAAAAGCCGCTCAAGGAGTCGCAATTTTCTTTTTTATAATTTTTTTATAAAAAATTACATAAAATACATTTAAAATAATTGTATGTTTATTTATATTTTGTTGTTTTATCTATTGTTTATGTGATGTACCCAGAAATCTAAGGCAGACTATAAAAAATCTTCATACAGACAATCTGTCTATTCCAGATGTTGCTGTTTCTTCAAACGCAAAAAGAAGAAGTGTGCGACGCGCGCGTACAAGTGACGCGACGCCTGACCCGAACCGCACCCCCCGCACCCATAACACCCCCGGCATCCCCATACAAACACCCCCCGATACGCAACACCCCCACAGCCAACACCCCCTCGTCGACCCCCCAAGCTAGGGTTGCCAGTACGGATATATATACTGCTGAACTGTCAGCTACATTCACGGTTAGGATTGCTATACAATATATACTTAGCTTAGGGTTGTCAACTTTCTTTAAATTACTCCTGTGATTGTGTTTTTTTGGACATTACACTGAGTTTGTAGTGAAGTGTGACATTGATCATCGAGTTTGTGTAAATGGTTGATATTTTATGTGAATCGGTATATGCTATATAGATTTATCTATGGTATTTATTTTAATAAGGTCTAGTTGATATGAAGATGAAAATAATAAAAAAAAAACATTTAATTTTTTGAAGTTGACAACCCTATAGTTATTCTATGGCAGTCTTTCTACTGAACACTTATTTGTTGATTAATAATTGCATATAATTAAAATTATAATTGTTGGTATGAAATTGGTTGAAATTCGTTTGAAGTTGAGATATTTGTTTAAAGAAAATTAGTGTCAATTGAAATTCCAAAGATTTATACTCTAGTTAATCTTGGATCGTCACTGTTTGTATTAAATAATTGTATAATGAAAAAAAATGAAAATTGTTATCTTTAAGTTTTAAATTATGTGCAACTTTGATAATACTTTGAGTAATTAGTATTGTCTATGTCAATAATTAGTAGTATGTCGTTCATTTATTATTGTCAGAGATGAAATAAAGGAATGTACGAGTAAGAGATATTAAATTTCTTTTGCAAATTATCTCAACTGAAACTTTATTTGTGTTTTTCGTAATACAGAGTCACATCTAAAATATTAATACTTATTAATAGTAAAAAAAGTTTGTTCAATTAATTTATAATGTATTGACGTGTTATTTAACGTATATAATAATTTATATGGGACTGTGTATATGAAGGAATACAATTAAAAAAATTAAATATAATTTGTTAAAATATCAGAACCAACAAAAAATGTATATGTTGACATTTAAAATTATGTAAATCCCAATTTTTTAAACACATTTGTTTGTATCTCATACATTATCATTATATATGTAGTAAATATATGCTTTTTATTATTTAAAGCCATTATATTTCTAATAAAGCTCAGTTTATTTCATATAAAAATGTATAACATGATACAAATATATACAAAATATACAAAGAGTAGGTGAGGGATTATATGAAAATTAAATAAAATGACCATTTATATTTCATTTATTAAATGCATGTAAATAAGAATCGTATTTAATTACACACATGCTTTATTAAATAGAAGTTTGGTGATGTCATTTTTTATCTGTATTTCTTTCTGCAAAACCTACTCTGTGTATACTATATAATATATAGATCTCAGTAAATATAACCTGTGCAGATAAAAAATGGGATTAAAGATGTTCGTACATAATGCCACCAAGGTAGGTGTTAACTGAAATACATAATAATATTCTTAATCAAAAAATTATTTCGTTTATGTGTTAATGATGCTTTTGTTACTAGTTTTATACTAATTTCTGTAATTTGAGAATATTTCAAAGTCTAAGTTCTTATTTAATCTTATAATCAATTCTGCTTTAACTTCAGATACAGTTACGATTTTTTTAATTAAATTGTATTTAACGTCGTTATTCTTCATGTCTTTACCGTTGTGTTTAAATAAATGCGAGATTTTTAAAGTAAAAAGTGGGTATACGTACGAATTATAATTCCATTTTTTACCTGTACTGGTTATAATAACTCATGTATATTGTATTGTTTAATATTTCAGTTGGTATCAATTCAGTAGGTCGGCAGCTACCATTTATACTTAAAAAGAAACTTCGATCATGTTGTTGACAAAACTATATTATCTGTGGTTCATACTTTTAGAATTGTAAATGTATAGGGTTGTCAATAAACAATTGAAGTAAAGCCTTCTTGACGTCCAAACATAATATGTACAATAACCAACAAAGCAAGTAATGATAAAAAATATTTTGTATTACAAAAGCATTTTCCTAGTTTTTTTTTTTTTTTTTTGAAATTTCGCTAGTGTAGTGCTACTTTGAATTTCGATTAAACTAAATTGATGTATATTACAGTAGATTGTGAGGAATAATCGATGTATTAATTATCTCTCCGTATTTTATATAGAAGCCGTTATTTTTTTAATACAGCTGACGCTGCAGTTCTAGAATTTTCCATATCGATTCGAATATCGAATACCGTTACATTTACTATTTCCCATTCATACAATAGTAGCCGTGAACGGATCGACGCTAACGACACTAAAGACAAAACTAGACTTAAAATGGATGAGATTTTTTTGTTTTTGGTGGGATTTGTTCAAGAAAACTTAATTATCACAATTTTCAAAGCATTTCTGTGCATAATATTCGAGGTGCGGTTTGTTTTTTGTGTTCCCGTCCGTAGCTTACGTTTCCTTTTGAAACTCATGAATTCTATTTATTTGTTCAGATAACACTAAATTGTTTTGCCTCATTCATCAAAACTCCATTCCAGATCATTCTCGAACAAACAGTATCATTCATTCCTGCCTTTCGATTGCGACTGACCTCAATCGATGTTATCCGATTCAATCGAATAGCACTGCATTCGATTGTTCTGATATTAAATCGAGATAATAGATCGTACAAGTCGCAATCGCAAGGCAGATTCTCATATCTCGAACAAACAGTACATGATGAACGGCCGTAGTCGTAACACTAGGTGTATTCCCGTAGTGCGGTGTAGTTAGGTTCACTGCGAGTTCATTATTATAGTTTCTGTCTGTAATTATACGATTATGTTTCGTAAGTAATGAATTACCATAATATAGATATCGTGAAATGTACTAAGTTGTGTGTTGTTGGAAGCGGGCGGAGTGTTGAGCTTTGGGACGTGGTGGAAGTTTCTGGAAAGTTCGCTCGTAAACATGAAAACAGTATATAAATAGATAGTAACAGGTTAAAGCTTTAGAGCACAACACTTCGCCTGTAATATGCATATTTTAGATATAATTTTATTTAGTCATCTTAATTAATTGATTTGTTGCAAACTCTTGTGACATACGCACTGGCCCGTTCCTATAGACGCAGTCACTCACTGTTTATTTATGCCTTTATTAGTTAGTGACAGTTTGGCGCAATTATACGATAGGATCCCGAGACGCGTTTGTTACGAACTGGTGGTCTAAGTGTGATGTGATTCGTAAATTTTATATATACGTGCAATAATATATGTATTAAATCAATAGTTCCGAGTATCGTTTCTTTCATCGGGGTTAGAGTGAATGGCATCTACAAGACTGATCGGAACATCTCACGTGCGAGTCAATTTGTACTGTCATTTTGTTTATCATTCGTTATCGACTATCGAAAATTACACGTTACGTTCGTAGTAACGTTAAGCCGCGTTTTCGGGGACATTCCAAGGTTTCGGTATGTGCCAGTTTCACTCCCCGTCGGTCGCGGCTTCTACACATGCAGACAAAGTGAATCATTAGACATTAATATCTAATTGTGAATAGACTGAGTGAGTACGGGACGCCCGTGGCCGCAGTAGTACGTTACGGTTAGTGTATAAATGTACAGCTAATAGGAACAACACGATTGTATATTCTTGCTTTTATACAAAACGGCAGAAGTTCATTCGTGCATCGCGTAGGGTAAGTTTGATTGGGACGTGACATCGAAGGCGGCCTACAGACGGCGCGATCACAAGTCCTTCAGTCATTCAACGGCTGAGAGCGTTTTCTAAGTAAAAACATCATGTTGTGTCGTTTTCATATTTTTAGAGAAGGTATAGAATGCATCATTGATGTATAAACGGAACGTTTTTAAATCTGGATGAGTTTTTGATATATTATTGTAACAAGATTATCCCCTCGTTGAATAGATCGTATACTTATTGTACACGTTGCAGTATATCTAACCGAATGTAAAAGTAAGTCTTAAAATTAATTCATAGTTGTACCTAATTGTTACTTTCTATTTGCTAGATAGAATAATCAAATTAGAATGGATAATTGAAATTCAAAGTCAAATTGTGTGATCTCGAAGCGCGAACGATGAGTGTGATAGTGAAGGCGACGTGCCAGCGCCCGCGAGGTCCACTCGGACGGAATTAGAACTGGGATAGCTATTTCTAATTAAAATATACAATTCAATTAATTTTTAAGTTTTTATCTCTTCATTTTTAATTGAAATGAGAGTGTAACGGGTCTGGCAACTCGTCGAGACTCGAGTGATCGCGACACAAATATCTTACGTCGCATTTCGAAGCTTATTATCACAATAAACGTTTTAAGGCACCACTTTATTGTTTTAAAGTAAAATCTAATGAGAATGGATACGTGGGTATTTATTGCGAGTGTCGCCCGAGAGTCGAAGGGCGGCGAGTACTGTGTAGTTAATTTAAATTATAATTTTAAAGTTTCGCTTACTAAGTAAGTCATGTCCTGTCGGCGCTTGAACGGAGGAGTTTTGAGCTATAGTTATTAACTTTGTATTATAATACATGATGCTTTGAAACTGAATTGAATCCTTATCGTTAAGTACCTATATAAATAAATATTCATTATCATAGAAAACAGTTGTCTGTGTTTATTTTTTTTTCTGTAACATGTACATTTGCATACGCAATTTGACTTATATTCAGTTAAGGTCACAACCTGTTTTCAAAAATACGAAAATATTTGTTAACTCATAATTAAATAAAGCTTATTATAAGATATTTGTTTTATTCATTATTATATATACCTCAGTATAATATGAAGAACTTAATATGTTAGGCCATTTAAAAAAATATAAAAAAAAGTCAATTTTATCTGCCCTCTATATAGAGACTAGCCTCTCCCGCGGCTACGCTCGCGTTCCCTAATGCTGGAAACCAAATTCTTTCGTCCGCCTGTCTCAGTGATTTTGTTGCTAAGTTATGTTAAAACTGATATCTCATAAGATATTAATTGCCAAGAGCAACTTTGTTCAAAATTAAATTGATGAATAACTTATTTATTTGGATAAGGTTTAATATAATATTTATTAAACACCTTCGAAGATAATAATACATTAAAATAATGATATATTAAAACAAATTTAATTACATAAAAAAGGTTAAAGCTAGTCAACTTTATAAGATAGACATATGCTATTGCGAACTTTTTTTTAACGTTTAAAGGGGAACAATTCAGTCATACATGATTTTTTCATAACTAACCGTTTACGCAGCGCACGCGACAGCTCTCAAAAGGAAGATTTTCCTCCCGTTTTTGTAACATTTTTCATTGATGCTCCGTTCCTAATGGTCGTAGAGTGATGTAATATAGCCTATAACCTTCCTCGATAAACGGACTATCCAACACAAAAAGAATTTTTCAAATCGAACCAGTAGTTCCCGAGGTTAACGTTTGCGTTCAAACAAACAAACAAACTCTTCAGCTTTATAAATAGTACATGGATGAGAAATAAGAAATATACTTAATACTACTCCTGAGATTTTCCTTCAAAATCACACGTTTTAAGTAACACATTAATTTTTTTTAATATATCGCGCAGGATAGCAGCATATTAAATAAAATAAAAAAGAAAGTTCTTATTCCGGCATTTGTTTTGCATTCATGCACAAAAATTCTGCTAGTGTATATAAAAATAGTATAGAAAGTTTAATGTATTAGTCGAATGTATTGCATCAGATACCAAAACACATTTACCAAGGTGTGTTTATGCGCTCGATACAAGGGCGGATCCAGCTTTGGTACCAGGGGGGGGGTCACATAGTCGTGGTCAAGTCACAAAAAGTTATAATTTAATTTTTATAATATAAACTCTTTTGCAAAAAAAAAATGGATACTTTAGATTTTTTTTCTCTACATCAATGAAGAAGAACAAGAAAGAGGTTTTATTAATTTGACGATGTATTGGCATGTTATTTGAAGCTTCCTGGCATGATTCTTTGCGTTCTAAATTTAACTTTTGAAATTAACATAAGAAAAATATTGATTATCGTGGATTATTGTAAAATTGTTTTAGTAAAGGCGCGAATGCTGAAACCAATGATGTTATACAGGACTAGATACGCAATGTACGGCGTCGGTACTTGACAAGGTCTAATATGTCCGCTGACATATTAGACCTCAGTTGACAGCATGATGTCATAAGAGTGATTGCTTGGCAACAAAAAAATACAAAATGGTGAAATGTGTTGTTAAAGTGTGCCAATCACGGTCTGAAAAGATAAATGAAGCAAGTGGTGTTACTTTTCACAAGTAAGTTTGTTAAATTTCCTTCAGATTATCCACAAAAACATTATAAGACGAAATAAATTTTTCAAACATCGTTTTGTCATTGATGACACATTAATGTGACCAGAATATTCGATTTTGAATTTCCCGGATTGTTGGGAGTTTAGTGAATAACGTATGTACTCGTATGTATGTTAGTGTAAGTGTAAATTTATTATTAAAGTCTGTTGTGTTAAACGCACTGTAGTATCATACTCACTCATTGAACGAAAAAACACACTCACGTTCACAGTTTACTTTACCTTAATATAGACAGATATATTTTTATAATATAAATAAATTTTTATAATAATATTATATAAATTTTTATAATATAATTTTTTTATAATATAAAACAATAATATTAAAACAGCTTTGTTGCATAAACGCTTATAATTTCGAATCCCGAACCCGTAGTACGTAACAATAGTTATTACCTATTTCACCTTGATTTTACAGTTTTGAAATACATAATATAAATATAATATACATTGACGCATTTTTTAATCATCCTAATCTACCTAGTCATCCTTATTAACTTTTCTAATTCTTTAAATCTATTGAAAGATCCATCGAACAATATTTCATAGTAATTAATTCAAGCCTTGTGCAGCAAGAAAAAAAATCAAACCTTCATTCATTCTGGGGAAATTATGTTGATTAATGACAACATCTAACCGTTTGTCAATGACAATGTCTTGTCTCTTTCCAACGTAATAGCTTGACGTTAGAAAAAAATGAGACAAGCATACATTATTTGATCGTATTGACATATTTATGTATCAGTTTCAAAGCTACGACCTTAAACTCGTAAGTTGACACGTTTTTTTGCAATATTTTTGTTAGACATTGCTACTCTAGTCTTTTATAACTCAATGGCTGAAACGATTTTTTGCTGATTACTAAAATTTTAATTTTTTTGGATATTTTCTGCAAATTAAACAATTAAATCTTTCTTTTTACATTAAATACCACTTTTGATAGGAGTGATAAAGCGACAAGAGCCGGTAAAATTATAGTCCTACTTGAAGAATGTTGTTCGCAAACTTACGTGTCTCAACGGCTAAATGTGAGTCGCTCAACTGTCCAGAGGACTTGGTTGACTTGGTATCAAGAGACCGGTTTGGTCAAAAGAAGACACGGTTCGGGAAGAAAACGATGCAAAGAACCAAGAGGTGACCGCTTTTTGGTGAATCAGTCGATGCGGAATCGTAAGAGGAGTAGAAGTTGGCTTCTGGACGGTTAGGAGGAGGCTTTTGGCTGCCAATATCAGGAGCTACCGCCCGGCTCGGGGCCCTAAAATAATTCGTGAGCACTGTGTTGCTCGACTTCAGTTTGTTCGAAACTGTGTTCCATGGACTCTGGAGGACTGGAATAAAGTATTGCTTACTGATGAAGCTAGAATCTCTTAGTGTTGAGAAGACAGACGCCGGTGAAGATAAGAAAGAAGAAGAAGATATATATAAGAATTATATATATCTTTTTGAAGATCACGGGAATGCAATGCGGAAGTGTCTTTCGAAGAAATCACTCCTCATGGTAAAGGCTCCGTTATGTTTTGGGCTGCAATGAATTTGACGGAGCGTACGGAGTTAGTTTTCATAGAAAATAGAACATTAAATGCACACCGGTACATTATGGAAGTCCTGATTCCATATGCACAACCCGCAGTGACTGCACTTGGGGAAGATTCCATTTTATTGACGACAATGCTCGCCCGCGCCGTTCTGGCGACGTGGAAGCGTACATGCAAGTAGTTGGCATCCGTCATTTAGATTGGCCAGCTTGACATCCTGACCTCAATCCAATTCATCGTAAGATCAGTGCAACCTGCTCCACAAAACATCAGGGAGCTAAAAAGAGACATTGCAGAAGAGTGAGGACGTATTCCTCAAAATGTTACTAAAAACATCGTGGAAAGCATGCCCAGAAGGATCCAAGCTGTGATTTGGCAAGAGGAGATCACACTCGTTATTAGGGTTTTAAATTATAAATGAAACTACCTTTTCGGATTTTGTCGCGAATTTATTTTGATTTTTAGTTACCGACGTTTCGAATGCTTTACTGCAATCATAGTCACGGGAGAGACTCTCCCGTCTCCGCCGACGAAACGTCGGGAACTAAAAATCAAAATAAATTCGCGACAGAATTTAAAAAGGTAGTTTCATTTATAATGTCGAATATTCGCGTAAATCTAAGAAAGTATTAGGTTTTTACATTTGTAACTTTATTTAATAAAAAAAGTAAAAAAACCTCTTCTCTTTATTGCCAACCACTTCTTATTGTTTGGCCGTGTACATCGGTTTTCAAGAATTCATCGAAAATTTTTAAAATATTGCCTGAATTCAATTCACGCATATTAATTTACACGATTGTAAGTATACAGACTACGTCAAAAAATATTCATTTAAATTAACTCAAGTCGACCTTAGAACGTATATTTCCTTAAGTGCCCATTTTTTTTATGCAAATACGGTTATCATGAATAGCACTTGATTGAACTTTGAAGTAAGTTTTGTTGTTTCGATTGAAGTTAGATGTACATTTGTAATGTAGATTGAAGTTAGACGTTAGTCGAAACAAAGTGCGCGCAAGTGTCAGTGTCACACGAAATGTGACATCAAATGAAAGGTGACGGTAGCGCGGTAAAATTCGATGCGTTCGTTCCCCAATAATTCGTTTACCATCATAATAATTCATTGAAATATTACATTTTTTAGGCCTTAGCGTGCGTTTTTCAGAGGCAGCAATTTTATATTTTTTTAATGTGCAGGGGGCATCAGTATAAGTCTAAGTTCAAGTTTGTGGGGTCACCGACCTTGTCCCACGGCTGCCATTTTGGGAAAACGAGTGCAAAGAGTTTTCGCGCTATATCTCGTAAATTATACTATACTTTATCTTAATAGTTTATCATTTTCTTTGCTGCCTCTAAAAATTCAACCCTAAATGTAACTTTTCAATAGATTATAATATTATATTAAATTAATTAAATATTGAAGGTACTTACATAAAATTTATATTGTGACAAAAAACATAAAAAAAATATTTTTAACAATATTAATTAGTGGTCCACCTAGGACCTGGACCCAGCCCAGGGGGGGGTCATGACCCCCATGACCCCCCCCCTGGATCCGCCGTTGGCTCGATATATATCAAATTTGCGTAATTTGACTGATATATTTATCTTATATTTTTAAACGAGCAATTCTTGTATATATATATATATATATATATATATATATATATATATCTTAACATAATTATATTTATTTGTAATTTGTATAAGGCGATGGCAGAGCTGATGGCAGAGATGTCAAGCCGAGAAAATGAAAATTTCCAATTAATTTTTATTAACTTATGCATAATATGAAATTTCAAAGCACTCTAAAATTATATTAATCAAGTTATACTCCAAGTATGATTAATAAATTCTAAGATAATGTTGCCATATCATTAGAAATAAATCTCGACGATCTATTACGTATTCCAGAAAAACAAAATAGCCCAATTAATTTGGGTTTTCCAGTTTGCGTAGAATGGCCCGTTATTGTACAAAAAATATTATCACAGATTAGTTGAGCACGATGTTTGTACTCGAGTCATGGATGTTTATATTTATAATATTATGTATTTATACCCGTAACAAAAGCCTAGTAGCTTAACACGGAACTGGAAGCGCTGTTTGTTTATGTCCCAACATATATTACTAGATGTCATAAAACTAAAGTTGGAGGAGGTATAAAAAGACCAATATTCTGTCACAGTTTATTTCAAATAACAATTGTATTTCAATCCAACATTTCACGATTCGACACAATTCTAACTTAATTAAGGAATAGGACCTTACACGTAAAGACAATTATGACAATTATAATAATGCTTAGCTTAAGCTAAATAAAACTACCACTGAAGATCAGTACTTATAACTTACGATAATTGCACCAAGTCGTAACGCAAAAATGCTTAAAAACTTATTCTATATTACTGCCGACTGACGTTATAAACTATAATAATATGATAAAAATAAATCCATCAATATATTAATTTTGATTTAAAATAAATATATAACGTATTTTCTGAATGTTAACAACTAAGTAATACTTAATCTACGTCCATTACGACCTCACATTCAATTCAAAGAAATCATTGAGAATAGAGTCAATTCTTATTCATACCAGAATGTATGGAATTTTCGAAAATGGTAAATAAAAAGAACTGTTTATAACTTTAAAACATTTCAATATCTATATAATATTTTTCTTAATTTACACATAGAAGATATATATTAAAAGTAAAACTATAAAATATGGAACCACACTTCACCTTAAAACTAAATCAAGGAATAATTTCATTGAATATAGAAAATATGTGTATAAAATTATAATAAAATAAAATCTGATAGGAATAGCGCACATGAGAACATAATATATATAATAAAACGGACGAAGAAACACCGAATTCAATAATGAAATCGGCATATCCAAAAATGAACAGTTGCAAGGAACAATATTGTAAACTAGTAAAACAATCTCATACATTTTAGTCCAAAATATTTCCAAGTTACAACATTGTTCCTTACAAAATGAAAAAAAAGACTAAAACTCAGTCCCCGTGCCGTTAACAACGAAACTTTTGACTTCTGTAAAATTATTTCTGTTATCAAAATCCGATATTTCTTCTATAACGATATCTTCATTTTTGACTGGTACTGGAAAATCTAGGCCTAGCTTGCGCCCAGTGTTTATAATGGAGCTAGCTATAAAATCGTTATAGACATCATTTTCCAGTTTGGGTGTAGTTTTGTGATTTTGATAGTTTTCTTGTTTGACGATGGGGGGGATGTAATCTTTGCCGTCGTCTAGATCGAATTGTATGGGTTTTATGCGTTTTTTTAGGCTGGGAGGCCAGTCCTCGTCGATGGGCAGGTCGATGTATGCGGCGGGCGGGGGCTTGCCGGCGTCGCACTTCACCACCTGGTAGTCGTGGTCGGAGTGCGCGCGGAAGGTGATCAACTCCTCCATGTTGAACTCCCCGTCGTCTATTACTGTTTCGTCTAACGCCATTTCTGTAAATAACATATCTTTGTTAGTATATAAAATTTATTTTATGGTTTAACATAAATGAAAGGAATATATTTTTATAATTAAATATGTACATCAATTTTTCAAAAACAGATAGATATAATATTATGTTATTTTCATAAACATTCTATTTTAGATTACTTTGTCATAACAAATTACTACCAGTTTTTTGAATATCAATAATTTATTTTTGAGTCAGTGACTTAACCATTGAGTTTATGGAATTACGAGGTGCATAATATTAAAAAAAAACCTCAACACATTGTAAATAAGTAATATGTAAAAAAGAAAACGTTTTTCTAAATAATTCATTAACGAAACCTATAAAATTTTGCATCCAACATCGCAAAACTCACAAAGCATAAAACTGTAAAGTAATATTAATTTTTAATTACTCTCTAAATAGTACAGTTTTAAGAAAAGATATTAAAAATGAGAGGTAACGGGGAAACGTCCGCCGCCGCGCGTCGTCACGCTCGGCCGACACTCAAACTTTCATCTACGTAACTGAAGCGCTATTTTCATTGTTATATAAAATTATTGTTACATTTATTTGCTTTATGAACACAAAAACACGAGTAAATCTGTTTGGTTTTATAAAGACGAGGTCTTTTATGTATCAAAATGTAAAAATAATTGTTTTTATCATAATATCAAAAGGAATACGTTTTTTTTTTATTTTTTACACCATTGCTTACATCGTAATACTATTCTACTAAATTCAACTGTAGTCAAAATCGGTCGTATCTAGCCAAAATCATTTTATGCTAACGCGCCAAAAGAAATATATTGTTATATTTGCACTCTTTCATAAAAAAAATAATGTCCTGACCAGTACTATATTCCTACAAAAACGTAAACATCTATGTGGATAGTGTCCGGCAATCCAGCCGGGCGCAAAGCTAAGAAAGGCACGAGGTTGTGGCCCACTTAGATGGGCGGTGTCATGCGGGTTACGCCTGGTACTTCTCTGATATCAGAATGGACTTTGGAATAGCTCCTCAGCTGTTTGGTCTATTTTGACAGATCTGTCGTTGGAGCGTCATGGTTAAATGTTCAAGCGATCCTGGGACGCCGCATTATGACGTGGGAGGTTTTGTTGCTGTAGTGGGTAGTACCGGCTTAATTAAGCCTAAGTCCCACATGATCACCTGGTAATATGCGTAAATATTAAAAGAAATAAAAAAAATGTGCGTGCGTACAAAGTACACATGTCAGAAGTGAATTTTTGTTTATAAATTTAACCCAATGTTTACACACTATATAAATACTAATGATATTGTAATTTCACTTCAAAAACAATTCCTCACTTCAACCAGCATGAGCAGCCACGTCATAAGTTAGGCTGTATATTGTAATACTTTTACTACACATAACGTCACATTAAAAATCACTGACTTGCGGTGAGCGAGATCCCCGACCTGCGCATCTTGACCGTCTGAGGGGTGGTGGCGCTGACTCTTCCCCGTCTCTGAGTGCCTGGTACTTGTACTGGTACTCGTTTATATTTATACTAATCTCTAGCTTTAGACTTCCGAGACTTAAAACCCCAAGGTTGCGTTGAAAGTTTAACGCAACCTTGTTGGAAGTCGCATGAGAAGATTCACTTCAAAAAGGGGTCCATCATGGGTAAGATGGCACTGGTTGTATAATGCAAAGCACTCACTGTTGGTGGCGGAGAGCAGCGCGCGGGTGACGGCGGGCGCGGGGGCGGCGGGGGCGGCAGGGGGCGCGGCGGCGCGGCCGGCGTGCTTGCCGCGCAGGTCGTCCCGCAGCGACGGCAGCGCCACCAGCGCCACCGACAGCAGCAGCACCAGCAGGCACGTGGCCGGCTGCGCCTTGCCGCCGCCCGACCCCGACGTCACGCCCGTCAGGACGTTCTGCAACAGGTCATAACATTATGAAAATATGTTAGACAGGAAGGCGATACCTGTAGGAACCTTCTGGGACGTAGGATTGTCGAAGATATGTCTAGGTAATAAAACTAAATCAGAAAAAAAATGTGTTCAATGTACGCGAAATGTATGGCAATTTTAAGGTGAAAAACTATTTATATAGATACGGATCCATAACACCAACATCTATGCAGCACAAAACAGTGAAAAATCGAAAATGCGACATATCACATTGATTCATCCACCTCTTCACTTCTTTGTAAGAACAAACTCATGAACAGCAATTCAATTGTAACTTATTTAAGACTTCACAGATATAGGTTTTTGTGAAGTGTGTTTTATTTGTATAATACGTTAATTAGTATAATGTTATACACTTAAAAAGTGTTTGTGTACCTTTTTAAAGCAACTTATTTAAATTAATTCCTTTAAAAAACAATTATATTTAAATTCTTACATTATTAAATAAATTAGAACAATATCTACCTATATTATAATTATTCTAAAATGAGTCAATATCATTGATGAAATAAAAAATAATAATAAACCTCATCGAAAGACACATCCAAATTATGAAAATTGATTTTTTTAGAAAGTCCCGCTCATATTACTCATATTCACCGCAAAAATCGCTAGAGCGGAAAGTGTCAATTAGGGCCGATCCTCACTGTAATGGCGTTCACAGTTGGTTCTTGATCTGGTAAAGTCGTATCATGTTCACATTATACAATCTGACCCAGTTAATGACGAAGAAATATTCTTACAGTACTGTCAAAATTTTCTATAGAGATTAGAGATTGACATTACATACATAATTACATACATAATAAAGGCAGTGGTAGCCCATCGGTAACGCGCTCGCTTATATAACCGAGTGATGCGGGTTCAAATCCGGGTCTCGCACCTTTGATATTTTCATATGCGAATCATTTCCATCTTGATTACTACTTGTCTCACGGTGAAGAAAAATATCGTGAGGAAACCTGCATGTCTGAGAAAACCTAGCAAGTTTTCGTAAGACATGTGAAGTCCGCCAACACGTCCTGGGCCAGCGCGGTGGACTATGGCCTGATCCCCCTCGTACTGAGGGAGGCCCGTGCCCAGCAGTGGGACGTTAAAAAGGGCTGAAAACAAACATAATTATAGTAAGTACTATAATAGCATACCTGTAATCTCTTTAATTGTTGTGTAAGGGACTGGTTCTGTGACTGCAGTATCTTTATCCTCCGTATGAGAGTTTGGTTTTCTGCGGTACACTGTTTAACCCTGAAATAAAAAACTTACTTAACTTGTGTTTTTTCAAGTTTAATATTATAGCTAGATTGTTAAATCTGCCAAAAAGAACTTCATTAAAAATTACATTCGATAGGTACATTTTAAGTACTTGTATGTTTATAACTTTAGATGAATTTAAAAAAAACGTATCTGATCGAATACGAAGTCATACAATTAAAAGTAACTCTTATTTAAATTGAAATAAAATGTAAATTTAAAGTAACCTAAGTTATTCCCTAGCTTTCACCAATATTTCACAATGATTCAATATGCATTTAGTAGAAATCCATTATTTTTAAATTCTACACATTCGCTTTAAGTTTCATTTATCTGCTTAGACATTCAATTTAAAACGTTAAGAACAAATAAACTGAGATTTCCTCAATCACAAACTCAAAAAAAAGTTTCAAAATCATTTTAGAAGTTACATAAAGTTACGTCTCGTCTCGAAATGCACATTTAAGAGTAGATAATTTTAATCTTCATTCTATTATTATGAATATTTTTACTTAGGTAATTGTAACATTATGACAACTTAATAATATTTCATATAGAAATTTTTATTTCATTCATT
This sequence comes from Boloria euphrosyne, assembly GCA_951802675.2. Taxonomy (NCBI): domain Eukaryota; kingdom Metazoa; phylum Arthropoda; class Insecta; order Lepidoptera; family Nymphalidae; genus Boloria; species Boloria euphrosyne. Next base: position 5,110,489 of record OX637886.1, read on the forward strand.
TGATTTCATTCTAAATCCTTTGATAAAAATGTTTTTACTTTAACAACTAGGCAGTATTAATTGTAAAATAAGTACGCAAAGAACCTTCTTTAAATATTATAAACGTTTCGTGTTTGAATCTGAAATTTGTTGCTATAGAAATGAAGTTCTTATAACATAAGGAAAAGGACAACTGCATGACGAAATATTATTAAACCAAAAATCTGGTGTGAATCACCAGCAGCTAAACTGCCATCGTGTTTGTATCGACGTGGTTTGTTTTGTATGGAAATAAAAAGAAATACGAGTCACATTAGGACGAGAAGAACTGATGCAAGGTGCTTTCTTATTTGCCTAAGCTCATCAAATATTACTATATATTATGATATCGTTCTTTCGTACACTATTCTAATTTAATTTCGATTTGTATTAAATATTAATACACTCTTTGCCCTATTTGTACGTTCGATCAATTTTCTGTGGTTTACAAGAATTTGATATTTTCTTATAAATTATATAATGATAGCGTGTTCATTTCGCTATAATACACATACTATATTATATAGTTAGTTTATTTTTAACCCTATTTATTTCTAAAATAAAGGTACCCTTAGTTCCACCTTTTAATGTCAAGTATCTTACAGTGAGTTTACGCAGCGAAAGAGCGTCGCAATCACAAGCTTTTTGGTGATGTCGGAACAGACAGACCGACAATAAAATTAAAACCGTGTTTTTTAAAGTATCGTATATAATTCCATACGCATTTAGCAAAAAGCTGTTATTTTGACATTGACTTCAATTTTATTTATCTGTACAGATAATGGCTTCTTTAGCTTCTTCTACTAATCTAATTTAATTTCCAGCGCAATAACAACAAAGTAGATGATTTATGTAAAAGTAGCCTAGTATCGATAAGATTTAACATCTTTAAACTACATCACGTTGGGTTCTTATCTTGAATGTTATATATTTACGAATAAGTATTGAAAACGTTTACTGATAACTAAGAGACGAATCACGGGCATCTAGACTTAGGGTTGACACCCCTACTATATTTTAGAGTAGTCTATTATAATTGAATCCCAAATACTTAATTTTTGAGAAAAACATTGTTGGCAAAACTACTATATTTTACAAAACAATAGAAAATATACATTTAAATGTAACTAAATATTTGTGTAACGAAAACGACTTTTATTTCTTTGGATTTTCCTGCATCTACTTTATTTTTCATTAAGGATCCTACATACTCCTATATTCGAACTAAAAATTGCTAGAAACCCTATCTAGACCCGCCGCAAACTGCAGACTTTCTTTAAGCCGATAGTAAATAAGTACGGTAATAATTTAGTACGGTTCATAATTAACAATTCGGTAGGTTAGAATTTATAAAGATTCATTAATTTAAGTAAACAGTATGCGACAGTTAAAGATTGTACTATAATATAACGTTCTGTTGTTATAAAATATACGTAATTTATTTAATTTTTCGAAAACCATTTACTTCACTAATGCAACTAATTTCTTTTTATTTATACCAGCATATATTTGGAAAAACTTTCTCATAGCGTGACTAACAATTGTGAGATCATCTAATTATGATAATTCATTCGGGCCTATAAAATTACGCGATTTAAAGTAAGTCAAGTCGAACTTAGAATGTCACGATCAGATTTGTGACCTCATGAGTCAAACTTCCCACTTTGTACACGTACTTTGAAGTTTGAAATCGCCACTATCTCCGCATTGTTTGATAAAACCATTACACTTTTGTACGGAAATATAATTAATTAGAATATTATAACATTTAGTCAAATTTAAGTAAGCAAGATATTTTGGTTACTTCTTTTATCACCTGTTTAGGTTTATTTATGACTAGCGACTCACCCTCGCTTCGCTCGGGTTCGTCTCTACGGTACCCCCTTTAGCATAACATTTTTACAAACTTTGAATGTCTTACTTATTTATATCTAATAAAAAATAAGTTTCAAGCTTCTAGCTTTATAAATGACGTAATTTCCATACAAACTTTCATCCCCTATTTCAACCCTTTACACCTTAAAAAGTAGCCTATGTATTTTCTGAGGCTCTAGACTATTTGTGTACCAAATTTCATTTAAATCGGTCCAGTAGTTTTTGAGTTTATTCGTTACATACCAAAAATACAAATCTTTCCTCTTTATAATATTAGTATAGATAATAATTATTAATTTATTTATTCTATTCTATTCTTAGTATAGTTTTACTTTAGTTACAAATTCATGATATTTTTTTGAATAAGAGTCCCTGTTGCACAGTGGTGTCGTGCACATTTTTATGGCATATATAGGTCTAAAATTCATTTTGTGATGAACAATGTCTTCAGAGAGCAATATATATAGTTTCCAATTCAATTATTATAACAAAAATTTAAATAAAAAAATTACGTAAGACATTACTTTCACTTATCTACATCATTAATATCTACAATATCACGACAGAGGCATAAAATTTAATTTTTATAGTAATTATATCTTTAGTTATTCTCAAGAAAAGATAAGGCTACTACGAGTTAAACACAATTTCATTTTTATCAATTTCATCACTTTAGTTTAATTACTACAAATATTTTATGTAGGTATGTAGTTATTAATACTAATTAATTAATTAATACAAAAGTAATGGTTAAAGTTCCAAAGATATCCTATGCATAGAAAACTACCTAAACTATCAGCTTGTCACCATAAGTTTTTTGTTAGTACTTATATAATTTTAATATACGTCGCGTTCAAGATTTAAACCTATTACTAATTGACGTTGTTTTTACCCGACTTCGTTGAAACCCAAAACGGGGTATATTTTCTCAGATTACGCCACCGATGTATCAATTCAATTGACTTATCTTGTTAATCTCAACCTATTCGTCTTGAATATTACTTAGTAGCGTTATAAATCTGGCGTAATTAAAGTGGAGTTTCTGTATCCATTAAGGAAAACCAGAAATAGATGAATCATTGGATACCACAGTAAATATATAATAGAACAATATACTCGTATCAATACCATTATGCAATTGTGTCTAGAATCCCTCACAATTCCCGCAATCGTATTCGAAGCATACAAATAGAATACCATTTTATTATATAATCAGGGGGGTCATTTTGTACTATTAAGTTAAACTTAAAAGAATTTTCAAGTTTTAAATGTTCAAAGATTGTATCTTCAAATTCATCCAAAGTTATCAACAGAAGCCAAAGCTTACTGAATACATGAATGGATGAATATATCGCTATGTTCTAAATTCGAAAAAAATAAAGTTATGTAATGTTTTGAGTGCGTGCATAAAATGGCTGTCAAGTTTCATGAAATGAACTATAAGAGTCATAAATATGCCTATATTAAGATTTAAAAGTGTTTATACTTTATACACAACATCGACATCTATGTATAAAACGGAAAATTCGAAAATTCGACCACCATACATTGACGTCTTTAACAGTTTGCTTACCAATTCATAAGTATATATATATATATATATATATATATATATATATATATATATATATATATATATATATATATATATATATATATATATATATATATATATATATAAATTAAATTGAAGAGCCTGATTTAATTTCAAATTAACATCTTTTCACTAAATGCATATGAAAGTATACCTTATAGGTATTTCCATAAAAAAAATGTCCGTCTGTCTGTTTGTTTCGGCTAATCTCTGAAACGGATGGACCGATTTTGACGGGACTTTCACTCGCAGATAGCCAATGTTATAAGGAGTAACTTAGGCTACTTTTATTAGGAAATTAAAAAAACTATTTAAATTATTTGTTTGCCAGTAGAACCTAAATCCGTATAACAAAATACAACAAAAACTCACCTATCTTCCAACCCGTCAACATATTCCTTCTTCCTTTTACGCGAATCCTGAGCAGAGATTTTATTCCTGATCTTGCGTCGGATCCTTTTGAGTTCCCTCTCTTCGTGTTTAGTTAAAGGATAGCTGGTTGGTAGTGATATTCCTTCCTTTGCTAGCAGCCGCCTTTCTTCTGCAGTTAGAACGAGACGGGGATAGCCGTTCCTGCCGTCGTTAATTTGTGTTTCCTTATGGTCGTCATCGTCGTCACTGCGGTCGCTACCTGAGTCATCTAAAAGAGATTGCTTTTTGATAAGTTTGTTACTTTGTTATTTTTACTGTTTCACCTAAAATGTTGTATATTCAATGACTGGATTACCATACTCAAAGGAAACGAACTGCTAACTTATATGTTTATTTATATTTATTTAATGGTCGCTCAGTACTCTAAGCGCTCAGCTGACATAAAATTTGACACCATTTTGATTTTATATGAGGAATAAGCCGGTTATTCCTTCCAAAATTGTTGGTATAAGAGTTACTCTCGTATAACTTTGTTATACTCAGGGTAAGTAGTTGGTGAAATGAAGGCATGGTTATCTAAGAGTAAATAACAGCTTTATCCTAGGAATAAAATTTATTCTACTTTGGTGAAATTGGACCTTAATATTATAATTAAATTGTGAGTCGAACTTGTCAGTATTATCGATAGAGCTTAGAGGCCGATTCTATAAATTTCAGAAGTTTTGACTGTCTTTCTATAACTTAACATATTTTGATGAAATATGATATTATGGTAGCTGATTATCTAGTTCAATAAACAGCTGATCAATATATAATATACTGCGAAAAAATATATCATGTCTGAGAAATTAGTATATTATACTAACCGTGAAAATGTACGTCCCCTAGTACCAAATATTATGTAAAGATCTTCAACATAATATTTGGGACGCAATAAGCGTTTTACCTTCAATCAATATCTACTTGATAATTCATATCTATTTAAGATTGTTAAACGTTCGTTAATGAGCGTTTTAACAACAAAATATAAAAACTGCAAATAAATTTAAAACAAAACTAGGACATTTGATTTCCATTATATTAATAATTACATACATATAACTGTCCTAAAATCACTTAATATACATTGTCATAAATTTTTAAACAGTAGGTACAATAAAAAAAAAATAGAAAACTGTAATTATTACGCAATTAGCAACGCCGTAAACTTCGGCACAAACATAACACGATTTTGTTTTTATTATTGATTCTATTGATTTTAAATACTTGAGTCTCTGACCAAGGAATAATATAGACAGAGGATCATAGAATTAAACATGAAGGCTCGCAATCGTTTTAAAGTCGTATACACGAGGAAAAGACGGTGATAAGTAAAAACGTCATGTGAATGAATAAACATAGCTGATTTTATTAAAATAACTCGACTCGTTCCGCTCGGGTTCGTCCCTACGTAGGTTCATTTTAATTGTTAGTATAAACTGAGAGTTGATATATTTTTCCGCTGTAAAAATCTTATGTTGACCCGGATCCAGTTATCATCATACCAAATATTGTTAATTTGACTAACAAACTGAACTAACAACTTAACTTTTCTTGACCTTGACATTTGTTTTGTCAATGTCTTCATAAGTCTAACAAATTTAAAGTAAAAATTCTTTGTGATGAAAACAAGTGTTTAAAATTTTCGTGGCATCGAAATAAAAGAGTAGATATAAAATCCGTGATGTTTAAATTATTTATACGGATATACTTTTGCGCTCTCTACGGTCAACCTAGTCGTTATCGTAAATACAGACTTTTCAATAATAACACGAAATTAAATGATTAAAGTAAGATATTTTTTTACAGCGACCTTGTTTGAATGTTAAAAAATACGCACGGTAAGTGTTGAATCGAGGCATTTACATAAGTACATAATGTTGTGAATAAAGTGTAAAATGTCGAACCCGAAATCGAACTTGGTCAGTTCGATGAATCAATAATAGATTTAAGAACAAATCCTAAGGAAGTAAAAATATGACCTCAAAATGCTTTAAAAAAATGATAAATATACAATTTAAGTTTACAAGAAATAAAATGTTAGTTAGGGTGCCTAACTGAGAAAAGCTAGATACTAAGTTTCGGTGTGAAAAATCATTATGAGAAAAGACAGAGAGGACCTAATTGAATTTTTTTGTCAAGTCTACCATTTCATTCGATCAGAGTGATGCATCTGCACCAGAATCTTTATATTGAGGAGAAGAGACCTAGGAAATATAACTTTTAATTTCACTGGCTATTATATAAAATGAATTTATAATCTAATATGCTTACAAAGTTTCTAGAACCAATTATCTATCTTCGCTCAAGCCTGACAATTTTCGACAGGCATGAGAAAGGAAAAGCCGTCGTTTTTAGGGGTAATATTAAATAAAATAAGTCGAAATCGACTGCTAATATTTTTTTAAGCTAAGCTAAGTTATTTTTACACGATCGTTTTAACTATTTATTACTACTATATAATCGAAGCAATAAATAGATGCTATTACAACTTGAACGCAAAAAGTCCTCCATTATTACAGGGTTCAACGGTCCTATAAAAATATTTGAAAGTCCAATGACCGATTTTTACCGACAGATTATAAATGAGTAGGTACATACTTCTAAACGAAAACAATTGACACCAATCAGTAAAAGTACTGAGATTGAATACTGTCATTATTGAAGCTAACAAAATAGTTATATAAGCAAACAGTTTCTGTAGCTGAAAAATACGCTAAAAGAACGTTCTTGAAACGATTATAACGTTTCCTGTTCTTAGAACTTTTAATCTTGTAGCTAAAGAAATTAAGTCCATTTTTGCATGAAAATTTGAAAGATAACAAGATTATTTAGTGAAATAAGCACCTTTTAATGTGAACCTTGTGAAATTGAAATAGAGTTCTGAATTTACTTACTTTCGTCTATAGACACACAATTTTATAATTCTCTATCTTATTTCATAGATCATAAAGCTAACTTTCGAATGAGAGCGGCGTTTACTTACCACAATGGTTATTTTGTTCGTAATCGTCGTTTCGGGCTTCGATTTTGAGATCTTGCAGTTTACTTTGCGATAGGATATTAGCTGCTGTGATTTTAATGTTGGAAGCATTTTTCAAATCTGCCGCATTAATTATTTTGATGGATTTCAAATCTTTCATGTCTTTTATTGTAACAGGTAGTAATATTGATCTGGGGTTGCCAGCCATTGGGGCAACTCGGATAACTCTTCGTTGAGGAGCAACTGGTTCTACTGGTTTTGAGTAAACTTTTGTCTGGGGGTTGATCACTTGTACATTCGTCACTTTAAGGGGCTTCTGAGGTTGCGCCTTCACAACTAATTGAGGTTTTTGCATAGCGGAGGCTGGCAACTTTATAGGTTTTTGAACTTTAGGTTGAACGACCGGTGTTGTTTGCGAAAGACGACGTTTTTTGCCTTTACCTAAGAAATAAGGATTGGAAGAAGAAATGATTTAGCATAATATATCATTGTAATGTCGGTTTTATGGTAAATTTTACACATTATATTTGTATTAGATTAAAACTAACAAACAAAACTAACATTACGTAACAAATGTTTATGCAGTTGTCTTTATTTTTCTCTAAGTTTTCTTATGATTCATAGACTATTTATTCAAGATAGGATTCGTATATTCGTAACAGATAAAATGATAACGTAAGTAATCTATTTTATATAGATATTTTTTTAGGCAATGGAACATTGCATTTAAACAAAACAACAAATTTTTTTTTCTTGCGACACTAAAAAAATATAACATTTAAGTACTTAATCTAAAACCCATTTGCTATGTATTCAATTCAAATAATTTCCAAGGGCGTTGAAGTATTCAAAACCACGTGTTTTAATATACAAGAGCCATGAAATTTTATTATTTGTTACACTAGTAAATATCATAGTAAAGTATGTTGTACAAAATAATTTCTACAAGTATGTATAGTTAAGTAGGAAAACATTACCAATATAAGGTTAATAGTTGAATTATAGAGTGAACTATGTTACCACGTCAGCAATAGAAGTTTCATTTCTCTATGATACTAAACGGATCTGTTAACTATTCATACCTTCAAGATTGAAGCTCTACTAGGAAATATGAAAGCTGTCATCAAGAAAGTTCACTTTAAAAGATTAGTAGACTTCAACCACGCTTCGCTTAGGTTCGTCCCTAGATTCCGCTAGTAAATGTATACAAAAACTTCACAAATTTCACTAAAACATTCCTCGTAAATCACTCTATCCATTGGTGAAATAAAAATGAAAATCGGTGCAGTAGTTTTTGAGTTTATCGCGAACAGACAGATAGACACGCAGACGCGGCGGAGGACTTTGTTTTATAATATGTAGTGATGTTATTTAATATAAAAGCAATATGAAAAACTTACCAGGACTTTGGAATGTACTATTATTAAGGAAACTAGGCACAACATTTTGTTCAAAATCGAGTATATCAAATGTATCCCATTCTGCAGAGCTGTTGGACGTGTCATTTGAATCCTGTATGATGACATCTTGCGCGTTGCCAGGGCTCATGGGTTCCAGAGCTGACGCTGCCAATTCTTCATCACACGAATTATGGATGGGATAAGGTGATAATTGCTGCTCGACATCGCTAAAACAATTTTAAATAAATTAATAACTAATTAAAGTGAACAATTTTAATCTTGTTTTTACTGTAAATGGCTATCAAAAGCGTAAGAAATAAATACATTTCTTTTTACTGTTATAACACCTATAATATATATTTTTTTTATTATCAAATAATCTGTCTGTCATGTCTTAATATAACCAACTATAATTAAGTATAAGGAAAATATACTACATTGTAACATCAGACCTATATAAAATGGGTCTGTAAATACACAATTCTTTCAGTAATAAATAATATGGCTTAATGGTGCTGTCAAAGGAGAAATATCCTCTTAAGGTAATGCACCTTTGTTGTACTTAAACAAAACGATCTCGCTCTATCAAGGCAAGTCACAGTCCCGTTGACCGTGGACCCAAGTAACCATAAATGGGAAATTATTAATTATTACTGCTTCGAAACACGCCATGGATACTGACACATTTTTAAATAACTCGAAAAAAAAAGTACCTAATAGTTTTATTAGTAAGTTGTATACTCTTATTAGTTTTAAAAATTAAACAAAAACTTTACACTTTTAACTGACTAGCAACCCAACCTCGCTACGTTTGGGTTCAACTGATACGTTTCAATGTTTAGTATAGATTTCAAGATGTGTGTCATTTTCCCGAAGTAAAATGTATCCTTTCTATGACTGGAATGACTTACTATCCCATACAAAAGTCTTGAGTTTTACTCGTAATGCAGTCACAGACACACAGAAAAAAATTCTAAAAGCTATAGAGTCGTCCTCTGTGTCTATAATAATGAATATTCCAATAAGATTTTCCAAGAAATATTGTAATGTACAGATATAAATACAGTAAACAGATATAATGTACAAATTCGACTGAGTTAATATATGTAAAGATGAGGCTTAAAGCCACGCGTCTCCATAACTTTGAATACGATAAAGGATTGTAAAACGAGTCTTTAAACCAGTTCATCTAAAATTATCAAATAATGTATCCTTTACGCCATGTTATATAATGAATATAATATAACCTGTAATAAATTGGAACTGTCGTACCAGTCTTTAACCGGAACATAAATGTCTCTACTAGAAAGTAGTCTGTTTTTACTTTTTTAATAATTTTATTAACACGATGTAGACTTAATTGTCACTTAAACGGAAAGTTAAAATGCCAGTTTCAGAAGCTCATAGTTTAAAAGACCGTCATAGTAAACTAATACGATGTTCACTGGATAATTTCCTTCCACTTAATAAACATAATGTATTTTTCCCGCTACGCCACAGTTCCGTCCACGTGGCTTCATTGCGCGTTAAGATTAGTGATAGCAAAATAGGTAATATTTGCACTATAGTATTAGAACAAATCTTTATTATTTTTCATAATACACTAGCGACTCATAGGTAGCGATCGTACAGGAAGAGGAAAGTGCGGTAATTGAGAACACTTCTAACTTAAAACTAATAGAATAAAGTCTTAAACATAATCAAGTTTTATTGCAACATATACTTTGCTTTATTATCTATTATTTATACTATTATTAATAGCAAAACAAATTCTTAAAGATCAACGTTTTATTAGAAATACGAAAGAAAACAAAAAAAACATTGCCGTTCCTTTTTAACCGATACCCTAGGGGGTAATTAAGATCACCCCACGGAAGAAATGGGAACGATAATTGAGAAGGACAATAACTTCTTTATAAACTATTACACTTAATTTGTGTGGTAGTTTCGGTCCAATCTTCTACATTCAAGGAGCTTCTAATTCGCGCATTTACATTGGCTGCACATTACTACATAAAACTTAGCTACATTTTCATTTCCTTGTAAAACTTTCTTTGAACTTTCGATTCCTTATTTATATATATCCTATTTTGTATGATTTACTCATTGTTTTCTTCATAATTTAAGTTCAAAATATTTTATCCTATTAATTTGTTACAATTTTTTGCTAAATGTTAATAGTCTACTACCTTCCTGAAATAAGAAGTCTTAGACCTGAGAAGCATAAACAATTCGTTCCTATTGGATTTTTTAATGCTGCAAAGAGTGGTCCTCCAGACTTTAATTGCCAGAATACCATAGTCTTTTAGAATAGAATAGAGAATTTTATTTTTATGAATCCAAGTTGTCTCGAAAATGTATTCTCTTTAATTTTTACAATAAGCCTATTATTAAAAATCTTCGTTCTTCCCGAAATTACCAATAATGCTCGTAAAATTCTTATTCAAACTATTATTAACATTTAAAAATCAGTCTAGCCGTTCTTAAATGATCCTAATAACAAAAACCACATTTCACGTTTACTTATAGGTACTTTATAGATAATTTCATACGATTGTGAAGTTGTGTTATTTGCATCTATCACGTTGAGTTTCATAGATAACGAGAGTAAGACCCCGCATCTGCGTTATCATATTTTAATAACAAGTTATAATGTAAAATCACAATTATGTTCATATTACATCAACGCCTTATTTATCACAATTTTCACAATTTAACCTATAATATTTGCTGACATCCGCAGACAACTGAACAATATACTGCCTATGTAAGTAGGTTTTCAAAAAGATTTTTATTGTGCGTTTGCATTATAGGTAGAAGTTAATTAATTATCTGTATAAAATTCATTTTTCAAATTTAGTTTTAATTTTTTAGGCTTAGGAAAAAAACTAGAAAAGTGGCCGGAAAATTAGGCAAATACTTTAGAAAATGTTTGTCGGTTTTTTAGTAGAATGTTAGTTGTATAAGCAATCCTACTACGTACAATTAGACGAGACGAGACGGGGCAGGTTCCGTAGGGTAATGTGGATAGTAAGTAATAAGTAATATTATGAATTTCCTATTACTACTTAAAGATACGTTATTGACAAAAAATACAGATGTCATCGTAATATGGTGTCAACTTAAGAATTAAAAAAAAGAAAGAATACAAAATCAAAAAAGACTGGAAGGAACAAGAAGTTTTAAGACAAAACTTCCTCCAATCGGAAACTATTTCCGTATTTAACATTCCACGTGTTATTAACTTAACGACGGCAAGGTGAAGCAAGGGTATAATGATACAAATCGATACATAACTGTGCAACCTATCGTCTTCACGCGGCGACCTCAATCTGATAAGATATATTTTGTTATACAAGTTTTCACATTAAAATTGTATTAACGCTACATTAATTAGCGTTGAAGTATGAAAAAACATCTTCCTGTAATTAATTATAAATTAATTATTTTAACATGTATACTCTTTGAAGGCTCTACGTATAAGTGAGCTAATTTAATAGACAAAATAAATGAACTAAATGATCTAATATTTCGTACCTATACGTTATTTACATTAGTTTTATTAGCATTGCGTATTTTTTTTTTGTAGTTTGTCTTTAATATTTTGTTTATATTCCAATTAATTATTAAATTGTTACTAAATTGAACTATTTTTAAAACGGTTGATGGGTTCGATAGAATTCATATTTAAATATGGATCGATCATGACCTAATTGAATTATAAATGCCTAGAGTAGATCACCGTTAAACATAATGGGGTAAATTTTGATAATGACATAGTTAACCGCTACAAAAGGTTCGTTTATAAAAAAAGAATGGCAAAGAGGATATTTAGATATAAGATTGTAAGAACGAGCCAGGAAACACTGCTAGTTGTTCTATCAGGCTCTCTACATCTACACTAAAAGAAACGTTATAATAGAAATTACGTAGCCTTTATTTAACTGGAGTTCCAAATATGCCTTTATTCTGTGAAATACCACAAATACGTTAATAAGCAGTGATTAAGACCGACATAAAAAGTAATTAGTAATTAATAGGATCGCAGGAAAAAAAACAGGTACTCACTAGCTATGAATAGTATTAAATACATAGTAATGTTGCCATTCGCGTACCTTAATTTAACTGAGAAACACTTATGTAATTAATATGTAATTAAGCAAAATGTATATAATTCATAATAATTTAAGTGGATATTTACGACAGTAATTAAGTTTAGGTTAAATTAATTAGGACATCAACTTCTATTTAACAAGGTTTAGCTAAGTAGTAAGTATTCTTTCGACGTGCAGTGGTTCTCTTCCCGCGCTGTAATTGTTATTCCAGAGACGATGTGTTTAAAGCTCAAGCAGAGGAAATTGACTTCAAAGTGCATAAAAATGTTATAACTGTATAGAAACAGTAAGGCCTGAACGTTTTCACTAACATCTTTATTAACAAAAAAATAAAAGTAGCACGAATCAATATATCGACAAGTCATACTCTTGGCGATTTAATCAAGCTCACTTCGTTTCTATTAGATTATGTTGCGTACATCGACTTTTAAACAAGGCACTCTACTGTATGAGTTCATTTAATAATGTAAGCTAAAGACTATAATTCCATAAAAAAATAATACAGTTAATGTAACTTCGAAATTTATCATCCATTAAAAAGTGGACTTGTTCTAAGAACTTTCATTACGAAACTCTTGGAAAAAAGGCATGAAAGAAATGTTCAAAGTTTAAAATTAAAAGGCACACGGCCAAAGGAATTTTAAATTCTAATCGCGCTTTCGCCGCAGATAGCATGCATTCTTACTATAAGGTACTGTGACTCACGAGCTCAGTTACGGTACTCTATACAACTAGTTTTACGTCCTATTAACGAATTCTGATGTAATTGTGAATATTTAACTATATGTGATTTCGAGTCTACTTTTAAAACTAACGAATTCGTATATTAAAATATACTAAACCTATATTAAAATGACATTTGCAGATGATTAAGTTTTCAGGTCAGTTATTGTGGATTTTTGTTGTTGTAGAGCCAGACAAGCTTCACAATATATTATGTAGTATCAGTATTAGTGTTTTGGTTTTTACCTTAATTTTTGTATTAAACTGATGGAGATAGAAAGAATTAAGAATATTAACACTGTCAAAACTTATGAGAATAATTATATTGATATCAAACTATTATTAACAAAGTAACTTACTGTTCACTTGACAATCCACTGTCGGAGCATGAGCTACTGAGTCCTGGTGGAGACGCATTGTCTGTGGTCAAATTAAAATCGGGCAGAGTCTCGTCTAAGAAATTTAAGGAACCCTGCTCCAAAGAAAATATATTCTCCAGAATATCATCTGACGCCTGCCAGGAATCAGACTGGAACAAAATAATGTCATATAAAATATTGCAAGTTATTAAATTATACAAGTAGAGATTTTTCAGATTAAATTATTTCAAACAATTTCAGATACAAAATTATTCAAGATAACCAGCTATTTCATCATACAAAATTTTATCAAAATCAGTCCATTTTTTCTCGTGATGCAGTCACAGATAAAAGGTAACATAAAAAAATCCAAAAACCATAGTATCGGCCTCTCTATTGATTATAGTAACTAGGTATTTCAATAAGATTTTCAAAAAAATACATAATGTGCTTTGGCTAAGTTAAAATTTCAATATAATATGTATTATGTATAGATATAGGACAAATTAACAGTAACAATATAAATCCTGACTAAGTATTGTAACTAAATAAAAAAATGCTTATATCACATCGCTTGTGATTGCATTATATGCAGCATATTCTTAACAAGATTGTGCAATTGGATCAAACATATTCAGCTAAAAATCTTTCAATTAAGCATTAAAGGGGAGTAAATAATTCATTTTATTTCTATAGTAAAAATGCTATACCAACTAGAATTCATTTCATTTTTATCATTATATAGTATTTAAAAAACTTAATTTACTATATAATATAACAATAACTTAATAGTTAATATATAAAAATATATTAAAAAATGTCATACAGTGTACTATATCACTTATATGCCACTTATGTTAAATAAATCATCATTATATTGACCTTGCAAACTCCATGCTTGACTTTTCAAAAAATATTATGCACTAAGCAATGGTAAATAAAATAACTATTTTTTCAATTAATTTAGCCTACTTTATTTCTTATTAAAAATGTATCAAAGAACAGGTATTAAACTTTATCCTAAGTAAAAAACAATTACCAATCTCGTAAATAATAATGTAAGTAATAAATAATAATATAATGACCATACTTATTTACTAATAGATCAATTAGCGGAAGTAAAAGATTAATTGAAAAATTAACTGCTTAGTGGTTAAACCAAAATATTAATGCCTATGAGATTAACTGATATGAATACTTTTAAATGGCAATGGAATATGATTGCTTATTAAGTATTGCTTTAAAAACAAAAATGAAATTAAAAATGTATTGCTATCTAGGTATATTACCTATATATAAAAAAGTTGTTTAGTATCCTATAAGTTGTATGTTTAATTTATAAAAGAGTTAAGTTTAACTTTGGACTAATTTTAAATAAGATCACTTAGCAATACCACCTTTTACTTTAGTCACATATAAGTTACTTTCATTTTTAACTTTTACTTGAGATGATAAAGAGAAAGGTGGTGCATTTCAATGTGCATATTTAATGAAATTTATTTAAATATTTTAAGGCCTTTCAGCAATCTTAATCCATTATCAATTATGAACATAACATATTTATCAATATATGTTATGTTTCATATCCTATATTAAAGTTTTTGTCATTTGCGATACCATATATACTGAAATGAATAAAAAATTGGTAAATTTATTGCAAAATTCAACATTAAAATATGATTTTCATTGAATATGATGTAAATTCTTCTTTTACAAAATAATTTTAGTTCAGATATAATTCCTATAAGATATTGATATATTATGTAGGTATGTGATATTAAAAAAAAACATAATATGTATATTACCTCAAGTAAGGATAATAGATCAAGCTTTTTATCCATTTTTATTTCGATTATTAAAATTACACATTAGAACATATAATTCACTTCCAATTATATAACTGCACTACAATCAAATGCACTTTATTTCTTTGTCACTATATTCACTTGGTAGAGATCACAAAAAAGTTAGATTAAGATTTATAAGATGCATGTATTCATGAGGCATATGGTAAAAGCGCCGACCGCATGGTGCCTAGCTGGCAGAGCTTGTTTACGTCGTAGAGCCGGCCTCGTAATATGCACGCTGATAATGAACTGACTGGCTTTTGTAAATAACACGTCAGGGACTAACCCGACTACTAATGAGATAGTTATTTTATAAGAAAACACCGGGTTTTTGTAATTATCAAGAGCTAGACACCAAGCCACGTCCGATCCAAAAACAAAATGAACGGATAGTCAGATAACGGTAAAAGTGGGAGCGTAAGTCCACGAAAGCTGTAGAACGAGGTACAATCACGATTTCATTACTTCAGCGTGCGTCTACTAAATCGCTCGCTCATACCCTTCACAATAACGATCCATTTCTCTGTCTAGTGTCTAGCGGCCTTTGAGCTAACTATAATCGCGTTTTGATACGTTATCAATAATTACGAAAGTAAAAATACTAACCAATAGATTTCCCGTTGGGAAGCTGTCCATTTTTTCACCTATAGGATTTATTACGTCGTAATCCTGGTCAGTTTTGGACAGGTATTCCAGGATATTACTCATATCTTCATTAACGAGAGTCATGATGCTTTGGGATTTTCCGCGTCATTGACATTATGAATTTCGTAATAGCTTTTCACTTCACTTTTGGTATATCACTATACTATTCAATGTAATGGTGTTATTATACATTTATACAAAAGATTGATTACAAAATAAATATTTTGTTAACGAAGAACATGACAATTCTTTACAACTTCCAACGTGGAAATAATGACGTCATGAAAGTAGGACACTCTTCAGTTGATCATTGGTCACTATTTGACGTTTAAGGCCTATGGGTAAAGCAGTACGCCCTCCCGTACCAACTCCCGCCATCTATTGACGCTTGCAATAAATAAAATTGCGTTTTATTTACGCATTGGTCACCGCTGGGCGCTGATATTTTTTAATTGTTGATGTTTATGAAAATATTAAAATAAAAATCCTATCCTTTTTTATGTAATACATGTATAAATCATGTTTATTAACTATAAAATTTCGTTTCATTATTTTTAAATGCAAATATTTCATCTCATGTTCAGAATACTGCGGTTCCTTATAAGTATTTTAATGATAAGATTTTGATGTATTAGTTTGTTTTCATATCAATTATTTGAGCAAAATAAAAAGATTGTAAACGAGTTATTTCATTATAATTTTGTAAACAAGTGAATTGCCAAGGTGATATTGTCTGCCTTCCTACCCAAATACCTAAAAAGGTTTTATGAGCAACTTTTTGTTTATATAACGCAAAGATAATGAAATATGATGTAGTATTATGTAACTTATATTTATTCTATTTCATTAACCATTTACAATAATAATTATAAGTATTTAAAAGTATAAAATAATGTTCTGAGATAATACATTATAATCCCTTTTAATAGAATTAGACTGGCAGTTAATTGGATTATATCATGATTATGAATTTCGGCAAATAAATTTGAAATTGAATTTTCAATAAACTTTATACATCATCAATATGAATTAAAAACGTACCTACTTATTTCACACTAGCGACTCGCCAATGCTTCGTTTGGGTTCAACCCTACGTACTTTTTTTTGAACGACTACTTAATTCTATTTTTAAAAATAAAAGTAACCTAAAGTTACTCCTTCTTAAGGCTGATTTACACGTATTAAGTGAATAAGTAGTTAACTAAATTTTAACTTAATTTTAAGTGATTCCGTACGTGTAAACAGAAAATTTAGTAGCAAGTCGCAAGTTAAAATTTACTTAATTACTTAAATACTAAATTAGAATGTTTTCTATTTTTTCGAATAAGTAGGTGGGCGGGGCTTGCATCCAGATCTGTTTGAAAAGATGCAATTTAGTAAAATGCATAAGTGTTGATGCGCCATTTTTTAAACTGAAACTTCATTAGAAGTAGAACGAAAAAGTAAGTCCATAGAGACACAAACACGTAAATCAAGTACCAGGCGCTCAGAGACGGGGAAGAGTTAGCGCCACCAATGACGGCTGCTCATGCTAGTAATCGTGAGGAATTGTTTTTGAAGTGAAAATACAATATCATTAGTATTTATACAGTGTGTAAACAGTGAGTTAAATTTATAAATAAAGAAGTTTCACTTCTGACATGTGTACTTTGTACGCACGCACTTTTTTTTTGAATTGAACCCTATTTCAATTATTTCCGTAACGTCGTGAGCTTATAAATATTATTCATTATTGATGAATAATATTATGATGATGTATTATTGATTTGGCGCGAAGGCAGTCGAACAAATAATTAAAAGTATTCGTTCGACATACTCACAAGAGCCAAAAAATAAAGATTTATTAAAAGCGGTCTCTGGCATCGATTATATTGAATCTTTAATTTTTTTATTATTTGAGTATGGTTATTTCTATAATTATTTCATCTTTTATTTCGTCCAAGACCTCACTAATAGCAAATTTAAGCACAGAATTTACGACTTTATTACGTTGTTGATTGTCCATCTTGAGTGAACTAAAGAACTTAACTACTTATCTACTTAAATACGTTTGGACAGCTACTTAAATATAAGTCACCAAAAATTAAGTTACAATTTAGTTAACTACTTAATCACTTAATACGTGTAAATCAGCCTTTAGTTCTTACATCAGCCGTTTCTAGAATTAGCCGGAATAAACAGACAGACAAATATTTTTTTTTAAAATTGTGTTTTTTTCATAAGTACCTAATGAAAAAACACAACTACTACAATTTAGTAAAAAGCTTTATTTGGACCTTACAAAAAATCCTTTCAATTTTGTTTATGTTTTTAGAAGATTTCGGGAAGGATGAAAATTAAAAAGAATTTAAGTGAAGATCGCGTAAAATAATAAATCAAATCATTATTGCCGTCATCATCATCATCAGCCCTTTTTAAAGTCCCACTGCTGGGCACGGGCCTCCCTCAGTACGAGGGGGTTCAGGCCATAGTCCACCGCGCTGGCCCAGTGCGTGTTGGCGGACTTCACATGTCTTACGAAAACTTGCTAGGTTCTCTCAGACATGCAGGTTTCCTCACGATGTTTTCCTTCACCGTAAGAAAAGTGGTAATCATGATAGTTAAATGATTCGCACATGAAAATATCAGAGGTGCGAGACCCGGATTTGAACCCGCATCACTCGGTTATAGGTACAAGCAACGCGTTACCGCTGGGCTACCACTGCCTCAATGCCTCATTATTGCCGTCATTTTCATGATTTTCCATAGAAAACACAGATAAAGAATTTTAGGCTACATTTCAAAGAGTTCTAAAATTCTCAGTTTTAGCAAAACAATTTTACACATTATTGCTCCACACTTTGTATCAGGCGACAGCACTTACAGTCGTATATATGTTAGAAAATCGGTGCAAAGAGAAACCGACCATGAAGTATTGGAAATTCCAAACTGGGTCAATACACGTAAATTGAACATTTTGATTGCGATTGTTTAGACCTATAATCGAAAGTAAATGGAGAAATTTTGCGCATCTTTTCTTTTAAATTAATCACTTCATTCTTATTAGGTACCCACAACATTATAAATTAAATCTTAATTATTAGATATAGAAGAGATTCGATTAGAGATACTCGTCCTTATCAATAGAGCCTTTAGTCCTTCCTGCGCTGTATTGACATTATATTTTTCCTGCGCTGTATTGACATTACGAGTATATTGCTCCAATCAAAATGTTTAATTTAATGAATGTCATTATATACATTGGATATGACAATTGACACAGCCAAGTAGCTCAGCTTAATCAGCCGATAAATTAGGCGCCTATACGTCTGGCAGATGCTTAGACCGCTCGGCGTTCACAGAATGGCGAAAATTTATAAAATATTTAATACAATCATTTAATTTATCATCAAAATCGGTTACGCCTGTTAATAATTACAAGGGAATATAAGGTCGGACATACATGTAGTTCAAACATGCGGACTTCGCCACAGTCGGGTGATAAGGCAAGAAGTGAAAACAAATGTATGAAACTTATTTATGCATGCAATATTAAATGATTCACATTAGTTTTACACAAGAAAGGGTGCATATCGTGGACAATGTGTTGGAAAATCCGAGGTGATGGGGCTCGAGTAACAAACTGTACCTGCGGTCCTCTATTAAATGTACTACTAGATTTTATATGAGAGCCGGTAGATTGATCATCTATTGAGTTTATTCAAATGATGAAATTGGAATAATAATATGTCTTAATTTATTTCGCTGTTTCATTTTTGTCTTTTGTGTCTCTCCTTTCATTAAACACTGCTGCACTACAGTTAGGTATGTCCCTATTTATGTGAAAATTGATATTAAAATTATTTATTTCGGGTTATGAATAATAATTTTATAAATGTTGAATTATTTTGATAAAAGAAAAAAAAAATTGTTGAAGCCAGACTGTCTCAAGCATAGCAGTCGTACCTACCTATCGGCTGAATACAATAGTTAACAGTTGCAGTCGGACATTTGTATAGACACAATCATAAGTATAAAATACTATTAACATTCGATAAATAAATAAATAAATATGTTAGGACATTTTGACAACACTGCCATCTAGTTCCGTGGTAAGCTACGAGGCTTGTGTTACGGATACCAGATTATAAATATACATATACATAAATTATAAAGATACACACCCATGAGTGGAGTACAAAGTTCAACTCATAAATGCTCCCAGCGGGACTCGAACCTGCGACCGAAGAACCGCAGAAAGTAGGGTCACTACCAACTGAGCCATGCGTGTCGCCAAATTCGATAAAATTAAATTTTAAGGAAAAGGGTTTTATTGAAAAGAAAGATAAAAACAAAATACAAAAAGCATTTTGATACATCGAGTGAAATATAAAAACCAGTTGCACTTGCAAGTCGGACTCGTCCACCGTCAGTGAGGGTTCCGTACAAATTTAAAAATGTACGTGCCTGTACTAAATTCATCCAAATCCAAAGGGAAGCTTTTGAATCAAATATGCATTTAATGTTTATGTTGATTGTAGGGATTGACTAAATGAAATGAAATGAAAAATTCAAATAAATCTGTGAAAAAATTCGAAAAGAGTGATTTATTTAAAACACTGAAATTGGGTTATAATAATAGTTTAAAAAACCTAAAAACACGCTTTTTATAGAAAACCAAACTAAAAAATAGAAAATAAATTTTAATGAATTTAAATTAATTATTTGATTTAAAAAAAAGCGTGGGGTGCATGGTGTCAATAGTTATAAATATTTTATTGACAGATATGAGCAGAGTGATTATCATTTTGATAATATCCAATGATATTTTAACTATAGATATGTTATACGCTCACTAAACAACCGAAAAAAGTGTTCCGCGCTGCACACATAAACACTTTTCATTCAAGGTACATGTCAAAATGATAGAAAGGGGATAGTCGATAAAATCAATAAGAAAAAAAGAGACAGCTAGTGTTGTCAATTGCGCGTCAATGTAAACAAACATTAGTCTAGCGACCGATGACATATCAGAATATTAGGCAAATAATTGAAATATATTAAGTTTTAAAATATATTAAGGGATCTCATACCACATGTAAGTATACTGCGTTCTTACATGTGGTATGAGATCCCTTGTGTTTTATTAACTTTGGTATCATAATTGGTGCATTTCCTAAATACACAGGATGGCATTTTTTTTAATTTTGTAGCAGCGTACCACTCGTCGCCATGCGGTTACACAGACTAAAGGCAATACGTCCTAATTAGGATGTTTTCGAGTTTTCACGATTGCGCGCTCATAACATATCTATAGTTAAAATATCATTGATAATATCTTAAAAAGCACCCCACGCTTTTTTTTAAATCAAATAATTAATTTAAATTCATTAAAATTTATTTTCTATTTTTTAGTTTGGTTTTCTATAAAAAGCGTGTTTTTAGGTTTTTTAAACGATTATTTATTTTTTGCTTTTTAGTTTCTAAAAAGCGCCATCTATTGAAGACCATATGTAATCTATATACAATACTAGAGGGAGCTGTTTGTAAAAATATTGGATTTTAAATAAAAAGCGTGTTTTTTTAGTTTTTTTTTAACTTTTTTTTTATTATAACATTGCCATTAATTTAATATAATAGTAAATAGGTAAACGACCCAAATGTTGGCATTCACCCAATTATTGGCACTTATGCATTTAAACTATAATAATAAGGTTCCTTTTTGGCCCAAGATAATGTTAACAACAACAATATTTTAGTAGTAATATTGCATTATTAAATTGCCAACACTGAATCTTTGATGCCGTTGTACTTCATTCAAAAGTAGCCGCTTAAAATTTCGCTGTGAATGAAAACCGATTTTGTTATTGTTTTCATAAGGTAAGTCAATTTGATTATACATTTCTAATTATGCTCGTTTAATTAGAGACCAAATGAGTGTACTTGCTTAATATTGTATGATGCTTAAAGCATAGTATGGTAACGATTTTAAGTGATAAAAAGTTATGTTTTCGCCATTGAGTTATTATTACTACGTATAGAGTGGGCGCCTCAACTAGATTTATTCAAACACCTGTATAGGCCGATCGGCATATACGCGTTTAGTCTGTGCCGAGCGGCTGCGGTAGCTTGACGCATTGGAGTAAAAATTATTACGTCTAAATATGCCGTCATGTGTAGTGAGGTACTGTACAAACCGTTCAGGAAAATCAAATAAAAGTCAAGGAGTGACTTTTCACGCGTAAGTTTACTGCATTTTCGTTTAATCACGCTTAATTTAATAATTTTGTATAATTTTAAAGTCATGCCGACGCGCCATGCGGCGGCGGCCATGATTGTTGAAATCAAAGAGTAAAAAAAAGGTCTACGCAGAAGTGACAATATCGAGTTGCTATGTTAATTAATACAGATAATGAAATTATTTTGTAGTTCCCTATCAGATAAAACATTTTATATTATTATATATATACTTTTTTATTAAGCTATTGTATTTACAGAATATAAAACCTTATTGGTGTTAGGTTTTTTCGTTACGGAATTTCTCGATTCGGTCGCCGCGCTCAAAGCCCGCGATAGAATCTATGCAATAGCTTAAAAAGTAATTGTAATTAAAATAATTAGTTGTATGCTCATTAGGCAGAATATAAACAAAGTGTCCGTGTCCCTTCTGCATAGTAATCTATGATGCGGTCGCCTCCTCCCCCGCGCCCCGGGCGGCCGCTAGTGGCGAACAGATTTTGTTCGCGGCGTCTACTCCAGTAATAATAACTCAATGGTTTTCGCTATTAATCGGGGGTGCCAATTACTGGATGCCAAATAGCTCATAGTCCCATTCTTGGCACACTATGCCAATAATTAGTCGTTTTATAAATATTCTATTCCCGTTCTTTTTTATTCATTACCTTTTAACATTATTAACTTTACATTTCCTCTGAATGAATAACAATAAATTATTTGGTTATCCTATAATTGGCACAGTGCCAATGAGTCTAATACCCATTATGGACACTACGCCAATAATTGGGTCGATAATATGCCAATAAATGGTTTATTACATATATATACGAATAAAGACGAAAATGAAGACCAAAAGTAAAGCGAAGCCTAAAGAAAAGAGAATGAAATATGATGATGAGAATTTAAAAAAGGCCTTAAATGCAGTCAAATTTGGAATGAGCAAGAAACAAGCTGCAAGAGAGTTTCAGGTACCTAGATCCAACACAGAAAAGAAAAAGGCAAAAGAGTTAAAAGAAGAAGGTGTTAAAAAAAGAAAATTAGAATGAGAAGAATAAAATACTTACACAGACAAACAAAACACAAAACACAGCTGGTAAGGGCAAAGGGAAGAGAAAAAGAAGTAATGCACATGATGTAAAGAAAAACTTACTAAATATTCAAGAAGCGGAAAAAGATAATGTTTTTGAAAATGTCGAAAAAGTAGTAGAGCTAGAATCAAATGAAGAAGAAAATGTGTACGAAACAGGATGATGACGTTGTGCCTTCTACTTTAAGAAGGGTAGTTAAAAAAGCCTACAGTGCATCAGAAATTTTTAAAATGCTTGCAGATTCAAACGATGATGAAATGTAAAAATCTGTTAGAGATGGATGAGCTGAGCTTTGAGAAAGAACCTATTTTTTAGCTGTTTTAAGAGAACTATTCCTTGTATAAAACCTACTTAGAAATTAAATTATAATTTACGAAAATACCGATAGTTATATTTAAAGACAAAGTAGAATTAGTAAACGAATTAGAAGTGCCAATAATTAGCATTAACTGTGTCAATGATTAGGATTATAGGTGCCAATAATTGGTTTTTCCAAAAAAAATACACAATCTTAATTTTTTATTTTATACGACAAAATAGATTTGTTTTAGCGTATGATCTTAAAAGTAGATTATATTGGAAATACTAGAACATAATAAACATCGACATAAATAGTTTAAAGACAATTCTACATTCATTTGATTAATAACCATGTCTTAAAGTGCCAATATTTGGGTCACTTCCCCTATATAAATAAATTATAAGTAACAGGAAAACTTAAAGTTTTAAGAGTCAATTCAAAAATTTGTTAAAAAGCGCCATCTATTGAATAGACAATATGTAATCTATATACAAATATTCTTTATTGCACATTAAATAATGTTACATAAATTATACAGAAATCAATGTGAGCAAAGGTGGACTTATCTCTAGAAGAGATCTCTTCCAGCCAACATATGGAAGTGAGAAATGGTGTTTAAAAACGGGCCGAACACGTGCAATTGTTATAAAATAAACCATTATATACTAAAAGGATAAATACACATACATATATATATATATATATACAATACTAGAGGGAGCTGTTTGTAAATTCGTTTTTTAAACTATTATTTATTTTCTACTTTTTAGTTTGGTTTATATATCAAATTATTGTATTGTCATCGGTCCTCGATAAATCTACAAAGTTTGAACGAAATCAATTGTGCTATTTGCTATTTTTTCATTTTATTTAAATAAGCGTGCATTTCATAACAAAACATTTTTTAATTACATTAATTTTAATTATTTAGCTATATTTAATATTGTGTAATGTGTTCAACCCTTTTTAACGTCCCACTGCCGTGCACGGTCCTACCTTCGATACGAGGCCATAGTCCACCACGCTGGCCAAGTGCGGGTTGGCGGTCTTCATATGTGTTTCGAAAACTCGTTAGATTCTCTCAGACATGCAGGTTTTCACGATGTTTTCCTCCACCGTAAGACAAATGGTAATCATGTTAGAAATGATTCGTACATGAAAATATACAATAAACATACGATGGTGCGAGGTGGTGCGGATTTCAACCTACTTCACTCCGTTATCCAAGCGAACGTATCACCTTTGGGATACCATTGCTTTTTTATACATAATATAGCTATTATTTATTGAAAACGTACCTAAAAGCCTTTTGTGCTTAAATCTTTTATTCCAAGTCCCTTCAGTTTTATTCAAGGTACTTATCGTAAATACCGACTGAAATTTGAAGTTATATCTAAAGTATATTGTCTAGCTTTATTTCAAACAACAAATCTTATCGCAAATAATGCCTAACCAAAACCTTTTAAAGATTCAACTCTCGTTTTCTTGCGATATACATAATATGAATTCTGGCCGAAAGTACAACCTATATTTTTTATGACTTTACCTCAGCAAGAAATCTGAATTGCCTTAAGAGGTTATAAAACTCTTTGAAGCATCCCCAAAACTTTGCCCTGTATTCTTATTTCTTTAAGAATTTCTTACAGATATCTTTACTTACGTAACATGTTACGTATATCGATAGTCGATAGCTACGCAACATAAAAAATGTGCTTAAACTTATAAATAAAATATATACAACTAGCAATTCCCGCGGGTCCGTCCGCGCCCGAAGGGATGAAAATTTAGGGTTATAAGATTTTTTTCGCCAAATCATAAAAAAGTGAAAAATAAATAATAATTTAGTCTAAATATAAAAAATAAAATATCTGGAGAGGATATACCCTTATCACCTAGGGCAATAAAAGTAGCCTACGACCTATTCTCAGACCTACCAAATACATTTTATAAAAAAATCATAAAAATCGATCAAGTCGTTTCGGAGGAGTTCGATAACAAACACTCGAGATTTTTAAATATTAGATAAATGTCTGCTTTTTAATTGTTTATATAACTAAAGTACTAAGCTCAAATACTCGTCAAAAATGTATGTCAGCCCGTATCCGCTAATCTCCTGAACGAATAAACTAATTTGAATTTTTATTGGGACTTTTATTGGGATTCGTAACATTACTATTATTGCTTTTGGATTAGCGCACAATCGTGTAGTGGAGCTAACTACGATCGGGGATGGTCGTTAGGATATAAAAGTCTTACGCTCCATTCAATAGGTTTGGATAATAGAGCCGAAATCAAAAGAAAAATTTGACGATTTAATGTGTTTTTGTTCCGTATCAAAAAGCAAAAATAAATTCCTTAACCCGTTTATTGCAGCCGTTGTACTGGGAGACTAATGGACGTATAATGCTGAAAGGGTCTCTTGTGATAATTCTGCAGTCGAATTATAAAAGAGATAGAGAGAGCATGATTAGCACTTGATACGTACGTAACCATACTCAATGATAAAAATAAGTTTGCTGAAGCGTGTAGGTACTAGGTACTTACATCTTAAATCAATCAATTGAAATAGAAGTATGTAAATAATAATGATTTAAAAAGTAATTAAGCTTTTAAAACTCATTTTTAAAAAAGATCGTACGTAAAATAGTTTAGTATCTACTGGATATCTTCTGTTCACGTGTTAAGGTTCGCTGTTCACGTGTCACTTCGTTATTTCCTACACTCGATGGTTGCGTGGAAGAAATTGCTGTTTTAGCGATAAAGCCGCCTCTTGTACCTATATATTTTCAACCACTCGATATGTTTCCTCTTTTATTTTTGTGTGTCGTTTTCAGACTACGACCCTCCATGTGTGAATAATTTAACGTAACACTTGCCAGAAATACCTATATTAAATTTTTTGTTCACTATAAATTAATGTGGCCTAAGGTACATGTAGATTGTAGAAGTATGAGCAAATATATGGAGGTTTCACAAATTACACAATTTGATGTAGTCGTAGTCCGTAGATGATTCATGTACAGGAAAAAATAAAAAATCCACTCAGCGAAGTTTCCTTTATGCCTAAGTTAAGTCACCGACGCCAGGTAGTCAAAGTTGAGATACACAGTATTTTCAAGATTTATCGTTACTGTTGAAACTTGTATCCTAAATAAAACACTTGGTACTTATGGTAAATATTTATTTGTAGCAAAAATTATATATATGTAAATATACGTATATAATACCTATTATAATATATACTTTTTGTTGCCTAATGTTTAACGATTAAACGAAATTGTAATCTAATATATAACAATCTCTGTCACAGTGTTTGTTATCGTAGGTACCTACTCCTCCGAAACGGCTTGACCGATTTTTATTTTTATGATTTTTTGTGTAGGTACGTATATTTGGTAGGTCTGAGAATAAATTAAAATTTTTATTCTCCTAGGTGATAAGGGTGGCCCTAACCAGATATTTTATTTTTTTACTTTTAGACCATATTTTTTTTTTTACTTTTTTATGATTTGGCATCAAAAAAATCTTATAATCCTAAATTTTCAACCCTCGAAGGCGGGCGGAGCCGCGAGAATTCAGATTGTGGTAGAATTTTCAAGTGATTCTTTATTCTATGAGATATAGTCAAATGCACCAAATAGTCCATGAATTTTACTACATACAGTTTTGAGACAGACGGCTCTTTAGCACTGCATTCCATGATTGCAATCATTTTATCAGAGCATACTTTTATCAATTCGGACTTTGAGGGACTAAGAGTAGAAAAATTAAAAGAAATTTTAATTGTAGAAGTGTATCTGTATGTTATTATATCATAATCAAAATTATTGTTTTCCTAGCGTATTTGTTTTCCTTTACATAGTGTTTTTAAAATTGACTTACTTTTATCTTATCTAAATTTCACACAGCACTTAATAAAAAATCTGTAATTATGATACCATCTATTGACATTTATTTAATCTATTTTTTATTTATTTGTAATTAGAATTATTTGTTAAAAGGTTGTCTAAATTGTTGTTGAGTATCAACACTAGCTACCTTTTATGTGCTCTCCAGATTCCTATTCCAATATCGTTTCCGGAAAAGCATTTTCGTAAAAGCAAGTAATGTCCCTAAGCTCCACTTGTCACACGAAAATAATCACCACGTCTGAAGTCCCTCTTTTTTTAAAGGAGGGTCTTTTCACCTTTCTTCACCTTTCTAAGCGATACATTTCAATTTTTCAGAAATCCACGCGGATGAAATTACTCCCAAGCTTGTAAGAAATATAAGAATTAACCCGCTAATATCTTTAACTTAGATGTCATACATAATATATTATATCAATTGGTAGTTATATACTATTAACATTACATTTTATATAATAACATCCCAACATGTTTATCTTACTTACTTACTAACATATAATAAAATTCTAACTAATAGTCAAATCTGTACATTGAATATTTTTTGGAAATTCTTATTGTAATAGTCATTATTATCGATACAGAGGCCGAATCTATAGTTTTTAGAATTTTTGACTGTCTGTCTGTCTGACTGTTTGTCTATCTGTGACAAATTTGGTATGATGTACCTAACTATAAAACCCATTTATAAAAGTTATTTTAAAATAAAGAATATATTTCTTTTTCAAAACGAAACTTCATACATATATCAGCTAATAATATTAAACCAGTCAAATATGAAAAACCACTGCAATGAAATTTCCATACGAAACTAGCATTTTACATAACAGTAGGCAAATATGCAAAATACTTACTCGTATAATATTTATTTTTTGATGATGCAAGTTATAACTGTATTTTTATCTAACAGAATATATAATTTTAGAAATATCTACATATGTAGATCGTTAATAATTATCATTTTTAAAAATATTAATGTACAGATTTGACTCAGCATTTTATTATATATTTAGATAATAATTGCTCCACTCCTTAGCACGTTCACTGCGGTTCACCCACAATCGGCCCGACGCGGTATCAACTCAATGTGCGTACAGGAAAAATAGGTCTTTCTCGCTGGTGCGGCACCTGTTTCCTGGGCATTTCTACGAGTATGACAAAGACAAATATAGCTTTCGATTTGTGAATAACAATGTATAAATATAGTAATTTAATAACGTGGCAGGCCTTTTTTGACCTCCGCCGCATAGAACGTAAAAAAGTTATCTCAGTGCGGGGCCGGGCCTTTTGGGTGGCATACCGATCGCGACCCGTTGCCGCACTGAGCAGATCCGTACGCGTCGAGCAGCCAGTAGTGTTGTGCTTGCTACGGGGGAAGGACGATATTTCGCTCGTGCAAACTTACTTGCATTGGCACATAGTAAAATCAAAAAAATAATAATAATAATAATATTAGACAATGATAGCGATACCGGTTCAAATTTTTAAGTGAATTTTGATACCCATATTGAGAGACTTTTGTAAAAATATGTAATCCTATAATAATATAATAATAGCTAAGAACACTCCCGACATATAATAATAATAATTTTAAAAACAAAACAAAATCAAAATTGGTACATCCGTTTTGGCGCTACGATGCCCCAGGTACACACACACACCCACACATACGCAAACACACACACACACACACACACACACACACACACACTAACTTATAACACCCCGTCGTTCTTGCCTCGAGGGTTAAAAATAATAAAATTAAATACTAAAATGTACATGTCATAAATAATGGCTCGATATTTTCTTTTCTTTCACTATCCCATCACTAAATTATATTAAACATATTACACTCTAGTGCGTTACCGGGCGATTTTCGACCGACATTTTTGAATGGTAATTTCTCATTTTCTGTTTGGAGGATCCAGGGGCGAAGCCAATGTATAACAAGTGATCCATGAGGATTATAAAAATATAAAATTTGTAATGTATAAATACGCTTTGGCTGAGATAATAGAGCTTTAATACCACCCAGTGGTGACGGGTCGATACGGCCCGTTACGCACAATAAGAAAGTCAAGTGGGGGGCCTTTTGGACCCCCGCCGCACCACGTGAAAGTCACTGTTTTTTCTTACGCAGTGAACGTGTTAGAGTCGAATCGAAGCGGGATGTTAGAAATCGTATACGATGTGAGGTTATGAACTTCCACAGTAAAATAAATAAGATCCTGAGAAAATCACGCTCAAAGAAATAAACAAGGATCAGCTTATTTTATGTTAGTGATATTGCATAACTATTAAACATGTAGGTACCTAGTACCCACTTATGTACGATTAAAACCTTTATGAATTTTATAAAATCAATAATGTGGTTGTTTTGCCTTTTAACATTATTTCACTCCGAAATATAATGGTATAATAGTTTATCGCTTGGATGGAGAGTGACGTAGCTATTTTTATCACAGTAAATACATTAAGAAGTTGGAGTACCTAAGGGGAATATTTAGAGCCTGAAAAAAGCGCATTTATTGATAATAATTAAATGGGTGCAGAAGTTAATGTAAAATATGATAATATTCATCCCATGACGTTATAAGTCATTTACTTTTGTAGGTACTTGTGTTATTGGTACTCAAGTCCATATTTTTATCAGTTTTTTTTTCGTTCAAGTTACATATTTATCGGATTAAAAAGGGATTAGGTTATCAATCCGATTATATTATTGAACTAGCGGCTCACCAGTCACCCTCGCTTCGCTCGGGTTTGTCCCTAGATTTAGCGCCAGCGAAGTTAGGTTCCGCTAGTTAAAATAAATAAAATCTCTAAAATAAAAGAAGCTTAAGTTATAACATAACATCCCTTATAACATTAGCTATTTGCGAGTGAAAGTCCCGATAAAATCGGTCCAGCCGTTTCGGAGATTAGCCGGAAAACAGATAGACAGACAGACAGAAAGACAGACAAAAATTTTAAAAATAGTTTTTTGATGTTAGTACATATACTTACGTATATACTTTCATATGCATTTAGTGAAAAGCTATTATGTAATTTGTAATTCAAGTTTTTTTAGTCTTGTTTATAAAAAAGAAGTTAATAAGTATATTAAGTTATTATTAATAGTTCCTAGACCGATAAAAGTATATACTTTATGATATTATTTTTTATTTTTTATATTTAATTAACACGTGGTTAAAACAAGCAAATAATTTTACATATACTTCCAAAAAATATACATAAAACAGTAATTACATAATATTTATGTCATAATTATAGCATCTATTTTATTAATGTTTTGTTTGAATTATAAATAATATGTTAATGTTTGTTTATAATTTTTATTATCATCTAATTTAATAGATAGCAGTTCTCACGTAATTCTACTCTTGTCTAGCACATAGTTACTCTAACAAACCATTAAATAAACTATACTTTAAAGGCTAATCTCAGTTTTTACGATCTTTTCCTTCATTAAAATTCAGGTAGGTAAGTATTATGTTCTATCTTTGTGTATGTACCTTTTTAGTATTGAGGGCTCTTAAAATTACTCATAGGTAGGGTTGCCAACATTTCATCGGCGAAATATAGTATATTCCAAAATAAGTTATAAAAAAATATAGTACATTTAAAAAAATATAGTATTTTATGGCAAAAGCAAAAAATAAACAAATATACATTTGTTACTTATTTACTTGTATAAAAACTATATTTTTTTGCACTTCTTGTCTTTTGTAGCAATTTTTTGTTCAAAATAAAAGTTTCATCTTTTTCACATTGAATGTTTAAATTAAAATAAATTGTATGTAATTAAAACAAATGTAAGACTACATTTGTTTCTTTCTTCTCGCCATTTCGAATTCATAACAGAAACTATTCTTTCTGTGATTGCCCGAAGTGGCGGGAATAGAGAGCAGGAACGAAATTATTTTTAATAAATTTGGTAAATTATTTTCTGATTTTTTTAAAATATGCTGCCATTTTTGGCCTGTAGTTTTATCAGTAAAGTCACTAGTCTTTTACTTTACCAAAGATTTCGTTTAATATTGTAATTTCATAGTAAAGGTCGTCCTTTTTGTACTCATTTTTTTTTTTGTAAATTTAGAATACCTAACACTATCTCACAGTCAATAAAAGAAATCTCCTGTTTTTAATTAAAATTTTGGATTTTATATAACCAATTCTTTTCACCAAAATCAAACCATTTATTAAGATAGTCTAAACATTTATCAATAAATACAAAAAATTCTTATATACATTATCTCTTCGTTATCGCTACCACTTTTCATAACTAATTTATTTAGAATTTCAACTTTTCAAAAGAATTAAACAACATCGAATTGAAAATAATATAAAGCAGACCAAAATATCGTTTGATGACGTCAAAAATTCAAAATTGAAATTGTCAATATGACATTGACAAGTTCGGAGCGCATGCGTTCGTTCAGATACACGCTTTCTTATCAGTTAAAAGTAATTGTAAACGCGCGTTCATAAATTTTTAATTGAAGGATTTGTTTTTTAGATTTCGGTGTTGAAAATATAGTATTTTTGCGTACTATATATTTCTTCAACAGTATATAGTACCCAAGCCCGAAATATAGTACAATACTATATATTATAGTACGGTTGGCAACCCTACTCATAGGTTACTTTATTATATTCTACAAATGATAATACTTAATTATGTTTAGAAATAATATTATCTATGTTTATGCTGACTATATTGTACTGTTTTATCGGATATTTCCAGTTCGATATCCAGACGAGATAAATATTTTATTTGTTTCTAAATTAAAGACGTAAACACGCTGTAATAATATTAACACCCACATTGAATTGAATTATGAATGAAATCATCATTTTGTATATAAATGTTTCAATATAGAAGAGTATGACAAAATAAAATAAAACAAAAAAATCCCTAAACTCAGGCAAACTTTCTAGAGGCTGGCAAGTCTGTCTCGCTCGAATCACGGTAACGGCAACTGGCAAGAGCAAGTGAAACGAAACAGTCAGTACTAGGCACTAGCAGTCTGCATCACGTGCACGAACGTGGCGGCCGTGTTCAAGACCGCTCCGTCGCGGTATTCACGCGCTACTTGACAGTTGTGCCGTGTTCTATAATGACTATTGTGATCTGTGAAACGTAGTGGATGTTGCTAACAGTTTGTACGTGTTTTACTTTTAATTGATAACACTCCAAATGTTATTTAACTAAGCGGGATGAGAGGTGAACGCTCGTCACAGCGGCGCCGACTCTCACCGGCTACTATTGTCTAAGTGCCACGGAATCTTGGTCCTTCCCATCGGATTCCATCGAAACATCCGCCTCTCGATGAGTATTGCTCGCGAATTTATGACACTCAAATAAAAAAAAAAACTGTCTGTTTAACATTGACAGCACAGTCTTTAAAATATCAATTTATCTATAATAATAAATAAAATATGTATGTATTGTTGTATAATGTAATAAATAG
The DNA here is from genome assembly GCA_951802675.2 of Boloria euphrosyne. Classification (NCBI taxonomy): domain Eukaryota; kingdom Metazoa; phylum Arthropoda; class Insecta; order Lepidoptera; family Nymphalidae; genus Boloria; species Boloria euphrosyne. The sequence continues at coordinate 5,143,443 of OX637886.1, forward strand.
CATGTCAGGCAGTGTCTATACAAATATATGTTATCCATTACAAATAGAACTGTATTATCAAAGATTATTATGTAGACTGTGCAGGTAGATTAAGTTATAATATTCATGAAATCACGCTAAACAAACACGTCGAGTACACGTTGATTGGTTTAATTATAAATAAGGAGTGTTTTGCTTTCTTTACCGCTTAACACGCGTTCAATTATTTTTTCGTATAGGTAGGTACAATACCACATGCGGTATCGTAAACAATAATATTTATATAACATCCAATTTAATTGTACGCGAACTACTTATTCATTTCATTTTTATAAAATAATAGTAAATAACTAACCTGTTATATCGATTTGATGAATGATAATTTAATTTGTTTTATCTTCAAGATCCCGGGTTTTAAATTAAAAGAGGTCAAGTTAAACTTTATTAATATATTTTTTATATTAAAAAATCTATCACAATGTAGGTACTTACTTACTAATACATTGTATTCACAAAAATTGCCCATACGCATATATCCATTTTCGTAATACCTATACCCCCATATTTGCGCTAAATTTCGTAAAAGTTACGATAAAAGACGAAAACTAAATAGACGAAAAGCATAATTTCCTGAAAACCTAAAAATAGTTTTGAAGTTGCTATTGAAGTTATAATTTTAGGTACCTACCTATTAAAAATTAGAATTCTCACTAAAACTATTAAAAACTAATAACTAAATGAAAAGGGAATCCCATCACTAACTTACCTATACTCGTATTAACCAGCAAACCAGTATTCAACATAACATGTTCATTTCGAGCAATATTGATGATAAGCAATTAAAAAGATTTTTTTCTATTTTCCCAATATTTTGAGGACATTCTTAAACTAAGTCTTAGGTCATTATCAAATCAATCTTATTCATGTTCTTTTATTTGTTCGAAGTTTGAATTCGAATATTAGGTACTTAGGTATAAAATTTTGTCCTAATCAGTAAGTAAAAAGAGTATTTAAAAAAAACAACATGCTCACACAGATAGCGAAGAAATAATTAAGTATTTACTGTAGAAATTATTTTACTTCTTGCCAGTTTCGGCGGCAAATTTCATTTAACTTCGTCGCTATAAGTAGTTTTAACTTTTAAGGCTAAAACGTAACAGTAAACAGTCCACACTCTGTTAAAGCATTCCTTTCATAATGTTGCCAAAAACAAAACTGATACAGTACGTTGAAGACCAATCGACCAAGTCTCTACAAAATATTTGTAACTATCTACACTGCAAGCACTACTTCAAACATTGAATCTTAGTTAAATGTAACCGACTTCAGCAGCAATTTCTCAATTTGTTTGCTTTTATCATACGAATTATTCGCATCCAACAACATCATTTTATTCGAAGATCAGATTCATTACATTGGGTATAACTGAGCCTAATTTAATACTGATATTGTTTAACTAAACTAGGTCATACAATGAGGTCTAAGAGAAAAAAATAGGACACGGCAATTTCTTTTTAAATAGGTATGCCCAGTGAAGTACGCTGTACTATATAATAATTAAAAATCTATCACCTCAATATTCTTAAATAGATTGGAAGTATTAAAAATATTTTCTCTTTACCTATAGAGAGGTTTAAATTTAACTAGTAATACCTATATAAAATCGATTTAAGACGTTTATATAAAAATTGATTACGTACCTACGTATCGATTATGATTGAGTATGTGTCATAGTGAAGTCACTTCGCATAAATAGAATCGTATCTCTAAAACAAAATTGTAATAGTCAATAGATATCACATAGATTAATATTTAATAGATTATACTATAGATTTGAGTACAATTTGTTAACAAAGATTATAATTAACAAGGCATACTTGAATTTTCTTTATTGATCATTAAATATTGCTATATTGTAGTTTAACATTCCAGTTTAATATTGTTTTAATAACACTTGTATTGAAAAATGTTATTTCATTGTGCGAGAGAACAGATAACATATTTTGATTAATGACAGTCTACTGGTATGACTAAGGCAGAATTATACAAAAAAGTTGATCTCCAGTCATGATTTCTCTTAACATCTTTGTTGCGTGCTTGACCTATTTTTTATACAATAGTTGTAATGACATTTATAAAAAAGGCAAAAAAAGAAGCAATTATTTTACCTACATATTATAGAATGCACAGTTTAGAGTCAAAGACATTCTTAGTTTAATTTTCCTTGACAATAAACTATATTTTTGGATAAAATATTATCCAATATCAAATAAAGTCCTAAAATAACCTTGTTAAAACATTCCGTTAGAATACTGTTAAATTTCTCGTAAAGTATAAAGAGATTCCATATTTAAACAGTAGGTATCACAAGACACAAATAATTTACGCCTACAACATGAATATAAAACCGCTAATTTTGTGTTAACATAAAGGTGGCGATTTCAGAACGTGAACTAAGGCAACGTCCTCTACGTTTTAATTTAGGATCAAAAACCTACAAAAAAAAAACACTTATTTGTTTGTGTGCCATGCTGACAAGTACTAGTTCGTGAGTGTGAGTGCGATGGCGCGGGGTGTAATACTATCCTTTGCCATCTTGGTGCCTTTGATATCGCTGGTAAAAGTTACGTTGGCACATTACACACCGACATGGGCTGTTCACGTACCAGCCGGGAGGGAGACTGCGGATGCTGTAGCTCTGGACCACGGCTTTATCAATCTTGGAGAGGTAAGTGAGTTTTTTAACAAAGAATCAAACTGGAACGAATCGGACCCGCTTTAAGTTAAGTTTAGTTCGAAGTTGAAGACTGGCGATTGCCCCTATTTACATCGACTATCATCAGATAAGAGGAAGGAAATTGAATCATAGTATTGTAAACGTACTTACTACATGCTAAAAATGTTTCCGATCCCAATATTTGATAACATACGTATTTATCGCATGACCCCTATAATTCATTTAATACCTACATCACATGATGCACTCAATGAAATAAAATGAGAAATTATGTATTTGTTAACACAACACGTTTGGGTACATCTTAAAAATGGATAAGTGAGAAGGGCATAAGGAGATTACTTTACCTAATTTACAATCTTAATTTACTGTCAGTGACAGTTTAATAATATGTAATTGTTTAATGAACAATACAAGCTATTGTATTGCTTTTGGTGCTGAGTATTCAAACAATTAAGCACGTTAACATTGACCGATTTGCTGTTTCCGTCTTAATTTTATACCTGACAGAGCGTACAAGGTTAAGTCCAATATGATAGCTTAGTTCGGGTCCCCCAACGTCCGTTCACCTTGTCGTGGCAACCCATCCTGGCGCGAAGCCAAGAAACGAGTTGGATCGCTGTGGTGGGGAATGTACCATGCGGGTTGCTCCTGGTACTTCTCTGACAGCAGGTGGGCCATAGGCAGACCTGCTGTTAGTGCGTTGTACTTGAGTGCGAAAGTGATCCTGCGAAGTCCTATTAAGAGGGGAGAAGTTCTGTTGAGTTACTAGTTTTTTTAGCCAGTGAGTGAATATAAGAACTTGTAAAACAATAAAATTAGAAAATGCCTTTTTTATAATAGAGTAATATTATATAGTAAAGTTACTACCATCTGTTGGAAAATTTTCGTGCTAACAGTAACTTATGTACTGTGGGGGTAATGTGTCTTTGAACTAAATTCAGTTAGATGTTTTAGCGTGATTAGGTAATAAACGTTCTTACGAATACATATAGGTACAAACTTACACTTAAAAAGAGCCCTAAAATACTTAAGATAATAAATTATTAACTTTATCGAACAGTTGCTAAAAATAATGTACTACTAATCTATTATATTTTACCAATTAATTCTTAAGAATTATGGTTCGTAATTAAAACACTATTCTTGTACCTAAATTAAAAGAAATGTACTAAATAGTACATTTAACAAATACTAGCACAGATATGAAAACGTGCAGCGAATTTATCGTGTTATTAAAGCGACTGCGCAGTGTATCAAATGGTCGCGTCGTCAAGACTGCAGTGTGATAAAATTAGTGAGTTATTTTGAGTAGACCGCATATGCTGCAAACTCATGTAACAGCAGATTTGAGGAAATGTTTCATTTTACTTTTTGTCCAATTTGTACAATGCTCGTATGACTTCTTCTTAATAACTCTCTTAAATTGATAATTTAAGTTAAATGTCGTGTTTTTTACTTAAAAACGTTAGAAGTTTTACTAACGTATACTTCAATATCATTAAAAGCCACGTTTAAATACTAATAGTACTAAAATGTTATCCCAAAAGCAAATGTTGGTAAAACACGGGATATTTAATGCTTAAATCTTTAAAACTAATTCTGTTTCCATTTAAAGAAAGCACTCGCCACAAGATGCAGGAGACAGAAATAAACAGGAAATTTAAGTGGGAAGACTTATTTATTTAATGTGACAACGTGAATTCATCTGTTTATAACGTACTATTTTCGTTGCGAGGGACGACAGCTCTTTAGAATAAGGCACCGCAAAAGGCTATAACTATATTTATAAGAGGTGAATGACTGATTGAAACATGTCAACAATTAGCACAGCGGTAGAGTCACATAGAACATAATGATTTACGCTTTCCATTAATTAAACCGATGGTTTCCAGATAATGTTATAAGTAAAATTAAGGTTAATAATAATATTGAAAAACTCCTTATTGTAACCAAAAAAACTCCTGGTAAATGAATTAAACAACTAGTGCTATTTAAAGTTCTTTAAAAATAAAAATAGATCCAGTTGGAGAAATGTTCTGTGGTTTAAACATCATATATCACACTATTGTAATTCTTCCATTTTATTGTAATCCAGCGTATCAAAGAAACACATTAAACATTTTACGACTATTTATTGGGTTACATAATCTGCAGCAGCCTACGTTTCATTGTAACTATTAAAATATTTCTATTCTCCGTTTTTTTTCAGACCAGATAAACCTACGTACATATTATATATCCAAATCAAATTCTATATTCAGATAGACTTATAATATATTTTTTTCGAAATTACTACTTTTACATTTTTAACCGACTACAGAAAAGGAGGAGGTTATATTTTCCACTATAATATTATATAATTTTTTTAATTCATAATAAATTAAATGTTAGCATGTAAGTTCGCGAGGAATATACCACCGACTCGGAAGGTAGTTCTTTTAAGAAGATCTGGCTGTATTTTATTATTCCTAATGTATGGAACATTTTTATATAAACACAAGATGTGTCTCCATACCTTAAAACAACACAATATTTTAAGAGCTTGCACCATTTAGTTTGAAAGCTGTCGTATGATGGTGAGAGAGAATAGATGCTTTGATGCTGTGCGATACAAAAGGATGCTGTCATTTTTCCATCGAAACGTTTTTAATAGGACATAGTAGTGGGTACGTGACATAACTCCGCTTACATTTTTTGGTATGGCTATATTATTTTTATACTCGTATTTATGAAGTTTAAGTTGGTCTACTTTAATAGATTTAAGAAGATTCATTAAACATAAAAATAAATCTTAATAAAGAGTATATGTAGGAAAAATAATAAACTGAGTAGGTAGTTCATTACTAACTAAACAGGACTTAAAACAATATGTTGAATTAAAATATGTTATAGAGTAATTTTGTAACTCAAAGGGAATTGTCTACAGGACAATGGTCTTACTTAATGTATGTGTTTGTTCGGCATGAGCGGCCAAGCGCAGTCAGTTTAAACTATTATCTTATTTACATCTCACTTCTCTTGCGAACATTGCTTATGTTTTGACTTGGGATATCCCTGAGGAGAGTGAATACTCGTATATGTTGAAACTACGAGCATGAGCAGTGTTAACTTGCTATTAAATAAAATTGAAATCTATATTCGAACTAAGTCGATTTTTCGTCGAATTAAATATTTTTTGAAAAATCTTATTAAAATAGTCTTTATATAATATAAAGAAGCCTAACCCATAGTTTTTTTTGATCTACAATGGGAGCTACAATGGATCAGAACTGGTCGACGTAGCTAGGGCCGTCCTCGGCACCACACCCAACAACCACAATAAAAAAAACCCATAGTTTTTAAAATTTTTGTGAAAACCGCTGAATAGATTTTGAAAAAATTTGCTATGATAAATTGAAAGACAATATTTATAGAGGCTACTAATAGAAACATAATAATTATTCAAATCAACAAAATTAAAAGGCATTATCATCCTATGGAAAATTTATATATTCGAATACAACTTATTTTGTGCTTATACTTATATGCTTACAGTTTATTGTCTAGAACAAAACAAAAGTAAAGACACTAATTACATCGCACACATTGCGCACACGCAAAATTTTCTTATCATTCACCGTTATCTTAAGTGTGTCGACTGTTTCAACGCTGATATGAAACGTGACTTTTCGTTAGTTTTTCAGCTTTTGATATCATATGTTTTACTTCAAATACGTCCAAATTTTATTATTTATTTCTTCTTTAAATTAAGTACATATATTTATATTTAATTTAATAGAATTAGTTCAATTCACAAATTATCAAGTATTGAGATTAGAGTTAGACAATTGGAATACTTATTAAGTAATTATAATAAAAAGGAATTGTTTAAGGTCGCAATGAATAAAAGTTTATCTAAATGACCTACCTACATAATGGTTTGATAAAAATATTTATATAAACATTATTTCTTTGTCTTATTTTGTAGCAAAACTTCTAGTTAGTCAAATGTTCATAGTAGAAAGAATGATATAGCTTGTTGATTATTCGTTATTAATTTTTATATTGTATAATATATTAAAACTGTAACAAGGTCAATGTTGTATTGTAAATAGATTGCTGTGTGTTCCATCCAATACGAAGTTTCATTAGTTTTTGAGTTTATCGCGAACAAACAGACAGACAGACAGACAGACGCGGCGGAGGACTTTGTTTTATAATATGTATAGATGTACCTATATAGGTAATATTGTATACGAGCAGTCAAAATTCAAGACATGACTCATAGAAACGTTTTGACAAGTGAATGACGTAACATGAATATTGTTCTAAAAAATGTACCGTTATAATTTGATTGTTTTAGCTTGTAGGTACGAATATATGAAATTGGGTAGTTTTTATTAATTACTGGCGAGTTAACGTACTTGCGTACGTTAGTACCCATTTATCAGGGATGACATATTTTCCTGCAATAAAAATTATCAAACCAAATTTTATCTAAACGCATACCGTAGTTTTCTCGTGATGCATGCCGTCAGCGACAGACATACAAAAATTTTAGAAACTAAAGCAGCAATATCGATAACATTTCCCCAAAAAATATTTAATGTACCCATTCGACTAATTAAAAGAAATATTATATATGTACGAGTATATATTTGTATATTGTTAGTACCTACATCATTTAATAATGTCACAATGGCATAACGTACATGACCAGGAATTTATTTAAATTTTGATAACGAATATTTGATAAAAATATTACAGTTATTAGTAGAAAAATGTGTAACAACTAACAATAAATAATTAATGTGTTGATAGGATTCATAACAGAATAATAGGTTAAATAGATCATCTTCATTGTTCAGGGAATTGATACAAAATTCTTATAAATTAAACACAAAACTCATCTCTCATCATTAATTATTGGTGACCGCAATAAAATCCAATAAAAATAAAATTCCCTAGTTTTTGAGGTCATTTTGAACTCACTGACAAACAGAGAGACGCGGTGTGGGACTTTGTTTTATATAATATGGTGATTGATGATAATAAATAAATTTTATAAATATATTTTGAGGTAGGTAAAAAAAAGTGTGTCATAGACAAAGTGCGATGTGTGTACATCACGTTACTTATTGAAATATTTTTTCTAGTAGGTGGCGTTTCTAGACAATAAGCAAAACATTTAATTTCTTAACTGTGTAAACCTATTTGATCAAAATCTACTTTTCTGTTTAAAATAGACAGCTTATTTTTAAAGAATAAACAAAACCATTTCATAAAAGCACAAGTGTTATGCCAAAGATCACTTATATATAAATAATCCGAATTGTGAAATAAATAGAAGCCATAGTCACTCTGATTTTGATCCTAAGGAAAGTTATATGTGAATTGATTCATCAGAAAATTCACACAGAGCGACAGTTTCAGATTTTTTTAAATTCATAATACTAAATAGTTTACTATTCTTTTGTTATTAAATTGATTGTTATTGTGTTAAATTCATAAAATATACGAGACTGTGATAAAAGCTTGAAGCCATCGTTAAGCTGTGTGGTAAGGCAATTCAGTTCAACAAAGATTGTTATAAATGACGTCAATTAGTTCGAGCTATTTCTAATGTCGCTTCCAAGGAAATCATTGACCTCCCTCAGATTAATGGTTTTCTGGAATTCTCTAATAAATACATTGTTAGTATTTATTGTCTTAAATTTTGCATTAGAAAATTAAAAAAAAATATAAAGTCGAAGGCATTGAAACTGAATATATGTATTTTTTTTCACGTTACGTTTCAAGTGCCTTTATCCCAAACTGTGTACACCAAAGACAGACGTATAAGGATATAATATTTTAGGCGATGTCGCGTGCGAGTTATGCATTAATCGTGATACTCGGAGCAAGTTACTGGAAGCCTATTGTCTGTTCCTCGCATCTTGTAGGCGTCTCATAAATTGTTGTTCAAACAGCGCCCTCCGTAAATATTATTAATCTACATATAAAATCCCTCTTTCTAGGATTCACAGGCCAAAAATGGAAACAAGCTGCTATCTTGTGTTTACGCGTATACTGATTACTTCGAAAAAATACATAATTTAAGTTGCACTTAAAATTTAGCTTATATGCAAATGTAATTTATGCTTTATGAAAGACATTCAGAATAGCTTTAAGATTTCTAGTTCATTGTAATTTACATAAAAAAGATGAAAAAACATTTGAATGTAACTATAAAACTACTATTAAGTGAATTAACTATAAAAGTTTAGGTAACAATTAGGTAATTATTTTTATTATAGCTTAAATATTTTCTTTTGAAATATATTAAATATCTGTGATAGATTTATTCCCCCTTTATCTCCAATAATAATGAGAGCGAGTGATGAATTAAAAATCAATGGTAGAATAATTTTAAGCTAAAATTTTCAAAGCAAATCCAGAATGTAAGGTGAGCACAAAGAGGGCTGCCAACGACGTCGTATGGAATAAAAGAGATTCAGCGTAGTTCAAATAACAAGACGGAATGGCGCCGTACTTTGTAGATTATTCCTGTATAACAATAAATATTATTTTAATTGTCGTAACAGATTCACGAAATCGGGAAAAGATCATTTATCTGCCTTAATCCGTAAAATTCTTAATATTATATCACATTACATTGATCATCTTTTTCATATACAGATACTAGGTTACATTTTGATTTCATTCAAAGGATTAGATAAATAAGATATTTTGCCAAAAATTATAAAAAAAGGAAGAAGTAATAAATTGTTTGTATTAAATGTACACACTCATGTTTCCGCTGATGCGAACGGACGCATACACATCAAAATTGTCGGCGGAGTGCCAAAATGCGTTGGCGCCGCGCTACGGAGAATGACCTACAGAACTGTGTCGTTGTCTTTAAAGAAAATAATAAATTATGATAGGATCATAAACCTACCTAAATATGTGTTTACAGTACAATATTCTCGTGGAAACGTTGAGTGTAATATTGGGAATAATCCGTGATAACTTTTAGAGCTCTTTAGTTGTTTAATCATTGTTGATTATTATCGGTGACAAATCGAAAGCTTAACTAAATAATAGTTTTAGGATTGTAAAATTGAAAAAGCAATTGTGAGAGATTCTCGACAATAAGGCTTGGTTCGGAATGAGATTTCGTTTTCTTTCGACTCCATTCTGCAGTCGAAAGCGAGGGCGGGGTTCGCGACTGTCTTTTGTGAGGGGCAATCGTCGTCGGCTTAAACGGTCTCCCTTGCCTGAGGGAACGGGTGGCTCGGGTCGAGGGGGTACCTGCTTTGTGTGTCGGCGGCTTTATCTTCCTACGGCCACAAAGTCTGCCGCTTGGCCTTCACTAAACTGATTGCATTAATTTCGCTTATGCTTCATCTATGCTTTGTGGTGCTGGATTGAGTTACTTCTATTGATGATGTAACTGCAGTTCTCAATCGCATATATTCCAATTGAATTTCAAATTAAAATTAAATACTCGAACATTATCTTAATATAAAAAGTAATCGTTTTTAATGTTAGAGTTTTAAAATTATGTAAATGACTTATCTAACTTACGGAAAATGTAGAGTTGTACCAGAATATAAGTAGACTTACACTGTGTCTAATAAACAAGTGTATCGGACAAATCTTTTTGATTTTATTGTTCCGTCGTGTGAATAAAGATCGAACTAGTTCAAAACGTTAACCTAATAAATTATGAGTAGCTTTCGAATAGAAGTCTCTCAAGTCTTAGTAAGTAGTCTCAATGTTGTCATTACATAAGAGGCATTTCTTTCATTCCTCAAAGAGGATTACAATTCTGCTGGATCGAATTAATACACCAGTACTCTCACTCAAAGGAAACAAGTGAAACGAAATGTAAGAATTTAAACAGAGCTAGGTTACTGCAATGTCATTTTATGTTGTTATCACCCTCCAGCGTTTTTTTGTACGGAATTGTCACCGAAAGCATATTCTAATAGCATCATACATACTCATTAATAGTACCTAATTCCTTAAAATAACAATATTTTATCACAATTACATATGTATGTGTATATCACAAGTGTTCGCGCAGACACAAATGCACTCTCTGTTTCTATCACTCTCATACTCCGGTGAGATGACTACTCGACACGACCAGTGAGAGTTAAAGCGCAGGACCGACGGTTTTACGTGCTCTCCGAGGCACGGGGTGAAACACCGCCAACTTCCCAACTCCGGGCTGTTACTGAGGCTTACGAAACAGAAAGATTACCCGACCCGGGACTCGAACCCAGGACCTTCCGGTGTGCGACAGTATATGCTAGCCACTACACCACCGAGGTCATAAATATACGTATAAAACCTTTGAATTTTTGTATACGATAGATGATATCAGCTCTGAATAAACTGTATTAACTAACACCAAAATTATATTATAATATAAATTACAGGCATTAATATGTAAGGATTAAACATTTATGAAGGCATTCCTTTGGTATAGGAGTAATTTAATCAGATAGTTTTGTCTTGATTTAGATAAATGGTGTCTTGGAGACAAAGGGTTAGTGTTGAAGCTTCAATAATTTTCGATCTGATAATATTCTCAACGTTGAAATTCCGTGCCGGAGTATTTGGGAACAACAGTTATAAGATTACATACTTGAATTTGAATTCCTTGATTTATGAAAAATCTTTTAAATATTAAGTAGGTATGTAAAAAATAATATTGATGTATAAAATAATATTATTGCTTATTCAAGTTATTAAAATTTAGATCACTAAAATGTAAATAAAATATTATAGTATAGTCACTTACTAGTGAGTATTGTTATTAACATTAAAATGACGGTTGGTTCCCGACGTTTCGAAAGCTTAACAGCAATCATGGTCACGGGAGAGACTAAGGTTTACTACCTAAGATAAGGCCTACCCACAATTTTCAAAAAAAAAAAAATGAAATTGGCGCCAAAGTACCTTATAAGTTATAAAGCTATTTAATTTAATACTGACCATTTAATGTAAATCAAAAAGTTTTATTATAAATAAATGTGGCAATATTATTGACTTAATTATTAAAATTATAATCAAAATAAAAAAACCGAAAAGATAGTTTCATTTATAATGTCAAAGATGAGGGTTGGTTATTCTGTAAGATAAATAAAATCTACTTAAATGATATTTGCAAACTTATTTAACTTACGTTTGATCCGTAAATTGAATTTATCAAAACCCTACTACTGAAAGTAAACTTTAAGAACCTACATTTTGTGATATAACGTAACGAGTAGTAATTTACTAGGTTATCTTATACCCTTTAGTTGCTAACAAACCGCAATCGCAGCTTCTCAGGCAAAAATTACATTTCAATAATAATCCTGTGGCATTGATGGCCGAGTGGTAACGCGCTCGCTTGGATATAACCAAATGATGCGGGTTCAAATCCGTGCCTCGCACCTCTGATATCGTCATGTGCGAATCATTTTCTAACATGATCACCATGATCATTGTCTTACGGTGAAGGAAAACATCGTGAGGAAACCTGCATGTCTGAGAGAACTTCGCAAGTTTTTGAAAGACATGTGAAGTCCGCCAACACGCAATAAGCCAGCGCGGTCCTCCTCTCATTGAAGGGAGTACCGTGCCCAGCAGTGGGACATAAAGAAAGGCTGAACACAATAATAATAATATGTTACAAATTTATCAAAAAAATATATGTGTATTCAATAAAGTCCGCTTACTTGTTGCTTTTTGTCTTAATCACATTGACTCATCGCTCTAATATCATCAGTAACTTGACTGGTCCATTTATTTGTGTTTAGCAAGACTATCTTATGTTATGCAAATGATATTTGGTCTTGAAAACTTTCTCGGGCTATCAAATTGTCAATTCAAAAGGGTCTATCTAATATCTGTTCATTTCTGGTGTGTCCTTTCGGTATTAGAATAGAATATTTGCTTTAATGATAAACCAATTGTTTCTATAATTAAAATACTATTACATTTGTTTAAACTGACATATGAACTCCTTAAATTCATACGTCTCACTCGAATCTCCGTATTAAGTGACTATGAGAGCGGCGGTAAGTGTCACAGTCGTCGAAATTTAATAAAAAAAAAAATCATCGTACAAAAGTAAGAAATCTAACAAAATCTTTTTCATAAAAATCTCGAAGCTCAAATCTTGTAAAACAGTTCTTGTTTTACTTAAAATTTTAACATACTATTACTTTACGATGGTATCTCCAGAACTAGATTGGCATTAAACTCGGATAAAGAAAACCATTAATTCTGAAAACTTTTGGAATTTCTATCGACTCGTTGCTTCTTACTTGGTATGCGGTTTTACAAAGTTTGAATGACTTCGTGATACGTATCATAAACTTCACTGACTTGTCGAACTATGAAAATTCGCTCTCACATTCAAAAACGAAGATTAAATGAACTTGAATGTTATTAGATTTAAACGTTTAACACAGTTAAAATTACTTAATTACTCAATACTCAGCGTAAAAAATTTGTAACAAGTGTTGTAAGAATAAATTCATGTCCTTGAGTGAGTAAAATGCCAAACTTGTCATTGACTTCGTACTTCGTAGTTACCAACTCTACACTATAATTAATCCCGAATAAAGCAAAACATAACGAAACTGAACCGAAGCGGTAATAAGAAGCTAGTCGTGTTATTAGAATGTCAGGGACTGATTATGCGTAGATACTAAAGGTGGTCCGACATTGGCCGGAGTTGAAAAAACTTGTACCTGAAGTTGTCCTAATGAAGGTCGCTGTTAGGATCGGACATAGTTATTATTATTATAGGGAGGCTAATCATGCATTTAAATAAGCAAGCTTCATGATTTTTGGGTACTGTCGTTAGGGACGATTAAATAATAAAAATTTGTCGTAATTCTAAATAACATAATATGAATAAACTCAACATTAATATGTTTTTTTTGGTTTCATTCGGTTTAAATAACTACATATGTTACGGTGAACGATATAATCGTGAGAAAACCTGCATGTCTGGAAACCTAGCACGATTTCTAGCCATGGTTTGTTGTGTGGCCTGATCACTGCCTAAATACATACACATATTATCTGTATTAAGTAAATCACAACATATCCCTTATAATATGTTTTAATTCAGCATATTGAGGATATTGTCGTAAGGTGTGATAAATATTTAATAAAGCTAAGTTCGTTAATTTGTCTGTTTGGAGAGATTATAAATCTTGGCTTAAACTTTCCTATACTTGTTTGTATGCTCTCGCGTCTCAAGTTTCTCAGTTAATTTTATCATCAATGAAACTCTTATCCTTATTACTTTAACGGGTTCTAAGTGATTATATCTCATATACTTATTTCTATATTAAAATTTAAACAGTGTTAGTGTTACTTACAATTAAGGATTATATCATAATTAAAAGTTAATTAAAACTAAATAAATATTTTGGAACATTAATATACTACACCATCTAGTTCCTTGGTAAGGTACGAACCTTGTTTTATGGATACAAGGCAGTTGATACTACACTATAACGTTTAATACAAACACATTAAACATATAAGCACATATGACTGGAGTACTGACATTCTCGTTCATTATTCAAGTGTCTCCAGCAGGACTCGAACACGCGACCGCTGGCCCAGACGGGTCTCGGGAATAGAGTCAACTATTTAACATACTTAATTTAATAACTTTTTAAAATAGATAAATAAGCTATATATTTGTAAAAGCTATTATTTTAAACTATTATTTTACTGTAAAGAAAAACTTCTTGCTTTATGAAATTGCATTTTACTTATATAAAATATGCAGTCCCTTACTTTTAACAGAGTTAATTTTATACCCGTAAATAAAAGCAAGGTAAAGGCTTGAAAGCTATTAGTAAACAGGTTCTTGATTATTTATAAGACAATATGATTGGAGCAATCGCCATTAAGATTATTGAACTAAAAACCACGATGTATTATCATTGTATGCATATAATAAATATCTTTCACATTGTTTATTTTCATTTGAGCGCAAAACAAAACAGAATGCCACATTCCTTTAGAATTATCGAGCAATTAGACCTACTAAACGGCTTGGATGCTTTTTGCAATTTATATTTAATGTAAAGACTTAACGACAGATATTTAGCGAGAGGCTATAAAAAGAAACGAGGAACATGTGAGACATATGTTAAGGGTTTTATTTGTTTCCTTCGCAAGTCAAATTAGCTTTATTTAATTTATACTACATGTTTTAGATAATTAATCATTGTATAACCTTTGGGATACTCGAATATAATCAATTATGTTTTAAAATAGAAGTAAAAAGTAGCACTGATTTTTACATTCAAAATTTACTCGTCTAAAGCTTAGTGAGATTTGATTATTTCAGCTTTATTGCTGTTAACTTATGAAAAGTTATAAGTTTGTACGTCAATATTTTGCCAAATTAGGTTATCAACGTACGCACGCAAATATAATGGGAGTATCCATCTTCTTTATGTAAAATAAACGAGCAACCCACCCTCGCTTCGCTTAAGCCCTCGCTATATGTATATATACTGTGCCAAAAAACTTATAAAGTTTTCGTCCTATAGCCTAGATATTTTCTTTTACCAAAATGAAAGAATCAAAAGTAGCGTAATTTACTTTACAAGAGTTCCTCAACTCGTTAGTGAAAACCCTAATCCTTGAAGTCGTTCTTCTTGTATCCCGCGGAAATCTTTTTCCATTCCTAGGATACAAAGTAATCTTGGAAAGCTGTGATATTCTAGCCCGTCTTCTCTTGCTTCTCTTCACCTAATATATCTTTGAAGAATGTTTCAGCCGTTGAAATACCTTTCACTAGCTTTTTATAGGTTTTATAACCATAGTGTACACTTAATCAAAATTTCATATAAAAATTGATTTGCTGAACCCTAGAATGTAACAGGATGTTTAAAAAAATGATTGTAGTTTATTCTCAGCTCGTGCGTCCGCGGTAGGTCGCACGCCGCCTTCATAATAAGTCCATTTGAATCTTTTATTTGTTTTGCGGCTTGCTCTGTTGTTTTTTTTTTTATTTTTTACCGAGTTCTCTCTCGGATTTTCTTCTTAACATTATCGTAGTATCCTTCATTTATTTATTTCTAATCAATGGTATAAAGTTAAATGTTTTAATGCAAATGAAATTAAATGTTAGTGATCTCGTAAAGACTTATTCTAAAATTAGTATCTTCTAATACTCGTAATTACTCTAAAATAAGTTTTAGTCACATTACGCTTCCGTAGGAACTAAACAATAATTACCTACATACATATATTTGAGTCGATTTTGATCTAGCGACTTAAGATACGTGCATTAAGTATTTGTATCTGTGTATCGAGTTGCATCCAAAAGACGCAATGGTAGCCCAGTGGTAACGGGTTCGCTTGGAAAACCGAGTGTGAATCGAATCAAATGTGAATAATTATTAACATGGTAACATTAAAGTGGTAACACTAATTACGATAAAGGAAACCTACATTTCTAAGAGAACCTGGAAAGTTGCTTACACTTGCTCAGCGTAGGGGACTAAAGACTGTTCCCCCTCGTATTGAAGGAAAAAGGCATTTACACACAAAAAAAACACCGAGTCTATCTGTGCCCAGCCGTGGGACGTAAAAAAAAGCTGAATACATATATTATCTATATTCTAAATTATGCTTATTAATGTTAACCAGTTACCTCGCTAAATTAAAATGACAAATGATAAAGCAAAAACATTACTTGTTTGTATTTCAACATCACTAATTATTATCAGTGTTATGATTCAGCTGAATGCGAATGCAAGTCTTAAGAATGGCCACTTAATATTCTTAAGAATAACAATGTTTTTTGTTTATATACAGCTTGAGTTGGAGACATCTCATTTAGTTTCGATGATACTCGAGATATTTGACTCGTGAGTCGTGACTAAGAATTCGATTATTTATATCGGTATTTACGTAAATTTTTTACTTTGCTCTAACATTTACTTTACTCATTTATGAAGAAATAAGGTACTATAAGAATTAACAATTGCATTTAAAAACTTTAAAACTATTTATTTAGCCGTAACATATTTAAATGGTGTGCATCTAAAATACTATAAAGATGATCTTTTTGGGGCTTTTCCTATTATGATGAATATTTGCAAGCAGTGAAAAATGAGAGACTTCTTTCTTTCCTTTTCATTCACAGCAGAGGAGTACAATTTTTAATATAACAAAATGGTAAGCGATTTCCAAAATATGGGAGTTTGGAGTTCGATTTAATATTACTATCACAGTGTCCTACGTGGACGACTCAACGCGAACGCGATTGCGAAACGATCCGATGCGAATTTAATGTGGTGCGGAGCGATGCGGCTACGCTGTCCTACGTGCGCGCGAACCGTCCCCTCCGCGCCCTCCGCCGCCGTTCAGTTCAGTTAACATTAAACATTTGTCATGGGCGGACGGAAGCTAATGTTGTTGGAAAATTCATATCTATACATATAATAAATCTGTAGAAGGGTCAATTCTGTACATTGAAAATATTGAGAAAATAAATAGCAGGGGGTGTTACTGGATCGATACCAAACCCAAATATGCGATTAAAAAATTTTTTGTCTGTCTGTCTGTATGTCTGTCTGTCTGTATGTCTGTCTGTCTGTGTGTATGTTCAGGCATCACGTGAAAACTAACGGTTCGATTTCGATGAAACTTGGTATAATTATACTTTATTATCCTGGGCATAAAATGGGATACTTTTTATCCTGGAAAAATACGTAGAAAAAAACAAATCTTAATTTTTATCATAGTTTGATTTTATCCTGTAGTCCACGCGATCGAAGTCGCGGGCACAGCTAGTCTTAAATATGAGATATTGAAGAAGTGTATAACTTTTATTCCTTTTGTCCCAGAATGTAGGACGTTCTTGGATAGCATTAATAAGAAGTTCTACTTCCGACATTAATTCAACAACAATTTTTGTTTAAAAAAAATATGGCCGACGCGTCCACTTCGCGCGAAAATATCAAGCCAACTGATCGCGTTCGCGTCAATTCGCGCCGCTCCGCACCGCACCCCACGTGCGTTTGGTCACATAGGCCACTTCAATAGGTTTCGAATGTTTGTTGTTTTCGCGCCGTGCCGCGCCGCTCCGCGTTCGCGTCTAGATCGCTCACGCAGGACGTCGCCTATATGTATAGAAGAATTTGTAACGAGAAAGTTGTTCTTATTTTTAAATTTCGTTGAATCTCGCACTACATACGGGCTAAGAGATATGTGATGTTCTGCGTTTTACAGGAATGTATGAATGTGAAGGTTGAATCTGTTCAGTTCAGTCCATTATTTTACGGCATTCGAGGAATGTTTAGCCAAATGAACTAAGCTAATGTCACATATAAGAGGAGAGGAGAGAGAATACCACGATTAATAAGTAGCAAGGTAATAATCAATAAAGTATTTTTTGCGATAAAATCGCTAAATAGGCAACTCTTAAAGGATTCGCATACTTTCAGATTTTTTAAATATTTTTTGTTTAATTTTTTTTCACTGTATATATTTCATATTACATTAAATAACACTGAGTAATTCAATAATCCCCAAAATCAGTCACTACACAACATTTAGTGCTAAAAATAGTTGCTATTTAACAAAATAAGACCCGTATTTCAATGCACTCTCGCCAAGTATGTCGCAATCTCAGCGCGTGACCACTAAAAACACAAAATAAGCATGAACAACGACATTATAGTCGGTCGAGATTTACGCTAGCGTTTTAATGTCTCGCCTCAGAGGACAGTTGCAATTTGTCTGCACTAGCTATGGGAATTACCAAGCTTGTTTGTCGAGTTTTTAGGTGATCCTGCATCTTGAAATTACTAGAACGGATGCTATTATACTTTTTATAGTAAAGAATACAGTTACTGATATTATATCAATTTTTCTTGCTGTATAATTGAAATAAAATACAATTTTAAGATATAATGCTTTCTTTGAAGTTTTTCTATTTTATAAATCAGTAATTCAATCTTTGAAGTACGAATTATATTTTTTATACATGAAAGCACTCAAAGTATCTAATCCCTTAGAGAACAAATTTGATAAAATCATCTCTTTGTGGTTACTTTAGATTGAATGTGGCTCCTAATTTGTCTCTTTCAAATTTTAATATTACATTGTTTTATATTTAATACTCTTTACTAGGCTTTTGTTGTTATTAAACAATCAAATTGATTGAAATATTTAAAATCTTTCTTCTGAAATGTTAAGGATAATTAAAAAGTATTTCACTTAAATTTTTATGAGAAAAAATACAACAATTAAGTCACAGTACATTCCAATTTCCAACTTTGAATCGGTTAAAAGAACGTGGCCAATTTATCTGAATAATTTCAAACAGTGATCTTTTTTAGTTGGCTAATATAGCGTAGAAGCCGGTTTTGATTTACACAAAAAAACCAAGGCCTTACTATAAAGTAAATAAGATTTTAAGTCTATAACTTCAAACAATAATAACACTTCTATGAATGAAAACACTTGCATAAATAACAAGTAGCTTTTAAGTGGCTTTTATCAAAAAAGTATTAAAACTTTCAATATTTCATGACGAGACTTCGAAAGTGCAATAGCTTTAAGAAAAGTTCATTAATTTCAAAGTTATCCTTTCTCTATCTAACTCGCCATCCCCGCAGTATTAACTCGCGAACACATAATCATAAGATCCCAGCGAATAGCCGCACAGCGACCATTATCGAGGAGACGGGGAGCCTGTTCAAATCCAACTGCAGGCACGTTTCCTATAACTTTAGACCGGTCTAGATAAGGCAAACTTCGCAAATTGCAACCATTCCCAACTTCTGTTTGAGTTCTTATATGTGGAATACAAAACCTAATTTATATTCCCGCAATATCATGAAACTTTTAAATTGTCTTTATTTCAATTTCCGATGGTGAAATGCGCGATCGACTCTGTGTATTTCTTATGCTGTTATCATTGGTTACAAAGATGTAAATGTTTCAACTTATGCCAGTCATATTTTATGTTAATTTAACAAAAAATAAAACGCGTGGGACACCGGATAGGAACGAAGTTCCTTATTATAAAAATATTAATTTTAAGTTCTATTCGAGGTATAAAGAAAAAAATTATTCGGATATACATTTTTTATTATGATTTTTTTATTGATTAAAAAAATCGACTTTACAAAGTTATCAACTTTATTTTAATTACAAACCAGACGGTGTAATTATCGAATGATAAAATAATAATAACCGTCATCACGTAGACTATACATTAGACACTGTATCCATCATACAAAGACTAAACGAGTACATAAATATTAAAAATCTTACGTTACGGACGTTTTTCCCGGTTAGGGTACCCCCTTCGCATCGTCCCATAAGGAACTTCGTTCCAAAAAACATTTTAAATTTGTGTTAAAAACAAAAATAACTTTTTAAAATCAAAGTGTTTTATAAATAAGATAATACTGCTCTTCATTGAAGGATTTTACGAAACGGCTGACAGAAGTTTCTGACAGACGGCCGATCTCAGATAGGGGTGCATTTAACAGTTTGCAACAGGAACGTTTGTGCAGACTTTAACTGAGTAAAGCCGAAATTATTCTCGACACGAATAGTAAAACGCCTGAATTTATCACCACTTCAACGACCGGATAGAACGAATTTCGCCTTCGTCCCGCACTTAACTGACAATGATAAAGAGATTATTTACGATCAACAGTAAAGTCTATCGTTCTGTCAATTGAATGTCATATCTTCACTCACTTCGTGCTTAGGAAGAAAAATATATTCTATTTTGCACGTAATATATTTTTTATTTACAAAAATCAAGAATGGTTAGGTTACTTTTAATGTAAATAACAATTGTAATTCTTTATTCACTATAACTTAACGTTCCACCCAATTTATTGAAGAAGATAACGAGCAACTTTCAATATTCGTTGCAAAATCTCATGACGACACGTTTGGCTCAGCTTGTAGTGACCCTACTTTCTGCGGCAGCGGTCGCGGATTCGAGTCCCGCTGGGGGTATTCATTTGTTAAGCACGAATGCTTGTACTCCAGTCATGGGTGTTTATATTTATAATATGTATGTATGTATTTAAAAGTTATATATAAGTGTAGTATATCTACTATCTGGCATCCGTAATTGGCATCCAGAACTCGATGGCGCTGTGTGTAATATTGTCACAAAAAATATTTATTTATAAATTCTAGTAATTTTGGCTTGATTTTTACACATAATAGTTAGTTACTCGGGTTCATCTTTAGGTACGTTTTACCGAATAGTATGGAATAAAATAAGTAGATTATAATATTATGTTATGTATGTACATTGTTCACAATAAAAATACATACGTATATATTAAAAAGTTACTGCTTGTAGTAGGTACAATAATTGAATGGGAGTTTTGCCCGAGTCGTTGATATTTGTGATTACTGCTTCGCTGCCTTGGGTAACAGCATGATTATATAGAGCCTTTCATAATAAACGGGTTATCTAGGCAAAATAATTTTTCAATTGGGGTTAGCAGTTCCTGAAATTTAAAACAAAAACAAACAATAACGAAATAAAACCAGAATAAAACCCAAAAAAGTATTACAGATTTGTATAAAATTTATTACTGTAAAACGAAAAATAGGATTTTTATTTTTACGCCGGAAATTTATTCCTAATAGTTTATAGCCAAAATAGTATTTCATTTATTGAAATTTAACGGACCATGTATTTCAAAAAACTAATGTCCCTTTTGACAGTATTGTATATTATTAATTACGACGAAACACATACGAGTATATTGAGGACAAATATTAACGTCTTATAAGAAGAAATCTAAATCAATTTGAAAAGAAATCGACAATTTCAATAGCTGAGAAATAATCCCCTCAAATTTAATTAGAAGCAAAGGGGAACAAATTCATTTCCGCAAGCTTCCCGTGACCCTAAGTCGTTGAACACGTGCTTACGATAACTTAGTTCCTCGAGGTTATTAGGAACTTGCCCCAATTAGAAGTTAACATTTAGAATAGCGGGAGTTTAAGCCAGAATGTTGTAACTGTGTGAAGTCAGTTCTATTTTTAAAGTTAAAATTAAATTCTGTTTTGAGTATTCTAACTATATTATATTAGTCACTAGTTTTTGATATTAGTTTTGCACGTGTATAAGGAATTTTATTTTATTTCTTCTCTCTCTTTCTTACTCCGTCCATTAAAATATTCACACTTTTGCCAGCTAAATTATATCTGTAATATAAGTGCTTAATTATATCTTTATTATTAACAAGTGAATGGATGCTAAATTCATAACACTTTCTTAGGTCCGATTTCACCAATGGTGTCGTTATCGAAGAATAGCTATGCCAGGTATAAAATTATTCGCTGCATTTATTCTCAGAATAACTTATAGTACGTTTCACCACTTTGTAAGGACAAAAAGTTACTCCTAGTATTACTATTCTTAGATAAGTGAATGCAGACAAATTAAATAGGCTTGTCATGGTCTCAGTACAGTATAGCATAACATGACATTTCTAATTTAGTCGTCACTTTGAACTTGTGTCAATGTGTCAGTGCTATTTTTCAAACAAACTATCTGTAAAGTCTCGCTGCCTGGTGTTTAATTTTCATTTAGTTTGCTTTGTGTTGTGTTTACTGTTTTAAAAAAATATCTTTAAGGAAACGAAGTGCTAGCTTATATGCTTATTTATATTTATTTATTTATGTAATGGTCGCTCAGTAATAATATACTCTAAGCGCTCAGGTGACATAATTTTGCCACCATTTTGATTTTATCTGAGGAATAAGCCGGTTATTCCTTCAAAATTGGTGGTATAAAAGTTACTCTCGTATAACTTTGTTATGCTTAGGATAAGTAATTGGTGAAATGAAAGTATGGTTATCTGAGAGTAAATAACAGCTTTATCCTAGTAATAAAATTTATTCTACTTTGGTGAAATCGGACCTTAGAAAGCTAATAGTTAGCAAATATTTTATATTTTAAATAAAACATTTTGCTTTCAGAGGTACTATGTCTCCCGTAACCATGATTAATTCAAAGCTCATTTGAACTGTCAAAAATAAAAAAAGCAAAATAAATCCGTGAAAAAAACTGAAGAAAAAGTTTTATTGAAAATCTCAAAATATTTTTTCTTAATCTTATTTGGCAATAAAATGATAATGCTTGTCAAATGTAAAGCAAAAGTATAAATACAATATTTCAGTGCTGAGAAAAACTGAAAACAACTCAACGGGTCCGTTTACCTTTTTAATTTATTTTATATAGGTGAATTTAAAAAAATATCGCACATTGAAAATATAGCCTGCCTGGAGGCAGTCACACAAGGCCTTAAGAGTGTTTTAATGTATATTTATCAATGATAATTTAACTATAGATATGTTATACGCTCACTAAACAACCGAAAAAAGTGTTCCGCGCTGCACACATACACACTTTTCATTCAAGGTACATGTCAAAATGATAGAAAGGGGATAGTCGATAAAATCAATAAGAAAAAAAGAGACAGCTAATGTTGTCAATTGCGCGTCAATGTAAACAAACATTAGTCTAGCGACCGATGACATATCAGAATATTAGGCAAATAATTGAAATATATTAATAAGTCGAAGTATACTGCGTTCTTACATGTGGTATGAGATCCCTTGTGTTTTATTAACTTTGGTATCATAATTGGTGCATTTCCTAAATACACAGGATGGCATTTTTTTAATTTTGTAGCAGCGTACCACTCGTCGCCATGCGGTGACACAGACTAAAGGCAATACGTCCTAATTAGGATGTTTTCGAGTTTTCACGATTGCGCGCTCATAACATATCTATAGTTAAAATATCATTGATATTTATCCATGAAATCATTCATCGTAAAACAATCTTTTAGATTTTTTTTTATCTACGAATAAAAGCTTTGAGTTTTTATACCTTTTCTGAAATCCTATTAGCAATAACGTGAAAGTAGGTAGTAGGTACATTACCTAAAATCGTAACAATTACGTGTTTAATTATAAATTTTAATATATAATGTACTTATTTAAGAATTTGTTTTAAAAAGTAGAGTGTAGTACTTTCTTAATTTTTTTTTTAGTTTTTACCAAAATCACTTATGAATACTAATAAGCGAGTTAAAATCTTATTTATTAGAAGTGTTTTCTGTACATTATGTATGCACTAAAATATAAAAATGTAACTGTTACACAATGACCTAAATCTCGCTTACGCTCCCGTAATGCGATTATTTACCTGTCTTTTACTATTCCCTTTTGGTAAATTAAACGTTACACGAGGCTTTCTCATTTGCATTTATATTACGAATGATAACTTTCACTTGTATGCGCCGCTCAACGAAAATGATGTAAATAGAAAAATATTTAAATTTAAATCAGACATACTGATTCATGTACTTACCATGGGTCTTAAAATAATAATATTCACCATTCTTAATATCTGACTGCTGGGCTGGGCTTGAAGGACCGTCTTCAACAGGCATGGGTTCGAGCTAGGTGCTCTAAGATAGAGGTTTCTTCACCATGTTTATGTGTGGTACCACCGTAAGACAAGTGGTAATAATGTTAGAAACGATTTGCTCGTCATAAAATAACCTATATTTATACTTAATCATAATATCAAATCATGAAAAATATAAGATGATAAGGTGCGAAAAATATGATTGCATCATTTTGATGTAATAAAAATCTGCAATTCTAACATAAATTGCTTTTACCAAATGTGAGGTCGTGATTTTGTTGCGATTCATTGTTAATAAGAAAATATAACTGGAAAAGTACCTATATGATTATCCTGATCAACCTGATGTTTTTTTTATTAATTTTACTAATATGTAATATGCCAAATCATCTGAACTGAACCAGAAATACATAGCTTAAAATCTTTTATAAAAAGTCACATTGATTCACGGTCACGTTACTTGTTAGCGTTAGAAGCAACAAAAGACCCAAAATTAACACTTTACATTCTTTGTTCTATTAAAATATAAATTCATTCTAATTATACTGATAAAAGAGCACATGATGATGTCGACTGTTGGCTCATTATTGGCTCCGACACTTGGCTTTAAACAAGTTTAAGCTAGATGACGCTGAGTATCGTGGCGCGCCGGGAATTCGCTGAATTAAAAGTGGAAATGTAGGGAAATTGGATTCCACGAAGGAAACTTGTTTTAGAATTCAGATTCAAATGGTTTACTACGTTGGTTATTTAATTATTTTTTGTACATTTATTACTTTTACAACATTTTTTACAAGTATCATTTTTCAGATTTTTATTAAAAAAGACTAGCGACTTAAAGCGCAGACAGACAGTATAATAGTGATAATAAAGTAACAATAAAAAAAATATTGAAAATCTCATGAGTAACAATTGGCAATTTGTTACACATTCATTTTATTCACACAAATCTAAAATTAAAGTTTCATTGAAAGGTATTACTACGTTTACTTCTGTTTGTGAATAGATGTAAGATCACAACGGTACACTATGGTACTAACGAACTTCTGTCAAGACCGTCAAAGGCTCAGCTAAACGTAGAAAGGTAACCAAAGCCTTTGAAACATTACCAGCTGAGAGAACTGTATGCGTGCATTTGCAAATGTTCCCTTGGAAATTCAAGAATCCATCGCTTGTACTAG
The DNA here is from genome assembly GCA_951802675.2 of Boloria euphrosyne. NCBI lineage: Eukaryota > Metazoa > Arthropoda > Insecta > Lepidoptera > Nymphalidae > Boloria > Boloria euphrosyne. The sequence continues at coordinate 5,168,782 of OX637886.1, forward strand.
CTCTTGATTATATAAAATGCGTTGAAATTTGGCATTATTACTTTTGTTTATTAAAGTAAAATTGTATTTTGGTTTAAAAAAATATTCCCGTCGTTCTAAAATCTTTTTTTAAAATGTAAAATGTACATAAATGTTTTGTGAGAATTCCACAGAAATTGCAAGAAGGTAATGGCCTATATTTTAGGTAAAGCGTTTGGGTTTTCTTTTTATGGTGAATTCATTTACCTCCTTTTAACGAAACGGGAAAGGTTACATTTTGAAGGTTGGTCATCACTGCCCCGAGTGTTTCTTATCGCTAGCGTAGATAGAACACTTGACGGGTCTATCAAATTAGGCTTTTATGACACGCTATTTATTATACACTTAGAAAACATTTTCTAAAATATTTTGAAGAACAAATTTGAAGTAAAAATTTTACTAACAAATGTGTACGTACAATATTTTTACAAAATCTCATTGAAATAGACATTACTATCGATACGAACGAACGAACGATACTTCAGTTCTTTTTTGAATTTTGTCTGTCTATCTGTCACAGCGAAAAAACCGCTGTACAGATTTTGATGAAATTTGGTATAATGTTAGCTGGGTCAATAAAATATCAGATAATTTTATATTTTATTGACCCAGCTAATTTTACTGCGAGAAAACATCTATTTTCTGAGAAATCCATACAAACCGTCAAAACTTAAAACGTATCAAAGGGACACGATCCCAAGCGGGGTGGGGGTAAGTCGCTATTACTATTTGTACTTTTTTCAACCAAGTAAATAATTATAATATTAGTTTTAATTAAAATTGAAAAGAATAGTATGAAAAAATAATAGCCGTGTTGATTAAGAAGTGGTGTGAAGAAGTTACGATGCCGAGGTCCAGTGTCGGCTTACTGAGCACATTGCACCGTACAGTCCACTTCCGTGCGACATTGTAAGTGCCTATATGGAATCTTGCCAAGCAAGCAAGGCCACGGCTATTCGTATCTCAACTTGAGTCAGGTTTGATTAGATTTACTATTCATATTTAATTTCTATTCATGCTTTGTTTTACTCTGTTCCATTAACCTATTTTTCCATATTTGGACTAAAATCAAGCACAGCGTAGAAAAGTGTTAATGCGATATTGATATAATCGATTTAAGATTCAAACTACTTTTTACTAACGACTTAAAGGAGTTTTAGTTAAAAATAATGTAGCAAAACTTATAAGCAATTATATGTTAGATCATTGTTTAATCCTTTTGTTATTTCTAAATTATGATAAAATTTAGATAGTTTATTGACTATTAGTTGTTTTGTTGACTTCACTTTTACGACATAATCAATACAGAAACTATATTGTTTTTTTTTGTGACGGAGTGAGGGTAAATGCGCTAGAACTCGATGACAGTAGAAAATAAGAAAATATTACATTCATTCTCACTCTGATTTTTGATCAGTGTAGACTTAAAATAAAACCTTACACCAAGCTTCTGTTGTTTTCTTATATCAGAAGTGGGATAACGTCAACAATGAATAAATCCAAACGACCTCGCTCACGATCACGTGGATTCTGAAAGACATGTAAAACGACGTACTGTTGAAAACGTGCAACATAATAACGAACAAAGAAGAAAAAGTCGTTCAAATATAAAAAGAAGTTCAAGATCTAGACGAAGTTCTGCAAGAACACCGTCACAGCCAAGGCATATTGATGTAACGGTGCAAAAATCTAATCGACATGTAAGACAATCTGCGACTGGACGAGAGCCTAGTGCACAAATAACAAGTATATCTGCGACCGGACGAGACGATAAGAGTACGAGCACTTCTGCGACCGGACGAGACGATATGTGTACAAGAATTTCTGCGACCGGACGAGACGATACGAGTACGAGCACCTCTGCGACCGGACGAGACGATATGTATACAAGAATTTCTGCGACCGGACGAGATGCAGCTCCTTGGGCAGAGAGCGGTGGACCAAGGAGTAAGCAGTCAACAGCGAACTCGCGATGTTCGCCTAGACCTCGGGAGGTGACGTCAGCTTCGACACCCGTGCCGTTTAATATAGGTGAGACGAGTACTAACGCTAATTCAAGTATAATGTGTAACTTTAATGATGTAGCTAATTTTTTTCAATCCTTAAATAAGCAGAGTTTACCGTCAAGTAATAATTTATTGCCAGAATTTGATCCATCTATTAAGAATCATCGTATCGATCTATGGCTGTCAAAGGTTAATGAATGTGCGAAAATATATAGTTGGGACGAATCTCGTATTATACATTTTGCGTTACCTAAATTGTCGGGTAATGCTAAAAAATGGTATGATAGTCAAAACACGGTATTGCATAGCTGGCCTGAATGGCAAATACTACTACATAAAGCTTTCCCTTTTGAAACAAATTATGGTGCGCTATTAGCAGAAATGCTCGACAAGCGGTTGAGGGTAGGTGACGATTTAGACGATTATTTTTATGAAAAAAGAAATTTACTGAATATTTGCGATATACAAGGAAAGCGGGCAGTTGATTGTATAGTTCACGGTATAGATGATCGAACAATACGTGCCGGGGCATCGTCTGCCCGGTTTACAGAGCCTGAAGATCTTTTAAAATACTTGAAAGATATTTGTAAAGAAAACAAAGATATTTTGCGTAGTTCTAATTTTAGTAGGAATAGATTAGCAGTAAATATAATTTGTAATAAATGTAATGAACCCGGTCATCGCGCGTTACAGTGTCGTGTAAAAACCTCTCAAATAAATATATCTAACACTAGTATTCAACCCATTTGTTTTAACTGTAACGAAAAAGGTCATAGAGTATATCAGTGTCAAAAGCCTATTTTAAAGTGCGATAAATGCAATAGATTCGGTCATGCATCTCATAATTGTACTCAAAAACTCACTTACTAAGGAAATAGTAATGACAAACGTGTTTTACTTATAGATAATAGTGTGGGTAGAAATAAATCCAAGTATTACAAAACAGTGGTTGTCAATAAGAAGTTTACTTTAGAATGTTTTGTTGACCTCGGTAGTGACTGTACACTCATAAGACATGAAACTGCGGTAAGATTAGGGTTAATAGTTTCAAAGGATTCATTACCGGTTATTCGTGGAATTGCAGATATAAGTGTTAACCCTATAGGAAAAACATACTTTGATATATGTATTGACTCTGTTGAGGCGAATATAATGGCATATATAGTACCTAATAGTTATTTACATACTGATTTATTAATAGGGCAAAATCTTACCGAGTTGCCTAATGTTATAGTTTTAAAGACAGAATATTCTCTTAATATTTTATATAAAACGTTCACGCCATATCTTACTACCTTGGAACATGAACCATTACTAAAGTTTAGGTTATACATTTTTTCTGACTGCAAAATAAATAAAGTAGGCATAGTTAAATGTTATAGCGTTGACGTAACAGACGCGACTGTATACATAAAAGGGAGTTATCGCGATGTAAGTGGAAATGAATATTACGTTCAGGAGGGAGTTTATGTAATTAAAGACAACAAGTGTTTACATAAGCATAGTTAATATTTCTTATAATCCTCTCTATCTTACTAAAGATTTTGTAATAGCTAAAGTTTATATACTTTAAAAAGATCATATAAATAATTCAGAAATTATTAACTGTTTTAAAACTCATACCACTTTAAGTCCTATAAAACGCGAGGAAATAAATATTAATCCTGACTTGTCAAGTGAGCAAAAAATGAGGATATACAATCTTATTAATAGCTTTAGAGATTGTTTTGCACAGGACCTCTCAGAGCTTGGATGTACACATGTAACAGAGTTAGCTATAAAACTTACCGATGAAACACCCGTTGTTTATAGGCCCTATAGACTCAGTATATCCGAAAAAACAATAGTAAGAAGTCTAGTCAAGGAATTAATTGACAATGATATAGTTGAAGAATCTGAATCAGCTTACGCGAGTCCTATATTGCTGGTATCAAAAAAAACAGGTGGATTTAGATTATGTGTCGATTATAGAGCATTAAATCGAAAAATTGTTAAAGATCATTTTCCATTACCCAGGATTGACGACCAGATAGATTTACTAAGCGGTAATTCTTATTTTACATGTTTAGATTTGGCTAGTGGGTATTATCAAATACCTATACAAAAGGAAAGTAGACATCTTACAGCTTTCATTACTCCTGATGGTCTTTATCAGTTTAAAAGGGCGCCATTTGGTTTAGTAAATTGTCCTGCCATTTTTCAACGTACTATAAACAAAATTTTGAACAAGTCTCATCACAAATGTGCTATAGCTTATATGGACGATTTATTAATTGCGGGTAAAGACTATGATGAATGCTATCTTAAATTAGAACAAACTTTTAATTTGATTAGAGCAGCTGGACTGACATTAAATATAAAAAAGTGTAAATTCTTTGAGACTGTGATTGATTATTTAGGTCTAGAAATATCGGCTGAGGGAATTAAGCCAGGGTTATCGAAAATAACGGCTGTAAGTAAGTTTCCAGAGCCAAAAACTGTGCACGAAGTAAGACAATTCATAGGGTTAGCTAGTTATTTTAGAAAATTCATAGAAGGTTTTGCCAGTATAGCTAAACCGTTGACAGACTTGACAAAACAAAGCGTATCGTGGAAATGGGAGCGACAACAAAGAGATGCTTTCTTAAAATTAAAAGAAAAGTTAACTGAGCGACCAATATTAGGTATTTACAATCCGGATTATATAACAGAACTACATTGTGATGCGTCAAAAATAGGGTTAGGTGGTATTTTACTACAAAAAGAGAGTTTATGTGCGAAACTTAAACCCATAGCGTATTTTAGCAGAAAAACTACTATAGACGAAGAAAAATTACATGCTTATGAACTAGAGACTCTTGCCGTTGTAGCCTCCTTAAACAGATTCCGCCCGTATTTACTAGGTACCCATTTTAAAATTCTGACTGATTGCAATGCATTACGATCCACGTTTTTGAAAAGAGATCTTATACCTAGAGTAGCGCGTTGGTGGATAGCATTACAGGAATTTGACTGTGTAATTGAGTATAGGCCGGGTGAAAGTATGAAGCATGTAGATGCTTTGAGCCGTAATCCCGCTCCCAGTAATAATGAACTATATAGTTATGATCACATAAATCGAGTTTTACAACTATCTCAAGAACCTAGTTCGCAGTCGTCACTCGGCTGAGGCGCTCGTAAGCATAGCTAACGTCGTTCGTTTGTACGCGGAACCGGTTTGACCAGTTACTTGTGCTTGCAACGTATTATCGATGCAGCGTTCTATAAATTTGTATTACTATGAGTGATAACAACATAGAATCGTGCAGTATTTTATTACCGCGCGATAATTTCGACGAATTGGACAAGTATGATGACATTACGAGTATGAATAGTATGGAAAGAGAGGAAAGAGAATTTAGTAAAAATGAAGAAAACAGGGAAAAAAAGAGACAGTTGGAAAATAGTGATACTAGCGAGATCGGTGAAGCCGAAGAAGGATGGACCAAGGTTCGAGGAAAAGGAAAAAGGACATGTCTTCGAAATGAGTTTGACGTAAATGTGAAAGACAATGATTTGGAAGTTTATATCTCGTCAAAAGAAAAGTTACCTAAACAGTTTGCCTTAGCAAGATTCTTTCAAGAATGTAATATCACCAGCATCAATCATGTTAAATACCTATCACCTTATAAAGTGCGCTTGCAGTTGGAGAACGAGGAGACTATGAAAACCATTTTGCAGTGTGAAGAGCTCATTAGAAAAGGTTGGAGAGTGTATAAAGCTATGGAAGTGTCCTATTGTTATGGTGTTATTAAAGATGTCGACCTTGATTTAAATGAAGAAGAAATATTGAAGAATATATCCTGTCCTTTTTCTATTGAAATTCTGTCACTAAAGCGACTTAATAGATATGACAAAGATAATGGAGGTTGGCGACCTAGTGAAGCAGTTCGTTTATGTTTTAAGGGGTCGTCTATTCCTGCTTTTATACTTGGGTTTGGCTTAAAGATTTCGGTTGAACCATTTGTATTTCAAGTTTCTCAATGCTCCTTATGTTGGAAATTTGGACATATTCGTAAAATGTGCACAGCTAAGAAGGTTGTGTGTCCTAAGTGTGGAAAAAATCATGAAAATTGTGAAGCTCAAATATTTAAATGTGTCAACTGTTTGGGAAATCATATGGCTCTTTCTAAAATTTGTCCAACGTTTTTAAAAGAAAAAAAGATTCGAGAAATTATGGCGGATTTTGGCTGTACGTACAGAAAGGCTTTAAATGTTTACACATCGTCTGTTACGCCACAACAACCTATCGAAAGAGAATTGATCTTTCAACCAACGACATCATATGCGAAGCCTTTAAACTTTAGCAGCGACTCACCTACTTTTGCAGAAATAGTCCGAACATCAGGGGAAATCCATGATATATATGAAAAGAGGCAACAAAATAATAGTTCATCTAATTTCAATGAGCACCGAGGTCCAAGCATGAAGCAGGCACAAAGGAAACAGAAAGTAAACCGAGATACCAAAAGTCAATCAGATCACGATTTTATTTATGAAGAGGCTGAAAGTCAGAAGGAAGAGAATGTAAGTGAGGATTTGAAATATACGGACAAATTAACTTTTAAGGAATTGTTAGTACGATTGAAAGAGGTGCTATTTCTAAGTAAACTTAGTTTTTCTCATAAGGTATATAATTCGTCTAAATTAATTGTTGAGTGGCTCGTTATATTTATTTTTGAACTGATAACAAAATGGCCTTTATTAAAGATGTTAGTAGAATTAGTATGTAAGCTAAAATGATACCTAGAAATATTAGCAATAGGAATATAATTCAATGGAATGCCCAAAGTATTAGACCTAAGTTGTGCTCATTCGTTGAGGTTTTAAATCAGGAAAAGATTCACGTTGCCGTTTTAAGTGAAACTTGGCTGAAACCTGACATAGACCTAAATATACGTGGGTATAGTATTTACCGGTTAGATAGACAGGATGGATTTGGTGGTGTTGCTATTTGTGTACACAAATCGGTACATTCTTCACTACAGCGTGTACGAATAGACAATAGCGGCATGGAAATTTTATGTGTAAAGTTAAGTAACTTCAGCCCAATAGATTATATTTTATCAGTTTACTGTCCCCCATCTTTGGTTATAAGTAAAAACGATTGGGATAGGCTTCTATCTATGTATACTGAAAAAACCCTTATATTAGGAGACTTCAATGCGCATCATAGTAATTGGTCGAATAAGACAGACTATAAGGGATCGCTTATGTTTGATGCTTTAGTAGATAGTAACTTTATAACTTTAAATAATGGTGAGAGCACTAGGATGCGTTTGGTCAATGGGGTGCTTCAACAATCTTCGCCTGATATTTCCTTAGTTTCTTCAGATATTGCTTTACAATTTAACTGGGCGGTTCTAAATGAAACACTGGGTAGCGACCACTTAATGGTGAAGGTTTCTTGTATATCTGATTATTTAATTACGCCTATAGTAAAACGAAACTTTCGTAAAGCTGAATGGACCTCATATAAAAATGACACAAGAAAATTGTTTGCTAATCTCATATTACCTTTAGATCTACAAAAAGCTTATGATTTATTTATTTCGAAGATAAACGAGGCTGCTGACAAAAATATACCATTCATTAAGTATAATCAAAACCCTGAGTCTAAGTTCACACCTAGATCCTTTTGGACACAGGAATTATCTCACAAAGTAGCTCAGCGTAGACTCGCTCTTACATTATTTCGACGCAATCCCAGCCCAAATAACTACATAAAACTTAAAAAGCACATAAGTTTGGCTCAGCGAGAAATTAGGCATGCTAGGAATAAAGACTTCCAGAACTTATGGTCTTCGGTAGATGAATCAACAACTTCCAATGAAATGTGGCAGAAAATGTCCTGGGTAAAAGGCTTTAGAACGTCTAAACGTCAAATAAATGATAATGAGGCTGAGAAATTGCTTAGCTCTCTAGCCCCTGATTATGTCTCCCCAAGTTGTCCCGATATTCAGAGTATAAATAATACTATTGAAAGCCCTATTTCAATTCAGGAGTTAGAGAAATGTATTAAATCTAAAGACACATCCCCCGGATCTGACGATATATCATATTCAATGATTAAAAATTTACATATGTCGGGAAAATTAATCCTTTTGTCTCTGTATAATAATTTTTTAAATTACAATTTTGTTCCTAAACAATGGCGGGATATACGTATAGTACCAATACCAAAGGCAGGGCAAAATCAGGGTGACGAAAAATCCTTTCGACCGATTTCTTTAATCTCATGTCTTTGTAAAATATTTCATTATATTTTATCCAAAAGACTTGAGTGGTATATAGAAAAAAACAATTATTTTTCAGAAAATGTTTTCGGATTTAGGAAAAATCGTTCATGTTTGGACAGCTTAAGTAATCTCACATCTAGAGTTCAAGTAGGTTTTTCGAGTGGATTATCAACAATAGCTCTTTTTTTAGATGTTAAAAATGCATATAACAATATTGACAATAGTTCTTTAATTTGTATTTTAGACCGCCTCCAAGTTGGATCAAAAATTTGTAAATATTTGTTTAATTTTCTAAATGAACGCACTTTAAATATTAAAGTTGAAGGACGATTGATAAGTAGATCGACAAGTTGTGGGTTAGCCCAGGGTGACCCCCTATCTCCATTATTATTTAATATAGCAACAATTGATATTTGTAAACACATCGAAAAAAACGCTTACATTTCACAATACGCTGATGATTTTGTTGTATATATTCATTGTTCATCAGCTCAGGAAGGTCAAATTAAAATTCAATATACCTTAGACTACATTAATGCGATGTTGTCGACGCTAGGACTAGATATTTCTCCAGAGAAAAGCAAGGTATGTGTATTCAAGAGGGGAAACCGTAGGGAAGCAATAGATATTTTCTTAAATGGTTGCCGGATAGAGGTAGTAGACACTGTTCGATATCTAGGTTTATGGCTCGATCGAAAGCTTTTGTGGGGCAAACATATATTGACAATTAGAGAAAGGTTATTAAAATTCATTAAAATCTTTAAATTATTATCTGGTCCTGGGTGGGGTGTACACCCTACACATTTAAGACATTTATATTTGTCACTTATACGAAGTAGACTTGATTACGCAAGTTTTCTTTTCGACAATAGTTGTAAAAGTAATTTATCAAAATTAGATAAAATTCAAAATGTATTTTTACGTTTAATAGGCGGTTTTATCAAAAGCACACCTATTCATATTATGGAGTCAGAATTAAATTTATGCCCCTTGTCTATCCGTAGACGCTTTTTAGCAGGTAAATTTCTGTTAAAAGTTATGTCGTTTGGTAATAATCCAATGTTAAGCATCCTTGAGAGATTATCCGACTCAGCCAATTTTTTATTTTGGAGACATAAGAAACTACCACTTTTGGTAACGGTATACAGTTCTTTAAAGAGTAATGAAATTTATAAAAGTAGTCAAAATGAAATTTTTTCTTTGGACGTATGGGTCTCTAACTTAAATACTACTGCAGTAAAACCTTATTTAGAGATAATAAATAAGCCTAAATATTGTTACGAACGCGAGATTTTAAGAAAAAATTGTATTAATACATTAAGTGAAGTATATCCAAACTATTATGAAATGTACACGGATGGGGCTAAAAATGAAATAGGCTGTGGAGCTGCATTTTTAGATTTAAAAACAGGAATCCATTGTAAATTTAGCATCCGTGCCCAAATATCAATAATGTTTATAGAACTAATAGCTATTGCCGAGGCCATTTCATACATCCAAACTATAGACTGTCAAAATTTTGTAGTGTTCACTGACTCTAAAAGTGCCTTATTATATCTTTTAAAATGTACATCAAATTTTAGAGGACATCCTATTGCCTTTGCAATTCTAAATAAATTAAATGAACTCAATACTTCTAATAAAACTGTAACCTTACAATGGATTCCATCACATATTGGGCTAACTGGCAACGAAAAAGTTGACCATTTGGCTAAGGCAGCAATTACAGAGGGAAGTCATTACCAATATGTACCCTGGTTTACGGACTATATAGGGGACCTAAAGAGAAATTGCCTAAATTTGTGGTCAGTATATTTTGATGAACGTTCCCTTACTAAGGGAATCTGGTATAAAACTATCCAGCCTGAGCTAAGGGGTTCACTGTGGTTTGAATTAGGAAAAATGAGTAGACAAAGTGTAATCATCGCATTTCGTATTCGGTCTGGTCATATCCCTTTAAATAGCTTTGGTTACATGATGGGCAAAGTAAGTTCTCCTAATTGTGCAGTGTGTGGTACAGTGGAAGATGTCTTCCATGTCTTAGAAGAATGTAGTAGAGTTTCAGATAAAAGGTCATCGATATTATCTCAACGCGGAAACAATGTAGGATATTGTAATAGTATTTTAGCCTATCCTTTATCTAAGGAAGCTAAGAGACTTTATAAATTAGTTAAATTAGTAATTAAGCTTAGAAATAAGTAGCTTAATCATTTATATTATATGTTACTTGTAAGCAATGATGAGGGTGACATATTCACTATGTGAAAAAACCCTCTTTAAAAATAAAGAAAAAAAAAAAAAAAAACTATCTCAAGAAGATTGGCTTCTTAGTATTCAATTATCTGATCCTAAGATACAACATATTCGCTCTGTTTTAGAAGATCCCAGGTATAATGAAATTTTAGACATTAAACAAAATTTCATTATTAAGAACAATCGAGTATATCGTAAGGTAGGAGAAGATTTAAAATGGGTAGTTCCAAAAGATGCCAGGTGGCAAATATGTCAAAGAAATCATGATGACATTGGCCATTTCTCTGTAGAAAAGACCCTTGAGAAGATTAAAAAAGATTTTTGGTTTCCTAAAATGAAGAAATTTATTTCTAAGTATGTAAAATCATGTTTACATTGTGCATTTAGTAAAGAACCAGCAGGCCCAAAAGAAGGTTTTCTTCATAGTATACCGAAAATAGATATACCTTATCATACGGTTCACATAGATCATTTGGGACCTTTTGTAAGAAGCGTAAAGGGTAACCAATATTTATTAGTTATTGTGGACGGGTATACAAATATTGCGTGCTTAAACCTCTTCGAAACACCAAAGCTGAACCGACTGTTAGAACATTAAAAGAGGTATTTAGTTTATTTGGCCACCCTGGTAGGATAATATCCGATCGTGGGTCTTGTTTTACATCTTCATTGTTTAGTCGGTTCTGTAAAGAATATAAAATACGACACGTTTTAAATGCGGTTTCAGCTCCACGGGCGAATGGTCAAGTGGAGCGCTATAATAGGACAATTTTAGATTCACTTAGGACATACAACGACCAGTTAGGTGAAAATAAGTGGGACCAAGAGCTATGTAAAATTCAATGGGGAATTAATAATACTCTAAATAAAGGTACCGGAAAAACACCTAGTGAAGCGCTATTTGGAAAGCGCTTGCTAGGGCAGGGAGAAGGCTGTTTAGATTATACGCTAACTGACACTAGACAAAATGATAAAGGGTTAAATGAAATAAGACAGGAAATAAACGATCACATTGAAAAAGATCAAGAGACACAACAATTAAGATTCAATAAACAAAGAAAGAAAGCAAGACTTTATGTAGTAGGTGATCTAGTTAAAATATTAAAAAATATTCCATCTAATGATGGCAAAAGTAAAAAATTACTACCAAAGTATCAAGGTCCATTTAGGATAAGCAAAGTTTTAGGTCAAGATCGATACGAGGTTTCTAGTATTCCTGGATCCAATATATCTAGAGGTAGGTATAGTAATGTTTGGTCAGCAGATCGCATACAACCTTGGATATCCATAGCTAATGAAAGTGATAGCTCTGACGGAGAACTCGGTTCCTAAATCAATAAGTATATTATAAATTATAATATTAAATATGTTATGAGATATCTTACTAGTTATGTTATATTTTTTTATTTCAATTATTTCTATTCTGCATTAAAAAAAAAAGTAATAATAATTAATACATATGATGTACCTAAGAATTAATTATTGTGTTACATTTTGTTGCTAAAATTTTGTATTACGAGTATGTATTATATATGTTATTAAATTTCATTAAAGTACAATAAAAATAAATAAATTATAGAAATGTGAATAGTTAATTAAATAATTAAATTAGATAAATCAGTTATGTTAAATAATAAAAATGTATATTAAAATAATTAAATTGATTAAATAAGTTTTGTTACATAATAAAAATGTATGTTAAAATAATTAAATTAGAATTTTGATGATATGTGTATCGGAGACGAAATAGATTGTATGTTGAGAAGTCTCGCACGGTCACTTTCTTGGTGAGGGGTGATGTGTCAACTCGGGTGGCGCTGGTAAACTCGCACGGTTACTGCTAGTGATGAATCGTGAAGTACCAACTTCTGTGTCTAGGTTGAGAAGGCTAGTGCAGACCTTATGAGGTAATAAGGGGGTGGTAGCTGTCAACTAATGGAAAAGAGGTTGGTCTTTGCTTGATGACAGTAGTAATGAGGGGTGTAGATGCCAGCATAGTCAATTTGGGTTGGGAAGTATCACACGATTGGGGTGACGAGGGGCGAGGTGTCAACTAGATGAAAGTTGAAATTGGTTTGAGGACAAACCTGATTGTCAGAATGGCCGAATGTTAGATCATTGTTTAATCCTTTTGTTATTTCTAAATTATGATAAAATTTAGATAGTTTATTGACTATTAGTTGTTTTGTTGACTTCACTTTTACGACATAATCAATACAGAAACTATATTGTTTTTTTTTGTGACGGAGTGAGGGTAAATGCGCTAGAACTCGATGACAGTAGAAAATAAGAAAATATTACATTCATTCTCACTCTGATTTTTGATCAGTGTAGACTTAAAATAAAACCTTACACCAAGCTTCTGTTGTTTTCTTATATATATTAACTTTTATAACGAATATTTAAAACAAATAAAAATGTTCACGTCACGCCTATAACCTATATAGTTTTAATTCTAAATAAAAAATTAAGCGGCGGATAACCTTAAACTACTGTGCTGATTTCGAAAATTCATTGTTTCTATTATATAGAATTTATTTCTTTTCAACGTAAGTAACTTATAACTAGTTGAGTTTAAAGGTACTTAAAGTGATTCCCCCAGCGTTGGTTTTCTGAGACATGAGAATGTAATGAGTATTATCTTAAGATAACATGTTTTTTTTCATTTCGACGAATTATACCCGAAGAATAAATAACAATTAAAAATAATGCTAATCATATCAATACATAATATACAGATAAATCATATTAAATTATCTCTTTGTGTTACCAACACAACAGCTTTTTACTAAATCTAATATGTATATTATATAATTACATACGGTAGCTTATGAGTAGGGCACGGATAAATATGTATTAAAAAATTCCAAATATGTACATATAATATGGATCAAAAAATGTAAAATATGGAAAAAATATGGAGTATAAAATAAGAATATCTTTCATATTAAACATTGTTTATTGTGAAAAATGACTACAGTAAAAACATTAAAAAAATATATAAAAAGATAGCGAAATGTTTAGGTACCTAATACAAATTAACAAATGAAGTTTTATTAATCTTCCACTAAATCTGACTTATTAAATTGATTGCAGTACACAATCACATGCTTTTTTAAATTATCGAAATTAAAACTCTGTCGATTTGGTCTAACATAGCCTTATATTGGCTGAAAGATCTTTCCACGTCACATGATATTGTAATGGGAGCATACTTAAAGACGCTTAGTTCCGTAATTGTCTAAGGCACGTACCCTCAAAACTTCCGCACAGAAGTTTATTATTTGATTTTAGACAATCAAATCCTTTATTTTTGTCTAAAATATACTTTAGTTTTTGTTTAGCTATTTCAGCAATACGGCCTTCCGCTTCAGAAACTTTTTTTCCTATTACGCTATTACGCCGCGCGCTCTCGCTAGCTGCTACTCGCTTGTACCGCGGCGCGGGGGCAGATAATGTGAAATAAATGAAGTTAAAGAATCAAAAATCAAATTACGTCAAATAATACGCGAGAGAAATGAAACACGCGAGGCCGTGTGGTGGCGAGAATGCAAACACGTAAAATTATATCAATTTTTGTGAATTAACTGATGTTCTATGATATAAAAATCGAAAATATGGATGATTGTAACATTTTTTCTTAAAATATGGACTTAACCATGAAATATGGAAAAATATGGAAAATAAAAATTAGTTTTTCACAATCTATATATGATAATCGATATAGAGAACTCATTCGAGACCGAAAATCATGTAAATTAAAAATATGTATTTACATATTAATCCGGGCCCTACTTATGAGACAAATACAGTCTTATTGTCTGTTTGTCTATTGTGTCTGTTTGTTCCCTATCACCGGCATGTTATAATAGGAATGATATATGTATAATGTATATATTTTAGATATTTCAATTAGCGTGACTTTAATAGATATTCAGTGTTTGTTCAATTATAGACTCACTATCTATAGATTATATTGATCGTTTCAAAGGACTGTCTGGAAAATTGGTTAGAGGTATTGACATAAGTTTAAATAATAGATGTCGGATGTTGATTTTACCATTTACATTAAATAGGTGCCATATTGTACTTGAAGTTAACAAATGAATAATTTTAGTTTGATTTAAGAGACCTTGTTTTGGATTTAAAAAATATAGCTTTAGCTATTTCTATTAACTGCTGGTAAAGTCCTCAATAATAAAAAATTCAAAGAAAGAAAATATAAGTTGTCATATTGTACGGCAACATGTGTACACACATTACTAATATAAGAATATGAAAACATCCGAATCGCCCGTAAACTATGGCGAGAGTGCTTCAAACGCAATATTCAGGGTTATAACAGTGGCAATATAAAATGTATTTTGGTTGAAGCGTTTTAGTCGCGCTATGTACGCAGTGTAACGTAATAACTACCATCTGCGACGTCTTTCTGATTTTCTAAAAAATACTAAGAAATCGTAGATTATTGTTATACTTTTTCCTTCTTCCAACATTATACATTCACTCCATCCGGCCCAGTGGCTGGTAAAGCTGATATATAGCTAAGATTAAAAAAAAACGAATGTCTTTTGTTTTGTGTTTGTTGGTAACCTGTTGTAGCGAGTTGAGCATACTCCATATTCATTATTCACCAACTTAGGCCTCCTGCATATGCTGGATCCTAGTGATTTCTATCAGTTTTCAAGGCTAAGAAATCTAGGAGTCTGGAGAGGACAGAGATTTGAAAATGATGAAGCACTAGTGGTTGCTGTACAGGTAAAGTGAGGGTTTTTAAAATGGATTTTTTACGTTTAAAAAATATTCCAATTGTAATATGCAAAAAGTTATATACCTATCGAAAAATAAAATAACATTTTTTAAAAATTACCTCAATTTTTATTGAATGCTCCACGTATTTATACTTATTATTGTAGCTACTGACCGCAGAGAGGCACAAAAAGATAAACCTATTCAATGCTTTGTGATTCACTTATGGATATATGCAGATATTGCGGTTTGGTATCATTTATGTCATCGACCTTTGAATAACAAGTGGTTGTCAGTCGTATAGTCATAGACTGATGTGATAAGAATCATAATAATCGATTTTACTTGCAATAAATGTTTTAATATCATTTAGGTATTTCTTATTAGTACGGTTATTGTTCAAGCGTTACATTTAGTGAATAGTGATTTTTATTGAACGGCGAGTTTTGACCTTCTTTATTATTTCTTTATTTAACCTCAATGTAACTAAATTCAATTTTTCATTTTGTAACATTAAAAGGAAAATAAAAACATACAAATATTCTTTATTGCCATATTAACTTCGTGATTGTAACACGTAATATCTGCAAACTGATATTGGATCTTTGCCAATTTGGCCTTTAAATGTGCTATCGTCGATTCAAGACGTATCGGTAGAGTGAAGAAAATGAGAAAAAAAGAGCCAACTAAGACGCTTTTTGTGAATGAAATTGCCGAAACGACACCATTTCTCTTACTTTTCGACGACGTATGCAAAATTAAACTTCTAAATCTTTGATATATTATACTGTAAGTATTCGTAGATGTTCTGATAAATGCCAAGCTGCAATTTGCTTAAAACTTGAACAATTCCACTCAATGGACTGCGTCGATTTTATTCCCTTTTTTGATAAATGAAACGATATTTTTTATAAAAGCTATCTTTTCCATCTCAAAGATGGGTAACATTTTTCTTTTATTGCTGACAAAATCCTTTTCTTAAACTTAAATAATAGCGAATACCTTTTCTCTTTAATAATTTCTTGTACAATTCCTGATTCCATTAAACATCGTTGTATTAAGGGCATGTCCGGTTCTAATAACATCGTCATCAGAATCGTCGGGTGGAATATGGAGATGAGTTTGGGACTGCGTTATTTCTGGGTCAATGTTTTTTCGATAGGGATAGGTCTTCGGTGATAACGCTTGATATTTTTCTAAATCGGGCCCGTATAAAAGATACAAATGATAGGCGATGTAATTTGTGTTGTTACGTGACCCTTCTGTGATAATTGTATTATTTGTTTCTCAAATGACGAATTTACGAAGTATTTTTAATCGAAATGGAGATGTTTTTATTAAACCATTACTTATATTGTTAATAGATGTAATAGTGGTCAATATAGATAAGTAAATAAATATGTTAGGACATTATTACGCACACCGCCATTTAATTCCGTGATAAGCTACGAGGCTTGTGTTTTGGATACTAGATAGTTGATACACTACACATACTCGAATATAACTTTTAATTCATACATATTATAAATATAAACATCTATGACTGTAGTACAAACATTCATGTTCCACGAATGAATGCCCTCAGCGGGACTCGAACCTGCGACCGCTGGCGCAGAACGTAGGGTCACGACAAACTGATATTAATAGCTTCATTAAACTTAATTATATCGAGGCTATACGTCATTCTTTATGTATAACTATGTAGACGAAAGTTAAAGAAATGCCATCGTCCGATACAAACAACGAAAAATAGGACTGTCTTATTACTTAAAGTCCTATAGGTTTAAACAACAAGACCAAAATAATACATGCCAAAGAAGAAATAATTTTGGTAATTAGGTCTATGTCTAGACGAATTATGTAGCAAAATATAAGTTTTATTTATGTTTCCATGAAGTTCAAGAAGAGATGTTATGGTTGACAATAGATCATCGTTAATTTTACGACGTGGTGATGATCCTAAGAGCTTTGTTTTCATTAAATTCACGCGCAGTCGCAAAAAGTGACCCGAAGATTTACCGCAAACACCGCACAAAAAATGTTTTATAGCAAAAAGATCATTACCGTGATTTTCAAAGCTGAAACGACAAAAACTTGTCCTGCTATCGGTGTAAAGTAATTTATATATAAATTAATTAATTTTAGAAAAAAATTGACTCTTACAGTTATTCAGATTATTGATGTTCAAAGTACCTATTTCAAAAATATTGCGTATGATTTATGTTTTTCTTTTATAAATTATATGAAAGAAATAAATACATAAAGTACGCAAATATAACTAAATCATACCTTTACCTTTATCCTTCAAATTACCGTCCTTGTAATGAACCTCATTTAGAACCATTGGCTAAAAAAATATCCAGCTTTACCTACTGTCGAAAATTGTAATTATCGCAATGTACGTGTTTTACGTTTTAATTAAGGAAAAAAATAATAATAATATTAATAACCCTTTTACATCGTTTTCTTAGTT
The DNA here is from genome assembly GCA_951802675.2 of Boloria euphrosyne. Lineage (NCBI taxonomy): Eukaryota > Metazoa > Arthropoda > Insecta > Lepidoptera > Nymphalidae > Boloria > Boloria euphrosyne. The sequence goes on from OX637886.1 coordinate 5,186,538, forward strand.
CTTTAATGAAACAAAAGTTTGATTTGAAAATTTCAAAGTCTAAATATTATAGCTTAGCTTTAATTTTTACTTACTATAATACTTTTGTTTCTTTATATTCCAGATATTATCAGTATGCGTAAAACGTACCTATTGATTTCGTTGTTTCTATCCGAATTAGGACCACTGCATAAATATATTGTTTTATAGTAAAGATCCATCATTCAGTATAAACCTCATAATAATACATATAGTCCGCCGTGTGGCGACGGCGTTTAGAATACAAATGTCGCCACCCCATATCATCCCGTGGGTGTCGTACGAGGCGACAAAGGGAACTCACTACTACATCATCTTTGTAGTTAAGCTTTCCTTTCGGGGTTGGGAGGTCAGACGGCAGTCGCTCCCGTAATTAGCACACACCGCCACAAAACATGGAAAGTAAGAACAGAAATTTGCGCAGGGATAGGGCGCCGCCGCAAAACGGCGCGCAGGAGCCCCGCCCGACTCCTGCGACAAATGGGCAAGGGCTACCGCGCCAGGGGCGGGCGCGGCTAACGACGCGAGCCCAAACCCGCAAGATACGCTTCGGCACGTGGAACATTGGCACGCTAACCGGACGTGGAAGAGAGTTGGCCGATGTACTCGCCAGGCGGAGGGTGGCCGTGGCGTTCCTGCAGGAGACTCGGTGGAAAGGCAGCAGATCCCGGTTCATTGGGAATGGCTACAAACTGATCTACACCGGTGCACCTGGTGGGCAGGGTGGGGTGGCAGTAGTGCTCTCTGAGGAGATGCAAGACGGCGTCCTGGAGGTTAACCGCATCAGCGACCGGCTTATGGTGGTAAGGCTCTTATCGAGGGGGTGGTAACTCACCTCGTAAGTGCCTATGCGCCACAGGCTGGTTGTAGCGACACTGAAAAGGCGTCGTTTTGGAATCGACTCGGAGACGTGCTACGCGACATACCGTTGTCCCAGGGAATTGTACTGGGTGGTGATCTGAACGGTCACGTGGGCGAGGTGAGTGGGGGCTTTGAGCGTGTTCACGGTGGTTTTGGGTACGGGAGCCGCAACGCGGAAGGAAATGAAATCCTGACGACGTGTGCGGCCAGTGACCTGGCTGTCGTGAACACGTTTTTCAAAAAGAAACCCGAGCACCTCATCACCTACAAGAGCGGGAGGCACGCCACTCAGATCGACTTCCTGTTAACTAGGAGGCACCACATCAGCAGAGTAGCCAACTGCAAGGTCATACCCGGTGAGAGTCTCTCTGCACAACACCGCCTCCTTGTCATGGACCTCTGCGTGAAGCCCGTGGAGAAACGTGCCGAGCGCTACCGACGCCAGACTCGGTGGTGGCGGCTAGAATCAAGGGCCCAGGAGTTCGCCTCAGCCGTTGGTGACAAGTGCACCGCGGTTGATGGCGAATCGACCCAGCAACACTGGGATAGGATTCAGGCGGCTATCACGGAGGCGGCGAAGGCGGTGCTTGGCACGTCCAAGGGCGGGCGCAAGTGTGACAAGGAGACGTGGTGGTGGAACGACACAGTCCAGGGGGAGGTCAGAGTGAAAAAGACGCTCTTCAAAAAGTGGCAAGCGTCCAGATCCCCTGAAGACCGCGACGCATACAGGACCGCGAAAAGGGCCGCCAAGAGAGCTGTAGCCAGAGCCAGACAAGACGACTTGCAACCGTTATACGACAAGTTGGAATCGTCTGAGGGGCAGAAGCTCGTCTACAAATTGGCACGGTCCCGAGTCAAAGCGGCACTGGATATTTCCAAGTGCCGCTGTGTTAAGGACTCTAGCGGTGACCTGTTATGCGAGGACCTCGCGGTGAAGGGGAGATGGCGCTCATACTTCCACGAGCTGCTTAACCAGCAGCACGAAGTAGTGAGCCCACCTGATCTCCCTCCGAACCAAGGACTCGTGCCCCCGATAACGCCTGAAGAAGTGCAGCTAGCTCTTCGCTACATGAAGAATCGGAAAGCTGTCGGTGCCGACGGAGTCCCAATTGAGGCCTGGAAGACATTGGGCCTGCGTGGTGTGGGCGCCCTTACTGACCTCTTTAACCGCGCACTTCTGACCGGTAAAATCCCGAACCAATGGAGGCTGAGTATTATTACTCCAGTCTACAAAGGCAAGGGATCGGTGCAGGAGTGTAGCGGTTATCGGGGCATTAAGGTCATGTCCCACACCATGAAGCTCTTTGAGCGGATTGTGGACTCCCGGATCCGGCAGGAGTGCACGGTCTCGGATTGTCAATATGGATTTCGCCCTGGGTGCGGCACCATGGACCCTGTTTTTGCCCTAAGGACCGTCATGGAGAAATACAGATCGAAGAATACGCCTCTGCACCTCCTCTTTTTAGATATGCAGAAGGCCTTCGACTGTGTTCCCCGCGTGATGATCTGGTGGGCACTGAGGTCCAAAGGGGTACCAGAAATTTATATTGATATAGTCCGAGACATGTACCTGAATTCCGAGTCTGTGGTCAGGACGGCTGTTGGCGATACGACTCCCTTCCCCATCACCGTCGGAGTACATCAAGGCTCGGTTCTCAGTCCGTTTCTGTTCAGTGTGATATTGGACGAATTATCCGCCAGCATCAGAGATGCACATGAGCAACCCCCGTGGTTGCTCATGTACGCGGACGATATTGCACTGGCAGACTCGGACAGGAACCGCCTTGAGAGACGCGTAAAGGGTTGGGAGAGCTCGCTTAAGAACGGTGGTCTTAGACTGAATGTGGCGAAGACCAAGTACCTGGCCTGCAACTCCAACGACCCCTTGTCCGTTCGCATAGGCGAAAACATGGTCGAGCGCACGGACCAGTTTAAATACTTAGGGTCCACACTTCATGCGTCGGGTGACATCGATTGCGACGTCAAGGCACGCATTTCAGCAGCTTGGGCTAAATGGCGTGAGGTGAGTGGTGTCATCTGCGACCCCAAAACGCCGGTCAAACTGAAGGGACAGGTCTATAAAACCATCATTAGACCTGTCCTTTTATATGGCAGCGAAGCGTGGCCCGTGCTTGAGCGACACAAGCAAGAACTGCGTGTCACGGAAATGAAGATGCTGCGATGGATGTGTGGGGTCACGCGGAAAGACCGCGTGCGTAATTCCCGCATCCGTGGTAGCCTTCATGTCCGTGACATAGCAGACAAATTGCAGGAATGTCGCTTACGTTGGTACGGCCACGTAACGCGTAGACCGGCAAGCTACGTGGGTAACAGATGTCTAGCCATGGCACCCCCGCCTGGACCTCGAAAGAGGGGCAGGCCCAAGAAGTGCTGGCTTGACGTCGTAATGGCTGACATGCGTGCCAATGGACTAACTCACATGGATGCGCAAGATCGGCCGAAGTGGAAGCGGATGACATGTAAAGCGGACCCCGGGCTCTGAGGTGAAAGCCACGGCAGCAACCGGGACAAACGCTCGGATGATGATGATGATCCATCATTCAGTATAAACATGGCCATAACAGTCTTAAGATACCAACGAACTTTTTATTGAGAGTAGGTAGTGTTAATGATTTCCTACTTCTCACTATAGTAAAACAAAACCGATATATTTTACGCCAGTTCCGCTAGCAATCAATATACAATGGTGTGCGGTGTCAGAAACACGTGCCACACTTTATTACTCGGACGTTGTTCATATATTTTTATGCTACAACTAAACGTCTTTTATAATACTAGCGAATACTCTTGCTTCGCCCGGATTCAGTTTCCAAAGCTTGAATGGCTTAGAAATGCGTAAAAAAAACTTTATCACAATCGGATCAATGGTTAGGGAAAGCATGTAGAATAAACACTAACGTTTAATTTTATTTATATATAACATTAATTTGATATCGTCTTTAAAACCTACCTTGACCGCATTTATACATTGACCGGCCGTGGCCTAGGAAATTTAATACTTCGTATACAAAAGATTATGTTAAATGAGTTCATCAAAATATTAATATTTACCGTTTGTTATATTGTTTGTTTATAATAATTAATTATACTTAATATAATTTTGTCTGATATTATCGATTTAAAGTATAAGAATTACTCGTTGTTTGCTTTTATTCCCAATTACCTATATATCTATACTTATTATTGTAAAGCTGAAGAGTTTGTTTGGTTGAACGCACTTATCCTAGGAACTACTAGTTCGAATTGAAAAATTCTTTTTGTGGCTATATTACATCACGCTACAGCCAATAGGAGCGAAGTAACAATAAAAAATATTGCAAAAACGGTAAAAAATATTCCTTTTTAAAGCTTCTGTTGCGTGCGCTGCGTAAATGGTTTAAGTTATGCAAAAACCATGTATGAATAAATTGTTGCCCTTTAAAAGTTCTAAAAGAAGTCTGCGATATCTTTTAAGGTTGACTCACTATAACTTTTTAATGGTAATTTGGTTTCCGGTCCTTAGAACGCAGGCGAAGCCGCGGGAAAGGCTAGCTGTCCATATAATGTATTCAAGTCTTTTCGTCCTACTGCTGGGCTTTTAATACAAGGGGGATCAGGCTATAGCCCAAAACGCTGACCAAGTGCGTGTTGGCAGACTTCACATGTCTTTCTAAAACTTACTAAATTCTCTCAGACATGCAGGTTTCCTCACGATATTTTCCTTAACCGTAAGACAAAGGGTAATGATGTTGGAAATGATTCGCACATGAAAATATCAGAGGTATGAGTCTAGGGCTTGAACCCGCTTCACTCAGTTTACCAAGTTTGCGCGTTACCACTTTACCACTGCCTCTTCCTTTGCCGACAAGTTATTAGCAGCGTAAAAGTAGAATTGTTAAGAATGTCAGAAAATGAGCTATGAATTCAAAAACTTTCCTCTACTCATTTTCAACGTGTAAAAGACGAGTGTCATGGAAAAAAAGACGTGCAAAAATCCCGGCGAGGATAAATTGTTCAAAGTACGGAATATTCGAAATAGCTCGAAATATAAAAGTTAATATTTCTATCTTTCTGGATTGTGAATTCCGCGCCAATGTAAAAGTGTACTAGTTATGTTAATAAAGCAAAGTTGACCAGTTTGATTTTTTATAGATTTAAATTGAAACATAAGATAAAGCTCGACTCTACAGCCTCATTGCTGACATTGAGTAGGTATGAAACACTAAAACTAAAATAAGAACTTCAAAAGGTCATTGACTATAGAACTAAAAGTAAAAGTTGTATGACATTTACATCCATATTAAAGGATATTGTTGCACTTAGCATTTTAATATAAATAACAATAAAAGACAAAAACGATTTCTTACATTGTATTTATTCTCGATTAGTTATTGTTAATTTAGTAAATGAAAAAATATTTTTTATATAAAAATGGTTATAATAACAATTTTAAATATTTGTTTAATTTTGCGACATCTATTTCTCGTAATGCTCTTTAAATTTTAATTAGCTTCGAAAAGTCGTTTCAAACACCAAAGCATATGTAAATTGGTTAATAAAGTAAGCAACGATGTCGGTTTCGTATTAATGGCTCAAACTCCCCACAAGTTTTGAGTTATCGTCGAAAAAGTGGTACAAAACCTTCTATTCGGGAATGAGCTATAACTCTGAGAACACCTGTTCTTGCTGCAAACATCACATCGAGACTAAATCTGAATCTATTGAGGAATAAAAGCCTTTTGTTCTTATAACTTTTGTAGGTTTTTAACAATTAAACTTATTTAATTAAACTTAATGTGTTTTAAGATATTGATTATATTTTTTACCTCTCTCTATCTTATTAAACAAATAATATTTATAAGTATTTGTCAAAAATAAATATAATATAACATTTAAATAAAAATCTGAAGACTGATAACTTAGTAGCGTATGCCTAAAGTCGAACGAAGCCTTTGCGGTCGCCCCCGCACTACTAACACTAAAATAGTAGAATCAGTGATTCAGTGGAAAATTGAAATACTAATGGTGACTAAGTTACAGTCAAAAAACCACACAAACGCTTTAAAAAAACATTACTATGTATACATATAATTAATAAAATAGGCATACATATAATTAATAATGCATTACACATTATGAATTGTGTCATTCTTGAAAACTAAAATGACAAACTAGTAGTGATTATTGTTCTTAAAAACAATGAATAAATAATGACCCAGTTCGGAGATATATTCGGTGGTTCCATTATATTCTATACAGAATGATGGTGACTGACGACTGTTCTTGACGTCATTCTTTATTTCTGTTTCTGAGGAGCTCGTTCCATCTCGTTGCTTGTGTCCGATGATTTCCCTAAAGATTTAATTGCTTGCTTTTGAATATCAGAATACTCATTACGGGTTTACGTTTTTATATGTTCAATTGGAAAGGAGGATGGTATTTTGTAATTATAATATCTTTTCTTTGTGCTATTAAAAATAATAACATAAAAATGTAGACTTTGTTGTATAGTCATTTCTATTGTCCTGTGCTTACTGTGGCGAAGGACGTAACTTTGATTATAAAAAATCTAAGAAAGTATTATGACAGAGAAACAAATCATATATGTTTGTTTAGTCCGATATTGAATTTAATTTACTCATAGTAAGTTGATTGCCATTTTTCTTTATGAGATACGGTGTAAAGCTTTCTGGAAAATGAAAAATCCCCTTTCTCTTCAAAATTTTCATCTGTGCTACATTTTAAACTAAGCTTAATATATCGCAGATAAAATCTCCACTAATAGATTTTAATGGAGTGTTTTATGACTACGGTAGATGTATTTAAAGTGCATACTAATGATTTGCTGAACCACAATAAGGAAATATACTGCTTTTAATATTTATAGCCGTTAAGAAAGTCATTTCATTGTATGCAGAATTTCTTTACACTTTATTAAACAAATTTGCTCTATCTTAGTAGATCATAATTAGTTATTTTTTAATTCGCAACCGTAGTTCTGTTAAAAATTATGCGAGTATCTTTAATAAAATATAGCCCAAATATTACTTTAATGTACAATCCTTTTACCTTAAAGTAATACTGTAAAATAAACTTACGTAAAGTTTTATTAAATTCTGTTCATTACTTTTTGCGTTAAAAGTAAGAGATTCTTCCATCCATTCGTCCTCACCAACTTTCTATTAGTAAGATTGTTGATATCGTTAAAGCTTAGATTACAAAAGAAATGTATTTTGTGTATTTTCCTAACTAATTTTCATAATTATATTTGAAAGTAAAAGTTTACCTCAAAGGTCCATATAAAATTCAAGGGAAAATTCCGGCCTAAGGGTCGAATAATTACCGTTAAAGTAATTTTTGGTCGGTGTTTTTGTTTACCTTTTAGTTAAAAAGTAATAAATAATGATAAACATGTTGGTTTCAATTAAAAAGCAGTCCCCAGTACTCAGTAGTTGAAACAAAATATATAGTTTATTATATCATATGTATATTCTTATATTAGGTTACTACTTAAACATAAAGCTACTTACTTTACGCGGAACAAATAAACAGAAGTACTAAATCTTGTAATATATGGTTTCAGTTATTTATATTTGCATATTACGAATACTGTGGCAAGCTTGTTACAAAGTCTATTTATCATCTGTCCGGTTATAATCGAAACATATATAACATTGTTTATGTATTACATATTATTGATTTGAGTTTTGAATTAAAATAACACAAGTGCATTATAATGTCAAAATCTCATTACAATATTATGTATCATAACTTCAGTAGTTGTGATATTTTACAAGAAATAGAGATTTTGCAAACTGATTTGTATTAATAATGTTTAAAAATACGTACTACTAATTAATGTACATTGTTATAATAATTAATTATGTTTTTATCATAATATTACTCGGAAAAACCTATACCTATGTATAAATAATATTTTATATTATGTTGTTCAAAGTCCTATTATGCCTACCAAAATTAACAAAATTTTCTTAATATTTTTGTAGGTGCTAGTGACTTGCTATCGCTTCGCTCGGGTGCGTTTCTAGGTACATGCATATACATATATTTTAATATACATATACAAAGTACAAATAGTTAAATAATTTTATTTAACATTATATTTTATATTTGTTTAAAAAGAATATTTGATTTTAAGTATTTATTGTATACATTAGTCATTAGTGCATAACCTGTGTCTAACTGGATCTCATTGCATGGCACATCTCGTATATTTACGACGTGTACGACTTTGCTCAGTTTAATGTCAAAGTTGACAGATTAAAATACTCATATCATGTAAACATGACCTATTTAGTGTTTGTCGCAGTTGAGCGGCTGCCAACGCGCAGGAGACCTAGTTTAAATTAATACTAGATTTTGCCCTTTTTGTTGCATCACAAAATATACATTAAGTTATATTCTAGAAATCTTAAAAATAAGTAGGTTTTTAAAAAATATATACCTATATACATTAACTATATGTTTAAGCTATAAAATATTTTTGTTCTGTTGTTATGTTAGGAGTTTTCAAATTCAAAACAAATAGGTACATGTTTTCAAACTTTTACGCTGCAAATATAAAATTGAAACTTTCAATACACTAGAGTAAAACAGCATTAGACCATCTTATTGAACGTCGATATAACAAACATACTTACAACGTTTGTAGACGTTTTACACAAAGTGAGTGCTATATTCGATGTTAGAATATTTTGTTCCAGTTAAGATCATGTTTCAGTTATTCACAAACGTATCTATATTTTTATTAAGCAGCCTATATCTATATTTTTATTGTAATAATTAAAGCTATCATTGTCGAATAAGAATTCCTCTTAGCAGTATACGGTATCAGACTGGTTATCATGCGGTAATATAGATAATTGAAAGATGTTTAATAAAAAAAAACACCATAATATTAGGTAGGTACATATTTTTCTTTAACTAATCTAATATACATCATAACAATTTGTCTTTAATAAAGATAAAGAGAAGAAGCTTTTAAAGAAAAGTTCTAATATAAACGAAACTGTACCTCTATGTATCAGGATTGTGATCGGCTTGTGTTCGGAAGCAAACCATACCGTTTTATCCCTCGCCTGTACAAAGGACAATGTCATTTGGCATTCTGTAAAGTGTGTTAATTATCTCGCACCAATCGAATTACATTTGAAATTTCTGTTTTGTTTTGCGCGGGCGGTTTAATTAGGATTTATTAAGGGAGATATTGAAATTCATGAAACTATATAATTATATTATTATTATGTAATTTGTAATCCGCTCACTATATTAATTAACATTAGTAGAATACATTATTTATTTTAAATTTATTTTTGTTTCAGGTATGTTGTTCCAGAATAAATGAAATGATCGAAAGATAAGATAATGAAAGATTATCATTTAGCAATTCTCTGAGGTATGTAAATATTTCCGGGTTTTTGGTCAAAGTGTATTGTGAGCATTCCTACTAAAACATCTATATATTTTTATCCTATTTTCGTCATAGTTATAGGTCTAAAAATCAGTGACTTACTATTAATTATGTATTATAAATTACTAGTACATATGTACATAATTGTACATTTACACGTGAAATCATTATATTAAAGACATTATTATAATACATGTACCTATATACGTATAGAATAAAACAACGAAACGATGGCAACGTACTGTAGCTGGGAACGAGCCAATTAGGCTGGCCTTTCAAAGACTAGTTAGGTTCCCTCTAATGTAGGTTTCCTAACGATATTTTCTTCTCCATATACACTTTCCATATACATAAATTGTATCAACAATATATTGAGCTAAATCATTTCGAGAATACCAATGAACTCTAGCAACATAAGCACCCAGGGACCTAATTATAGGTCAACGTGACTGATAGTGCTGTGATACTAATCTCCGCTATTGTGTCCGGACGGATGCAAACCACACGCTCCAATATCGCGCCTGCACAAAGGCAATGCTTAGGGTTGTACCACGATTTAATTAACATTGAATTAATTAACGTCGTCGTATTCTAACTTTCTTCGAAGCTTTATTAAAGTTATTTGGCAAATCCTGTTCTAGTTTAGGTGTGTCAGTAGTTGGATATATAATTGCTTTTGATTAATAAGCTAAGAATAGGAAGTATAGAATTCATTGATTTCGTTTATGAACAAATTTCACCGTCAGCATGGGGCTTACATCGGCAACCTAAAAAAACTAATCAGTTATTACCATACCAAATTTCATCAAAATATGTTCAGTGGTATTCTCGTGATGCCTTCGCAGACAGACAAACCGACAAATATTTTAATTAATTAATCTATGGAACAAGCCTCTGTACCTATTGACAACACAGTAAGATATTTTATATATAAATAAACAGATGTTACGTCAACATATTATTTATATATGTACAATGTCTGCACCCCTACCTTTAAAAATAGATTTATCTAATTTGAGATTTAGTATCTACTCTAAAGCGAATGAAATTGATACTTGCATCAATGCTTTCATGTGCATTTTGTACATCATTGAGATAATACTTAAAATTTACTTATTAAGATATATTATGTATGAGTTTTTTGCAAATACATAATAAGTTTCGTAAATGTACTTGCCTTCTTCACTATCTTCTTCCCTCATGAGTCAATGTGTTCCAATCATTTTGCAACAAGGTATCCCGTGGGATACATTGAATGCTGTATCGATATAATTTGTTTTAGAGCAATCGAAATGAGCCAAGACACTAGGTAAATACAAAAAAGTCCGAAAAGATAGTTTTATTTAAAATTAACTGGGGTTCGTCGTGACTTCTCTAATATTTAAGTAACATACATTTGCTATATAACAATTAGTTTGTTAACAAATTAGGTAGATAAACTTATTTTGTGTACTGAATAGCTAAACTGTTTTAGTATGATAGTAAATTATGTAAATCTATGAATATGTGGGCATGGTTTTGCATTTTGGTTAATAAGTGGCTAAAATTTTTAAATAGATATGTATATTACAATGTTTTTTAAACCTCATATAGGTTGGTGTATATAAAACTAGTTGCGACGGTGGCTGTTCTTACATGATAATCAGATGTTTCTAACAGTCTAAATTTCATCAAAATAATTTCAGTGGTTGAAAGTTAGGTTTTAAACAGACAGACAGCTATTTTTACATTTAATGATTTAGTGCAATGAGGGATTTTTTTAAATGTCTATAAAAATACAGTTTAAATTCTCCGTCTGGCGCGCTCCAATACAAAAGTGATATAGAAAAAACTAAGGTATACTGCGAGTGGAACCACCTATAATTATAGGTATAATTAAAATGGCTTCTATAACAAACATCACTGTCACCGTACTAGCTACAAAACAATCATGACTCCGTGCATTATATACAGAGCGTAACTTCTGCCTTCTTTATTTTTACTTCGTATTATGTGTAATTATTTTGATATTTATCTTTAACCTAAAAACCCGCTTCTACATTTTTCTATATATGAAAATACACAAACTATATACCTAGAAGAAATCGTTATATTACAAAAATCAAGTAAATTTAAATACTTTTTAACATAAATAGTTATTTTTAAACTTTTAGTTTATAGTATTAGTTTTGCGAGAGGAATAGGAATTTATTACATTAGAAAATTATTGTTCACTAAAGCCCCGACGATATACTGAGGGTTGAGACGGTTTTTTAAGCATGAAAGCTTGCTAAATTAACAATACGCGTTTAATGCTCGCCCGACTTTGGGATTAGGATAATTTCTTGAAGACAGTGTCTTCTTCGCCGTTCGTGAAGACGTTGTCGTCCTAGCGTTTGATCTTACGGTTCACTAAGGAAGGGTTCTAGTTTTCGTCCGAAAAAGGACGAAGTGAAAATTATTTCTGTACCACTGATTAAATAAAATCGTACACTCCTAAAAAAAACTAAAAAACACTTTCAGTCATCAGTCAGCATTTTAAGTTCATTAAATATCACCACTGATAGCAGATGTCGGAGACAGCAGTATTAAAATGTATGATAAGCGAAAACCTCTTAATTATGATGATTGGATTTTTGCCAAGCTGAACTACTTACATATTTATCACCTAAATTAAATCGTATGATGGTATAAAATATTTGTATTCATAGTTTTGTACTGATTTTTTTAATGTAATGAATAATAATGCTAAAACAGAATTAATATCAAAGCAGCTAAATATTAAGTTAAATATGAAGGTTATCTTAAAAGAACTTCTACTTATTAAAATATTTAATGCCCTACTAGATAGGTAGGTACAACTTGTATTAAGTTAACAAAACATATGTATTGCAACGAACTTCATTACATGTTCTTTTTGAAACGCTACAACGCTTTGTAAGAAAAGTTAAATAAATAACATAGCGATCACAATAAATTCAAGATAAAGGACGTACATGTCAAATACAAACGACTCGTTTCGCAACAAAATATAATTGAAACAACTTTAGTCGCGAAAATTTAATCGTTAGGAGTTTCACAGTTCACTCCACTTTGAATGCGAATATTAAAGGTGTTAAAGTACAAATCGAATTTCTCATAAAATCTTGTTTGGGATTTGCGTATGTAAAAGTCCTTGCATGAGATAAATTCGCACTTTAAAAGAAGTTATAAACTTGCAGCTTTACGTGACTTAAGAACTAGGTTCCGCCTGAGATCCGCGATAAGTATATGTTTTATTGAGTATTTTATAGTATTTATCTACGCAGTAGTATTTTACATTTTCTAGTACTTATCAACTAAAACTGCTTGTCGGTATTTAAGGAAGTCGTTATTTACGTTTATGTCTACTGTGTTTTATCACAGATGGTTTAATTTTACAAAATTTTATAATATACACTTTTCAAGTGTACTTAAATATATTTATTCCAATACCTATTGAATTAGCGCTACATGTTGTGAATAAATAGAAAAGTAGATATTGCTCATATTGTTAGGTAGTACACGTGTAGGTTTAGTCTAATGGAGTCAAATATTTGTTTAATATTATTTATCAACCGGCTTCCAAAAGGAGGAGGTTATCAATTCGTCTGTATTTTTTTTATGTTTGTTAGCTCATAACTTTGAACTGGGTGAACCGATTTTGATGATTCTTTTTTTATTTGAAAGGTAGTGCTTCCCATGTGGTCCCATTTTAATATTTTCCAGTTCTGACAATGGCATCCATGAGAAAACCATAAAAGTCTTAAATTTGCATTAAGTATTTGTGCGACAAATGAACGAATAACTCAATATCACGCAAACCGATTTCGATGATTCTTTTTTTAATGGAAAGGATATACTGAGAGTTTGGTAAGGTTCTGATGATGGGATCCATGACGAAGTATCGGAACTCTTCACTTCTTAGGAGCAAAGTAACGATGCTCGGCCGAATCTTTTATAGGCTATATGGATATTTGAGTCACGTACCGTAACTGATGATGGAAGGTACAACTCCTCAACGGTTAGCAGTTTAAAGAAAATTCTTTCAATATAATACGCAATTATGGACCGATAGTTTTATACTTTCAGGCTATTAGGTTTACCTCATAATAGAAGGTAAATTTTTATAGTCATTAACACAATACGTATCTACTTTCCGCTAAAAATTTAAAAATAAATTATTTTTAACAAAAAAACAAAAACCGACTTCCAAACTTAATAAATCTAAACTAAAAAGTAGAAAATAATACTTTTAAGGACTTTGTTAATTTTGAAGTCGGTGCCAACTAAAGCAAAATAACCTAAATATACATATTCGATTAATCTATAAATTTGTAAGCACAATCAAAATAGGCACCGACTCCAAAATTAACAAAGTCCTTAAAAGTATTATTTTCTACTTTTTAGTTTAGATTTATTAAGTTTGGAAGTCAGTTTTTGTTTTTTTGTTAAAGATAATTTATTATTTAGTCAATCAACGTGAAAAATAAAACCGTAATAATATAGGTAATCCTATTAGCTATTTATCTTATTCTCAATGAACTTAATAAATAAATACTAAGAAGACGAAACAACAACATTAAATTTCTGGTGGAAGCCTTTCCTAATAAAATCGCAATTTTTATTTCATTCTACCAAAAACTCCAAGCAATTAGCTTCAGCCCACGCAGAGGTTTACAATTATATTTTAGAATGTTAAATATATTTTCAATTCGACATAATAATGTTTAAATATGAAATTCAATTTCTGAATCCTGCCTAATTGGCTTTTCTGTGTAAACAGACTAATTCGACAAACGAACCGAAATCTTCCTGAACTTGCTAAATGAAAGCGATGATATATTAATTTATAATTCTATTTATCTCTTTTCTAATTTATGACAGTAATCTTAAATCAATATTATATGTAACTAGGATTCGCTCACGGCTCTGCCTGTAAATATTTTTTTTCCGTACATTTTACTCGAATGTTTTCCTCTTCATACCAAAACACTTTTGTTGCTTATCTTTTTTATGAGATAAGTCGTTAATAAATAATAATAATTATTATTTATTGATCGAAATTTCATAATTCTACACTCTCCGGCTAGCGGTTTTAATATTAAATTAAATTAAATATTAAATATGTTGGGACATTATTACAACAGCGCCATCTAGTTCCGTGGTAACCTATGAGGCTTGTGCTACGGATACCAGATAGTTGATATACTACACATATAAATTTTAAATACATACATATTATAAATATAAACTTTAAACACCCATGACTGGAGTACAAACATTCGTGCTCAACAAATGAATGCCCCCAGCGGGACTCGAACCCGCGACCGCTGGCGCAGAAAGTAGGGTCACTACCAATTGAGCCAAACGAGTCGTCAAATAATATTTATATTTAATAATATTTACTTTGTGTGGCTGTCCATCAGTGGTTCATAGGTAGGTTTTAATTCAATTCTCTTAAAAAAACATCAAAAATCTTTGAAGAGTAGAGGTAATAGATTTTATAGTAATTGCTAATTTAATCGTTATATTATAAAATGTCATTACCAGAAATCGTTTTCTGGAATTATTTGCGGAAAATTTTCCTCGGGAACAACAAAATCAACAACGGTCAAATTAATGAAAAGTGATGAAAGAATCTAAATTACTCCGCGAAAAGAAAAATAGTTTATGTAAAAGATTTAAGTTATTTAAAAAAAGCTATATATAATGTATACTGCGTAATTTCCGGTTATACCTGTAAAAATTCCGTGCGATATTCGTGAACTAGTTCCGCAGTTTCCTGTTTATGTTATTTTTCATACAGATTCTACAAACATTTCATTTTTTCTGCTTACCTCATACATAATTTTAGCATATCTGCGTAATAGGAAAATTTTGTAGAGGCAAGTAGCAAAGCAAAATATTATGAAATTTATATGTATAAATAGAAGATTGTTGAATTTACTTTTTACGAATCAATTCTGAGAATATTTGAAGCATCCGTTCTATAGGTTAGAGAAATTTATTAATGATATTAATGGTTAATTTTCATCATCCTGCTGGTGTTCTACGGTGCTGATAACTTTATTTCCGATATTTCCTGTCTCTATTTAATAAGTAATTTGTAACAAGCATATAAACAATTTTAAAACCCCTTAAGTTGGAATAAATACTTATAAAATGATTACAGATAGAAAAATAAAAGTGAAATATAAACTATTTTATGGAAGCAAGTAATTTATAACCAGCGAAATTGTATAAAGTTATTCTAAGTAACATTAGATGAGGATTTGATATTTAAGAATCTAATAAGGAGTTCTTTGTATATAAATCAAGATTCATAATCTCTGTAACTATTTCAAAGAATCTTTGCGCATTTAAGAGCAGAATCACATCAATATTTCTCTTTCATAAGAACAAGGGCAATTATGTAAGCTAAATTATGAAGATTCTATACAAATTTGAACTTTATTATACCAGAAAATTTTTTTTTTATTACGAACACTATCTTCAGCCATCACACGTAAATGGACGATATCTTATTTTAATATATCTAGGTCATCTTAGACTTACTGACAATAAGTTCATATTTTTCGTTATTTTTAAGGAACAATTTTTAAACGATTAATTTTCATTTTTAAAATTTACATTTTATCGAATGTTTAAGAGTCCTACTAATCTTACCTTTAAGATTAGGCTTAGGTTTACATTTTAAGATTCAGCCCTTTTTGACTTACCACTGCTGAGCACGGTTCAATAGGGGGGTTCATAGTCCATAGGCCATAGTCCATCACGCTGGTCAAGCACGGGTTGGTGAACTTAAGTCGTACTAAAACTTGCTAGGTTCTATAAGACGTACATTCCTCAATCCTCACAATGTTTTCCTTCACCGTCAAATGAGTGGAAAACGTAGTACTTTCTTAGATTTATGCGAATATTTGACATTATAAATGAAATTAGTTGGTAGGCGCTGTCTGTAACAAGGATAAACCTCTCAGCCGCAAAAAACCTTAGTTACTGCCGTAACCATACTTGCTGTAATGTATTCGAAAACGTCGGAAATCAAAATAAATCGCGACAAAAACTGAAAAGATAGTTTCATTTAATTGGTAATCATGTTAGAAATTATTCGCATGTGAAATTTCAGAGATGCGAGAGCCGTATTTGTACTCGCTAGTTGCTTCACTCGGTTATCCAAGCAAACCCACCGGGCTTCCACTGCCTAACTTACATAATACTATTATGACGTTCAAAATAATCATATTTATTTTTCTTACTAAAGCAATAAAACATTGTAGGTCAGCGATAATATATCATCTCTACAATCTTTCAGAAGATCCTCCTTTGGTTTAGTATTTTATATCTTATTTATAACAGAAGCGTTCGTGTATTGTTCTCGTATGTCACAAGATTTAGCTATAAATCTGTCCCGTCCAGAAGAAACTCCTAGAGTACTTGCAGTCTTCCTCGATCAAAGCTAACTTGATCTCTCATAAAACTTGGATTTCGTTTGTCGAATTGCGGTTTCCTTGAAAGAGATATACAGGTTGTACATGTACATGCGTACATGTACATTGTACAACCTGTATATCTCTTTCACTATAATAAGCTAGTTGGATACATATAAAAATAACTTTAAATTAAAAGAGTTAATGTTAGTTTACTTTAAAGTGCTAGAATTACGTAGTACGTATACTATGCCAAGAGAAAGTAATTGCAAATGAATTTTGATGAATTATTGGCAAATGCTGAATAATAGTGGAACTAAAGTATCTGCGATGAAATTGTTACTATTTTTATACCTTTGAATGCTTTTAAATATTAAATACTAAACCGTTTAGGGAATATTTGGTATGCAATGGATGCCACATCAATAGATTCCACTTTTTTATCCGTTTCTCTCTTTGAAAACGCGTCATTTTGATATGCTGGTTGGATTTCGGTGAAAAAAGAAAATAAAAAATATATTTGCCTATTCTATTGATTTAAAAATATATCTTGATTATAGGCATGCTTTAAGATATAGACCTACTTTGATTATGAAAAAAATAACATTAACGAGTACGAAGTCACGAGTAAAAACTAGTGACTTTAATCAGTTGTTATGCATTAACTATCGTTGTAGTTACATAATATAAATATTTAATAAACAGATTCGACTCAGTTTCAATTTTGTTATAATATTTACAGAACAATGAAATGCCACTCCTGGATACCCTAATATATGGCAAATCATATTTATGTACTATTACATTTATCAATAAGGACTATTACTTTAAATAATTTATGTTATTCTGTAGTCCTCTCACCGGATTCTATTTACATATATTATTATAATAAGTGATTCATAAGTAAGACATTTATTGACCATATTTTATATTGGAAGCTGTAATTCAATCGATTTCCTGTTTGCTTTCCTTTGTCACATGCTTTATCTACATACGAGTACTTTACGTATACGCTTAGATACGCTTATACGTACCTACAATAAAAGGAGCCAAATCTAAAGGCTTCATTAATTTTTATAATGTGCATATGTATAGCGTTAGACTATTCCAAGAATTTTCGAATTGCTCATAGTTTTATAACAAAATTCTGTGTAATCGTACAACGTCAGCAACATGTCATTTGAATCATTACTCGAGTAATTCGCTTATCAAGCTCGAAGGGTGAATTGCATCGTATACATCGCACAATGTTCTTTTAAAATATTAGAATTAGGTTTTTCGGTATCTTTTCGGTAAAAAAAGAACACCACTGGCCTTTTATTAGACATTAGTGATATAAGGTACAATATTTTTAAATATATGTATGTACACATAAAATGAACAAGTATTTACTTACATGCTTAAAGTCGGCTGTCGGTTATTACGAGTATACTACGTAAATAGTTTTGTAGTTAATAAATAAATAAAATAAATATAAATAAATTGATTAGACGTTTTAGAAATTAAGTACTTTTTTATATTTATTATATTGAAATATTCTTTAGATTATTCAGTCATTTCTAAAGTTAGAAATCTTTTATCAATTTATTTACCCTTGCTCGTGATAGTGGATGTAGTGTGCTTGCTCACTGGATTATGTACTTAGGTCATGACGTATGTTCGACATGGTAAAGACGGATTTTCTTGATTTAGGTCGGACGCACATTTTCTAAGGGTTGGATCTTTTGATCCAAGAGCTATTTTTAGGTTCATATATCACAAATAGAATCCTGAGTGATAAAAATAGAAATATAAGGTATAATTACATTTCGGACATTATATGTATGTGATGTGTTGAATATGAGTTTGAAAACAGCTAACGCGCTATAAAGGTAACTTTGAATTAACTGTCAACAAAAAGAGGCTTGGGTAAATTAAATATTTATAAAAGGACTTTCGACGAACGACGAATCTAAACTGATGAATGATCTAACTGAGCTATTATACAGCTAAGGGCCGATTTTTCAATCCTTAGATAAACAGTTAGATAGTACTTATTAGACAGATAACAAAATATTGCATTTTTCAATCGTCAGATAGGCTCTATCTGGTCATTAACGGCCCTAACTGAGGAATAAATCTATCTGCCTCTATAACGGCCAGATAAACGGTTATTCCATAGATACAACTAGATCCATTTATGTTTAGTTTAAGGTTATTTCTTCTTTTTCCAAAGTAAATTCAAATTAAAGAAGAGGCTATAGTGTATGAATATTTAAATACTGAAAGGAACAAAGAGTAATTAGACCACGGCCGACAGTTTCCGACTTTTAAAAGAATCTGTACTATATTTGCTTCCCCTAATAAGTGATAAAATTAAGCACGAAACACAAAGGTAAGTTCCAGTTAGTTTTTACAATAAATTATAGTGACCGAAGTAGGTAGGTATCTATCTATACCTTCATAAAAATAACGAGCAATTCTACTTTGGCAGTATTTAAATTAGCAGTGCGCTCTTTTTTCTTTGATTTCATTATTATCAAAATAATAACAACTTACTAACAATTAATCAAACTACAAAATCACAACACAAAAAAATAACAGATGTGCGGGATGCACCATGCATATAAATAATAAGTAAACGGTTAACGAATGTCAAAGCATTTACTATCCTCTTCTAACACACATTACACCGTATGCGTGTTTCACGCTCCCACAATATTACAGTGAAGTTAGCAACTTAAATCTACAGATAACTATTCGCTTCCTATCTGGCCATTGAAAAATGCAACAATTTTATTTGTCCTTTTAACAGTCAGTTAAGTTAATTCGCTAGTTATTTATTTGGTCAGTTATTCGATGATTGAACAATCGGCCCAAAGAAGAATAAACATTATAATATAAATTTCCGCTTACGTTACTACGAGAATAATTTACAAAAATAATATCCCTAAGGAACTACACAACGTCTTAGTTACTTGGTTTGGTTATTAATTAATTATTATTATAGTTAAACATTTATCACTTAGATTAAAGCTATCGATATGTATGCAAAAATTATTATCAATTCGTTATTTTGTTATTGCGTGCAAGGTTTGTTCTTCCACGTCCCGTCAAAATCGATCCAGCCGTTTCAGAGATTAGCCGGAACGAACAGACAGACAGACAGACAAAGTTGTTATAAATCGACTTTTTGATATAAGTACCGTATATACTTTTGTATGCATGTAATGAAAAGCTGTTAGTATGAAATTAAAAACAGATACTTCAATTTTATTTATATGTACTGATAAAAAATGAAATGGGATTCTTATAACAGGTAAAAAGAGAAGCTATGCAAAGCATAGACTATAGTAAAAACTATAGTATAGTAACTCCTTTGACATTTGTCTTTACCGGTTCATTTAAAATGTCAAATCGCTAAATGTCCATTAAAATGTTACTAGTCCATTGCAATGATATTTTAACTATAGATATGTTATGAGCGCGCAATCGTAAAACTCGAAAACATCCTAATTAGGACGTATTGCCTTTAGTCCGTGTCACCGCATGGCGACGAGTGGTACGCTGCTACAAAATTTAAAAAAATGCCATCCTGTGTATTTAGGAAATGCACCAATTATGATACCAAAGTTAATAAAACACAAGGGATCTCATACCACATGTAAGAACGCAGAATACTTCGATTTATTAATATATTTCAATTATTTGCCTAATATTCTGATATGTCATCGGTCGCTAGACTAATGTTTGTTTACATTGACGCGCAATTGACAACATTAGCTGTCTCTTTTTTTCTTATTGATTTTATCGACTATCCCCTTTCTATCATTTTGACATGTACCTTGAATGAAAAGTGTGTATGTGTGCAGCGCGGAACACTTTTTTCGGTTGTTTAGTGAGCGTATAACATATCTATAGTTAAAATATCATTGAGTCCATTGATTTTTTGTGCAATGCAATTCATTACACTACATAAATACGTTTTTATTTCAAGTTCGTTAAAACCTTTCAAATGGCAATAGGTACATTTATTTACTTTTTGGTAACAAATATTAAAAATGAAAAACCTATATAAAATAATAAATTAAGTAATAAAAAAGTATTACATTTATAATATTGAAACAAAATTACAGATCAGATTGGCGTCCCGGTGCAGCTCCGTAGTTGCTCTCAATTCTATTAACTGATTGAATTTAATAAGTCAAAGTAAAATAGTGAAAAATAAAACAAAAAGTAGATGTGATTGTAATTACAATTATTTTAATTACAATTACAATCAGTATATATAGCTTTATGTTAAATTCTACGTTAACTTTATAATTAAACAAATGAAAATCGATCAGAATGGTACAAGTACAAAAACATTTTTCACGTCAGAGACACTTGTATCCGAACAAGCTTTTTCAAACAGTTAACGTCAAATTGAAATGCTATTTGATTTGACATGTCAAAAGTAAAGCTGTATATCACGAAATCACGTCCATTTTTTGGATATTTTGACTAAAATATATATACATAAGTTAAAATTAAGGAAGGAAAACGTCGTTTGTCGTCGTACGTCATGTCTGAGATAACCTATAAGTTTTCGAAAGATATGTGCTATCTATCAATCCATACTAGGCAGCGTGGTGTGGTTGGTTGGGAGCTATGGATGATCCCCCTTCATTTGACGGAAGACCCTTGCCTAGCAGTGGGACTTTAGATGAGCTGAATACATTCTTACACATATGATCCTGAGTCGAGTTAAATCAAACTTTGCGCTGTAGTTTTCGCATATCATCTTTTGCAATGTATATAGTTTATGAACTAACATATCATGAATCCTACCATTTCTCAAAGAAATCGCATAACCTTAAATATACCTAAATATTTTTGCAAAATCTCTCGAGAGAATACGTTTTTGATAAACTATTTCTACATTAATAATGTTTTAATGTTGTAAAAGAAATATTTCGTCAATATCAAACAAGATCATTGCACAATGCAATGATACAGTAGAACTTAAGCCTTCTTAGAAGATTTTCAAGATGAGCTAAAATCTCGTTGCCAATAAATTCAAACGGTCACGTTACTTCAATGGCGAGGCGACTTAGCGTCAAACGCAGTATACTATCTCTTAAAGATATTTCTTCGTATTATGGATTTTTGAAATTTCTTGACTGTAAGCATTAGTAGCATTTAAACATTATCCTCGTAATATTATATGATAGATTATTACAAATTCTTTATATTGCTCTTCTTTCACGTAACATAATAACTTACTTCGACGACGTGACATTGGATAAAATCACAGTAGGGCTTTTTAGTCTATCAATTCATCATTTGTTTTGATGAAATTCGAAATCTTAGTAAATAACTAAAAAATTACTAATCAAAGTAATTTTTTTGTTCAACAAAGTAATTATTTTTATCGTATTATCAAATTAACATTTAATATTCAAAATACATTTATTTTGTTTCAGGTAAGCGATAAAAGGATATCGAGACAAGTGACATTATACCTGATGCACTGTTTATTGATATACAATAACGAGTGAAGGCGAACGACAATTGAATGTCACTCGTACTTGCCCAGTTCCGCCTGTCCTTGCTATCTGGTAACCCTACATTAAATAACGACTATTACTAGAGCATTTCAACTTTTTCTTTCTGAATAGTTTCGTATGTGTTTTACGTATTATTAAGTTTAATTTGGTTCCTTTGGTTCCTCTCTTGAACCTATACTTTTAATTTTCATGCCACTTGCCTTTCGGCAAAGGAATATAATATTATGTTAAGGAAAATGCATATTGTGAGGAAAGTTTTTACTGTCATCCTCCTTTGGCTTGAGGAGTTTGCACAGTGGGACGTTGAAAAATGGCGAATTATATGTTTTTGGTTTTATAGAGACTTTGTTAAACTTACGTAGCAATTTTTTTTTCAAATACTTCAATCTATTGTATATTATTAAAATTTATGGCAACAATACAGCTTATGTAGTGTCTGCATATGAAAGTATATACGGTATTTATATGAATAAAACATTTTTTAAATTTATTGTCTGGCTGTTTGCTCAGGTTAATTTCTGTAAGAGCTGGACCGATGTTGACGGGACTGTCACTCGCAGATAGCTAATGTTATAATTTGTAACTTGGCTATTTTTATTTCAGTTTATTTATTTTTAATAACAGGTTTTATTTATTTTATCATTAATTTAGTTTATTTATCATTAATAACGTATTTTTGTGCTACAAACTTTAAATTATGGCGTATAGCATCTAATTTAATAAAAATCTATAGCGAAATATGAAGTGAAATAAAGAAAAAATACTTTTTTCGTTAATTAAATTTATCTTTTCTTATTTTCAATTTATTTTTCTTATTATTTAAATAATATAATTAATCACCAAACATTTAAAATCAAAAATAGAATACAAAATAAGTTTAATTGATTTGTTTTACATCAAAAACATGTCATAGTAGTCTCTTAGCAACAAATGTAGTTGACGTAATTAACTCTAAAACCTATACTAATTATATTAATTTATTATAAAAAGTAGGTAGTTAATTCATAACAATTGCAAGTTATCGCAACTATGTGAACATTAAACACAACTTTAACTATTATTGTTTTAATTAATGAAACAGTCAGGTAACTCATTCGAGTATGTTAGCGCAAATCCACACTTGTATTGTACTCAACATAATCAAACTATGATAGTTAAAGCGCCTAAAATATCATTAGAAAGTTGGGTTCAAGTGAAACAAGTAACCTTTATTATGAAAGGAAAGCTCAACGTCTAAAGTGAGATTAAATCAAGATACTATACAGTATACTATAATAATACTATTCCTAAGCTCATTTTGGTTATAAAAAATATCTAAAATATAAAAATCTCGTGTCACAACTCACAGAGTGTGGTATCGAACTCCTCCGAAACGGCTTGATCGATTTTTGTGAAAGTTGTGTATATTTGGTAGATCTGAGAACAGGTTCTAGGCTAATTTTTATTCCCCTAGGTGACAAATTGTTATTTTTCACTTTTTAATGATATTGCATCAAAAAAAATCTTATAATCTTAAATTATCATACATCGGGCGCTGGCGGAGCCGCGGGAATTGCTAGTATATAAATAAATTAAAAAGATAACATACTTATTATCATTATGTGTCGAAAGAAAGCATTTACAAAGCGTACCTTATGATGAATTATACCTATATTTTACCTTTTTATGCATTTTAGTGCGCGACTCTGCTCATGTACGTCGATCTACGAGGTTAATTAAGTTAGTTATTCAGTAACTCTACTCTAGACAATATAAACAAATACATTAAATAAAAAAATGTATTATTAAAAACCTTTATACTTAGTGGACTGTAAATGAGTCGAGGATATGGGCAAAAAGAGTTTATATTTTTATTAGGAGAAAACTTCATCTATTTCTTGCCGTGGTTTGTCTTCGCGAGTACAAATTAACTTTCCTAAAGAATTTTGTATAAGTTGTATGAAACTCAAAGCAAAATATATATATTTCTATCTATAATTATTCTATTTATTTAATCAAATATATTTTCCTTGAGCGTATCAACTTTGTACTTTGCACTTTTGATAAAGTTGCAGTCTATGAACAAAGGCCGATGAGATCGCATTAAAGTTATTATCTCCTATTTCATATGTTATTTTAAATAACAGCTATGTCGCAGTAAGTCAGGTGCCTGATAACCCCAGGTCGCGGGTTCTATCCCTGAACGTGAATATTTGTATTGACAAAGCAGATGTTTATTTACGATTTAGTTAATCAAATGCGTGTCGATTAAGAGTCCTTAAAAGGAAAATTGTAATATAAGAATGGGAATTTGAGGAATGCTTAGGTTCTAAGTAAAGGTGATACGAGTACGTTGTTGGTCGAATGGTAATAGATTTCGATTTATTTGAGTATCCGGTTATATAGTCGGTTATTATAATAATATTATTTCATTATCTAATCTGTGATGAATGGTATCATTTAATTATCTAAAGTGATATTATAAATAAATAAGTGCAAATATATATACAATTGTGTTATATTATTATAGCAAATACTATTGATAAGAAAGAAAGAAAGAAAGACCATTATATCATAAAAACCAAGTCTTCTACATTATTTGCTATGCATAAAACAGTTCTGCCAATAGATATTGTATCTTTTAGCGTAAAAAAGGGTTTGCAAGAAACTGGTCCGCTTGATCGGTTTCTTCCAAGTTACTTCACTTATAATGTTGTCTGGTGCCTGTTTTTGGTTTATAGTAAAATAGTTTATTTTTTTTATTTTTTATTACAGATGGGAAGTTTATGAGCTAGTGTCCGTTTGCGACTTCTTCACAATGTAACGAATCACTCTCATAGAATGATTTTGAGAATATTAACAAAAATGTAATTTGTGCCTTACAATGTATTGTTAACTACTAGTGTTTCACCCTTGCTTCGCTTACGTTTCATTTTTTTTGATCGGAACCACAATACTGTTTTTAAAATAAAGCATCTATCACCCAGTGTAAGTCTCGTCGAAATAGGCCAGCCGTTTTGAAGATTTGCCGGAAACAACGGACAAAAATACAAAAATTTTAATAATATTGTTTTTCTTATAAGGACCGTATATAATTCCACATGTACTCGTATGTTTAAAAAGCTGCTATTTTGACATTACAAACCGCGTGCGTGAGTCCCAATGGAAATATTATAATAATAATTAATTATCTAGTTTATACATGAGAAAGCCAAAATTTGACTTATAACCATTCAGGTACATCTAAGAACTTACCTATAGAAATAGTTTATCAATTATTTATTTTGTTACGTGTATCGAACAAATAGATAAAACAATATTTCGCCTTGTCCTACTTTAAAACTTTTTCAATTTTAATGTAATATTATTCTAAGATAACCATTTGGCAACATCTATGTATGACTCTAGATTTATCTAATCTTTTTCTATTGTGAGTTTTTAATTTGTGTAAAAAAATGTTAGCATTAGTTCTTATTGCTTCTTAGTCTACAGCCTTTTTTAATGTCCCACTGCTGGGGCTAGGCCTCCTTCACTACGAGGGGGTTCAGGCCATAGTCTACCGCGCTGGCCTAGTTCGTGTTGGCAGACTTCACAGCCTTGCGAGGTTTTTTCGACATGCAGGTTTCCTCACGATGTTTTCCTTCACCGTAAGACAAGTGGTAATCATGTAAGAATAGATTCGCACATGATGAAAATATCAAAGGTGCGAGACCCGGATTTGAACCCGCATCTGGTTATCCAAGCGAGCGCGTTACCGCTGGGCTACCACCGCCTTATTGCTTACATATCGGCAAAAGACAAATAATATAACGAAAACCATTTAAGTTTTGATGACATACTTGTATTAAAATAGGCATATCTATCGAATTTCTATGTATAGGGGAATACATACAAGAAATTAAAAATTAGGTATGTAATCGATTGAAATGGATTGACCGTTGACCGATTGATGTTTACAGTAGTACATTTTATTTACTTACAAAGTACCGAGACAAATTTATTCAATATCCTTCAACATAGAATAATATGCTTGCATCAAAACAATGCGTGACGCGTGTAAGTTTGCGAGTCTTGTGGGAGATAATATTTATTTCCCAAAAGGAATTTATTATCATTATATTAATTATTAGCAGTTATTTTAAATAACATTAATAGAACGTACATACTTTTTTATTCATTGTCATAGAACGTGATACATATAAATGATATGATTGCATTGTTTTACATTAATTCTCTAAGGTGTTTCAAAATCCATACTAATATTATAAATGCGAAAGTAACTCTGTCTTTCTGTCTGTCTGTCTGTCTGTCTGTTACCTTTTCACGCCTAAACCACCCAACCGATTTTGCTCAAATTTGGTATGTAGATAGCTTGCATTCATGAGAAGGAAATAGGCATATTATTTTTTGGAAATTCAACCCCTAAAAGGGTTAAATGGGGTGGCAAAGTTTGTATGAGAAAAATATTTTTATTGCACATTTTTGCATGAAACTTTGAATTAATGCTTTTTAGTACAAATGATGAAACACGTATTTTAGGGTTTTTCGAAATTCACCCCCATGGGGGGTTAAAGGGGGTGGCTAAGTTTGTATGGGAAATTTAATTCTATTGAAATATTTTGCGTGAAACTGAAATAATGCTCTGCAATACAAATTATGAGATACATATCTAAGCGTTTTTTGAAAATCAACCCCTATGGGGGTTAACGGGGGTGGCACAATTTGCGTAGGAGAAATATTTAACAGTAATTTTTACCATAAGTCCATAAAAATGAACCACGTACATCAGTTTATCATTAACGAAAAACACACAAAGAAATTATGATACACATAGTAGCAAAATTGGTTAAAAATAAGAAATAAGTTTTAGTAAGCGCAGCAGTGGCGGCACGGCAGGATGCTACACAGTAGTTTTCAGAAAAGAGGGCCAGAACTTTAAATGGGGAATCAGTCCTTGGTACATTATAAGTAACAGTATATAAGCAAAAATGTTTATTTTATTCACTCTTAACGCGAGCGAAGCCGCGGGCACCGCTAGTGGTTTATAAATTCGAAACATACAAGATATTATCCTAGCCTTATCGCTTACGGTAGCCATGCCCATTGCGATGTATATTCGTAAACAATAATATATTCTATATTTTTACATTTAAATCCATTTTACAACCATTCGACATAACTGGTAAGATATCAGGTAGATAACCGACGACTTTCTATGCTTTTCACGTTACGAGGGGGTAACCACACATCTCAACACTGAACTCCTATTGTTAAAATCTTAAGAGAAAAACTTAATTACTATACTTGATCTGGGACTCGAACCCTGAACCTGGATAGAGTCACTTAAAAGTTAAAACTTGAAAGACATGAAGGTATGAAACGTAATGACGCTTATAATTAATACTGGCAGTAGTCGTTGACAATTAAAGCACCGCAAAATCCTTCTTAAACACTTTTCATATAAATGTATATGAGAGAATACATTATATACCGGCACATATAAGTGCCGGTTTATCTCAAACAGGCGTTGTTAAATCCTGCTGAGCGGTCTTGAAGCTACTTGTATTCCCTAAGTCCTTGCTCCCGTTCATTAGAGTATCCATATTTTTAGGCTACTCTTTTTGCCTCACATGCTGGTAAAAATTTTATACCTTTGTTTTTAATTAAGCTTTATGTAAGAGCAAAGCACTATATTTTATTATTATTGTATTGTGTTTTTCAAACACACGCCAAGAGTGTTATAACTTATATCTATAGGTACATTTAATACGTGTAATAATTCCATTCCATTCGATTACATGAAGCAGTTTATTGAACATCTCATTGTAATAGTAATTATTATCGATATGGAGGACGACTTTTTTTAGTATATTTCCCGTCCATCTGTCTGTCTTACAGCCTGTCGCGTAACGCGCGAAACCACTTGACAGATTTTGATGAAATTTGGTTTTATGACAGATGGTTATCTATAATATTATTCATTATATGGTAAATAACTAACACGAGCGAAGTTACAATAAACAACTAGTATCAAAAAAATTAAATTAAAAACGAAATATGAAAGTCAAGTTAAAAATACAATGTTATTATATTGAAAAAGACATACTACATTTCGTTATTATACACGGAAACATCCGTCGGCCACTTGAGTCAAATATTTTGACTCAAGTAGCCGAGAAAATAATAGGAGAGTCTCTTTCTTCGGTTCGGTCGTAGCTGTCACTTTGAATGTACATAACTTTAAATAATAAAGTGTGGTCTTTATAAGGTTTTTATATTATTTTTCTTTGCATATTAAGAAATGTAGATTTAATATTGTAGTTGTAATAGCAACAGTCTTGAAATTTTAGATATATTGACATATTGTGTAGAATTAGATTCTGAAAACATCTGTGTGAACAATATAAGCTTTTCACCTTGCGGCTATCGAAGCCGTGTTTTTGGATACTTGCCAGCTAAAGAAATTGTTACATCAATGGCCAAAGAATATACATATTTACCTTTAAAATAATATACATACAAATTGTCATCAGCACTGACAAATTACATTATATTTATTCATATTACGAAAGTTCACTATTTGCGATTCCAATACCAAATAACTTAATCAAGCGGCTAGTCAAAAGGTAATAGAGATTAGTTCGAAAGATCCTTGAAAGTTACGACATCCTTTGAAGTACGATCGACACTTGACAAGTTCAGATTAATATTGACAATGAGTATACGAAAAACTTTCTATTGTATTGGAACAATATATTGGTTTCCGAGTTACTTATCTACGAAAAAACTAAAATAGTAATTACTTGATAACTTATGCTATATTATGCTTATTAGATTAAAATAACATTGATAAATATATATTATAGATTTCAGTGTTATAATTAATTTTATTTGTAGAGTTTTAAATGAAAACTAACAAATGCTTAAATATTACTAATTATTATTATTATAAATGATTAGAATGATTACTGATATTGCTAACATTTATTTTTTTACCTTACATGTTTATTTATTAAAGTCCATAGCTAAATCGTAACATAACAACAGAATAATATCAGGTAGTGCTGTGTGGAGTTTGCTTTAATTTATAATAGAGAAGATCACCAGTGTCAAAGCAGCCTATTAGTTGTAATCTTCTTCTCACAATCGCTTCGCTCAGGTTCGTCTCTGGATTTAGCGCGAGCGAAGCCGCATTTAGTGAAAAGCTGTTAAATTGAAATTAAAAACGGACACTTCAATTTTATTTACATGTACTAAAGTACCTACTGACTAGCATAGCCGACTACGCGTTGCTGTGGCTCGCTTATAACTTCGTAAATTAATATCACTAATTAATTTCTCAAATAAAAAAATAACCTTAAGATCCAAAAAGTGCCTCGTATTTCGGAGTTTTGCAGAGTTAATTATATTAAGAAAAAGGCAAGATATTTTTGATCTTTACCTTAGGTTTCCTCTTCACAATTACGTTTAAGCCATTAGTTTAATGATCAAATCGTCTGATATGTGATATTTGGAATCTATTTTCTTTTTTCTCTTTATATTGAGTTACATGAGAAAAACTTATTTTGATATGGTTATATAGATATGTTACTGTTAAGAATTGAAAATAAAAATAAACAAGCAGCTTTCGTTTTTAGATTCTGAACTCTCGAAAACAATTTCGCCGAGAGGTCTTTGTGATAAGCTTTATTTTTCTGGGACATCTTGCCTCTTAGACGGATTAACCTATTGTATTCAGTTTTTGGCCGAATTGACCGAAATTTGTAAGATTCTCAAAAGTGATTGATATTGCTAGTGAAAGAAATTTAAGGAACGACATTTTCAATTTTATTTATAATCCTTAATCCTCATTACGGATAATGTTCGCTAAAACATTTTCGTTGTAAATCTAAACAACCTGATTATATCATTGACAAAGTCAGTACTCAGTAGAAACTAATGTGTTATTGAAAACTCTCCCCTCTCTGCATAAGATCGCTATCGTAACAATGATTAATTGGGACTCGGAAGTTTTACCGTCTCTCTCTCAATATACATGAACACCTGAAAGTTGGAAACAGTCGTTTATTTATGTTTGTTAACTGTTGATAAGATGTCTTTATCGATACTATTTACAGTCAAACAGTATAAATCGATAGAGTTTATAAGTTTCAATGTAGGGGGTAATTTTTGAAACCAATTGAAATTAAAAAGTTTTGTACTAATATTTAGAATAGATCTTCACTTCGCTATATTAAATGGTGATTGCTATAACACATTCGAAGCGTCGGAAAATCAAATCAGAAAACATAAATATAAATTAAGAAAATCCAAATATATATAGTTTTATTCAAAATGCCAAACATTTGCGTAAATCTACGAAAGCATTAAGTAAATATTAAGTTATTAGTGAGCTGTATAAAAATATGTTAATTAAATACAAATATGTGATAATATATGTATTAATACACAGATTAGTTCTCATTACCAGAACCACTACATTAAACGAATCCATGAAAATGATTTATCGGAATAGCTACTAAAGCGATTGAACGGTTCGTCGTCCATTACTCTGTGTCGTCATGGTGCAATTGTAGTAAATGTTTTGCGGAGGAGCAAATAAATGAGCATAATTATCGACAATTACAAGCGACCAGATAGGACCAGGATGTTCCTAATAGTGCGCATTGAATAATATCAGAGTCATTGACTGGCATTAATTATTCGGCTACTGGACTAATTAGTGGTCATCTGTTTTATGGGGCGCGGTCGCTAAAATGTGCCATGCTTTATTGTGCTATGTGGTCAACATAGAGAAGACCAGATAATTCCTGCGGCTCACCACAATTCAGCAATGTTTATTTTTTTGTTAAATTTCATCTTCTTACAAGATGCCTAAAAGTATTCTCAAAATATAGTAGATAAAATTGATAATTTAGTTGCTTATTTATAATTATTTAAAATAGATGAAGAATAGTATATAACCATGAAATAAATGCACACGAAAAGTATATGTACTAAAGGGATTTATTTTATTTAGATAATATTAATGAATAATTTTATGATTTGCTAAATTGAGATGGAATGAAATTATACCAATATTGCAAGATTAGAATTCAGTTCAACTGAACTGACCTAAACGACGGGTATCAAGTTAAAAAGTGTAAATAATTCACTTGCTTTTGTGAATTACATAAACAGTCAGTTGTATACAATAATTATATGATATAATGTCCGAAGTTAACACATAATGAGTAGAAGTTAGTTGGTAAGTCGCTCAACAAGTTTTCCTCTTATTCCCAGGAGATCCCTTGTTTGTGAAACTACTGTAGGACCGTTGTTACGCTCTGCCTGACCTCTATAACTTCTTTTTAGGTTCTACAAACAAAGAAAAAATCCATATTACTTTCTTTTACTACCTCAGAATTATTCTACAGTATTTCAAAATGATAAATGGTTATTACTTTTCAAGTATGTTTTCAGTTGATAAAATGCTTTATTAACTAAGGCATTATTTGCGCAATATTTAATAGTACTTGATGTAGAGAAGAAATTTTTTTATATAAATATACGACATCTCTAATTATTTTGGGTAAAATAGGTAAGTATGATATAATAAGTATGATGCTTGAATAATCTTTGAACAAACTTCCTTTATTTTTATATCACAATCGACTACTTGGTAAGTTAGTTCTCAAGAATTGCCCCCAATTTCACAGTTCGTTTGATATTACGAATGAGCTACTCATTAGTCTTTTTCGTTTTTCTTATCAGCAGGAAAATGTTCAGGACGAAGAATAAGTTGTCACTTTTACGAAACACATAGTAAGGGTAGAGCTGATTGTATTGGATCTTTGTCACAAACAATAATCCACTCTTTGTATGACCTAGTTTTTTGGGGAACATAAACTTGTTATTATTATCTATCTTAATATTATGATAAAAGTGAATGTAACTCTGTCTGTCTGTTTGTTACTATCTTATTTTTAAAGGATTGATTTTTGAAGAGGATGTATTATGAAGAATATGTGCCATAGGCTCTTTATTCCTGCCTTAGTTACACCTTACAATACGAGTGAAGCCGTAGGGCATAACATTATTTTTATAACACCTTTTTAGTAAAATACCGTTAAAATATATCATAATATAATATATAGTTTTAACTTTAAAAAAATGTTATATTAATTATTGAATAATTTATAAAGTTAACTTAGTTCATGTTGTGATTTATCAAGGATTTAAATAGTTCCTTTGTAAAATGTTTTTGTTTAGTAAAGATGCCTCGCCTGTTTTCCGGAGTGCCCTCAAACATAAGAGTCGTTAGCGAGCGCGTCACTATACCAGGTTTAAAATTTTAAACGTCACCTTTTTGCATTTTGTTATTTTTTGCTTTAAATTTCAATATTTTAAAATATTATTCCTATTCTTATTTATACTTAGGGCAATTTATTTGCTTTTTTAGTTTTCGGTTTCCCAGAATATGTCGGTCTTTGTTAACGATTTTTCTTTTTTGCCACTTGAGCTACTGCAGGCTTCGTTAGTGTACCTATGGCATGGTAAAAATTAAACAAAATATGCTTTTGTAACTCTCCAAGTTTAATTTACGAGCACATTTTTTATGCAAAACGTGTAAAATTTAATTTGGAGTGCATATTGTTTTTTAACGTATACCTTTGTACATACTTCATAATTTTATTATTAGTATAGTACCAACGTTATTGGTGACGAGAAATTTTATTTTAATATTGAATATTGGAAGTGAAACAGAGTTGGTGTTTTGTTTTGCTTAGTTAAGGAAATTGACTTGACAAGGGTAAATGATTGTGATTTACAAACAAATATCTTCGAAACAGAGTAATTAAAGTAAGTTTCCCTTTTAGTGTTTGGAACTATCATTAAGTAGGAAATTTTGGGATCGCAATGCATGTCTAGCCAATAGTTTACTCCATACTTAGTTAATGAGTTTTAAGGGACATGCTTCATCCTTTATACCCGCTGTGTTAGATTGCTTAGAAGTTAGGACGTAGCTTCTAACATTTGAAACTCGTTATGTCTACGACGGAACGTCACTTTAGTGAAGACAGCTTCAGAAGGACCAAAGAGTTACTATTATTTTCTAGATGAAATTTGATAACGGATGCTTAGATTTTGATAATAAATTATTTATTATTTCTTTTTATACATATTTATACCTACGTTTACGTCATGCGAAACATTTAAATTACTGTTTTTCGAATGTTTTATTCATTATTTGAGTTTAACTAAAAATATTAAATTATAGTTTAATATAGAACATATTCCCAATGTCAAACATTATTCTCAATGTTACTATTAAAAAAAAAAGCTAACGACTGACTCGCTACCCACGCAAGCGCGTTACCAATCCATCACCAGCTTCATCTCATTTCAGTCATTATCAGACTTTCATCTAAATTTGTTCAGTGGTTTTCTTGTGATGCAGTCACAGAAAGACAGATGTAAATTCCATAAATTATAAATAAGCCTCTGTACTGACGATAATGGTAATTTTAATAAGATTTTACAAAAAAGAATTTGATGTAGTACAGAATCGAATATACCTACAACACTCACTTAGAATTTTATTGTATAAACATTAAATATTATTTACATTTTAGAATTTAAAGCCATGTTTCCAAACCTTTTTCCATCATTATTTTAAATTAAAAACCTTTTACAATCAAACTGTAATTTGTTAATTTCGCATAAAAAAATACTCGTTAAAATTCAGGCTTCCACAAAATCTTTCTTGAGTCAAATACTCGTAAAGTTTTGTAACCATAAGATTGCTGTGAACCATTTTAACGAAAGCGAAAATGTTAGAGACGAATTTCTGTTCATTTTTAGCGGCCTTCCTTAATAAAAGGTTTGAACATTATAAGTCTTTTTAGGAAAATGATAAAAATGAAAGCTAAGCAATATAAAATGTTTTTTTTTAATCACTTCAAAAAAGAAGGGATTTCGCAACACAGCTATAATTGCTGTTTAATGTAATATAATATTTTCTGCTCCGATTTAAATTATCCTTTATAGCAGTGGTAGCCCAGTGGTAACGTGCTTGCTTGGGTAACCGAGTAAAGCGGGTCTAAATTCCGAATCTCGCACCCTTTGATATTTTCATTTCTGACATGATTATCACTTGTTTTACGATGAAGGAAATCATCATGAGAAAACCTGCATGTCTGAGTAAAGTTTAGAAGTTATCGAAAGACACACACACACACACACTTGACCAGCGTGGTGGACTAACGTCAGAATCCCTTGTATTGAAGGGAGGCCCGTGCCCAGCAGTAGGCCGTTAAAAAAAGGGCTGTATTCAGCCCTCTATCCTTTATAAATATAAAACAGTTTGAAATCTTTTCTGTATATATATATATATATATATATATATTTTGGTTTTACAACAACGGTAAATATTTTTTACATTTTTCAACAAAGCCAAAGTAACATAAAAATAAATAACCAAAGTAGTCGCTTTTATTGACTGCACCGTACCCTGAAAGTTCAATTACACTTATACAAGTATATCGAAAGAGGTTCATCGGAAATCTGCCGCCGAGTTATTTCCTCTTAAGAAAATGGCGGAAATAAAGGTGGCAGGGGGAAAGATCCCCATCTTTCTATACTGGAATTTATGTGAAAATGGAAGTAATTCTACCCGGTACAGCTGCTTTGAAACTGTATGGCTACATATGTGCAAGAATGAATAGATGATCATTATAAAAGCCTTAACTGAGTACTCAACATATTATGATTTTGACATTCGTCTTAACTTGAAAAACAAAACATTTATTATCTCTTATTTTTAAATATTTAGCAATTCCCGCGGCTTCACTCGCGTTCTAATCAAAAATAGGAATTGGTGGTAGAACATTGAAAATACTTCAGAATTTTCAAAAAATTCTTCGCTTCTTGTAAGAGGTATTAGCTAAACAGTAGGCAAGAGGTGCAGGGTAGGGTCGGCGATTGCTTGAAGCGAAGCGGCGCTTGAAGCAGCGCATGCATTTTATTTTCGCGTCCGTTTTTTTTGCGACATGTTTACAAAATAAATTAAATTACTTGACAAATTTTACACTAAAACCTTTCTCGAGAACCACTCTTTCCATTGGTGAACAGCATGAAAATCGGTGCAGTAGTTTTTGTGTTGTGCGCGAACAGACAGACATACAGACGCGGTATAATATGTATATATAGATAAGTGACTTATCTAGTCTAGTTAGCATTTAAACTGATTCAAGGTATTGATTTCTACTTTACAATAGACGTAACTTGTTACAAATATTTAAACTAGATATACTTGTATTAGAAGTGGGCTACAAACATAAAAAGAAAAAAAAAGATACCCGTAAAATGCGGTGTCTGTATTTCAAGGCTCTTTTGCTCGGAACCCATGGTGGTATTCATTTGAAACTAATATAAAACACCAATGGTGTCCACTTCACAGACAAGAGGGTTGTTAAAAAACCTAAACTTCTAAGTCAACGCAATGAAAGATACGGCGGTTAATGTCGTATATCTCACTCGCAAGGGAATCAACCTAGTAACTTTGGGTTTTCATGTTGACGTTGAGTTGAAAAATACAAAAATCGAATATTTTTTTGTACATCATAAACCCACGGTATGCGAGGCAATCTCGCACTTGCCCGAATAATATACATTTTTAATCGATTTAGTTTTTTTTTGTATCTTTGTTT
Organism: Boloria euphrosyne; assembly: GCA_951802675.2. Classification (NCBI taxonomy): domain Eukaryota; kingdom Metazoa; phylum Arthropoda; class Insecta; order Lepidoptera; family Nymphalidae; genus Boloria; species Boloria euphrosyne. The sequence continues at coordinate 5,222,476 of OX637886.1, forward strand.
TTATTCCCTGTAACAAAGTACTTGTCGGATTGAAAAAATCTTCATGCTTTTTGCCACAAATTAGCCCATTACTAGAGAACGTTATAGTATATTATAATGAATACGGTACATTGTGTTAGAACTCTTAAGAATAGATATTTATCTATAAATAAACTAAGCCAGCGAAGCCGCGTTCAAATCTAGTATATATTATAAGAAGTGTTAACATTTGCTCGTATGACAACTTTATGCCTAAGACTCATAAAATACATACTGACCTACTTAGTGTTTAAAATAGCAGGACAAGCTGGAAGCGTTTCAGGAACTCTCATATGAAAATACATTTAGGTACTAGGTAGTCAATTTCGTTCTAGGAAAGCTATGATATGTTTTAACTGTTAGTATAGATTACTCACAGATGAGATATTTTTCCGCAGTTAAAAGTATATTATATCATAGCTAGCTTAATATATTATACTAGTTCTTTTATATTGACTTGATAATAATCAGCTCATCATACCAATTTTAATCAAAATGTATCCAATAATTTTCTCGTGATGCGTGTCTAGAGGCACGCACAAAAAATCCAAAATGTATAGATTCGGCCTCTGTATTGATAACAATTATTTCAATTAGGTTTTTCAAAAAATATTTTATATACAAATAATTATTTGACGACTCGAGTCGGTCAAAATTTTATTATGTATTGTACAAACTAAATATCTGATTTTAATTAGAATTTTGGCTAAAAGATGTTGCCTAATACATGTGAATTTTTCAAAAAAATACAAAAACTGTTGATGAATATCATCAACTATAATCTAGAAAGCAAAATCTTATCTAAATACAACGTTTTATCCAAAACGTTAAAATCGTTTCCGAGATAGGTACTCGAAATAAATTATATAAACAAGAATAGATTATTTAATATTATGAAATGAGATTTATTGAAGAAGGTTGAACTGTAACTAGTGATGCAAAACATTGTTGTACCACACAACAACCTAACAGAGCAAAAAGGAGAAAAAAGAAGCGAGAAAACGCTAGGATTCCATAGACATTGAGCAAAAAATACGGTTTATAATAGTATAGTACTAATTCAATAAAAGCGAAGTGAAATTTGCGGTTGTGACAGGAAATTACGCGCACATTTGGACGACGCGCAACTTAAGCATCGTTATTTTAAAACCCTTTTCATTTTAAGTATTTTATATTGTTCTGCAATCTCATATAATTGTCTATCCTTAAAAAAATAAATTGAAATGTAATTTTTGGTACAGGCTTACAATTTTTAAGTCATTATTATAACATACATGTACATTGTATATGAACGTCTATAACGTATAATAAAGTCGGATAATATGCAAGTCATCTAAGAGCGCACCAAAGATTAGAACGACAGTCGCTGTGGTCGAAATTGGCTAGGACAACAACATAAACTTTAAATTATATCTTCCTTCTTATCATTACTTCTATCGTCCTGGGTATATTTACAGTCCTCCAACCTGCATTTGGTGGACTATGGACTGATCCTCTCGTTTTGAAGGGAGGCCCATGCCCAGAATGGGATGCAGGGCTGAATACAATATACATGATACTGTAGATTTTCATATGAGATATGACTCACACATACTAAGCCGTAATAAAATAGGAAGAATCAATTTTTTGAGCAATTTAATAATCGAGTATTAAAAAAGGATTTTTTTTTAATGAAGAGCCTTATAATTTGGTATTGTTGTAAAGCATTCTGCCTGCGCGACAAACGGAACTGGCGTTCGTGGTCGTTGGCGGAAATTATGCACGCAGCACATTTCGGCGCCGCATTACTTTAAACGTCATTATTTTGAATGCAATTTCCCATCTGGACTCGCCATTTTGGGCACGATTCATCATTTTTAATTCACTTTAACGATTGAAATGAATAAAATGTCCGTTAAATATGCATTTTGTATGTTAAATGTCGTAATTTAATCATTGCCAGTCGCTGATAATGTTAAAAGTTATATTCTCAATAGGAAAAACTTGTAATCTTTTAAGAATAGTGTAAACCTATGCAAAGATTTCTTCTAGAATACTAAATAGTTGTTTCGCGCAAATGCGCAAGTGTAGCACACTGAACATGGCCCATCTTAAAGGGTCTTATCATAAAGATAAAACTCACAACGTACATAATATGTAAGGAAAAAATATAAATAAGAAATACGAAACGAGAGTAAACGTATGCAAACACAGAAAGATATAAAAAATATGAACCAGTTAATTTAATTTAACTTGTGCTGCAAAATTTCCTTGGAACTTGAAGTTGTTTTAGTTTTTTCAAAAAATATGCGCTATGATAATAATATTTTACTGTAACTTTAAAAAGCGCATGTATACCTACTACGAGTACATAATAATGTTGTTTTTTTTGTTTACCATAGACATTCGAATTAAACTGCAGTAAAAATGTATAATATAAAATAAATGAAAAATATCTACAAAATATAAACGTTCTTAGAAAAATGTGCTTATCTACATAAATCCATTATTCAACTATTGTGATTCATTCAAACATATAACCAACTTCAAAGTTTTACCATTCAACAAACACATTTAGAGAGATGTTTAAAGTAATCTTTATATAAAGTAATATAAGAAAAATGCTTTTTATGCCAGGGGGTGGATATTTCATTACTTGTCGTTCACCGTCGTTCGTCTGCACCGTCTCATTTTTTATAGTCTTAATATTGCTTAGTCTCACCGCGACAAAATAAATGTTTGTATGGAGCGCGCGTGTTGGTCGACATTTGGGATCTTCCGATTTACTATTATTGGTTATCGAGACATTTTAGACGATGTAAAGGGCGTATTTTATTGCCTTATCCGCTATTAATGGATGAAAGTAGGCAGATTAATTCCCCATCTAAATGTAAATTATTCGAATTATTCGTGTTGCCATTGCAAAAAGCGGTTAGGTTAATTTATCAACTTTTACAATATAACCACAGTCCCGAACGCAATTATAACTTTGGATAGCCACACCGTAAATTTAATTTTAGCTAGGCACCATGTTCCGAGGGACTTGAGATACGTTTTTGGGGGAATTATATCGACAGGAAATAAATCTTGTGGCGTTAATTCCGTTTGAATAATTTCCCTAATTATAAAAGAAATTCGATATTTTTGTGGCTTTATTTGTTTTTAATAAATATATAATAAAGTTGTTTAATTTTCGCTCGGACAAATTAATTTTATATTTCAATAATTAATATATTCATATGAATAATTTATATAAATAGCATGAAGCTTGTATAAAATAATTTAAACGTCGTTTAATTTACTCACAGATTATAATATCCTCACAATTTATGTACTCAGCATGACCGAGTTAACTAATTTATTTTCTAGCAAATTTATGATGATATATGAGTAATTTTACCCTGTATAATTGAAACCAACATTCTACCTAGGATTAATTAAATATTTAACATTTAAAGAACCATCTTGAGGTCTGCTAGAGATTACTTAAATTTATTCAAAAAGCTTTTATACAAACAATGAGAAGTACACTCTGAATATCTAATTGTTATAGTGATGAAGCTAAAAGATAACGACCGCAATTACCTTCATATTTCTTGAAATAAGCGCTTAGTATTTGTTTTTGGCCAAACAACCTCTTCCGTTATTTTTTTAATACTTTAAATTTACTTTTAATTCATATCATTTATAAAATCTGGGTAGTATAAGTTTTTCTTTCGAGAGGTTTTTCGAGCGTTTCGGTGAATTTACTTTTTATCTCGTTGTAATACCTACTTACCTACTATGTGAAATCCGGATGGTGCAGAAACTTGATATCATCGACTTCATCTGATGATGTGATGATCTGAAAGATCGATACCTAGTTATACGGCTGCAGTAAAACTCATTTGGTTTCATATACAATAAGTTCAAAACGTTCTAGTTTTTTAAAAAAAACAATGCCCGAAAACGGCTGTATAAAATGGATTGCAATAGGATTTTTATGACGCAATAGTAAAAGTCTGGATAAAACTAATAGCCCATTTATTTTAAACCGTCGAATAAACCAAAAGGTATACCCTATGAACGTTTCTATACGAAGTCATGCTTAATAGTTAAAGCACAGTAGACCGTGAACGGCGCGACATTACCGACTGTGGAAGGTTAGTATTAAATATTATTTACATTTACTTTTCCCTGAGACACAACAAAGCAATTTATAAGTTTGTTAAACTTAATTAGACTTCACCAAACTATTGCTTTGAAGTTGTATCAACGGATTCACTATCAAAAGACTGCGGTAGAGGGATAACTTATCCAATAACACTCCAAGAATTTTCAATTATTAACTTTATCCTTAAATCGCAGAAAGCGGTATAACTTTCCGATCACCTTCTTGTAATCGATTAGGAAAATCCGAAAATACTTTAATAAACAGTTTATATTGGTATCGCCTGTAAGAGGTTTCGTCTTTGTTACATGGGAATTAGTTTTACATTTACAAACTTTGACGAATATTATCGATCACTTAAAAGAACTAAGAAGTTAAGTTTTTATCTAGTTTTTTTTTTATTTTAACCAGTAGTTCCAGAGACTAACACTCAATTCATTTGTGATGACAAATATCGCGGTCAATAACCGAGATAGTTATGAAATTTAATCAAAATTGGTTCAGTAGTTTCGGAGGTTATCCCGAACATACACCGTGACACGAGATTTTTATATGTATAAGATCAGAATGCTGTGATTCTTGCATTCACATATAACCTTAATGTTTATTGTATCCTTAGTAGATTGTACCATAAATAGTGAAATTTTAATAATTTTTATAAGGTGATTAGGTTAAAAATAATAAATAAACAACTAAATAAAACTAGGAAAAATAACTTGAAACACGCGACTACACTATGCAGTTAGTTTCTTCTAGGTTTTTTTGCTATTTAATCCATTAGTTGGGGAGATTTCGCTAAAACCTTTCGCTTTGTCTGTTTCATTTTTGCTTATTTTGATAAAAATGCTGTAAAAGTTTATTGGAGGAATCTATCATAGCTGTTATTGCTTCTATTTTTATATACTGTGCTATTACTCGTACAACACTATTGAATTGACCTATTTTATATTTTGTTTGTTCCTAATTTTTTTGTTGTTTCTTTAAACGCGTCTCAGGAGCTCGCATTAATTTTTACCAAATCAAAAAGTTATTTGTGCATTTTAGTCTATTTATTAAGGAATGATAATAATAACTATTTAAGTTTAACCGCGCTACGACTCCTATTGCCCCATAATTATTAGAAGAATACAATAATAGGCAAGCAAGCAAAATATACATGAATAACAAGCTAGTACAGATAAAAAAAAATGTATATAGATCCAATTACGTATGTATCCCACATGATTATTTGTGTAACAGCATAAAGCGACCCTCTAATTAACTAGCGGCCTGACCGTCGCGTCGTCGAGGAAACACCTTCAAATATGTTCTATAGTATTTATATGAATATTATATATTTTTGTGTAGCATTATTTAAGAACAATCAATTTTTTTGCAAAATAGATCACAATTCTAAAATTCGGAATCTAGATATTAAAAAGTACAAGTTTGTCTGTTTGACAGTTTGTTCACGCTAATCTCTAAAACAGGTTGGCAGTTTTTGAAGCAACTTTCACTGGTAGATAACCGATGTTATTAGAAGTAACTTAGGTTACTTTTATTTTAGAAAAACAATTGGGTTCCGTTAAAATAATTTAGAACGTCCCTACGGACGAGCGAAGCGAGGGCGAATCGCTAGTTCAAAATAAAAAACATATTGATAGCATATTTTCAAGATAAAAAAAAAGAAATAAGTTGTAAAGCTACAATACAGTAATATTCTATTGAGCTCGTTTAGTGGCTTCTGTATTGACTATTTATTCATTGTTATAATGTAAAGGAGAAAACCAATTAGAATTAAATTTCTTCGAATCTAACAACACGAAGAAGAATAATATACAGAATATTAATAGTGATGTTTTGTTAAGAGATGTGTTTGTATAATCGTACCGCTCTGACATGTTCAATGTAGAGAAGTATCTTAAAATGTTTAGTTTATTTATTTATGTTTGAATTGACTAATGTGTTTAAAATATTTTAGGATATAGGCGTAGGTAAAATAACAGTTATCAGCCTGAGTAATATGTGATTTAAAAACATTTCTTTATTTTAAGGTAAAGCAATACATTATACAGGGATCTTTTGTATCTAACAAACCGATTTTATATAACTGGGGTTGCCTCTTTTCAATTCTAGGGGGATCAGGCCATAGTCCGTCACGCTGACCAAATGCGGGTTGACTTACTTCACATGTGTTTTCAAAACTTGTTAGGTTCTCTCAGATATGCTGGTTTAATGTACTTACGATGTTTTCCTTCACAGTAAGATACATAATCATGTTAAAAATGATTCGCACACGAAAATACCAGAGGTGCGAGACCCGTTCTTGAACCCGCAACGCTCGATTATCCAAGCAAGCGCGCTACCACTGCGCTACCACTGACTTTTATAAATAGCTTATTAAAATAATAACTTTACAAAAAGCTATCTATTACTGACTAATATTTTTATCGAAAAGAAGGCATTTGTTTTAAAGCCTCTGAATTACATTTCTTTTAAAAATATGGAATTTTTGTAAAATATACATATTATACAGATATATAATTGACATACATTTTTTTAGAAAAAAATTATTATGAAAAATAAAAGCTATAAAAGCTCTAAAATTTACAACTAAAAAATGCAAACTACATATTAAAATAAGCCCCATTGAGTTTTTAAAATATACAACATACATCTATGAGTTTTAAAACTGTAATTGATCTCAGTTTTGTAATTTTTATTATTCACATCATAAAGTGTACTCGTATGTTGAGTTATAAACCTCATTAGAATTATGTAGTACATGCGTTCGAAAATTTAATCATGTTGATTGGTAATACGTTAATACGTCGGAAGATATATATGTTGTGGATTAAAAACAAATAATTGATTATATTAATAAAGGGATAACATTTAATAACAAGATTATATTGGATTTTGTGGATGTAGATAAGTTTTGTAAGTAAGAATATTCTATATGTTATTAATAATATAGTTAATTTATAATTTATTTATTATATGAACGACTATAGTGGCCTTCTCACTCATATCTCAGCTATATTAAAATATATCTCAGTGAATATGAGAGGCAATGGTAGCCCAGCGGTAACGCGTCGCTTGTATAATCGAGTGATGCGGGTTCAAATCCGGGTCTCGCACCTCTGATATTTTCATGTGCGAATCATTTCTATCATGATTACCACTTGTCGTACGGTGAAGGAAAACATTGTGAGGATCGTGAGGCTCGTGCCCAGCAGTGGGACGTTAAAAAGGGCTGATGATGATGATAATGAATATGAGAGAGTCAATAGAAACCGGGGAAAATTGTTAGAAGTGGTCAGTGTCAATGTTCATAGCATAGTGAGTGCATCAATACAATTTACGCCAATAATTAATACTATTTTTGTTTGCATTGAAGAATTTCTAGGTGTAAAATGAATATTTTTTGTTTCCAATGACAATAGTTATTTAATTATAAAATAATTCGAATTAAGTATAATAAATATCTAGATAAAATATTATCTACATATAATTCGAATTGCGAAATGGTGCTATTATCATAGCGCAAAGTTCATTATTTCCAACAAGTTATCGAGAAAACATGTATCTTTCTCTTTCTTTCAATTGTCTCTATTCGTTAGAAAAATAGACGAACATCCTTTTAAAATATTCTGAAACTTTATATGAAACAATATTTATTTTATATCATAAAATTAAAATGAATCCTCGTAATGTATAAGATTTTTACTATCACTTCTTGATGTCGTGACGTCAAATTTCGACACTACTATTTTCTAGGTAGTGGGTTTGATACATGGGTAGACAGTTTAAAAAACTATACATTTTTTATGGTTTCTTTGAACTTTTCTTGTAAAATTATTGACGTATTCCAGTGACACATTTTGTATATCTAACGATATGTTAAAATTAATTAGTTTTCGATCCCGTGGTATTACAATAACGATTTATGTAAATCTGTTCTTTGAGGATACTGCACATAAATCCATTTTTATTGCCGACGACGGCTCAAATCTCTTGATGCGGATTTATGATCGTCGGAAAGCCCTTTTATTGCAAGTGGGTTACGAGTGAAATTTTTCGGTAATACTCAGATTCTTCTATATCATATGTCTATTTAGAATGGATTCTACATTTTATTTAAAGAGGATGTACCTTTTTAAGAAATTGAATGAATAAATTTGAATTAATAAATAACTACCTTTCCTTACTTTTTATAGTATCACAAATTATCAAAGATAAACGTTACTTTAGACAAACTTATTTACCCCGTAAACTGAAGTTTTTATCAAATTATGTTTGCATGGACGTTTGAAGTAACCCAATAATTCATTCGGAATGAATAATCACTGAAGGATATTCCTATAATAGACCAATGACAGGTAATTCGTGCAAAGTACTGTTGGTAAATCAAGAATCCAGTGGGAAGGATTGTAAACGCGTTTGGAGAGCTTTAAGCGGTGACTGACTATTAATTATTCAGCACTCCGTCCATCGCGAGTGTGACCCAATTTCGGAGTCCTCTGAACAGATGTGATCCCGACGCTCTTCACTTAATACGATAATGTCATACCTGCACCGAATATTGCTCATAAACGCTCTACTGTAGGATTATATAAAATTCATTACTTAGTTAATTACGTGATTCTCATCAAGTGATTAGAACTGACTATCAAAACTTAGCAGGTAAAAGCTGGTAAGTCCAGGTATTTATACCTGTGGCAGAGCTAGTTCGTAGTATTATCTACGATAACAGTAGCCATACTCTCAGTATATAAGTTCTAGTCTCAGTATACAGTATTGTGATTAAAAAGTAAAATTGAACTATGTGGATTTTTTTACGCATTTTTATTTTCTGTTATCATTGCTGTATAGCGACGATTCGAGAGGTCGAGGGAAAAAAAATAAAAATAGTTTTATGTGAAATAAAAAATAAAAGTCGCCTTTTCCCATCATTAAAATAGAAAAAAAATATACAATTGAAATAACTAGATTGATATATGTATGTATATGCTCATGTATGTCACAGATATGATAAAGTTTCATGATTCATTACTGCCACGTGTAGGTACTAATGTGTCGCCACAGTTTCATGTTATAAATGTTTAAACTACAGAAACTAAGTGGATTATAAGTAGGACGTCTGTGTACACTGGCCACATATATGTATGTAAGAACGGACATGCACAAGATATATCGTATTTATTTGGCTCTTTGAGAGTAATTAAGGATGTAAGCTATAAATTTATATGATTAATACGTTTTACTCGCTTCGACCGGTCAGATGTAATGAAATAATTATTTTAAACTAGCAAACCCCGGCTAACACCGGCTTCGCTGGCCGAAAGTTACAATAAATTAAACGGTAATACTTTCTTAGATTTACGCAAATATTCGACATTATAAATGAAACTAGACTGACTGTCTCTCCCGTGACCATGATTGCTGTAAAGCATTCGAAACGTCGGGAACTAAAAATCAAAATAAATACGCGACAAAATCCGAAAAGGTAGTTTCATTTATAAATTAAACGGTTTTTATTAATTTTCTAATAAAATAAAAGTAGCCTAAGTTACTCCTTATAATATTAGCTACTGCGAGTGAAAGTCCCGTCAAAATCGGTGCAGCCGTTTCAGAGATTAGCCAGAACAAACAGACATACAGACAGACAACAATTTTAAAAATTGTTTTTTTGATGTAATTACCGTACCTACGAGTATATATTTTCGTAAGCATAGTGAAAAGCGGTTGATTTTAAATTAAAAACAAAAACAACAAAAATTGCTTTAATAGACTATGATGAGAATAGTATCTGTTACCAGAGGGCTGTCTTAGTAAGTTATTACTTACAGTATAGAAATAATGAATTAACGAAGTATTTTACATGTATTTATGTTTTGAATGTTCAGTAGGGAATTGAAATTGAATGAATTAGTAACTCCAGCTTATTGCTTTATTGGTCGGAGAAAAAACCTTAGTCTCGTTACTATTGCTGTGTGTTGTTGCGTGATTACCCATGCGGATATTCCTCTTTTTCATTCGCTTTTTCAATATAACTCAGAATTTTCGTCAGAATTTTTACGGTTGCAATCATGAAAGCCTAGCAATTTCCACTTTTATTCGTTTCAACCCCTTGCCACTAATTTGACCTGTGTGATATTTCAGTGTGTGGGCTTCGTTAATAACTTTTTATCTATATGAACATCGTATATAATAAATAATTTAGTTTTTTATTTTTATTATATAAACTACTAGACTTAGAGAGTCACCTTCGTTTCCCTAGGGTTCGTCTCTACGTGCGTAACATTTCTCTGGACAGTGGACAGATGGGCAGACACAAATTCCAAAAACTATAGATTCGGCAACTATAGATATGCTTAGACTAAGATTAAGAGTTAATTTAGTCAAGTAAATCTTACTTAGGCATTTTGTATTCAAAGGCAATTTGCAGTACCATTGTTATACTGTATTTTAAATAAAAATATAAACGATAAATAAATTTCATGATCCTTGTAGCTAATGAGCTTGTACCTAATGTTATTTTAACCAGACTTTTAGAGTAACTTTTATCTAAGCTAAAATTACAAGAAGATTAATTAACTTGCAAATGTTCTCATTGTAAAAACATATTTAGATTAATTATAGAACTAAAATTTTCAATTATATACCTATTATTAATCCAGAAAAAGAAATAAAATAATGAAATTTAAGCAGATTTATATGGGCGAGGTGCAAGCGAAATATATGTATCTAGTTTTCAGTTTACAAACTTTCACACAAGTGACAAAATAAACGCACATAAATCACGAAATATTTTGCTCCACTTGAATTAAATTGCATACTCCATCTAAAAACAAATTACAACACTTGTGAACTAAGATTGCAATATACTTAGATAGATATACATAGTTTGTGTGCCCAACTCCGGACCGTTTGAAGTTATTCAGTTCGTAAGTTGATCCCATATTTGGTTAAGTTTGGTGCAACGATGCTGGTTTCAGTTTAAACTGGTGTCTTAACTCTTAGTCCTATATAGTATGGAGTACACAATAATGATGATATGGTAACAAATATGTTTCTGTATAACTTATCTATAAGTATATAGCATTATAAAGTATATAGCTTAACCTTACCTATACTAAAGAACTTGTAAAAGTTTATTTGAATAAAGAATATTTTTATTTGATTTGAATATAAATATGTACTTTTACCATTACGATTCTTACTTTATACTTTATAAAGAATTACTAAAACTTAATTAATATCCATAATGCAGTTTAAAATAATATAAAAACGTGACAGATTTTCATAACACGAAAAGTCTAAAAACCGGCAGCGAGTTAGCTTGTTGACAGCATCAGTCTTAAATTCCATTAAGTTACGTCGCCGTCCCCGTATGTAAATTATTTTACAGGGAACAAGAACTCCAGTAACTTCATTATTTTCATCCACTTATAATACATATTTAATTTTATTTTTGCATTTCAAATTCCAATTTCTACTAGATAGTCTAACAAATTATAGTAAAAATAAACGTGACATTCACCGAAGAAATCATTGTTAATAAAAAAAAATGATATTCCACGATTCTGTTTAGCTGATACCTTGATTATACGAGTATAATGAACAAAGAAGGCGCGTGTGATATTGTTTTGAAGTCATGTTAGTCAAAATCACAATTAAAAGAGTCAAATATAATCACAATAAATCAAAGTTATTTGATAAAAAGCTATGTTTATGAAACCGATATTTGCGTATAGAAATAGTTGAAGTACGTTATTTTTCTATGTCTATTAACTAACCCTTATCTTTCTACAGACACTATGTAAGTTATTTATTTATTCCGCTATTCAGAAAAGAAATAATGACATTCCTTATGGATTTAGGAATCTGTGTTATTTCATTTGGAACAGCATCAAGAGAGTAGAATATCCATACGTCCAATATTTTCATAAACTGACCGTACAGAAATATTCAGCGAGTTAGAATGAATTTTATATATTGCCCTTTTGAGTAGGGCAATTTTATTTTTAGATTTGGCACACTAAACGAATTCTGCCCAAGAGATAAAGCGCTTTAAATTTTAAATTGGACTTACCTGGGCTACATTCAAATATACAATTTATGTTTCTGAATATAGGGTTATTGAGCCGTTACGGTTAAGCCCCTACCACCAAATTGTGGGTTTATTCTACATATTTGGTTTGTTTTTATTACTTAGCGGCTGTGAGCTTTAAGCTTTATCTTATTAAGAGAGACAGGAGGGAGAAATATAAATATCAAATATGTATGGCCACATAAATTGCAATAAGAGAAATTAATAATAATTGGTTTGCGATGAACTCTAATAACAAAGTTAGTAATTATTTTTGTTTCCTTCCTTACTTTATTCTGCTTTTTTTTCAGGTAAATAACAACATTTAAAGAATGACCGTACACAATAAGGTATTTATAATGCAAACCACTGTTTAAAATGATTTTAGATAATATTGCCATTTTATATTTGTACATCTAAAGATAATGAACTATAGCACTTGATATCTATTCAAAAAGGCAAAAAGTGGACATTCTCTGCTTAACCATGTTGCCTATAAAGTATTCAACAAGCGTAATTTAAAAGCTTCCGGGTCAGTTACACCCGGCTTACTTTGGTACCATGAATGCCAAGCGTACTCCATAATACCATGGTCTTATGGAGCTTTATTACTTAATTGTAACAAACAAAAATAGAGGGACAAATATTATATACACAAGCACATGTGACCTACAAAATTGAAGTTGAAGAGTTTGCTTGTAGCCATTTATAGAGGAAGGTTATATTTAAAATTTAAGAATTTGCCTCTGAACTATGGTATTTTTTAATTTTAAACCAGTTTTGATTACACCTACAGTACTAAAAAAATGTAAGTATATAATATAAGTCCACTGTTTCTTATTTTTGTTATCTCTATCAGTATAAATAAGCACTTTAAAGTAAATTACCTATAATGGTTTCATTGAAAGTTTAATAAATGTTGGTTGTATTCAACGCTAGAAGTGTGTGGAGCTATTACAATTACTGTGATGACCCGTCGTTTAACGAGAGATAATGTTATCAGTTATTAATTACTTGGAAACGCTGCTACTACTCGGCGTTATCGCTAGGGTTGCTTATAGTAATAGTATAAATTATAATATTATTGTATTATCGACTTACACTCGTTTCGTTCGGGTGCGTCCTTATGTATGCGGATTACAGTCTTATTTTCTTTGTGCGGTGCCACCTTTACCACCACGATAAAAGTAAAAAGCCTTAATTACTTCTTACGGCATAAGCTATTTGTAAGTGAAAGTACTGTCAAAATCGATCCAGCAGTTTCGGAGATATACCGGAATAAGCAGACAGACAGACAGGCGGATAAAAGATAAAAATTTTGTTTTTTTATAAAGTACCGTATATAGTTTTATACGCATATAGTAAAGAGCTCTTATTTTGACATAACATACATTACATTTTATTATAAATTTTGTATAATAAATCATTTAAATTTTTGTTTCAATTAAACTTGGCCAAACCAGTTATTATTATTTCCCGTGGGAATAAGAGATGGGCTATAGTGAAAGGTGCCTAATTTTGATTGAATAAGTAATAAGTTACTATACAAAATTAGTATTTAGTTTTACAATATACAAAATTAGTATTAAGGACACAGACATACACAAAATCAGACATACAATCAGATAAAAGTTGCAACAACTATTATTTTACTTAACCAACCGTAAGCAAATGGTTCGCACATGATAATATCAGAGGAACTTTAACCCGCTTCGCTCAGTTTCTCAAGCGAATGCGTTACCACTGCCTTTAAGATTAAAATTATTACGCTTAATTACTATAAATTAAACTAATTGAAAGCATTTCGCGGCTTCCTGATCTTTTAAACTACCGAAGACATCTTTAAACATTTAATAACAAGCACTTTTAATTTACTTCAAATCCCTTTTCACAACACAACAAACAACGGCGACGTAATTTGTTTGAAGACGTAGTTTATTCGTCGAGAGTGTAATAATGGCTATCCTAGTACCTTAGTTGGCCCCGAGGGATGTCACACTATTCCAAAAGGAGGAGCTATGTATGTGAAAATACGCAAAAACATTATCTACTTGAAGTCAAAAGATGGAAATTATGCAATTCTATTTATACAACGTCCATTTAGTTTATTCCAGTGTCTAATTACGTTGAGATAATATCTGTTGTATGGTACAGTACGGTCGATATGGAGTTGGAAGGCGGCCAGTATACCAGCGTAGCCAACTGGAAGCAACTCTGACATTTGTGTCAAGGTCTAGCGGTTGCTTAAATCGCTACCCAATTAATTTTCTTTTTCATGTAACTGAGATTTTTTTTGAATATGCAAAGGTTTTATCTTAATTTAGTATGGTGTAAAATATATTTTTTTTCATATACTTATACCTATATATTTTGAATAATATGTTCAGTTTTCAGCATAACGTTTCGTTTCCGTGGGTTTTTATTAACATCTATTTTTAAATGTATTTAATTTTCACTTCACTACTAAAATCTATACGTATATAATAATTCTAACGGATTCGAAACTATGCATAATATTACTCTTTTTTAAATCTTATTGTGTTAAATCATTAATTATTTTAGTTACGTAATTCAAATCCATAGTTATTAGAATTTTTGTCTATCTGTTTGTCTGTGTGTCTGTGACCGTATCATCTGAAAAACATGACAGATTTTGATGACATTTGGCTATAATGATAGCTGGTTATCTAGGTCAACATTTAGAATACTTTTTACTGCGGGAAAATATCTAATCTGTGAAAAATGCAATATTACATATGATGTATGTAACATTACGGCTATATAGGCTTTTACTGAAAATATATTAGGACTGTGCCCATTCCCAGTATAATAATAATCATTTGAATAATCTATATAATTTAGATCATTTACATTATAAGTACTATTGAATAGTTTTGAATTTAAACCTTTAATTTGCGTTATGCGTAGTAATGCCATTAAAATACAAAGTTAATGTCCTAGCAACATTCATTAGTATTCGACTGTACGTATTTGTCTAAGCAATGCATATTAATTCAGCTTATGTATACGTAATTGCAATTTGAAGGTAAATTAACTTTAGAAAACTTAACTTCTAAACGGTTACGAAATAACGTTTCTACTTTAAAACTTACAACTTTTATGTAGTGAGATAATACATGATAGTTATTTATTTTGGCACCAACTGTTTTCCTTGTCCATATTATAAAGATAATTATAAATAAATATGTTGGGACATTTTTACAACAGCGCCATCTAGTTCAGTGGTAAGCTACGAGGCCTGTGTTACCAGGTACCAGACAGTTGATATACTACACATATAATTTTTTTAGATACATACATATTATAAATATGTAAACACCCATATTAGTGGAGTATAAACATTCGTGCTCAACAAATGAATGCCCCCAGCGGGACTCAAACCCGCGACCGCTGGCGCAGAAAGTAGGGTACTATCAACTGAGCCCAACATGTCGACGAATAGTCAATATATATATTAATACCAAAAATTGCAGATTTATCCATTTCTTATTCAGGTTTCACTGACTATCCTATATAAGTATTCTAACGAGACGTAGTCGTACAGGCGTTATTACTTTCGATCCCATATAAACTATGTCAGTTGAACACTAAAAAGAATTTTAATAAAAAAGTAGGTCGTTTGCGGTTTCTATTAAATCATAACGGAGCATATTGAATTTTTTATGAAAGTCCGCACATAATATATAACCTGTATATTCTCAAAGGTCCAGTCGAAAGCTGGAAGCTGGCCAGTGCCAAACACTCTGAAACTATTATAAGTTAAGCTAAATATATTGCTTGCATGCTTTAAAATTTATATTACCTAATTGAATTGCATATTTAATCGTGAGAAATGTTTAACTTACATTAAAATGGCTATATGTTTTTTAACTTCTCATTATATATTTTACTAGCAATTCCCGCGGCTCCACCTGCGCCCAAGGAATGATAGAAAAGTGAAAATTTGGTCTAAAAATAATAAAAATAAATTATCTGGAGAGGGCCACCCCTATCACCTAGGGGAATTAAAAAATAGCCGACCTATTCTCAGACCTACCAAATATACACAAAAAATTTCATGAAAATCGGTCAAGCTGTTTCGGAGGAGTTTGATAACAAACACTGTGACACGAGATTTTTATATATTAGATTAGAATATGTAAATATAAATTTTATTTTAATGTTTTAACATGCCTACTACTAATGTATAAACTATGTAATAAAGTTATTCCGTACTTTCAACACATAATTGAAATTTGGTAATCTATATTTCAATTTTAAAGTAAATTAACTTATTTAAAACTAATAAATTAAAAACTAAAAGTACTTCTGCTAGGCACACATTTTTTATCATCTCCGAGCTTATATCGGCTAATCAAAACCAAACAGATTTAATATTTTATAGATCGATTATTATTAATATTGGTTATATATCGCTACCTATTGAAAAAAGAACCCTATGGAATAGTGATAACAATATATTATTATACTCTAAAAGTTAGGTAAAGAGTAGGAAAAACCCGAAAGAGTTTTAAGATCAAAATAAACAATGAATTCAAAATAAACGGGAACACGTTAATCGAGATTTTATAACAATGTTAGCTTAACAATTTTCGCAGATTTCTATACACTTATATCTGCCTAATGATAATGCCACTAAATTCAGTTTCGTATTACGTTTTATCCTGTGTCACTGGAGTGCACTGTATCAAATGGTCACACATTACGAAAGCCTATACCATTAGCTAAAAGCGATGCTCGCTTAAAATCGTGGCACCAGGTGCGGAACTTTATTATAGGTTTGCATGAATATGAATGAAATATAGCTTTTTTATGAAAAACTTTTGTTATTTAGGTACTTTTGAATGAATTTCGATTTTCATTCGAATTTATGCTTCACTTAAGCATCGCAATACATTCGAATAGTTTAAGACCTATGCGTACTACATATTTAGTATTTAGTTCATAACAAAATAATATTTAAAATAAACGTTCTATTTTTTATAAATCTACGTATTTTTCCTGTTAAATTGTCTACTCGTATATTGAAATAAAAAAATTCTTAAGATTCCTAAAGGTATATGTATCTTTAAGTAATACGAACCTGAATAAGTTATAGAATAGAAGTACAATAATATGATGGAGTAGCACATTTTGTTCTATCGGTGTAAGCTCGAGTGCACCGAATGATCATACATAATTCAAGCCAGTTTTAGTCGGTAGCTAAATGCGGCGGTCATACGACGAACATTATGTCACCAATCGACAGAGGGAAGGTAAGTTTTAAAGTAGAATGCTTTTGTAAAAGCTCAAAAATCAGTAGTGCGAATATTGGAATTTATTAATAATCAAGCAGCGAATTTGATGACATTTCATATCAATAAACTAAATAGATGTTTTGAACTAATGTTTAGTTTCCACATTGTTTTAAAATAATAATATTATGTAAAGTTCAATTATACAATCTTTTTTTAGTGAACGAAACATTTAAACTTCTAGAACCTATTTTTAGCGATTTAGGTTGTCAATGAGTGAATAAATAAATGAATTTAAGATTAGTGTTATTTATAGACATAATATATAATATAGATATACGAGTATTGAACACAAGATATCTCCTGAAATAAAATGGCCTTTGCTCATGTTTTAAATGTGACGCCGCGGTGAGAAAAATTAAAGAAAAATGAGAAAATAAAAAATATAATACAAAAATAAACGAAACATTGCTTTGTATAAATAATAATTAAAAATTATTTGGGTGTAAATGTTCTTACTTGTAATTTTTTAATACTCGGAAGTTGTTGCGAAATATTACTTTAAAATTTATTCTTAAATTGAAGTTCCTTTGAAAGCCTTTTAATTAGTCAAAAGTAAAAAAAGTAACGAAATTACATCTTAATTAATAAGTATATTGATAAATAAGCATAATTCAACTTTTAGATAACAACAAATCTAATTAGAGAATTAAGAAACTTCTACTTTTTGAAGTCGGAAGATTCTAAGGGACAACTTTTCTATTTTAAAATATTATAAATGTTAATATCAGGTTAATCATATCTATCTAAATAAAGACAATAATTTATTAAAAAAAACTAAGGCAAAGGTGGAGGAGAGTTAAGCAAAAAACTTATGGAAATAGTTATTATTATAAATACAGAGGCCGAATTCATAGTACTTAGAAATTTAGAAAGATTTTAATAGAATTTGGTAAGATGATAACTGGTTTTTCAAAAAATGGGATACAATTTTACTGCTAGAAAAAAAGTTACACCTGTGAAAAATCTATAGGAAACGTTTAAACATACCTGCTTATTGGAAAGACCCCAAGCGTAGCGAGGATCAGTCGCAATATAATTTAATATTTACGTAAAATAGGTCACCTAATAAAATCAATGGACTCAGGACTACAACTTGATGGGAGGATTAGAAGGTCTTTGGAAATAAGCACAGATAGATCCCCAATGAATGAATATTTATAGCAAGTGTCGAAGGAATCGATTACCATTAGCAGCGACTCTGCGCTCTACAGCTTTGTTGCCATTTAACGTCGTTGATGAACTAATTATTCTTGAAAAACTATTTACATGCATCGTGACTTTAGCCGTAATTAAACAGTTTAACAACTTTCCAGTACTCATCAAGAATTTCTATATTATAAAGTATAGCTTAAACATTTTTTTCCTTTCTTTTATCCACCTGCAATTAGTCCTTGGACAATAAACAGATCTGTGGTAGATTATTCATAATATAGTAAAATTCGATTTAAGTGAAATCATCAATGTCCATTATACATTTTTGTGTAATATTATTAAAATAAATAAAATCAGTGTTATTGATACAGAAGCCCGATCCATAGATTTAAGAATTATTGTCTTTGACCGCATTACGTTAAAACCACTGGACATTTTGATGAAATTTGATATGATTATAGCTTATGATATCCGGGTTAACATAAAGAATCCTTATTACTGAGAGAATATCTCATTTCTGAGCAATCTTTACGAATGATTATAACCTCCTATCCATATCCAGGGACTACTAGTAGGTACTAGGGTCGGACCCGAGCGGAGATATTTGATATAATTAATTACCATAAAATTCAAGATAAAATATACGTATTATAAAATGACTTAGTACCTAAATATAGCCGTTTGCAAAAGCTAATATAATAAATTAATTATTTTGTAAACTTTCAAAATGAGTATATCATAAATTCATCACAAGAAAACAATTGTGTTGTATTTTTGTAAGACGGCCATTTATTAAATTTAGATTTGAAGGGAGTAAAAGTTTGATAACAGAAGAGTGCGCTTCCGACGTCCGAAATAGAATTTGTTTTGAAGTGGATGAAGTAAACAGGTTTTTAAAGAATTATTTAATGGTTGCGGGATGGGATTACGGATACCCGGTAATTTATTTTGTATAATAGCCCTAAAATAAAGTGAAATATCTCTGGAGGAATCGAAATCAGGTGTTACTTTATCTTTCTCGTTTGTGAATAAAACATTATCTTCTGTAATGTCAGAAGACGTATTCAAATGACTGAGACTGTTTTATGTATGATTGATCTGAGTACTGTGAATAACTTGTACTTTTTAAATTACGTTTACGCGTTTCGATGTTCTAAGTGAATGGTCAAGTTCGGGTAAAGTATTTAGTTTATAGTCGTTGATAATACGTTCTGTACCTTTTAATATTTTTTTTCATTTTTTACTCTTAACTGAATAGAGGTATACTGATAGGTATATATACTGGTATCTACAATCAAAAAATAGTACATACTTATGTACATTGTATATAGATAATGTGTAATCATCCCGAGTCTCGCACCTCCAATATTATCATATCCGAATAATTCGAAAACATCGTAGGAAAAACTACATGTATGAATAAAGCAAGTTTTCAAAAGACATGCGAAGTCCACATTTACCTAAGAATATAACGAAGTTAAGCACCAAGAAGGGAGGATACTAGATTTAGTATAGTAAAGTTATATAAAAATTAATGTTTAGTCTATTAATAATATCGCTGATGTAACCATAGTTCGTATTTTCATATATTTTTCAACTGAGTAAAATCGGGAGGACTATTTGTCTGAACTGTCGAAACTGTACCATAAATGGGCTTGACTGAATTCTATGGTTTATTTCTAGGGAAATACAATTTGAACGGATTGCATACGAGTAGTGGATTGGATCGTTTTTAGAAGTTTTTGAATATTTCGAAATAGATTTAAAAGCTTCTCCAGCATTGGCCATACGCGTCATTTCCTTTATTTATCCATCCTAATGAAATAAGCAAATCGATTCTATACATAGGTTGGTGAAGAAATAGTTATGTGTGAAAAGACTTGAATTCTAGCGAGTCTGGAACATAAATTGAACTGTAGTCAAATTAAACTTAAAATAAGATACAGCTTGTTTTTTTTCTAAGAATTGTTGCCGTATAAAATTATAATTAATTTAATTAATTGTTCTTAATAGTTAATGTCAATACACCTTACATACTTCATTTGCATTAAAATATATTATTGAAATTGATTAACAATAATTGTTGTGGATAGAAAAAAATATAATTGTATCGAGCTTCCTCTTTGAAGTCTTCAAGAATAAGAATTCTATAAAACTTGTATAAATACTAAAAATGAGCTTTTTGCGTAATCTTGATAAACTACGTAGGATAAACATAAACGCTTCTAATACCGAAATCGTGCTCAATAAGCGTTTCTAAGAATTTGCGTTTTCATAGATTAGATGAGTATGATCAAAGCTTTACAAAGCTGAACAAGGAATTTATATTAAATATATGAAATTAACTGCTATTATCTATAATATTATTTATGGATATTTATTGTGAAAGCGGACAGATTCAGGGATTATTAATAACATAATCAACCCCCCAATTTGATTTTCACCACATTTCTAACTAGAAGTTCGCTGCAACAAATGCACAGACCTACAAAAGATGTTATAGATTGTGTTTTTCTGATATGTACCGCATATACTTTCAAATGCATTTAGTAAAAATGTTATTGACATAGCAGTTTTTCTATATATATAGTAAAATAAATTAATGTCTTACAAAGTCATTGAAATATCTACATGCAATAGTAATCGTGGAAAAACTGTTATTTTAAGATGTTATTCTTGATTATTTCATAGCGTACAAACTGGCGAACTCAAATATATTGGAGCTATAAATTAAACGGCGTCGAACATCGTAAACGAGTGCCTTACGAACACTGCCAAATTGTCGGAGTAACTCGAGCTGATGCGTTCAACTCAAATACTCTTGATAATAAAATAAAAGTACCTACTAGTAAGAGTAGTAGTATTTGTTGGTACTGTAAACATCTATTATTATTATATAAAGTTATTAACATAAATTCAAATGTAGCACTCATCACATTATCTATTAGTATTTTGTGTCAAACAACGTAACAAGATTGAAAAAAAAACTTAACTATAGGCATATTTGTTAACTTAAGAAAATTATATATACTTTGTAGAACTAGGTACGTTTAAACGGTTAGTAAAGATTGCTCAGAGATGTAATACTTTCCCGCAGTAAAATGTAATGTATTGATCCGGATAACTAACTAGTAACTATCATCATACTGTCTGAGTCTGTCAAGTAATTTTCTTGAAAATTAGGCCTCTGTATAGCCAATGTTGACTTAATGAATATTTAAGTAAGTTTTTTACTAAAAATATTTATTGTACTGTTTCGACATAGTATTTTCTTATTTGTATAGGTGATATAGATCCTTGATAGTTTTTTATTGCACTTACTTATTCCATTAAAATTTCAGCCTCTTACACAAAGTTTACTTTAACTAAAACTGAAACTTACTTCATCACACAAGCTTTTCCATCATGGAAGCGTTAAAAATTCTATTAAGCCCGTATCTCATACATAGTCACTTAAGTTGCAAGGATGCCGACAGAATTAGAATTTCTCGAGAGTTAACTGGAAATCCTGATTCGTAATATAGATGAGATTGAAGATTAGAATTCCAGTATCATCTTTGATGTGTGCACATTACTTGTAGCGTGACTTGCTGCAAACCCGTAAGTTATTTCAAAGCAAGATTTTAATGTAGAAAGTGAACAAATATTTTTTTGTATAAATATAGTCCTAATTTTGTTAGACCGATTAAAAATGTTGCTCCTAATCAATACTAAATTCGTGACTCTGGATAGCCTTTAGAACTTAGCATATTTTTCAGTGTACCCCAAAAGTATAAGTACTATGGAGATTTTCGCTTTATCGTAAGATTTTTGTTGTTCATGTTTTATTAAGATAAACAATTTCTGCAATTTCATGCAGTTTTAGCAAGGTCGTAAGAAACGTTATGAACGCAAACATTTCTCGAACGAAAATAAAAATTAAATTGAATTTTAAATAAACTTGCTCTTCTCGGATTTGTCCCTCCTTAAGTTTTAAAGATCAGCGTTGATTGTTAGTGTGATCAGAAATATTTTCCCGCAGTGAAAAGTATCCTTTATGTTACTACGAATAACCAGCTATCCTCAACCAAATTTTATCCAAATCTGTCCAGTAGTTTTTAACAAGACAATAATTCTAAAAACTGTGATTCCGTTTCAAAATTGATAATAAAGACTATTGCAGTGACATTTGCCAAATAATAATTACAATTTATGTACAGATTGGACTGAGTTAGAATTTTAGTATATGCTTAAGTAGAATTAATTTAACTTCAACTCATCTCAGCTTTATTTTACACATTTGACTTAATGCTACCTATAAAGTAGTTACTTTACATTTTTACTGCTTATGTTATATTTACTACCTGGCTTTTAAGCCTTATTTTAACAACCGCTCCTGACTTTATTCCCAAGTATCTTAGAAAGAACCATTTAAGGACTATCACTTTTTACATCAGATGATTTCTTTTAGTAATATATATACCTTTATAGGTCGTATGAGCCGAAATGCGCACGGACGCTTTTTGCTAGCAGTTACAGTTATGATCGTAATAGCGTCATATTTCATTCTGTATGCGGAATAAGGACATGTGGCTTTTATTTGTATTTTACGTAGTTTTTTGGTCAGAAGTATTTATTTTTCTTTAAAAAAAAGTTGATTTTTCGACTAGCAAACCCGTCCTGCTTCGCTGGGCGTAAGTTAAAATAATGAAACGGTTTAATTTTTTTTAACAAAATAGGAGTAGCCTAAGTTACTCCTAATAACATTAGCTCTTGCAAGTAAAAGTCCCGTCAAAATCGGTCTAGCCGTTTCAGAGATTAGCCGGAACAAACTGATATGCACATAGACAAAAATTTGTATCGGTATACCTTCATATGAATTTAAATTTGTGAAAAGCTGTTAAATTGAAAATAGGTAAAAATAGACACTTTTATTTATATGTACTGATAAGAAAGAAAAGCAAATAAGAATGTTTACAACTTAAGTGGAACACACCATTAGTAAAAAAACATTTCAGCACTTTTAACCTGGGAAAACTATTATTTTTCTCGTAACACTTTTTTATTACGGCTTTTATAGGCGTTATAGTAAGATTCGAGCCATACGTAGTTAAAGGTGGCTACACCTACAAGGTTTGTATGAGTAGTTATATTTTTTGCTTACGTTGCCCTACTTGAAAATATGTTTAGTTCGATTTTCTCCACGGCTTTAAATTTAAGGTTTTTTGTTTATTTTAATGTGAAAAAAATAAATCTTCAATTTAAAGCTGTGATGAAAATCGAAAAATCAAAGTGTTATACGAGTATATGCTGAAAATTTAAAATAATACTTTTTAAAACTATTACTGTGAAGTTTTTTTTTGTCTACTTAAAATAATGACTCTTTAATGTTTTAACGATGTTATTATTTGTTATGCTTAGTTTAAGTAAATATTGGTTTAAGAACACCAGCTTTAATGTACATTTATTTATTTACTACATTAATACTCGTAGAAACAAAGAAGTGTCAATGGGTGACTTTTTCGCGCTATTTAAGC
Organism: Boloria euphrosyne; assembly: GCA_951802675.2. NCBI lineage: Eukaryota > Metazoa > Arthropoda > Insecta > Lepidoptera > Nymphalidae > Boloria > Boloria euphrosyne. Next base: position 5,246,683 of record OX637886.1, read on the forward strand.
TTGATAGTACTAGACCAGAACTTATGCAAAAAAACACATATTTTTTTCATCAATTTATTGTTGTACCATGTCATTGTTTACCACTAGTTGAATTATTAAATTAAAAGTAACTCAGGTGAAGCGTAAACAACAAAATGTTAGCGTAAAAAATAAGATTTGATCTTTTTGACCTAGCACTTTCACAGCCTACACAATATGCGGAACGTTTTGTCGCCTCGAAGTGTACTCGTACCTTTGAATGTGAAAGGGTAGGCAATTGCAAGCTTTCTGTCGTGTAGACCCTTTGCTCCTTTCATAAAAACCTGCGTTGAACAAGTTATTTCATGCGTTTTCAATGCGCATACCGAAAGAGAGTCGGCTGAATATGTACTTAGCTACATTTTCGTAGCTGTTTTATTCAGAAATCTAAATGTAATACTATAATAATACCAAATAAATATAAATAAAACCAATAAATAGAATGTATATAAGATATTTAAATGAATAATAATTTAACCTTCTAAAACTAACTCTATGTTGGAATATTTTAAAATATAACAATAATTTTTACAAATTCTAAATCAAAATTTTTCATAACACAGGTTGTAAACCAGTGCTTTGAAATGCTGTTATGTGCAGGTGTTAACTTGTTTAAGTTCTATTTTTAAGAACTATAAAAAATAATAAAAATATGGAAGCACGTACTTACTCTCGACGATAAGAAATACTTAATAAAGTCTAGGTAAATAAAAAAAATATAAGCTCAGGTTATTTTTCACCCATATCTAGAGACTTCGAAAAAATTTTAATTAAAGTTAGGGGCTTAAAAAGAATTTTGTTTATAATCCAGTTAACAACTCCAGCTTACAACTTTTTTTATTTTGCACTTGAAGTGTCTTACTCGTATAAACTAACTTTGTACATTTATAAGTACTTAATCTTGTTATTTTTCTAGTTATTTCATAGCAGTTTATTCTAGTTATATTATAACGAAATTGTTATGTTATAACGTTATGTTATAACGAAATTGTTTTACGTGAGAACAATGATAGTGCGACTAAATAATGTATGTTTAAACACATCTTAAATACTACATCCAATACTAGATAAATTTTAGATAGTTTGTCTGCCTTTTTATCTGTTTGATTAGAATTCAGTACGATGAAGATAGTAAATTAACTATGGGTCAATATATAGCATACTTCTTATCCTGGGAAAATATCTCATCTCTGAGAAATATATGGTAACCGTTAAAATGTGGTATGTAAAGGTACGAGTAAATATATAAATTAAAAACTCGCCATTTAAATGAACCCTTCTCTTTAAGCAAAAAACTTAAAGTAAAGATTAAGTTAAAGTACCTACTTACTACTTAGTGAAATTGATACTAAACGTCGATCTTAAAACGTAAGGTCGATGTAAGCGCTCTCAGGACTTCAATAACCCTGACTAAACTCTATCATATTTAACCAACGATAACTTAAGGTTTACACAGATTACCTTGTTTATGACCTGCTATCAAACATGACTGTAGCTTGTCTGATGTTAAACTTTTACGATCTCATCCTATTATATGATATACGTATATACGTATGAGAAAATGCGTACCTAATAGAACAACAGTCCTACATATGTAGTAGAAAATTGAATAACGTTTAATTAGAAGTATAATCGTGACTTATGATACATAGTTTTTTCTTCTGTATTCTCTTTCGAATAGCTCCTTTTAAAGTTTATATTTTGTATTAAACATTGTTTTCAGTTCCAAAAACATACAAGTTGAAAGTATTATTTCTAGGGTCCTAGAAGAAATACATTTCAGAATAGGTACTCTAAATAATTCACATTACACTAAAGAACCATTTTTAAAATTTACACATACTTATATTATGTAGAATTAATGAGAAAATTCATTAATAAAGTAGCAAAGTAAAGGTTTTAAACACCGTCCGTTGTACGATGTCAACTACAAACATGTCGACTTAATTTATGCGAACCTTAAAAGTTTTTCATAGTATTTCGCAGTATGTTAATTTTGGCATTAGTTACACAAAATCTGCGAACTGTTTGATTTAGTCAGGAAAGTATAAGTTTGGACTTAATATAAATCTTAATTATAATTAAAACAGAACCACCTTTAATATAAAGTTTTTTGATATGCTCAAGGTATAACAATTATTAAGTAATTGGATTTTAAATTATAATAATTCATCAAACTTGAAGTTTTGAATGGATAATAATTTGAATTTCTACTTTATATTTCTTAGATAAAATGAAGGCAATGTGACTATATTTTAACTGTTATATTTCAAAAACAGCATTTAAAACAAATAAATCAAAGTGCAGAAAAGTAAAGTTGGTATGATGATTGCGAGATGGTCGCTCAATTACAATTTCCGGTTAATAGTTACACTGGACTATTTAATATCAGGGCTATTCTTTATGTAGTTTACTCGTTAGGGTAACAAAATGGCATACGAGAATGCGAATTTAATTAATAATATTAAATTAAAACTTTGAAAATAGGATGTCAAATGGTCAGAAAATTGGTTATATAAGTAAAAAAAAACTATAGTAAATATTTAAGAACTCGTAAAAATATGATCTAAATTATTAAACAAAGGATTGATATATAAAATAAATAAAAATTATTACAAATGGTGTTTTTATACAATCATAATATTGATTCTGGGCAAGTGTTGCGTCGCGTACGTATAAGTTTGTAAGGCGAGTTTTGTCATACTTGTTTTACGGATGTGCGCTTATCCAATTATAAAGGCACAAGGACGAGAAGACTCCTGTGGAGTGAAATCTTGCGTACCTTTTATGGAAATAATATTTTATTAAATTCATTTAGCTTGCACGATAAACAATTTTTTATAGATGCATACATTAGCATAAGCTACATATGCCAATAAATTGCCTTTTTCTGTAAAATGAATACTATGATATATTAGACTGGTCTACGGTTATTTTTAACTAGATGCTGTACTACAAACTAAGATGAATCATTTTTATTTATTCCATGTGTTATAGTAACATTTAAACTAACCAATGTTTTAATAAAACCCAGTAGTGTATATTTCATTACAACGTTTAAAAAGCATTAAGTAAAGTTCAAACGATAAACAAGTGAGAAGCCACGATATTTCATTCAGACCCGTGTTTTGTAGGGAAGTTTAGTAGAACTAAATTTACTGTATTTGACGCTTTAAATCTACCTTTCTCGAAAACTTTCGTAATTAACAGCGTCCAACAGAATATTTACAACTTTGCTTTCCTGTTACTATGTATTGTATACTTTACGTTCGCGTTGACCACAACATAAATATAAAATAATTTTATATATTTTTTTCGAAATGCTAGGCATTTTGATGAGTAAATTTTTATTATAATACCAAAGAATCATAAACGAAATTGTTGTCTTGCTGATTTTAATGGATAATAATTTAGAACATAAAATGTATTAACTGAATGCAAATATTTCAATTTAAAGCTGCAGCTGCAATCTTGCTAGAAAGCCATGAGATCGTACAAGTCATTTAATTTAAATTTTAAATTACTAGGGAATAAATTCTAAAACCCAGATAAATTTCATGGGTGCACCATGCATATATCTTAAATACGAGTTGAAAGCGTGAATTAGCATATGCTAACATCCATTCGGCTTGCTCTAATGCCTCGACTGCTTCACACTAAAGCTTCGGTATCACACATTTTAGTCTTAATTGTTATTATTGTAATTTAACTGATTTGCGTTATATTACCTACAAGTTACGAGACTAAAACACTTCTAGATGAAAGTCTCGGTCGAAATCTAGACACTTCTTATTAGGTTACTGATTTAGCGCGAGCGTAGCCGCGGATTCCAATAAGTAGTTAAAATAAATAACATTTCGTAAATAAAAGTAGACTATGTTACTCCTTACAACATTAGCTATCTGTAAGTAAAAGTTCCGTTAAAATCGGCGGTCCATCCGTTTCAGAGATTAGCCGGAACAAACAGACAGACAGACAAAAATTTTAAAAATTAATTTTGTGTTACCGGATATACTTTCATAGGCATTTAGTGAAAAGCTGTTAATTTGAAATTAAAAACAGACACTTTTAAAAATATTTGCTAAAGTACTATTATAATATCGTTTGCAATAATAATCTTAAATGGAGGAAATGTGGATGTACTTTTATTTAGCGTTATAATTATCAAGGGCGTTCTAACAACATAAATTACTGAGAATTGAGTTTAATTTGTCACTCACGTTGAGTCTAGGTGCTAATTATAGGAATGCAAACGAAAATGTCATCAGATCGCACATTGCAGATAATTGGCGTTGACCACACCACGTTGACCATTTATAAATAGGTAGTAGGTATGTAATATGATGAATTTTGTATAGTAATTTATATGTAATATTTATTTTAATTTAAGTTTAAATGATTTTTGTAAGGTCCTTAGCTATCGTATCGTACAAGGACCTATGTTATACTTTAATGGTGCAATTTGAAAATATTTTTGTAAAATATTTAATATTTAACTATTGTTATATTATATAAGATACTATATACCTACTATATGTATGGATGTTTCACTTGTTTGGTTATAATATTATGCAGATTGTGAAGATGAACAATTAATTTAGCACCAAAAAGATATCATAATTAATTTTATTTATCGTAATTAGGCAGTGAAGCGCTCGCTTAGATATCCGAGTGATGCGTTTTCAAATTCGGGTCTCGCACCTCTGATATTTTCATGTGCGAATCATTTCTATCATGATTACCACTTGTCTTACGAGGAAGGAAACATAGTTACGAAACCTGCATGTCTAAAAGAACCTAGCGAGTTTTTAAAAGACATGTGAAGTGCACCAACCCACGCTTGGCTAGCGTGGTTTACGATACGCTACGCCTGATCCCATCGTATTGAGGGACGCCCAGCAGTTGGACGTTAAAAAGGGGTTAATACAAGTACATTAATATATATATTCATTGAACGCACCTCAATATTACTAGTTAGTTCCTTTATACATTTTTAAGCCACTGTGTTATATGTGTTATAGTTTAACTAAGGAAATTCAAACTATAATAACCGTACTAAAAGAGTATTATGAAAATGAAAATCTGGCGCCTTTGCGAGACCGTTATGTGCTAACTTTGTTATCGCGTCGCCAACAAATTTACACAACAGTCTTCATTTGGTCGGTTCACTGATCTTTGTATAGCCTCAAATTTTGCTTTAAGGTATCATTGAACTTTTTTGTACTTTAGATTAAAAAACTTTTAAAGTTAATAAAGCGCATAGTTTTTAGAAATTACGAATAAAGTTTTTTGTACGAAAGGGTTGTGAAGTTTTAAAAGAAATGTAGAAGAAATATTAAAGAAGGACGGTCTAGCTAATATCGAAAGTTTTATTACTAGGTACAAATAATAACTTGTCAAAAACACTTTTTTAATGTTATTGTATAGCTGTATAAGTATACAATAAAAGTATCCTTTGCTTTGTAACGTAGGTACATATATCGCTTAAAATTAAGAAATCGGAAATTCAGTATCTTATGTGGGATTAAGGCCAGTAGCCATCTGCACTCATGTTACGTAAAGATTGAACATCCTAAGTGCAAACACTTGTGCTACTTATATTATGTGAAACGTTATAGATTCTGAGCCTACAAAAAACTGGTAACACATAAAAGGGAATATTCGGTACTTGAAATTATGTGGTCGTGAAGAAAATATTAATATTGGTTAGGCAAATTTCAAGGCAGTTGTAACCCAGCGGTAACCCGCTCACTTGTATAACCGAGTGAAGTGGGTTAAAATCCGAGTCTCGCACCTCTGATATTTTCATGTGCGAATCATTTTCTATCATGATTACACTTGTCTTACGATGAAGGAAAACATCGTGAGGAAACTTGCATATCTGAGAAAAACCTAGCAAGTTTTCGAAAGACATGTGTCAGACAAGTCCGCCAACACGCACTGGGCCATCGCGGTGGTCTAGGGCCTGATCCTCCTTGTACTAAAGGAGGCCCGTGCCCAGCAGTGGGACGTTTAAAAGGGCTAAAGATGAAGGCAAATTTAGGACTTATTTTTATATAAAAAGAAAAACAGATAATTCAAAATATTAATAATACATTATTATATTACAATAACATGAAGTAGACAAAAGTCCTAAGTAGTCCTAATCACGAAATACTCCATCTATCACCATCCGCTGACAATTTAGTCTCTACCACGCTATGAAAACTGTTTCTATGGCTAATACAAACGTTCACGAATGGAGGATTTCATTATTGTTCGAGCAAGATTGATAAGTGTACAAAAGTATGAATCATATTCTATAAGTCACTTGTTCTAGCTTTGTAATAGCTAATAATTTTTGCGTCCTTCAACAGACGAAACATTTCTGGCAATTGATAAGGTACAACGGAAATTACATGTATAATAACTTTAGGTAAACAATAAATAAGATTTGGTTAAGTGATTTTCTTTTCCAGCCTTTTTATTAGTAAGTAAATATTGAAAACAAGTTATACACTGTATACAATTCTTCTTTCTATGAAAGTAATAAGGGCGAATAAATAAACTCTTTCGTCTCTATTATCATTGGATAATAAGTGGAAAACGTGATAAGGAGACAACAAACTTAATTACACATTAGTTTATTGTACTAAAATATTCTATTCACTGGGAAATCCATACCTAGTCATAGTTAGGTTCCCAGAATGAGCTGTCGGCAGCACAACGTGTTACTAAATGATCGCCGTTCAGGCGTGGAGGCGAATATTTTACTAACATGTCTACAGTAGCCGATCAATATGGATTGCTTGCTATCGGTGAAAATTCTTTCAAGAGACTTGTATCATTTTCTTAAATAACTGTTAGCTTCCACAATATTGCATTATTTTTGTATAAAGTGAAAAGTCATTAGTAACAACGTTATTTAAATGAAATTAGATGAGATGTAAGTAGTTCTACGTAGTAACTATAGCACACTTCTAATAGGAATATTTATATAAAATAAATCATAAATTATGTAACGACGGAACATATATATATACATTATATATACGTATTTGTTCGTTTGTACCGTATGAATCCCTAAACCATCAGTCTAATTGCTACAAAGGCTACTGACATAGTTTCAAGATTCGGACTAAAGTTGCGTTTTGTTATAAGGATATCTTCGGAGTATAAAAGTTTTTTATTGTCTCTCCCTCCGTAGAGAAGTTTTATACAAGTTTCGTACCACCGAGAATACGTCACAAGTAGTCATAATAACTATGTTGAACGTATTTTTGTTAATATTATCTGTTATACTTTTTAGAATACAAAGGAAAAAATCATGGCTTGTATTTTTTTGTTTTTTTTTCAGTATACGAGTACGTGTGTAAGCAGAACCTGTATAGCATATTGTGGAAACGATTGACGTATTTCAATTTTGTTTGCACAGTTCTTTTCTGGCTTAAAATATTTCTTTCTAAATGGTATAACATTCAATATGTGAACGATGTAAATTAAAGCCATGAATAAATGATTATTTTATTTGAAAAATATTCATAACTTTTCTTCATAAAGAAATTCTATTTATGGTATTATTGTCATATAACTGAAGAGCGATTAGATTACATATTTTTCTCATCAATTGTGATTTATGACATACGTTATTATTCTGTGAGCTACATGCAAATTCACTAGTTTCTCACTTATCAACTAGATTAATACATCACTTGTTAGCATTGCACGGTTACTAAATTATGATGCAAACATCACTGCTTTATCGTGTACGCCAATATTTAACTAACCTATCCACGGATCCTCGCCTAACATATTCTGACATTTCAATCAGGTCGCTGGACCATGTCATGTCTTTCTTTGCTTAGAATGTTTGTTTTACCTTAATACTTGAATGTTTGAGCATAGCAAAATTTTAATATTTTTTCTTGAACGATAAAACATTATAATTACTTTGTGCCTGTTTTAAAGAACACTTTTATATTATTCTAATTTTGCGTAAGAATAATTCCGTCTAGTAGTATTTCATTCCTTAATTACTCGATTACAATTCCTATTATTAATATTACGAGAAGCATTTATAAAATGAATTTGAAAATAAAATTTTAATAGCACTTAAGTGTCTTCTGAACAGTGCAAAGGTAATGGAAAGATAATGGCGAGAGTTCTTCCCCCCATACCATTATTTATCGATACGGAAACAGTGGTATTGAATATTAAAAAGACATTAACGTTACAATGCACTGAAAAATGAAGCTCGGAGGTTAATTAAAACTGTAGGGCACTCAATCGAGAACTACAATAAAGCTAAAACTCACGGCGAGTTATTGCTGCTCTATTGTTATTCTTGTCTCTTGTATTTTGTTATTATTGCCTATTCACTTTTGCTCTTCGTATTGGCATTCGAAAAGATCGTGACCTACTGCGTCTACAATTTATTGATTTATTTTTATTGTTGATATGCAAATTGATGGATTTGCGTGGTTCAATTGCCTTCAATTAGTTTTGATATCACGATTAATTATTGTATAGTAAATTATTGATAAATGAATATGCCAGTTTAATTAAATTGAGCTGTTTAATGTAAGTCTACAGTGACAAGACTGTAAGAATTGTGTAAGAGATGCATCGGTACTTATAAATAAAATTGAAGTGTCCGTTTTTAATTTCAAATTTACAGCTTTCCATTAAATGCATATGAAAGTATTTACGGTATTTACATAAAAAAAACAATTTTAAAAATTTTTGTCTGTCTATCTGCTTGTTGCGGCTAATCTCGGCTGGACCGATTTTGACGGGACGTCACTCGCAGATAATCTAATATTATAAGAAGAAATTTAAGCTACTTTTACTTTATTAGAAAATTTTAAAAACCGTTTATTTTAATTTAGGCCCACCGAAACGGACCTGGTTTGCTATTCTAAAATAAAGTGTATCAGATCGCCGCCACGCTGTCTGCCGTTCGGCGCGAGCGAGACGGAGTGGGTGGTGAGGTGGTCGTGGTGGCAAGTTGAAGTAGCATTGCCGTAAAAGCTTCGCCTTTTACAATAGCGCACGTTTTCACTACATTGCGTTTGCTCGGATCTTATTCCCAATGAATTTCAGTTACCGTAGAAATCATTTCAACACCGGCCCGAAGTCTGCAACGATAAGGTATCTATCTGCGAACGTCGATAGAAGTAAAAGGCTTTTTGTGCTTCCCATTTCTATAAATACTGTAATATGAATCGCAACGGAAGAGAACTATTATATTTTATAGTGATACTCGTACCTTCCACGAATGGAAGCTATACAGGTAAGTTTGTATTAAAATGTCAGATGTTTTTGTATTTGTTTTATATTCTATATTTATTATATATATAATATAAAGCTATTATATTCTTTTTATTATTTGAAAGCTTAGAAGTTTAAAATTAATAGTACTATTGTTTAATATTGGTATTATATACTCGTATTGAAGACCATAATATATACTCGTATTGAAGACCATAATATATAAATAATTTTTGAAGTTGCCTAAAGTAAATAATCTTTGCTGTGCTATCCTATTAGTGAAGACAAAAGATCTGGATCAAAAGACAGGTATATGCCCCAAATTCAAGGGTCGTAGCCTGTGCAATTCATATTGCAGGACGGCATTGTTTACTCTACCCGTGTCGCTTTGACTACCATCTATTTTCACTTATTAAAACTCGCCTCTATATAGTTTCCGCTATCTTTTGTTATGAATAGAACAACTTCACTATAACACATTTAATATGCATTCTATATAATAGACAAGCGATTACGCTCGCTGTGCCGTTCATCCCTAGGTACTCCCTGCTAAATTTTAAGCTTGCACAAAAGATTTAAGCACAAAAAATGAAGGAGTTTCGTACAAAATTGCGAGAGCCCTTAGATCTCCTTCATCCGGCCCTGTCGCAAAATCCGTTCTTAGAGGACGTCTACTAACTACAAACAACCTCCCTGTAAATTCTATCTTTATGCGTTAAGTGATTTTCGATATTTCGTGATGAGTCAATGACCTTTCACTTTTATATATTTAGATTACTGATATCATTCTTGAAGCAAAATCAAAAGAAATTGGTTTTTAATTACAAAACATGATTTGTGATGATCATGATAAATAATATTCTAAACTTGGAAAGACATAATTACTTTTTAACTTAATTCAGTGTACTTCCACCGATCGTAGGACCTTAAAAGTTATGATACCCTTACCGGGGAAATGTTTAAATGAATTTTCTATGGCACTCTTGGTATATTACAATATTAATTAAGAAAAGAATACGGAAAAATAATTCCGAATTAAGTTAAGTGGAAATAGTAATATTTTTTCAGTAACTCTTATTTTTGTAAGAAGAGAGTAATTGTGTGTGTTTATTTGTATTTAAGTGTTAATGACTGAAACTACTAAACCGACTCTATAAGGGTTTTCTGTAATAAAAAACTCTACTATCCCTAAGTTTTAAATGCGAACGTGGTATGTGATCACAATAATTTTATATTTATACGCTTGCAATATATTTTTCATAAAAAAACGTAGCATGAACGAATAAGATCCATTACAAGCGGAGGTCATCTCGCCGTTGTCATGGCAACGCTCTGCGTTCCCCTCGCACTATGAGGCGTGAAATGTAGAGTTATTTTGCTCTTCATGCAATTGTGACCCTTATTATAATGAGGATTTATATGGGTATATAGGGGAAAATGAGTTTCATGGATTGCTACCGTATAACCCATGGACCAGCCGGATTTAATAAAATCTATGGTAGACATAATTTTTATTGTGCAGTTTCATTTGTACCTATTTTTCTTGAATTAAGTACAATAATTCTTTATCTAGGATGCAACTAGTGAGTTACCTGGGTATTATTGTATTGGAGTACACATAACCTATAAAAGTTCTTCTTATGTATAGTTTTATACGAAAGCATGGCAAGGAAAAGAATGACCAAGACGCATATGATTTTATTTAAATGTGAAGTAGAAAGGTAATTATGTTTTAAAGTACGTCAAAATATGTTTTATTTGAACGCCTAAATATTTGAATATCAAACATATTAGTATTTCATATTTGCTTTGTAAATTAATAACAATAGCATTTACCCCCTAAACGGTTGCTAAGGAAAAAACCTTCAGAACACGATGGAGTTTCTTTTTTTTACTAATTCTTCTGTATTCGACTTCCTACCGAAGCAAAAGTGATGTGAAAAAGAAATCGTTTAATTAATTTTATAACATAAATTCATACATTTTTGCTAATTTAAAATGATTTTAATAACCACTAAAACTACTAAAATAAATGTTGTACTAGTTATATTTGTTTAGTTTTAAAATACAGATTATAAAAATACACTCTGTTTTGAAGTGAAAAAGTGTAAGGGTATTTAGGATTGAATAAATCTTTGATTCCTAGAGGTAATCTTAAAAGCAAAACTCAGTATACTTTAACGATAGATCTCATAATCTTTTTTTCTGTCGCATTATCCACTCACGACCTTTCTGGCTTAAGCTTTGATTAACTCAATCTCCTTAGTTAATGTTTATTTCCAAATGCATTTAGCGTGTACTATTCGTAACTCTTGGTGAAAAATTTACTTCACTATAACATGCCTTTGAAGTGATTGTACATATTGCTTCTGTACCCTTAGGTATAATAAAAAAATATAGTTAGTATGAGAGACATGATTTCGAAGTTCTAAATCTCTATTAGAATTTCCTTCATCACAAAATATTTAACTTAACTGAGTGATACCGTAAATAAAGAAAAATATTTTTTGTTCATTCATTACTTACTGCTATGGACAGAATCAATCGATTCGTGAGAATATCAACCTGTTAGTGCCTTATTGTGTGACAGAAAGGTGTATAATATTACCAAGGACACATTGTTTCGCTCAGTATACGTACGAGTATAGTAGATCATTATCATATTTTGGGAGAAGGAGGAACGAAACATATACACGTGTCGTGTCACAGTGTATGTTTTGCACATTTATTAGTAATAGTATTCTGGATATAAGTCAAAGTGCGTGGATCGTTTAAATCATTTTCAATTAGGACAAGTGACACACTAAAAGGATTCGTGTCTTAAAAACAGTATGAATGTTCTAAATGTAGCTGCAAAAAGTTGAACTCTAAGTAGTACGATTACGGTCAGGTCGCGCCTTACCCGCCGGCGCACTACGAGAGCTGGTGTGAACCCTCTTAACATCTTTTCATGTCTTTCAGAAAACATTACGCCCCTAATGGCCAGCTCTTACCTGTCTCCTGGATTGGTTGACAGTCGTAAAGTATTAGCTTTTTGTGAATTTTAACTCCATAGTTATGATTTGTTCACTTATATTTTTATATTGCTTTTAATATACTTAAAAGGTTTTTAGACAAGATGCTTTATCCCAAAAGGCTACTATCTAGATCTTTTTCTTTTGAATTCTGTCTCTGGTAATCACGTAAATATTAATTATTTTCTAAATATTGATTGTTTAGACTTTGTATTCAGTCTGTGTAATATATGCTTATGCTTATTAAGCCAATGTTTGCGAGTATGTTTTTTGATTGCTTTTAGAACACGTGACAACTTTATGGAATTCCGTTGGTCCATTAAAAAAGACTTGTCTTAGATCAAAAAGTAGATTTTCAGTGACTTTCTATGCAAGTGGGACGGCAAAAGCTAGTTAAAAAAGTGTAGAATTTCATAGCTCTATTAAGCACAATTATTATCAAGAAAAGTTCTAGGGGAATAATAAAACAAAAGTAATTTAATGAGTTGAGTAATGTGAAGTAAAGAAAATGTAATAAAGGAAAAACGGTAAAAATATATCTAATATTATGTTAAAGTAAGATCAAAGGAGCTTGGTAACAAAAGTTTGCAGACAAGTTCTTTGATATTAGCTTAATCTAAACACATTCGTCATATTATGGTTGAATGACTCGTTACAATTATCGACACGTGGAAAAATGCTGCTTAATATTGTAGCTATGAATATAACATTAAATCCTATTGTAATTTAGGAAAAATCCCCGTATTTCGGTGTTAATTGTTTTTTTTTATGTGACAAAGGGGGCAAACGGGCAGGAGGCTCACCTGATGGGAAGTGATCACCTCCGCCCATGGACATCTGCAACACTGCAGGGCTTGCAGATGCGTTGCCGGCCTTTTAGGAAAGGGAGGGAGGAAGGAGGGAGAAGGATGGGGGAAGGGATGGGATACACAGAGCTTACTAATAAATACAATTGCAAAGTTACTACGGATAATTAGGTCAAAATATTTTTTAAGAGTAAGTTCTCACGACCAAGTACTTGTTGACTGACACGGATCATATGTTGAAAAGGTCATTGCAATCATTCGTGAAACAATTAGTGCGTGGAACGAACCCGTGAATTCTTGGTTAGATACTACTAGCAATCAATACTTTCGAATTTAGTACAGTAAAATAGAATTTGATCTCGCACTAAATTTCAGATCGAATTTCTCTTTTTTATAATGCTTAGGGTCCCTTACTGAGCATAAAAACACAAAATGCTGACAGATCCAGATGGAGCTACAATCATCCAATCCAATCGCCATCTTGAAACAAAGTTTTTGGCCGATATCTCGGAAACTATGCACTTTAGAGCAAAAGTTATTGAAATCATTATTATAGAAAATAAAAATTTACATCTTTTATTTCCTGTAAACTTTTTTGTAAAACTTTTAACCGTTTACGATTCATGGCGCATTTAATGAACCTGTTTTTCTGTCTCGGCCGACAGCTCTCATGACAATCGGTGTCAATGTATTCAATAAAATACATGTTCCATAAATCGTAAACGGTAAGTTTTACAGAAAAGTTTACAGGTAATAAAATATGTGAAATTTTACTCTCTACAATAATTGTTTCAATTACTGTTGCTCTAAAGTGCATAGTTCCCGAGATATCAGCCAAAAACTTTGTTCCAATATGGCGCTTGAAGCTCCATCTGGATTTGTCAGCATTTTGTGTTTTTTGTTCAGTAAGTGACCCAAAACCTTATAAAAAAGAAAAATAGGATCGGAAATAGTGCGAGGTTAAGCTAAAAACCGTCTTTTTTTAATGTACTAATTCTATCTTTGGAAAAGCAAAGTTGAAATAAAATCTTTTGGTCATCAAATATTCTCGGTCCATGCGGTAAAGCTTTTTATAGAATTGAAAAAGGTAAAAGGGCTGTAAAATAGCTAAAAATATCTTCAAGGGTTTCCGTGTTTTCTTTGAATTTATGTATCTCAAGAGAGGAGGGGAACGAAAGCCACTCACTGCGACTTACGAGGGCATGCAGTTTGGGCACTTGGTAAATAATTAAAAAGGGGGCAATTGCAAATATATTTGTATTCCACTTTGAATGTTAATAAAAATACTGAATACGGTTTTATTAGTATGTTTTGATGATCTGGATTGCATTTAAAAGTCCATCTTCTTTTCTTTGAAGTCAGTTTTTCAATAGCAAACAAACATTAAACATTATCCCAAAATAATATTATTCTTTTATTAAAATCACCCTTTCTTATTATTATATTATAATTAGCTTTTGATATTATGTTAAGCTCTTAATGAATCATAAACTGCGTTGTTTTCATATGTCGCAATGTGCAAATAACTACACTACACAGCTTAACAGCTAAAATAGCACCTAGTTAATTAAAATTAGCAAAAGACAAAATATTATACTGGTAAAAAATATTAACATTAGTATTACCCAAAAATGGTCGGGCAGAGGAGAAATCATTAAATTATTTGAAACATCGAAACGTTTACTATATAATAAAAACATAAGGTAAAATACGTAAATGTTATTGAAAATTTAAAGCTCGGTATTTTCAATATAGTTTTCGAAATATGCGTTTCAAAATCGTTATCTATGTTAGAGACTTCAGAGATTGCGACGATATTTAGGAGATATTAAATTGATGTGGATGCAACCACAAAGTCTAGTAAGTCGTTAGCTGTAAGTAAATGATAACTACTTTCATATAATAATAGAAGCTGTATTATATTCTATTAATTCAAATAGATTACTGTTTATATTTGACGATTAGCGTACTCTCTGTTCTGTTTTGTTTACTCAGTGTTGAATGTATCGGCTATTCATACTCGTATAACAATGAATAAATAGCGAATTAATGAAACACTTGTGTACCTATTGCCTAGAATAATCTTCTTGTTATCAGTACTAAATCTATACATACTCGTATTATCTCGTACATTAAATGGTTTTCAAAAATTTTTATTGAAATAGTCATTATTATGGATGCAGTAACTGAATGTATAAAATGTTATATTAATAAAATTTTTTCTGTCTAAAAATACAGGGAAAACCACTGGACAAATCTTGATAAAATTTTTGTATAATGATAGCGTGTTATCTGGATCACCAAATGATACTACCATGACACTTTTTACTGCGTGAAAATATCTCATCTCTGATCTATGTACATACTCACCGTTAAAAAGTTCGAAGGGAAGTGAGTCACTAATTCACATATATTTTTAATATTTTTTTCTAATACAAGATTTCAACACATGTGGAACCTCTAAGTATAATAGAGGTTCCACGTAGGTACGTTGAAATCTTGTGTCACAGTGTTTGCTATCGAACTCCTCCGAAACGGCGTGACCGATTTTTATGAATTGTTTTTGTGTACATTTGGTCCGTCTGAGAATATTTTTATTCCAATAGGTGAAATGGCATCAAAAAATAACCCTAAATTTTAATCCTACCAACAAACCCCATTTTTTTAAAGGTGATTAGAATGCGGGCGGGGCCGCGGGAATTGCTAGTCTTACTATATGATATCAAATCATTTTCAAATTTATAATAACTTTCCTACAACGAAAATCAAACAAAAATAATTTATTCATTTTTCCTGTACCAACTGTCGACCAGCTTACGTAATTATACCTTGTTATGATTGCATGCGCGTCACTACGTTTTCATCGTAAAGAAAAATATATTTTAAAAATTTTAAATGAACAATATATTTTGTTTATCATAAATTGAATTTAGTTTCTGCTTAACTTTTAACCACTTTTAATCTCAAAAATCTAATATTTTAAACTAAACTTTTGCAATAGAATTTTATCATTGAAAGCACGTACGAATAAAGGAACAAAGTGAAAGTACTAATGATGGAGATTCTTCGGCATAAGAACTGTGTGTCGCGAGTGAAGACAAGATTTTAAAAAAATACATGAAAATAGTGAACTGAAAGTAGGGTATTACGAATGTACAAAACATATCAACTACTAAATTGGAAATACCTTTTCTTAATCCCTTTTCCCCGCAGTGAAGGTAAAAAATATCTTATTGGATTGTATAGTAAAAGGTTTCATTTGGAGAATAACACAGTTGCTCCTACCCTTGTCCTCTATAAAAAACGAACTTCATCGGTTAATAAAATCTAAAACCTCTAAGTGGTGGCCCAGTGGTAACGCGCGCTTGGATAACCGAGTGATGCGGGTTCGAATCCGTGTCTCACACCTCTGATATTTTCATGTGTGATTCATTTTCTAACATGATCGCCACTTGCCTTACGGTGAAGGAAAACATCGTGAAAAAACCTGCATGTCTGCGAAAACTTAGAAAGTTTTCGTAAGACATGTCAAGTCCGCCAACACGCACTAGGCCAGCACGGTGGACTATGGCCTGATCCCCTCGTACTGAGGGAGGCCCGTGCCCAGTAGTAGGACTTTAAAAAAGGCTGAAGACAAGACAAAACCTCTAAAACAGTACCAATTGATACTGAATATTTCATAAAATATTGTTACTGTATGTAAATTTACGGGAACGTGATAATGAACATTTTTTTGTGTCTAGAGGGATGTTTCGTCCATCAGAT
The DNA here is from genome assembly GCA_951802675.2 of Boloria euphrosyne. Lineage (NCBI taxonomy): Eukaryota > Metazoa > Arthropoda > Insecta > Lepidoptera > Nymphalidae > Boloria > Boloria euphrosyne. Next base: position 5,263,535 of record OX637886.1, read on the forward strand.
CTGAGATTAGTCTGACTGCTTAGAACAATTATTATTGAAAAAGTTTCCTGAATATAAAATTGAGATTGAGATTATAAGTAAAGTTACATAATATTTTTTTTGAGTTTCAAAGTGTCTGGAAAAAAACCATCGATGGAAAGTATCTGGCAGTGTTGATTATTAATATTTAACTAGGTATATTGTCTAAACATACGTAAAAATTAGCACTGATATTTTAAAAAATCTGAATATTATTTTTACTTACCGCACCAGGTACCTGTGAATTGGCCGTGGGCCCAAGCTTGCAGGTACGCCTTCAAGGATTCCTGAGATAATAAAGGTTTGGGGTCTCTGGGATCTTGAGTACATATCTAGTTACCAAACTTTGTAATATTAATAGTGAAATAAGTACAAATTTAAATTGACTTCATTAAAGACATTGTTCTAATCGTCAAGATTTACGCAATAGCTTCGACTTCTCTTATGTACTTTGTGGTTAACACTTCGTTACAATTTTTTACGTTATAATCAGTACCTATTATATTTTCAGTTATCACCATAAACGTACTTGTAACTCTATAGTATAATGTTATGTCGAACCATGAAGTATATAAAAAAGAATGAGCAGTCAGAAGATATTCAATAAATTATTGTACTCAGTGCATGCAAGCGTAAAATCACATTTGTTTCGCAAAAGGATAACCGCATTTAAATTAAGCGGTTACAATGCGGTAGTTTCGAAAACTACAACCGGTAAAGTTTAATATCACACTAGATTTAAAATTCAGTGCCGCATAACTTCATTTACACTCGGACCTTTTTGCTTTGACTAATGATGCAGATTCAAGATAAATGCGCCAAAACGCTAATGTGCACATTGTAAACTGAAAGCAAAATATGTATAATTATTTTTGAAATAAATAAGCAATTTTATAATAAAAAATAAAGCTTTTCAGAAGGGGTAATTCTAATATGTAAATTGTAAGTGTTACAGTTGATCACCTTCGTAACGAAAGTGTGATAGATGGTTTATAAAATCATATATTTTACTTTTAATATTTCTGGTAGTACTTACAATTGAATAATGTACCTATTTATTTTTATATTTAGTTTTATTATATTGTTACAATTTGAAACAACATGAGTACAAATAATAAAATCTTGTAATTTACTAATGAGTTATTCTTTAAGGATAAATTACTGTTTCTTTGTAATTGCCCGTCTAGAAAAAATAAAAAAGCGGAACGTTCAATTAATCTTTCCCGCGCTTTTGATAAAATTGAGGAAAATTAAAAAGAATGCTAAAAACTTAGATGGAATTAAAAAGAACATTACAAAAGTTTTACATCCGACTTTTGCCATCAGACTTTTGTGTAAAAATGTTAAATTATCAATACGTATTATCTTATTTAAATGTCACAAATTAATTGGTTAACATTGTTACAGATATTCGAGAACCACTATCACTTTCATCACAACTCCATTGCCAAGCGCTCCTTGCAACCTGCGCGCGAACATCACAACCAATTAGAAACAGACGAGCGTGTGCGGTGGGCGAAACAACAAAAGGTCCTTTCGAGAAAGAAAAGGGATTTTCAAACAATAGCAGACTTAAGCAGCACAGGTATATAAATGTGTATTTTATAGATATTTTTGTAATCATCTCCACAATATTCACGAGTATATAAAAATTTGTTGTACAACTTACAAGCATGACTTAGGTCTGTAAGACCCACATAACGCTTAGGGTTTGTATTCAAAATAGATTAAAATTTATTTTGTGTCTACGACAAATTTCTCAAACATTTACTAACTATAGTTTTGATGATAATCTTATTTGCAATTCGTTTTCGCATTTGTTTTGTGATAAATTAAGTTGTCTTAGTTTATTAAATAGTTACTTAAAACTTATTTCACAGTATTAATAAAATACTCAACTGAATTTCTAACATTTACTTTCATGATAACCCAATGTTAAACCACTTAATGTTCCCTGCTCACGAACGCAACACCTGGTGGCTAGGAAATGGTCCGTAGAATTTTATACTGGAAGACAATCATTATTCGAAGTACTTTAGGAACTAAAATAAAAATGTCAATTTATTAAAGGGTAAGGGTCATTCATGTACTTAATATTATAAAGTTATCTTTGTGAATAATCTTAATTCTACTGATCTCAAGTCACTAGCGCTACTTGTATTTGCACTTTATTTGAGGAACTTTATATTTTTTACACAAAAATTAGGTACGATAAAATGCTTAGGTGTCGAATATCAATATAATTCGGCTTACATAAATAAATAACGAATGACAAAGAAAAACTATAGTACTGTAAAAAGTAAAATGCCACTTAACCTTTATTGATTGACCTACATTTATTGATTAAAAAAATAGAATTTTTTTACCATATTCTTAACGTCGCATTCTCATTCCGTGTCGAAAACTATTGTCATTTATTCTATACTATTAATTTCTAAAATGCTGTACATAATAAATTGCTTCTCATATTAATTTGAGAGAGTGTTCCACTTTCATGTTCTGGATCACAAATGTGGTTTCCTCACGCAAATTGACAATACTCCGTCTAACTTCATACAATTTGTTTCAGCTGAAACAAAAGCATCGGGGGCGCCCTCTGTAAAACGAGAAGCGGGTTCGAAGCGGGAAATGCATTCGAGAGTGAAAGGGCGGCCGCGTTCTGCAGACTCCAAGTTTCAATTAAACGATCCCAAATGGCCACACATGTGGTACTTGGTATGTTTTTATTCCATTTTACCTTTGATTATATACAATCAAATCATTTAACGTATTTTACTACGAAATATTTTTTTAATTAAAATCTAAAGAATTGTTCTAAAGTCTGTATTGTAGATTAAATGTGCCGTCAAAGAAATGTTTATAAAAAATACGACAATTTTATCATGGAAAAATTGAAACTATAAAGCGTAAATGGCTTGAACAAAATTATTTAAGTGGCAAATGTGCTCATTGAATGTGAATAAAACTGCATTTTCTTAAGTTTTCTGCAATATTCACATGAACTATTCATAATTTTATTTATTTATTTAACTTTGTATATTTAGAGATTTAGGGATAATTTGTTTGCACTCTGTTTTTTATGACTACTATCATATAAATGATAAAGTTATGTAGTTTGAAGTTCACATTATTTGTAGCTGCGTATAATATCTCTCAGTAAAGTTAAAATCTATTTAAGGATAATCGAGTGACATCATTGTATATATCGCACCACTATTACGTCTTAATTTCCCCTTTACAAGGCGCCTTGTCTCGACTAATAGCTAATTTTCCGGCATATTATCTTTTGATGAGGTACTCTTCCCTATTTGCCCTATCTATGTCTTCTTGATTATAAAGTTTCACATATGCTGCATAATATGTTATTAAGCGTATTATTAAACATTTAGTTTGATTAATAATTATAATTAATTCTCATTTGATTAATAAATTAAATAGAATATAATGTATTTATTATTTCTTATCTGAAAAAAGTAATTTTTACAAATAATCTGGACTAAAAAAAATACTTTAAGAATATTAACAATTTTAATATAAACGCAAAAATACAAAATCATATAATGCGAGAATCCAACTACTCTTAGCCAAAATATTTTTATTTTTTAACCAAGTATATTAACTTACCTTAAAGTAACTTTAAATTTGGTTTCATACGAGAAAAACTTCTGTACTCTTGCAAAACCTTCTGCAATATTAAACTTGGAATCAAAACTTTGTTTTTGTTTACGTTCATGAAAAGTCTGAAGTAATTTAAAAGAAATGTTTCTTTCGTAAGACAGTTAGATGGGTTGTTCTTAGCTGTTTACTTTTTAATAATAATTTAAAAAAAAATATGAAAAATTTGCCTACATTTTAATTCCGGAAAACTGTACCTACGGTTTCTGTGAAATAGATTTGTTTTTGATTATATAAAATATAATAAATGTAAATAAAAAAAATACATGCTAATAGGTTAAGTGTGTATTTGGGCATATATTTTAAAGAAGTATAAAATTGTGTGTAACAAAATATCTTCATAATGAAAAAAATATAATTAAAAAATCGCCACCAAACACCAAAGAATATATTTTTACCTAGTCTTATATTATTAAAAAATGTAGTAATTAAAATGAAATTGTAATCAAGATAGCTTTTACACTCGTAAGTGGTCGTTAGGAAAATGAAAGTGCTGTAGAAAATTTTTATTTGACCCAACATTGTAAACTATAAGATTTACATTTTATAAATTAAAACTGAGATCCTTTGGGATTGCTGTCGATCACGTGTGTATCACATTAATAAATTAAAAAAAATAGGTATTTCTTTTTAATAACATATTATTAATTTGAAGTACCGCTCATTTTGTAGTCTAATCAGTTGTAACAGGTCTTCAGTTTAGTAAAATAAGTACCTACTTCTAAAGGACAACATTCTGTGCATATTTGTTACATATTTTGACTGACATATTTTCAAAGCGTTTTCATGAACATTTTTTGTTGGTTTTAGGGAGTCCTTAGGCTTTATCTTCGTGTAAAAGAATTTCGTTAAATACTTATTCTTATAAAAAATGTCAGTTAATGATATTTTTAATAAAGATAGTTGTAAATATGTATCGAATTTACATATTAAACACGTGTTGGTAATTCAATATGATAGAAGTAAAATTATAATATAATGTGATAGAACCGTGGCTATAATTTTTTAAACAATATCCCAGGTGCAAGAGCGTTTCAAGCAATTTTCTTCATTACACTTCTGGTGGATTAAAACTTAATAACTTTTCCTGTGGAAAAATAAAAAAATCTATCCCATAGGAACAGTTAATTTTTAACATAAAAAGTATCCTATTCCAGTTTGCAATCTATCTTTGTACTAAGTTTCGTCCAGATGCGATTAGTCGTTCTCACGTGGAAGAGTAACATCCATCCATCTTTACAAACTTTTAAACTTTGCATTTAACTAAATAAATAAATAATGTTTTTTTTATTTTGTTAAGAACCGAGGTGGCGGTCTAGATATGAACGTGATCCCAGCGTGGCGGGAAGGCATCACTGGACGAGGCGTCGTCGTCACCATATTAGATGACGGTCTGGAAACGGATCACCCTGACTTAGTTGCCAATTACGTAAGTATTATTAATTCTCTACATTTATAATTTACTAGCAATACCCGCGGCTCCGCCCGCGTTCTAAAGACGTAAATGCCAGCGTGGTTTTATTTCTAACCTTTTTTTTGTATTTTTCTCAGAGATGAGTTACTTTACCGCAACAAAAAGTATCCTATATATTGACCCGGGTAACCAGCTAACATTATGCCAAATTTCATCCAAATCCGTCCAGTGGTTTTCTTGTGATGTGATGTGAGACAGACAGACAGACAAAAAATTCAAAAATGGTAAAACTGATGTCAGTGAGTCATGAAACGAATATTTATGACGAAATTCGACAGAAAAAATTGAGTGTACAGACAGACTCTACTGATTTATATAGTAGTATAGATTACTCGTATTTATATTGGGCTTTGTAGTTTCCGTGTCTGGAGGGTCGAGGCCCTTAATACTAAAGCTTCGTTCATCTATCTTGATTTGTGAGGACTGTCTTTTGAACTTTAATAGGTTACTCACATGAAATTCAACAGATTTCACATATTCTCCATCCGAAAACAAAGAGAAAATATATATTAACTTTAAAAAGATCCTTTCTCGTCATTAAAATCAAATAATTGAGCAAAACTATACCTTGTTCTTATATAAGTTCAAATAACTTTCCTTAACAATAAGGAAACCGTATACAATTTCTCTTAATTTAAAAACAATAAATGTCTTTGGAATACTTAGTAACAGAACAAACAATTTGAAACAATTGACGCTTGATTGTAAAATATACGATCTAGTTTACTGACAGAAGCTTAATTTAATAGGTATCTAATTTAAAGAATTTACAAAAGTCAGTTGCGGCAAGTTACCATTGGTTCAGAAAATACCCATATAATATAAAAATATATTAAGTTTAAAGTTTTATTTAAGCAGTTTTGTATTTTTTAAAACCTATGTCTAACATAAAATAATGTCTTAAAACCTAATTATTACAAGTCATTCATTCGGTCATGAGTCGCTTATATTAGTTTATTCTGTTTGTGTAGATTTGTAAAAGATTGAAAACAAAAAAAAATAATACTTAATATACGTTACGTTTTTTGTTAATTTCCAATATCCAACTTCATTTCATAAAGACTTTCCACTATCGACACAAATACGACCCAACCCAATATTGATCAATTACTCAGCATTCAGCACTCAATCATAAATCGTAATCGGTATTGCTAATAATGTAAGTGAGGCTCCAATTAGTATCAGCATAATAGCTCGAAAGCACGCCAGCGCGGTGCGCCAGCCGCGCGACGAATCTATTCATAACCGCGAGGCATGACTCTCGAGAGCTTGCCACAAATTTGTCACTTATACAGTATTATTAGGTATTTTATTATAGTTACATTAGTAAGTACTAGGCGATTTTTTCGTTTTAAACCAAGTACCTATTATAAAACAAGAGAATAAATTGTAGTTGTGTATTGTGTAGGGAAATATTTATTGAAAGAAATAACTAATGCATTTGCGTATATTACGATAATATTTAGGTAAACCGTTTTAGAATTTAAACAGAATATCGAATATTAAAGTAAGAGCATTGCGCCATCCCGATTCCGTCTCAATAAATCCTTTAACGGATGGCTATCTGGTAGGGATTGCTTCGCGCAATAATCGCCTTTGCATTTCTTATTTGTTTTTTTAGATAACACTTACTTACAGAAAATATACTCTATATTATATTTTTCAATTCACTTGACGGTCATTTATTCATTTTATTATTTTATGTATGAAACATAAAAAAATGGCTTGAGCGCTCCAAAGTACAATATTCAGTTGTACCATGGACATTTTTATATAATAGTATATCATTATACCTTCTATGCGTCAAAAAATGCCTAAAAGTAGAAATTTATGAAACACCCTTTACAGACACAAGGTTTTTACTGATTTATGAAAACACATTGAAATATCTATTTAGAGCGCTCCCGAGATAAATAATCGAACTTTGTCGTGCATATTTTTTTTTAATTTTATGACCATATCTAAACCATGATCACGCATCAAAAATCGAGTTAAACCTCTTCAAATACGAGAAAAAATGTGAGAGCACCCATAGGCAAATAGGTGCTGCATAGGTACGTATAATTGAAGATTTTATTCAATCTGAAGTAGTTTGGCCATCTTATATAACAACATCATAATAATTAATAGACGCACTAACATAGCGAGGCATGTCGCCGAGAGCACTGAGTGACTCGAAGTCAAAGGAGGTTGTTTATATAAATCTTTCTTCGTAGCAAGTAATAGCTTTAAATAAATAGCACTGCGTTCTTGCTTGCTCGAAAGTGACATTCATGAACGAAGTCGCTCGAGTTTGAAATTGCAGTTTTCGTACTATTCTACTGTGTAGCTTTCATTTATGGCTTGGAAAATTGAATACGGATTATTTTTACTGAAGCACTAAAGAGTTAGTGACTCTAAAAGTAACTTACACACAAGCTAGCAAAGTCTTTAATATGTCAATAAAAATTATTTTGAGGAATTAACGTACAACACCGTCTAGATCCATGATAAGCAACAAGGCTTGTGACATGGATGACACCAATGACTAGCGTACAAACATTCGTGCTCATCACATTCAATGAATGCCTTAGCGGGACTCGATACCACGACCGCTGGCACTTAAGCAGGGAAGCTGGCACAACAAACTGAGCCAAACGTGTATTATTTCGTAAACCAATAAAAAATAATTACAACTTATATAAAAAAGCATACATTGTTTTATGTTTTATATACGGTAACTTAAAATGATCAGCCATTTGAGGATTTTTTTCCAACTTACATTAGAGAGTTCCACTAAAACAAGTTTTCAATCCTTTTACAAGCTAAGTGAAGTACATTAAGGCGACATTAACTGCCCTCGACCTTGGGCATACATTGCAGCCCGTCGCCCGCTTCAACGCGCACCAAGATTATTTGAAAAAAACAACCCACCTTGATTTATCAAACACAATAAAAATAAAAACCGTATACTAAAATATGGGTCATTAAATTGTCTTTTATATGATTAAAGTTTCATGTAAATACGCCCCATAGTTTTTGCGTGATTGTCGTTTTTTTGTCCGCGTTAGACTATGTTATTAAAATATAATTTCACATTTTCACATATCAAGTTATGAATAAAATTGTCTAGTATAACATATATTTTTTTCAAAGAAATAAGACTAGAAGTTTAGACGTGATGTTCAATATAAAATCATTAAAAGTCGTTTATCTGCGCCTTAATGATGTTTTTCAGGCTTTTATAAATTTTCTCGGGCCTGACCGTTATATCGGGCACATCTGTGATAGTTCTTCCTAGTACCTACATATTTCACGTGATTATAGTCGAAGCTGTAAGCCATGTGTTTTACCGCTTTCAGAGAGACATTCATACACAAAGGCGGTCGAGTTTGAAATTACACGATTCATCTAGCGTGTGCTTTAATCTCAATGTTGGTGTGGAAAAACGGGTAATTAGGTCAGTGTTATTACGGGGATATGCGATATTTCGAATCAGCACAGAAGCGGCCTTTCATCTCGGTAATATATTATAGCCTGCAAAACGTTCGATGTTACTGGAGTTCGTTTAACTTACATATAACTTGAAGTAAGCTAATGTTAGATAGAAAGGTGAATCGTAAAGTTTTATTTGATAATGATTTAAGATTTACTCCTTTATCTTTAAACTGTTTACGAAAGAAAAAGTTTTTATAATTTAACCTTAGTAAGATTTTGTTCAATGCATTTTCTTAATTATTTACTTTCTTTATCTTAAATTGGAACTTAAAATTAAAATTATTTTAAATATACTAATAATTGAATAAGAACTTATTAAAGTCTTGTATACGACGGAAAATTATACTTGAAATAGGTATTTTCTAAGTATTAATTAACTTAGCTCGCTTTCGAATTTCAAAGGTATAAAATAGAATTATTTAACGTGAAGTTTGAAAGCTGTCGAAGATCCTCGTAGGTCAATTAAAAGCAATCAAAAACTTTGGCAAGTCTTTGAGTTTTAGAACACATCTTTACACAAATATTTATTTTTGGGTTCAAGTTTCAAAATTAAATTTGTTTAAGAATCAGCTTTTAAAGCTATAAATTGGCAATACGACGTAACTGGTTTCGCTTACAGGCAAGTAATGAAAATTAATTATGATATACATATATACTTAGTCCTCCAACTTCCCGCATTAGCCGATGTAATTTCGAGTTACGTATAAAAATGTGACACACTTATAAAGTTAGCTCGTAAACTCTTGGCTTACTTTTTAAATTTTCAGAGTATATTTTTTTACTAAAACGACGTTTTACTAAATTGAAGCTCTAAGCTATGAAAATGTGATTTGCATATGCACTTTGTAGATAATTTTAAACAGAAGTGTTGATTTTAAGCTAAATATATTATACTTTTGAATAAGACCTGGATACTGTACGTCCAATATAGAAATTCTTAGGTTATCAATTTGTGTGAAGAATTTCATCAAAGTATGCTTTTAAATATTACTGACAAAGTTCTTTGAACATATTTTTCAAATTTACAATATTGAAGTGAATTACCCTGGTTTTACCCTGGTCTTCAACAGTAGCACGTGTTAAGGACTACATGTTCCGTAGACTGTACTACGTACCTACTACATTTCATTTTAGTCGGTCCAGTCCTTTAAGCATTAAAGAGTAAAAAATACAAATACAAACATTCGCATATAATATAATATTGATTGATGAAAATGAAAATATTTTTCTTAGGATCCCATGGCATCGTATGATGTGAACTCTCACGACTCCGACCCACAGCCGCGGTACGACATGATCGACTCTAACCGCCACGGAACAAGATGTGCGGGTGAAGTCGCTGCTACTGCAAATAATTCGCTGTGCGCGGTCGGTGTCGCATATGACGCTAGCGTTGGAGGTAAGTTATTGTTTTTAATATAAATAGTATGGTGAATATGAATAATAACTGGCCTGTATTCATAACGGCAGCATCAAATGGACATTCTAAGTAGACCGTCATGTCATAACGTAAATTAAGAAGACTAAGGCTACTAGACTAAGACACGAGCTACTTTCGCCTTAGCCTTTTCAATCTACTTTATCTAAGTTGAGTCGGTCACTATCAAGAAAAGAAATGAAATATCGAGAAATTGGGATTTTTAAACCTTGATCCTTTAAAAGAACTACGGATCGTATGGGCCGGCCAAAGTATTTTTCGGCCGGCCATAGTAGATTCTAAGGTTTCGATTTAAAACTCTAATAAATAATTGAAATAATTTTACAACAATGTAGCGTTCTTAATAATTTGCTTATAAATTATGATAACCCAATAACCTACGTAAACATAAACATAAGAAAAACCTAAATTCAGCTGAACTAATTAGTAATTAATTAAAAGCAGCTTGTAATAATAATTCATACTCTGTATAAAATACTAAAGGGATCATTTTCCATCATTATTAAACCTGATATTTTTCTAGGTTAAATTTACAAGAATTTGATGATATAAATAGTAGCTAAGCAAAGATTTAGCTAAAGCAATAGACACCACTGTAGAGTTTACTTCGAATTTAAGGCCGTCTAATTCTAAGCCAATACTTTGCTTCGGCAGAACAGATTTTCGAGTACTTATCATTTTTTAAATATGAAGTTCTAATATATATTTTTTTCCTAATGTAGATTTTGCAAAAGATACCTTAGAGATGTCAGGGCGAATGTAGATTTTGCAAAAGATACCTTAGAGATGTCAGGGATGATGTCTAGGTATACGTTGCCCAGCCTTATGCATATTATATAATGTGTACTTGAAAAATGATTGAAATTCTTCCACCATCCATTTTGTTGAAATACGCTCGCTTGAAAAAAATCAAAGGAAAAGAAGTACTTTAAAAACTGTTATTTCTATTTTTTTAAAACAGCATAAGATCAATTAAAAAATAAAACACTATTTACCTTATTATAAATTCAAACTCGTTACTTAAAATAGTTATAGATAATATTTTATTTCAAGTTTTAGTATTCTGTATAGAATAACACTCCATGAAAACCTTTCAACTGTGCTCCTCAGAATAATCATATACGTAATGTACAATATAATAAAAATATGTCGGCAAAAGCTGAGTATATTAGATATTACTCAAACACGAACTTATGTGATCCGAACACGGAATACAAAGTAAAAACGAGGTGTGAAATCTAAGCAGTATATTCATATTTTTTCCTCTTTTCCTTCAAATAAAAATGTTCTTGTAGATACGTCCATAGCATATCAAATTATCGGCGTGTCTTATATTTAGGTTTTTCCTTTATAGATATAAAGTATTGTAAATGCGAAAATCTGTTTGTTTGTTGAAATGGTATGAAATAGATAACATATTTTTTTTCGTATCGATAATTTTGAGATCCGATTACTATTTATACCGTTAGATGAAGTTGCTCCGGTAAGATATTACTCGGCTGAGCCAAATTACACATAGCTTAACTAACTTAAGCGGGATTTGAACTCAAGACCCTGGATCTTCAGCCGTACCTACATGCTAGCTATTAGACTATTTTTTTTATGATAGTTACTTAAACTCTGTACTTACATTGTCTTGTTTTAATTATCGTGTTATTAATAACTATCATAATCAAGTAGTAAGTACATTTAAATAAAGAAAAATAAACTCGGTTGGAAATTACGATGTAAAGTGGCACCAAAAATTTAACATTATATCTATCGTTCTCTATTAACTATCTACTACATCTGTAATGTAATATAATTTAAACAAATTTACGAAGATATTAATCTGGATCGCCAGACAATACAAAGTGTTTTAAAATTATTTGTGTACATTTCAATATACTCGTAGTGTCTAATAAAAGCTTTTCTGAAGTTCATTCCATTCAATAGGTCAAGTAGATCTAAAAGTTTAAAAATTAGAGCTAACATTTGGTTTCCGTAAAACGTGTGGTGTAAAGTCACGTACCTAAAGTAGTTTTGGATTAAATAAAATTACAGAGGCAATGACTACTACGAAATTCGTAGGTATAAATAAGTCTTAAGATCTACATACACATAACATAAGAAAAAATGGCTGTCTGTTTGTTTTGGCTAAACTCCGAAACGGCAAGACTGATTTTAATAGGGTTTTCTCTGGCAGATAGCGAAATATAGGCAGCTTTTAATTTAGTACAAGAATTAGCGTTAGGTTTAGTAATAATAAATACAGGGACGTATCCAAACGAAAAGAGAATAAATAGAGTCAGTATTCTATTTTCGCTTCAATTCATTACTTTAACAAGACTCATAAAAATATTCTCACTTAAATAGATATACGGAGTTCACGTAATTAGACGTTTTTAGGTCAGAATGGAGACAACGCTCATTGCCAACTTGCTTGCATATGTGAATAAATAATTAGTACTGAAATTGCTTCTACTCGTGCCTTTAAATTATGAAATGGGAAAATAGATCACGAACATACATAAATTACAATTTATTTTATTATACTGTAAGACGGTTCGTGTAATATCTCCAGAGTCAACAGTAGATATCGTGAATGAATGAAGGTTTAATGTGATGTATTTTTCGGAGTAGAATCAAAATATATTTTGCTTTGTAATATATTTATTGAAGTTTCATTATATAATATTATCATATTTGATGTACAGATTTTTTATAAAATTCTGTTTTATTATATGTACATACAATACATACATACATACAAGGACAGTGGTAGCCCAGCGGTAAAGCGTCGCTTGTATAACCGAGTGATGCGGGTTCAAATCCGGGTCTCGCACCTCTGATATTTTAATGTGCGAATCATTTCTATCTTGATTACCACTTGTCTTACGGTGAAGGAAAACATCGTGAGGAAACCTGCATGTCTGAGAAAACCTAGCAAGTTTTCGTAAGACATGTGAAGTCCGCCAACACGCACTAGGCCGGCGCGGTGGACTATGGCCTGATCCCCCTCGTACGGAGGGAGGCCCGTGCCCAGCAGTGGGACGTTAAAAAAAGAAAAAAAGGGCTGATGACAATATGTACATACATATAGATACTAATAATAAAAATAGGTTTTGCGAGTGTAACTTAGATACTTGGTATTGTACACTTTTCAGTAGGCTTTTTTTAGACCTACAATTTCTTACAACATTGTTTTGATGTATCTCTTAAGATTTTGCCACCGGTAGCTTTCTGAGGCCGTCTCAATAAAAGCAATTATTTTGTCTCCCTGTTTCAATGAAAATTTTTTATTCGATAAAAAGTATCCTATATATTTATCTATTCTCAATTTGACCACAGACTTTAGCAATAAACAAATGAGTTTATATGGGTGTGTGTCTAATAAGTACATGGTAGTGTGTGTTATGATTTTTTATTGATGTAATGTATTTTTTATGCATAATTAAAAAAAAATAGAAATATTCTGCATTTTACTCCTTCTATATATAAACTATAAGTGTGCGAAATTTCATACTCCTCTGTCCGCGCAATTTTCATAAAAACGGGTACAAATTTGCTTCACGTATTAATTTAACATTTCTTTAATGATCTTCCGCCTCGATACTTAATCACTTCTATTTTAATAGCAACATAAAATAATTTCCGTGTATTTTTGGAAATCCGTGTAAATTCAGATCATTTTTTTGAGATTAATCAACAGCATTGAAAAAAGCTTCTGAATCCAAAAAGCGGACCGGAAGCTTACAAATATTTAAACAACCGTTCAAATATTTCATGATGAGCTTTTGTGGATTTGGTACAATCATATTGAATTTTTTAAAATATTTTGTATTTTACTTAAAGATATTCTAATTAAGATACTTAATAAAACAAGTAGGTATTGTCGGAACCTTGTTATTTGTTATTGTTCTAAATAATATAGGAAAATTCTGTAAATATTTATATTTAATAACCGCTACTTATATTATACATACTGTTGTAGTGCAATTATAATTAAAATAATTCATTTTCTAATTATTGGTATATATGGTAGAGGTCAAAATAATATTTGTTGTATTTTCTTTGTTATCAGGTGTTCGTATGTTAGACGGTGACGTCACGGATGCTGTCGAAGCACGATCTCTCAGTCTCAATCCACAACATGTGGATATATACAGTGCCTCATGGGGTCCAGACGACGATGGGAAAACAGTGGATGGACCAGGTGAACTCGCAACTCGAGCGTTCATCGAAGGAGTTACAAAGGTAATTTGCATAGTAGAACAAATACTCTTTTTTACTGTGTTTATCTTCGTATGGGGCTCTTTGCTTTTATTATTCTGTAACAATAATCATTAATAACATATTCATTAATTATAACAACGATCATTATTTGAAATTCAAATAGTGCAAAATGTTTCATCCACTATTAAATGTGTGAAAATTAAACAGTAACGTTTTGTTAAATACAATGTTGTAGAAATATTTCCACACCTTGTCAGGTGCTTTAACTGCAAACGTTGCTTTTTTAAAAGAACTACTTTGTTGTTTTATTTCTATATTCTTTTACAAATAAAGTTAATTTCTTAGGATAAAGAATTCTAGAGCTCTGTTCATGCATTATTCGAATTTATATTAAAAATTCCTTTTCCCTCCTAGTCCACATTATTGCATTCCAAGGCGACATTTATAGCACCTGATACAACTGCAAGTAAATTTTCTATTAGAACCTTACTGTTAAAAACCTTAAAGTTACATATAATGTGAACTAGGATGGTAGTCTGCTTATACGGGAACAACCTAAACTAACCATAAATGTAAGTATTTAATTTGCATAATATGTAAGCTAGTTGGCCTCTATATTATCCAAACTTTAATTTCGACTGATAGATACTATTGCTTATGATGGTTAGTAAATCCAAATGAATAATAAACAGGGCCGCTTTTATCTAATACATTTGAACGCGCAATTCTTGTATATATATATATATATATATATATATATATATATATATATATATATATATACAAGAATTTTATATTTGATAATAAAGGTAGTTGCACACACCGACCTTAGGTGGTGGGGAAAAGTGTCAGCATTGACACTTAGGCTTCAACCACCGCAGAGAGCGGACGTGTGCGACATTGTGAAGCTGAGAGTACTGAGTTTTATTTCATTATCCTTATACAGTGATTTATAGTGTAATATACATATACAGTTAGTGTTGTGAGGTGAACACCACAAATGGCGACGAGGATTAAGGTGAGTGAAATCATACTTATATTATTGAAAAAGAAAAAAGTAATAAGATAAATCTATAAACGATGAAATACACAGTAATATAAAGTGCCTTTTAGATTTTAAATATCTCGTCTAACGTATTTTTTCATGACAATATTATTCAAAGTTAATATAACAGTAATTATTCAATTTTTGTTCTAATAAACAAACGGACAATATACCAGTGATCTATGGCTTAAATTATATCATTTATACGACAAAGGGTTTCTATAATGTAATATTATAATTTCTTTAGCTGTAATTGTTGTTGGTTATATTAAAGTAATGAAATGCAAATTAATCGTATTGTAATTGATGATGTTTATTCAATACAATCAATTTTACCTAGAAGTGTATTTTAATTACCGAGTGTTAAATTAGCTTCCGTATGGTTTGGAATTGTATGTAATAAAATAATATACATAAATAGAAATAATAACGATTTATTATAAAATAAAAAATATGTAAAATAAAAAATTCGTATAATAATTTTAAAGCATAATGCTTTTAAAATACTTTTTACAGACGTTTTATTCAATACAATCATTTTAATGTAGAAGAGTATTTTAATTACTGAGCATTAAACTAGCTTTCGTATAGTCTTAAAATTGCATGTAATAAAATAATATCCATACATAGAAATATAACAATATTATAAGATAAATAATAGGAAGTAATTTGATTACTTCAAATTAATGAATACTGAGTGTCTATGGATTTTTCTACTTGCATTGGAAAATAATGATTGTATATGAATGGAACAATTTTGCAGTTATTACTTATTACTGAATAATAGTTTAGAAATATTATTTTATAAATTTATAAGAATAGTACAGTTTTAAAGCTTATTACTAGATCAATAATTCCAAAATATTATTTTATTTATTGTAGTGAGTTAGAAATTAAACTGAATAACTTGAAATTAAAATACTGTATTTGATCCCTTAGACGTTTTATAAAAAAATAATAATTAAGATTTAACTTTCGGTTAATCGATATAAAAGCTAATGGTAACCGTTAAAGAGGGCAACTTAGCTTTTGTAATGCGTAAAACATTATTTTATTTGCTGGTACTCTCAATTATAAAGAGAAAAGTTAAATAGATACAGTGCTTTATAGTGAAGTTAAAGAAAATTGTAATAAATTAAATAATATTAAATAGAAGCACTGATAAAGTGATCGTTAAAATCGTGCTAAGTTGTGTGGTTTCCATATAATATATATAAAAATATAGAAAGTGAAATGTTATTATATAATTAATATATTAAAAAAGATGATAAAATAATGCTTAATACATTATTTTCTTTTATTCGTTTATAGTTATTTGGAAATGGTTTATAACATAACAGTGATCGTTAAAATTATGTTTAAATGTGTTTCTATCTTACATGTTAATTTTTAAAAAAAGGCACGTGATCAGCTGTTATAATATAAATCTAAAATGCATAGTTTCTAATAATCGATTGGTACTACAAAATTCAATTAGTAAATCGTCTGAAGAGTCGATTGGTACTACAAAATTCAATTAGTAAATCGTCTGAAGAGTCGATTGGTACTACAAAATTCAATTAGTAAATCGTCTGAATAGTCGATTGGTACTACAAAATTCAATTAGTAAATCGTCTGAAGAGTCGATTGGTACTACAAAATTTAATTAGTAAATCGTCTGAAGAGTCGATTGGTACTACAAAATTCAATTAGTAAATCGTCTGAAGAGTCGATTGGTACTACAAAGTTCAATTAGTAAATCGTCTGAAGAGTCGATTGGTACTACAAAATTCAATTAGTATATCGTCTGAAGAGTCGATTGGTATTACAAAATTCAATTAGTAAATCGTCTGAAGAGTCGATTGGTAATACAAAATTCAATTAGTAAATCGTCTGAAGAGTCGATTGGTACTACAATATTAGTATATCGTCTGAAAAGTCGATTGTACTATGATATTTAATTAGTAGATCGTGTGAAAACTCGATCGGTACTACAATATTAGCAGATCGTCCGAAAGGTCGATCGGTGCTACAATATTAGTAAATCGTCTGAAAAGTCGATTGTACTATGATATTTAATTAGTAGATCGTGTGAAAACTCGATCGGTACTACAATATTAGCAGATCGTCCGAAAGGTCGATCGGTGCTACAATATTAGTAAATCGTCTGAAAAGTCGATTGTACTATGATATTTAATTAGTAGATCGTGTGAAAACTCGATCGGTACTACAATATTAGCAGATCGTCCGAAAGGTCGATCGGTGCTACAAGATTAGTAAATCGTCTGAAAAGTCGATTGTACTATGATATTTAATTAGTAGATCGTGTGAAAACTCGATCGGTACTACAATATTAGCAGATCGTCCGAAAGGTCGAGCGGTGCTACAAGATTAGTAAATCGTCTGAAAAGTCGATTGTACTATGATATTTAATTAGTAGATCGTGTGAAAACTCGATCGGTACTACAATATTAGCAGATCGTCCGAAAGGTCGATCGGTGCTACAAGATTAGTAAATCGTCTGAAAAGTCGATTGTACTATGATATTTAATTAGTAGATCGGGTGAAAACTCGATCGGTACTACAATATTAGCAGATCGTCCGAAAGGTCGATCAGTGCTACAAGATTAGTAAATCATCTGGAAAGTCGATTGTACTATGATATTTAATTAGTAGATCGTGTGAAAACTCGATCGGTACTACAATATTAGCAGATCGTCCGAAAGGTCGATCGGTGCTACAATATTAGTAAATCGTCTGAAAAGTCGATTGTACTATGATATTTAATTAGTAGATCGTGTGAAAACTCGATCGGTACTACAATATTAGCAGATCGTCCGAAAGGTCGATCGGTGCTACAAGATTAGTAAATCGTCTGAAAAGTCGATTGTACTATGATATTTAATTAGTAGATCGTGTGAAAACTCGATCGGTACTACAATATTAGTAGATCGTCCGAAAGGTCGATCGGTACTACGATATTAGTAAATCGTCTGAAAGGTCGATTGGTACTATGATATTTAATTAGTAGATCGTGTGAAAACTCGAAAACTACAATATTAGTAAATCGTCTGAAAGGTCGATTGATGCTACAATATTAGTAGATCGTCTGATAAGTCGATTGGTAAACTGAGATACTTGGTTGATAAAGGAAAAAAGGTTTTAATACGAAATCATGATATTATATGGAAAATCAAATGAGACAGAAAATGAATGAGAGAATGAAAATCTGTTTGATGGTGATAATGTCTTGAATACAAACAATTATATTTTATTTGAAATTGGTGTAGTTACTATAGTAGTAGCTACCCGGAGGATCTTCGGGAATATCCCCGAGTTGAAAATATTCACCCCGTGCCTCAGAGTACACGGTTGATTCCGATAAATTAATAAAATTTTGAATCAACTTTCACTGTTCGTGTTTAATCTCGTCCCACCAGAACATGAGAGTGGGAGGAATGGAGAAAGACAGAAAAGAAGAGAAATAATTTATTAATTGTTGAGAAACGGAGTAATACAAATGATTTAAGGGAAAAATACTAATAATTGGAATTTTAATATTTTGTGATCAAATCATTGCAGAAACTAATGCTTTAGTAGTAAGCAGTATTGACGATGTGGAAGTAATAAGTGACAGTGATACATGTTAGGGTTTATTTATATGGGTTATATAGGCCAATGTGGGCCACTATGCAAAATTAATATTTAGAAGCGGAAGATAAGAAGATCAACGAAAAGGTGATTAAACCAGCAAATGAATCGATGTCGATGATACATATAATATATACAATATACATGGATGATAACACAACATTGGAATGTGTAATTGGAGGTTGATAGTTGGAATGATTGGACCTTAATCAAGATACTGGTAGCAATTATTGCAAAATTTAATTTAACTTGGAAAAAATCACAGATTAAGACAACATAATAATATTAGTCCCGCTGAGTTTCTTTCGCCAGTTCTTCTCAGGTCTGTGGCTTCTTCTTTCCGAACTGGTAGTAGACTCATAACGTTCAGTAAAAATTATAATCGTGTAATAATTTAATGTTGAATAAAATATTTTAAATATTATGAAGAAGCAATGGTAATATTTGAAGAAATTATTCAGAATAATATTTTTATAAGTTGTATAAAACAAAATTAATTATCTTAAATTGTTAAGGTTTTTACTACATATTACATAAATATATAAATATAATAAAAAATAAATAAAACAAAAGTTATCTAAAATAAGTAAATAGTGAAATATAAAATATATATTATTAATAATATTTCGTAAAATTAAGCATATTTAATCCCGTGTAAAGATGTCGTTATTCTGTAAACCATCAAATCATTGAAACACGTGGAGAAGTTTAGGTATCTTGGTAGCACAATAACTTCAAAATATGACCTAGATTCTGAGATAAACAACAGATTAAATGCTGCTGCTGCGGCTTATGGTAAACTACGAGCCAAAGTATTTTACTCGCATGATCTCAGGCTCTCCACGAAAATAAACGTTTATATGAGTATAGTACTGCCAAGCCTTTTGTACTCATCTGAGGCATGGACCTTATACCGTAAGCATATACGTATACTCGACAGATTTCACCTCAAATGTCTCCGAGACATCATGAACATCCGATGGTCAGACCAAATCAGAAATACAAATGTTCTGAGACGCGCAAAGGTTGGAGGTATTGAAGGTTATCTAATGAGGCGACAGCTTCGATGGTGTGGGCACGTGTCTCGTATGTCGAGTGACAGGCTGGCAAAGCGCATCTTCTTTTCAGAACTCCAGTACGGTAAGCGTAAAAGTAGTGGCCAGTACCTAAGATATAAAGATGTTCTGAAAAGACATATGAAACGGTGCAAAATAGAGCCCTCTCAGTGGGAAGCAAAGGCAGCACAGCGGCCTGAGTGGCGCCAGCTCATATATAACCAGGTAAATACATTTGAAATAGAGCGACGCAACGAGCTCGACAAGAAAAGAGATGAGCTTAAGGCACGACCACCAGTGGCCATCACCTATAATTATGTCGGCGGTGCATTGGAGTGTCCGCAATGCGCACGTACGTTCGTGAAT
The DNA here is from genome assembly GCA_951802675.2 of Boloria euphrosyne. NCBI lineage: Eukaryota > Metazoa > Arthropoda > Insecta > Lepidoptera > Nymphalidae > Boloria > Boloria euphrosyne. The sequence continues at coordinate 5,283,928 of OX637886.1, forward strand.
AAAGTCGGTTATGCGAGTCATCTAAGAGCGCACCAAAGGTTAGAACGACGTAACCCTTAGTCGTATTAAAAAGAAAAAAATCCAGTACCAATAGTCGCTGTGGTCGAAATCGGCCAGGATTACACACACACACACCCTCTACGTGTTACTTGTCTTGCCTGTAAACTTGCGATGTACTTACTCAAAAGAAGTAGTTTGAAGTTAAGTTTTAATAAATATTAATCTCTGAGAAAATTAAATTGTTCTATTCTTATGAGTAAAAATATTGGTGACATTTTAAACTTTTGGAAGTTGATGATTTTGATTATAAAGATTTAGAAAAATGCGTTGAATATAATGTAACAACTATTTCTTAGATCACAAGCTTTCCTGTAAAAGAGAAAAGCATTTAGATAAATATATTAAAGTAGTCAAAGGTTACTGAACCAGAATAATCAACTATGTATTTACTCATTTGTGTAAAAAGTGCATAACTAGTCTGTAAATCGGAACCGATTAGGAATTTTTTATCGTTTTGTTAAAGACAGTAAAAATGCAAAAGTAAATGAAGTACATATGAACAAGCGGAGTCGGTTCTTAAAGTATAAATATAAATAAAATTGTATACGAAATTAAGACCTTACAATATTATGATCCAATAATAAAACGATCTGACGATTAATATTGCTCACGGCTTATAGCTCACTGAAATAAAGAGTTTCACACGGGTGGCAAACAGTATTGTCGAAGAGAAAAAGAGACATTGGCGTCACACGTCATTAGGAGTATTTGGTCTGAAACCTTGTGCCAGGATTGAATGCGTCGTTCGATTACAAGTTTATATCAAAAAGTTGTGTATTAACCTTGTAAGCAAACATTGCAGATTCTTTTTCTAGATTACATACTTAATGCAGTAAACACTGAAATTATTGAAGACGTTTAATCACACCATGAAACACGACGGAGCTTTGGGTATGTAATGTTAACACCCATGTTAAAAGGGAATAAAATTTTTACATCCCTTAAATTACGCAAACGATTACTTGAGTTCGCGCACTAAAGGCATGATGGCAATGCAGAAGCGATTGCCGACTTAATTATGTTAATATGGTGGCAAGAGAACAGAAGGACACTGATGGAAAAATACTTAAGAGATAATGATAAAATAATGAAGGAAAAGGGAAAAGACTGTGAAAATAGAGAAAGGAACGTAATACTATGTAATATAGGAAAGGAATCTGAGGACAAGGGTATGTTAAAAATATATGAGACTGGACAAGAGTTTCAAAGAAATTCATAAAGGAAAAATGCCAGTGGAGACTTAGTGATAATGATGAATTATCAAAGATTTGGCAATAAGTAAATGGAAATGAAGGGAAGAAGAATATAAATAATACGAGTAGAAATAAAATAATAATACTTTTACAAATTTAATTGTGTGAGTTGTTTGTGCAGTTATAATAACAATGAAAATACTAAAATTAAAACAAATATAAATAAAGGGAGAGATGTGATGATTTATATTTGATAATAAAGGTAGTTGCACACACCGACCTTAGGTGGTGGGGAAAAGTGTCAGCATTGACACTTAGGCTTCAACCACCGCAGAGAGCGGACGTGTGCGACATTGTGAAGCTGAGAGTACTGAGTTTTATTTCATTATCCTTATACAGTGATTTATAGTGTAATATACATATACAGTTAGTGTTGTGAGGTGAACACCACATATATATATATATATATATATATATATATATATATATATATATATATATATATATATATAATCTGAATCTCGGAAACGGCTTCATCGATTTTCATGAAATTCAGTATGTTGGGGGTTTCGGGGGCGATAAATCGATCTAACTAGATTTCATTTTTAGACAACGTCATTTTATCCGTTTTTTCATGCAATGAAAATCTCATACGAATGGTTTTAATAACATCTTCAAGGTTATAATAGCTCAGTTGGAAAATCAAGCCCAGATGATTTCAGTCCAATTATTTTTTTCCTTTTTTTGATTATTTTTTTCCTAAAAATATACCGAGCAAGTACTTAATACTTATTCAAAATGTTAATTCACTGTTTCAATTAACAGATGCATTAGCCTATAGAATTCTAGACTTATGCCGTCAAAGAGAGTAATCAAAAATTAATTTATATTTTTGCTACAGCAAAAACCATGTGAACAAGCGAAATAAAAATTTGTAAAAAGTACCTAAAGTGAGCAGACTGCAGGAGTATTTTTGTAATGATGCAGTTATTTTCTTTCCGCGCACTCCATGTCAAGTGTTTTCAGTATAAAATTTACATAACCTCCCCCGCCAGCATTTTATTCGTGTGTTTTAGTGAATAAAAGTTTCACCGCCTGTCGTGGCTTAGCCCTTTTATTAGATTCAATTTTCTTATCTCGCGAGAGATACATATTTTGTAAACCAATTTTCTGGAACATTCTCCTTACCTTGTTACGTTGCCGAAATAAGGCACCCATTAATATAGGGGTATTATTGAAGAAACATAAATGTGAAGGAATTTTGTTAAAGCTTAAGTTGAGAGAAGGGCCATGAGAAGTTTGGCTTTAAATTAGGGACCTGAATTAATAATAGGGAGACCTAACTAGTATTTTCGATAAGAAATTATTATGAAAATGCTTAAATGGTTGCCATTTTATTTCTATTTGAATTGTACCTACTATGTACTTATTCAAATCTGAATTTTATTCATTTATATTTTGATGATGATACTACTACTACGATGCTGCTGTATTTGGAAAGAAATAACAAAAAAAAAACACAAGTATTGTTTTCTAAGCAGACTCAAATAATTAAAATAAACTATACCTACACTAAGTGTTTCATACACACTCGTATGTCTCTGTTTATAACCAAATATAACGGAAGCAAAATTATGCAACACAGTTGTTAAACTATTAGTTTGATGTTGAAAATTTATTCTATTGTGTAAATATTGTGTACCAAAGAGCTGCTCTTTTGTTGGCACTTAATGAACGATACAAAACAAAATTCTATTAGAGAAACAAAAGTTGCTTGCCTCTTGAGACCTGGTGAACGTAAATGAAATCTATTTACATTATACATGACGTGTATATTTTCCACATGTTAAAATGTTTTGAAAATATTGTCTTGTGAATTTAGACCAGAAGTGAGCTTCTTTTAATAAAAACAAGCATACTAAATCGACCACAATTTATTGTAAGTATCTGAAAACGCTAAAACACAATTAAACTAACCAAAAAGACAACTAAGCTACCAACAATGATATTTTAAAGAAATAAACCAGCAGAGTAACGACCTAACAATGCTACCACGACAAGCGTCAAGATACAACTACCCCCCGATGCCGGTTATGCATCGACTTTTATAGTTTTCTCCCTACTCCAACATCCTCTTTTCTGTTCATCTTCCACAATTGTTATTATAAATATAGCCAACATAATAATAAAAACAAGATTTTCTAATAACCACCGTGTTATTACAACGTGTTAGAAATAAAATAATTGTTAAAACAGATTGTATTTGTATTCGTTACTTTTTTTAAATTCCCAGTTCTGGGCACGGGTTTACCTTTTATACTCCTTACTGTAAATATGATTTTTAGAAACAAAATTTAAAAATAATTCTGTTAAACTATACAAGCTTTTTAATGGATAATTTTTAGTTTATAACTAGTCATACAAAGTGCAGGAAGCCTATTGGAAGTTCACTTGCCCTCACACCTGAGATATTTATGTGCAAGTCTTATTTTGAACATGGTTACCTCTTCTTAAAAGAGAACATCGCGTGAAAACGTGTATACTCAAACTAATTTTCGTAAACTTATAAAGTCAACTAGAATTTGGCCATGCAGTGTTTTGGCTATGGCTTACTCCCCCACGCATTGAGGGAAGGCTCGTGCCCTATTTGGATTGTGAAACGTTTAAAGAACTTAAGTGTTATTACAAAAACACACGTATAATCGAGAATGGTTGGATCAAAATCAATCAGACGGCAGTAAAGTGTGGTTTTGATAATGCCCGCCTAAACAAAGGACAGGTTCAATAATTGTGAACTAAATGCAAATTAAAACGTGCGAAATCAAAATAGAAACTATGAGTAACAGTAACATTTTGTTGTTGTCACTACAAACAGTTTATGCATGCATATTTTTTTGGATTCAGGTTATGCTTCAAGGATTTTTTTAAATTTAATTTAACATTTGTTCTATACGTTGCTTCGTATGATTCAGCTTAGTCGTTAGAATCTGCATACTCTACTGTCATAGCTTTAAGTTGATGACATACTAGAAGCAAGCCTTCTAACTCATATGCCTAAGCTATATTATTGAATCTTTAATCGAAAACATTTTACTTAAAAGTAAAGCAAAATTGTTAAATAATAAAGAAGTTTGTAACAGTATTTCATATTATGTACTTAGGTATATGATTTCTGGTCCCACATTTCTAATACACCAGCTGCCTACGCATTCATTCAAAGTTGCGGTAAACTAACTGAAATTTAATTAATTTCTACAGTTTCTCCCAAGAGTTGCTATTGTAATGTTGTGTATAGTAGGTGTTGAAACTTTAGAATAACAGTACAATCTGTTGAAAATTTGATTTATTTCATAGCTGTTAAAGTCCTAAGTGTTAGTATTTTCAGTTTTTCATAACTAATGTATATAAATATAACATCACAACGTAATAAAAGTAGGTTTATACTTTTTTTTAGTAACTGTAAAGCTCACTCGGTATGATTTAGGTATCAGTGGAAACTTATTGGTCCATGTACCATTTATAATAAACTATTTTATAAATATTTGTAAATACTGTTTGTTTCCCTAAATAAAATAAAATAAAAAATGTACTTGAAAATGATAAAATTAAGAAATACTGCTAATTCTGTATTATATTAATTTAAATGTACGTAGGCATTTTGATATTTACACATAGTTCTAGTTATATTTAAAAAGAGCATATGTCGGCAGGGTATATACTCGTATTAATATACCTTTAGCCTTTCTTAATAATCGGGCTATCTAATGCAAAAATATTTTACAAATCGGGAAAAGTTCCTGAGATTAGCGTGTTTAAACAAACAAACCAACCCTGCCTCTTATATAATGTACAGATTTCGTTTAGCAAATCGGCAGGTAATTAGAATGCTAGACGCCATCGTTTTGCTTTAAACATTGTAAAATCTTAACTTCAAATCCGTGAAGTGAATAATAAGCGATACCTCGCGAGGGAATAATAAATAGGCAGAAAGTTCATAATTAACATCATTGCTTAACAAGATAATATTTTAACCTATAAATTGCTTTTTTATAATTAAATTAACGTTTAAATCAAAGTTATTGAGCCAAAATATTTATTACGCAAACGATTTAAATAATGAAATAATTTTGTTTTAATATTTCTCATTTACATTGCAAATAAGGAAATGAAGTCGCTTCAGTTTTTTTCTTAATCTAAGCTTATTTTTGATTTTTCAACATATTTTTAAGAGTAATATTAACTATATTCAAAATAAGTCAAGTGGATAGCTCATAGCTAAGGGACTTCAACCCCTTTTAAAGGAATACGTGACTTCAAATATATGAAGTACGAACCCTCAACACACGTCTTTAATCGCACTTGCCTTTATTTACCTTTCGCTAAAAGCTAATATTAATATTTCTATATAGGGTCGTAACGGCAAAGGTTCCATTTTCGTGTGGGCATCTGGCAACGGGGGTCGAGAGCACGATAATTGCAACTGTGATGGCTACACTAATTCCATTTGGACATTAAGCATATCATCTGCGACGGAACGCGGTGAAGTGCCTTGGTACTCTGAAATGTGTAGTTCGACCCTCGCTGCGACGTACAGCTCTGGCGCTATTAATGAAAAGCAGGTTAGTCAGTTTTAATAGTTATTTATAAGATTACAGTATAAAATTGATGTGAATGTCACCGTATAATTGTAAGTTGCATTCCGTTTAAAATCTCGCGAGATTGTAAACTGCGAGATTATAATCTAACGGTATTTACAGTTTTTCGGTGTCGAAATGTCAGTTGTACCATCTTATTATTTTAATAGTTTGAATATTTGTTTACTTACCTTTGTTTTTGTTACTACAACTTGTTACTACAACTTTGCTACTACTTACATTTGTTTGTTACCTTGTGACTAGAAGATCAACTATTGAGTTTGATTAAAATCTACTACAAGTTTTTGGTTTTATTTGCTACTTCTAACCTAATATATAGCTACAATTATTTTATTATTTCTTCCTTTTTTGCCAACGTTTACCCATTAACTTGCTTTGTTTGATAGGTCTCTGTGGCCTATCCTATGCTATCCTTAATCTAAAAATGTTTGTTAAATTATTTATTTGTTTCCAAGGTGGTAACAACAGACTTGCACCACTCGTGCACGACGGGCCACACCGGCACGTCTGCGTCCGCGCCGCTAGCGGCCGGAATATGCGCGCTCGCGTTGCAGGCCAATAGAGACCTCACGTGGCGGGATATGCAGCATATTGGTAAGTGAAATTGATATTACCTTCTAATATATAAAAATCTCGTGTGACAGTGTTTGCTATCGAACTCGTTCGATACAGCTTATTTTTTTTGTGTGTATTTGGTAGGTCTGTAGGATAGGTTGTAGGCTAATTTTTATTCCCCTAAATGATTAATTTTTACTGTTTTATGATTTGTCATCAAAAAATTCTTATAATAATCATAAATTTTCATCATTCGGGCGGGGGAATTGCTAATTAATATATATTATCTTATAATATACTTGTATATGCTACTTGTACAAGTAGTATTTCTTTTATAACCTGAAACGGTTCAATACAATTTTGACCTAATTTTGTTTTTAGATAATGTTATGCTTTTAGTTCTATCTATATCGGTGTCTTATCTGACTTATTTAAACATTTTTTTAAAATATTTTAATGGATGAAATGAATTTCGAAAACAGCTACTTTTGACATTAAGTTAAGTCAAAAGCAACATAACAAATTAACAAATATTGGACTAGCGAGTTACCTTCGTTTCGTTTGGCCTTGATACAAATAAAGCCTTAACGTAATTTATGTTTTTATATTTAATGTATGAAAAGCATCCTTTTTTGTTTTTAATTGATTTATATATACAAGAAAAAAATAAACTTATATTAAAATCTTAAAGTCAGTACAAAATTAAATTCTAAGTACTTATAAATATTTCCATATTTTGATAAAGTGCTTACAACTTTATTAAGCAGTACAAAAACTTTATATTTACAAAACGCATCCATTATTCATACATTGTAAACTAAATACCTAAAAGTTTCATCATAAATAAACACTGTATACTCGGGCTAAATTTTGCATGTTATCTAAAAGCCATTAGATTGGGTATTACAGGATTACAGATTCCCAACAGCTGATAATATGTTACGGTAATGATACTAGTATCATAGTCTATGAAACATGTAGTCGGCCAACGGACGCGACAGCCCAAGCTGCCATACACTAATGTCTCAAACGAGTGTATGGTAACTTGGGCTGGTTGTCACGTCCGTTGGCCGACCATATGTTTCATAGGCTTTACTAGCATTAAGGAAAATACTATTAAGTACGCAGCTTTCACAACCCAATTTTAATGAGGGAAGTTAAGAATTATTAAAAATTTCCTCTGTAAATGTGGAGAGAACGCTTTTTAGAGCTTTGAGATTGCCTTTATTGCGTAATGCCATAACATTTACATTTGTTATACATACCTTTTATAAAATTTTTGACACAAACTCATTGGTTACTAATTGTAATAAGTAAAACCCACTTGTTTTAAAATTTATGGTATTCATTCATCATTTATTCTCGAGCCTTTTTATTCATTAGTTTTTTTATTTATTCTTCTAATTCACATTCTTTTTAAATGTATTTAACCTTACAATTTGATCGTTAATTATAATCTCTAATATACTATATGTAAATAGAACTGTTATCACGTTTGAAATAAGACAAAAATGATTAATTTAGTAGTTCTTTAAGGATGACTGATTACATATCTCTATTCTATAGTAATAGATTGCGAGATGTTTTTTTGCTGGCTGTAATTGCAAAAACTACAAAACGGATAGAGAACGGACAACTTAATTTATAGGATACAGCGTGTTTCGGTGAAGGTTTTAATGTATGTAAAATGTTAGAACTTAGTTTCCGGTCTTAAGGCCGCGGGCGGAGCCGAAAGAGTGTATTGCTAGAATTATATGAATGAATGATATTCATGAATAAGAATTTAATATTTAATGAATCATACTGTATATTTTGTGTAATAAACTACTGTAAATATAAATAAACATTACAAATGTGCACATGCAGTTGTACGCACGGCCAGACCGGAACGTCTCTCCATCGGTGGTGAATGGCGAGTAAACGGAGTCGGGCGGAACGTGTCCCACTCCTTCGGCTACGGGTTATTAGACGCGGTGGGCATGGTCCGACTCGCGAAGACTTGGAGAACTGTGCCTCCTCAAAGAAGATGCGAATTAGCAGCTCCTCGTCCTCAAAGAGCTGTTCCACCAAGATCGTCTATCACTTTACAGGTTAGTTTTATTTTTATTATTTACCTTCGACGCAAAAAGAGGGTTGTTATAAGTTTCACAAGTGTATGTCAGCCTCTAGCTTTTGGCCGATTTTGAATTGATTCCTCCTTTTTAGACGGTAATAGGATATGAACAATTTCCACAGATCTAATGGATCCGAAACTTAGTGGATATCCCGTTAATTGAATTACGTTGTAGTGATATAACCTTGATCTGATACTGCAGTGCCTTCATTTAAATGACATTATTAGATAGCTTATTTCATTGGGAATAACAATATTAACATAAACAATAATACATAATATAGATAATTGAGTTAATTATAAATAGAAATTATTATGAGTTCATCTATTTTGTACTAAGTATTATATGTAACAATGAACCTGAAAATTAACTGGAATTGAAAATTATCTAATTTGATGAGGCTCTATATCTCGGTGCGCGACATTTGCAACAATTGCGGACGCTCGGTTGAATTTGCATTGAAATTACTCGACTATGAATTTACGGAATTTAGTGCCTTATTATGTCACAGTCTGCGCCAGACTCGACTGTAATTATTATAATGAGAAAGACGAATGTTAGATATATTTATTTGCGATGTTAGAATCGCGGAAATTTTACAATTTTGTGTCTTTAATTGTAACCTGTATTATTTAACCTGTATATCTTTTATTTATCATGAACTCTTTTTTTATTGCAAAAAAAAAAAAAGAATTTCCCGAATCGGATTCGCAGTTACTAAGATTAACGTGGTCTTTTATACAGATGCAATGTCTAAGGCATTTCTTAGAAAAATGTTGATTGATGTCATTCAGAGTAGTAATTCCCGAAATGCTTTGTATTTTTGTGTAAATGAAGTGATGGATTGACATTGTTTTTCGCATTAAAATAGTTTATGGGTCGAAAAATGCCACTCTGTTAGAAATATCTTAGAAAATAAGATATTACAAAAACACTTATTTTTTATAATAAAATAAAAAGTGCGTATTTATTATCAAGCATTTATGTATTTAATGTTATTTATAACAGTTGGATGTTGGAGCATGTCCGGGGGTGAACTATTTGGAGCACGTTCAAGCGCGGGTGTCTCTGTCAGCCACGAGGAGGGGAGATCTACGGATCTCTTTGACTTCTCCCGCCGGAACTAAAGTCACATTGCTCGCCCCCAGGTACGTACACAAATACTAGGTAAAGTCTGCTTATTTCTTCTTTTTTATTGTTGTAGAGTCTTCATTATAGAGTCGTTAAATATCTTACATTTCTTACAAATGGTATAAATGGGTATATTTGTGAGAGTATTTCCTTTCTTCGCGTTGTTAAAAGTTGGCTTTCTGAAATATATTATTACAATGTAAGTTGGGTTTGAGTCCCGGGTGGGACTGAGTTTAGTTACTGAGTTTTTCTGTTGAGCTATGCTTAGTAGTAGCCCAAAATTGGGAAGTTTATGTTTTACCCTCGTGCTTCGGAGAGCGCGTAAATCCTTCGGTCCTGCGCCTTAACTCTTACGTCGAAGTATCGCTCAATCAGATTTGGAGAATAAAGTGTGAATTATTAATAAATCATCATTTTCGGTAAAAAAATTTGGATCCAAAAATGTTAACATTATTAATAATTACAATTACATTGTAGTATGATAGACACAATTTATATGATAAATGAAGGATATTATTTGTTTAATAATTAATTAAGGGTAAATAGTCATTTTTGTTATATTAACAGTCTGATTAGAAGTTAACTTTTTAAATATTAAATAGATGTATTAATAAATTTTGCGAAAATTTATAAAAACTTTTATCAAACTGCATATTTTAAAATATGGAAGAGAAAGTGTTTTAGAGTTCAGAATTTATTATACGAGTAATGGAAGGAAAATTAAATTTTATATGAATATTGAAACATGGTTTTTCGATATACACGAAAAACGTTTAGGCAATTAAATGAAAGCATTTTCATCACTTGGCTCAGTTTGTAGTGACCGTACTTGCTGTGTCACCGGTCGCAGATTTGAATCTCGCTGGAGGCCTTAGTTTTTTATTTTCCCTACTCGGGAGATAGTACAAACATTTCTCCAATCGTTTTCCTGAAAAATAGCGTTCATTAATTTAAAAATAAACTTAAAAATAAACTTTAGAAACGAGAAGAACTTTTAAAAAGCTGTAATGTATATAGTAAAAGTTTAAATAATGTAACTTACTAGAAAAAAAAATTAATTAACATGTTAAACATCCATTTGTGTTTAAAAACGGTAAACATAATATTTGAGTTAGGATTGTGGTTAGATTTAAAGGCAAAGAGATGGAAGGGACAATTTTTGCGTTGAAATCAATGTGTACCGTGTAAATTGTATGTGTGGTAAAATGGACGACATAATGGAAGTAGTCAAACAAATTTAAATAAATATGTGAAAAGAATTAAATTTTGTCGCTATATATATGGAATCAAAAGGTACTGTGTGTGGTAATTCGCTCGTTTGGAAAACCGACTAAAGTGGTTTATATATTCATGTGTTTCATTTATCTACTTCATGATTACAATGACTACTTACAAGTAACATGTTTTTCGGTGAAGAAAAATATCGCGAGAAGACCTGCATGTCCGAGAGGACCTAACAAGTTTTCGAAAGATGCAAACCTGATGCATGCATTCATACAATGTGAAGAACTTGGCCAATATGGTAGACTATAGCCTGATCCCTTTCGTATTGAAGGGAGGCCTAATCGTTGTCAAGCAGTGGCACGTTGAATAGGGATGAATATATATGTACAAACATATGGAATTCGCCGAACATCAAATGCTTATAAATTTTTTAAATGCGTTACTGTTGCGTTGCGTAATATTTAAAATTTGATTTAACTACTATTAAAACTAGCGAATTACTGTTTTTCACTTGGGATCGTTTTTTAGCTATTAGACGCCTATCTACTTATTGAGTTCCATCCAAATCTGTGAAACAGATTCAGTGTGCACGATTAACAAACTTACATACCCTCAGCTACAAACTTTTGTACGTATAGTAGTAGAGATATTAAGCAAACGTAAAACAAAACAAAAGTTGTCCTTGTTGCTTTAAATGTTTAATGGAGTACCTATTTACATTTATTCATTGTACATTTAGAGTAAACTCCAATAATACGACGTAGGGGAACTCTTTTTCGTATTCAGTAATATATTTGTTTACATACTATTCTGTATCTGTACACATCTCCATAATCAACCCCATTTCGTATGAACATACAATATCTTTACGACGTTTTCGCGCTCTACAAAGTTATAATACATTATGACGAACCATTATAGCGGTACATTTTATTGCATTCGTATCTAATGTTCAGTTCTAATATGCGATACATCTCACTCCATGCCATTCGACTAACTTACGGCGCAATTACAGGACTTGGAGGCAGTCAGTGGCGCACTTTATCACCATACGTGGCAATAAAACCTCGTTTCACTCGCTCTATGCAATGTTCTTTGCGATAGAGACATGCAATTTAAGTTCTTAATACTTGTCACGTAAAACTTATAGTGACGTGAATGGATACCACGAATATATCAATGTAAGCCTTCAACGTTCGTGTGTTAGACGTTTATGTTACTTTGTGGAACTTTAATTGTAGATTTCTATTTTTCTGGCTTGTGGTTATTTTTTTTTAAGAAATATATTGTTATATTTAAATTTAAATGATATGTTTCAACGGTTGGTTTAAATTTCTCAGAAATTACATAATGTTGTAGTTGAAAAGAGGTTGAAGGACGGGAAGAAGTTAAAGGAGCTGCCAAGCCAATTTTATTATGTTTTTTTTGTTATCCAAATAATTAAATTGGCACTTAGACCCTTTAGACTTACAGCCCTTCAATTATTTTATTTATATACCCGCATGCTAGCTATCATTACACCAAATTTCATCAATATCGGATGAGTGATGCGGTCATCTGTGGCACATACATTCTAAAAACTGTTGATTCGGATTCTGTATCGATAAATACAGATTATTTCAATGACATTTCACCAAAATATTTAATATACAGATTTGATTCTTGTTCTAAGATGTAAGTCGCGTAAAATAATTTTCATTTTGACAATTTTAAGATTACAGTAACTATTGCATATATTACAAAAATATAGACCTAATTGCAAACATCATAAATACCAAAATTGTCTCCAAACCGCAGACAGTCAAAGCCTCTGATTTTGATTATTATATGGAGAACAATTATGTGTTTATGAACCTACGTGAAATTGCGCGCCATGAAATCGACAACTTAGCGGGTTTATATTGTATTATACAAATGTTGTAAAGGGAAAGCTGATTAAAATGTTTCTATGCCTTAACTATAGAAATATCATGAAGTACAACAACAACGATATACTGAACCAAATCATGTAAACGTTGAGAGTTTAAAGTAGAATACTGAAAAGTGCATCCTGTTTAACACATGTCACCATTTCAAAGTTATACTGCTAATTAATAAAGTAATTCAACATCAAATAGCTTTACTCGAGGGAGGAAACTTAATTATAGTTCGAGCTCATAGATAAAGGGTTGACACTTCACAAATTGACTCTTTCAGAGTGTTGTTTATTTCCATCTAAAAATATAATTGAAGTGTTTTAATATTTTTTTAACTAAACTAGAAATTAAAGTACTGCAAAATCAAATTACAAGAAATTTATCGAACATTGAAAGGGGATTATTAATGTAGCCTACACACAAATGACAATCGAATTAAGACTTCCCCTTAGGTATCCAAAATCGGTCAATAATTAGCATATTCATAATAAGGTTCTAGAAAACCAGATTGAAAATCCCATAGAAAATACTTAATTTTAATAATTTATTCTTGATAAAATTTCGATCATGATGGCATATCACTTAAAGGTCGGTACACTGTAGAATGTAGATATTATAGGGAATAATTGAGCGTAGAAACAGAGGTGCAAAATCTATTCAACCTTATGGTCCGATGGGACGCAACTAAAATGATCGTGAAGATATTTAAGTTTAGGACTAACGGCTTAACATACTCTCCAAGGTACCCTGATATAACTAAAACAATAAACTTCCAAAATTTGGGTTGCCACTGATACTTACGAGTATTTTGGCAAAAGAAAACACATTTTCGAAATGACTCTCAAGCCCAAAAATGTATTACTTGTTGAAATTTTCAAATTTCCTTCTTTTACAATATACATATTTACAAGTGTAAACTAAATTCTTTGCTTATTGTATTATCGACACGATAATTATATAATCGTGTTTCATTCTCATCAAACACTTACATTTAATCATACATTAATGTATTACATAAATGTTTGTTGTGGGTTTTTATGTAATTAATAAAGACTACATTGGTTAGCTATATACAGCTTCATATCCCGGTAAGTCCAATTCTAGGTAAAGGATAGGATAAGATATAGGATCGCAATGACCTGGCAGTTTGACCTTATGGGTATTTCTATTGCCTAAATAAAAAATCCTAAGCGTTAAAACTGTAAATGTTTCTGAAATGCATGAAAACTAATCATTATTTTCCAACAGGCCACACGACTCTTCCCGCGCTGGTTTCAACTCGTGGCCCTTTATGTCCGTCCATATGTGGGGCGAATCCCCCCTCGGAGTATGGCAACTTGAGGTCTCTAATGAAGGGCGTTATTTGGGTGAGTTTCGTTTATAAATACATGTAAATAAATATATAATATATTATTTTTCAGTCATAATATGTATGGTTTCGGGATAAATAACTCCTCGAAGGAAAAGATAAATGCCTTATAACTTCTAAGTATTATTACATTTTTTTATCAGCGCAGTGACTAAATATATGTTAAAACACTATATTTAAGTATTATATTACTTAAATACTTTTGATATGTTTTAACAATAACAGCTTTTATCGCTTTCTCATAAAAGTAAACTTTACACGCTCAAGAAGTGTTGACCGTCATCGAGTATACTTCAACTTTTCTGATGTAAGCGATAAAATGTGTAGCTACGTTTATTCACAACACGTATGGAAATTCACAGTTTTATAAGAGTCAACTATGAATAAATGATTTAAAAGGTTTCTAAAATATAATGTGATTTAAAATGTAATATTTTCGACTTATGCAAATATAATATTATAGGTCTATTTAAATAAAATTATCTTTTCGGTTTTTAATATAATCTTGTCATTAACAAAATAAATGTAAAAAAATTAACATAATAGAGATGCAGTTAGTTCGTACTGTGTGGATCGAAATAGTATTCAAATTAATATTTTTAACTATAAACGTTGAAATGTTGCTTAATATTTTGACATTAAATAATAGCAATCTAAATTAACATTAATGTTACAATAATAAAAAATCAGATAAAATGGCGGAAAAACCCGAAAGTATAGTTTTATTTAATAAAAATGTATTTTAAATAATATATAACTTATAAAATGTGTTTTAAATATAAGAATATCTAGTATTTTTTCACAATTATTTAACTTCATCAATTGTTTTAAACAATATTCCTGTAAAAATACAATACTTTTCACTTTTTGGAATAATTATATTACGACCAGTGAAGTAAAATTTTGTGTTTTTTCAATCATTTGTTTTTAAAAAGTTACAGCCAAAAAAGATTCAGCCCTATTTGATTTACTCAGATTAATAAGAAATACTTAGTAAACTTTTTTTAAGTAAGACCGAAAAGGCACATAAATCTCAATAACATTTTCCTGTAACGAGGAAACAAAGTTTAGTCACAAGAGATTCCAAACTTTAGTAATATTAAAGTCTAGAAAGAACCTATAAATCGGAACGGAATACGAAGTGACTGTTAAAACTTTGCTTTACTTATATTTATCGATACACAAAGGATTTACCACTCACTTTCGAATTAGGTCGAGCGACATTACAAGATTGGTCGTTGACATTATACGGAACGAACACGCCGGCTGCTAAAAATGATCCGATACCATTTAGAAATCCAATAATACGTAATAGAAGTAACGCGACGCGGCCGGTAGTCGTGCAGCCCGGACGGAAAAGCAGCCGAGGCAAATCCATGCACATCGTCCCCACTCAGTACTCTGTGGGCTTAGTGAAAAGGAAAAAGAATAAAAATTCCAAGAATCCGAATAGAAATTCGCAGAAAAAACAGGGTCGACCGGCAACACGCTCTCCCGTAGAAAGCACGACATTGCGAGTAACTTCGCCCGTTCCGGATTTAAGTTTGAATTTGCAAGGGGATTTGACGGATCCTCTATCAGACGTTAAAGGGCGTAAGATGTCGAGTTTGTTCGAGCAGTATCCGAAAATCCAGAGAATATACCCGGCGCCCCTACAAGCCAACGGTACTTGCATGGTCGCCGCCTAGTTTGAGCTTGCACGTATTTGTTCCAGAATCTGACTGATCTTTGCATGTGTGTTTGCGTTTAATAATTTTCTAGAAACGCTGAAATAATTTTTGTTTTTTTTTATTTAATATAGATGCTGTAGACAGATGTTTTGTGATTTTTGTTGTTTTATTGACTGGGCTTACTATTAAAATAACTCAATTTCCAAAACTCTTCACAATAACAATGCTGCTTGAATTGAAAGCTTTAAGTCTGTACGTGTCCTAATTTTAATAGTAACTCCAAGTAGGTTAGACATAATTTAGAAACCCAATTATTGTGCTTTGTGTTTATAATCTTTTAACTTTTTTAATGACTCCACACTGTCACGTTACTATACAAGACTTCAATACAATTTCTGTGACCTTATATTTTTATAGTAGACAAAAACGTTTTGAAATCGTATACCGCCATTCATTGCAAGTGAAAATATCTCGAGTTGAAAGCTCAGAATTTTCCTAAAACACACACATTCATTAAAATTTGACATAACACAACAAACTTCTGTACACTTTAACATCAAATCTCATTAAAACTGTTTGTTTGTAGCGGGACCATTAACGCAGTGGGAGTTAATATTCTACGGGACGGAGACCCCGGCTCAGGAGTACGACGTGTCGCCTGAGAGCAATCCTGTAGGGAATGGCGTCACGCTATGGAATGCGAACGTGCCCGATACTGAGGAAGTGAAACAGAATACCATAGATGATGATCTAGCATTGGTGTGGCATGATTCACACGCGGTAAGTGATATTCCGATATTATGTTCTAAGGCTTAGCCTTTTCAGGTTTATACGAGTACTATCATACTGAGCGTATTTTAGTCGAGCGATTTATTTGAAACTAAGTCACTTGAGTATTTAGTTAATACTAACTCCACATTTATTTTTAAACTTATTTTTACTGTACTAAGGCCCTGAAAGTGTAATTAGCAATTGCCTGTAAATCTATTTGTAGTTGATTTGAAATCAATAAAATATTGCATATTGTTCAAATAAGTTCGCAAATAAGTAGAGTATATATTGCCATACAAAATATGTATGGGAGAATCATAATCGTATTCTATAGGATACTTATTACTGCAAGAAAATATCACACCTCTGAGAAATGCTTATTAATCGTTTAAAATAAAATTAAAGTATGTCAATTAGTTTATCGTCGCATTTAATAGCTTAGATTCTTAAAAGAGCAGGTATCATCTTTAGCCCTTTTTTAACGTCCCGCTGCTGGGCACGGGCCTCTCTCAGTACGAGGGGGATCAGGCCATAGTCCGCCGCGCTGGCCCAGTGCGTGTTGGCAGACTTCACATATCTTACGAAAACTCGGTAGGTTTTCTCAGACATGCAGGATTCCTCACGATGTTTTCCTTCACCGTAATACAAGTGGTAATCATGATAGAAAAGCATTCGCACATGAAAATATCAGAGGTGCGAGACCCGAATTTGAATCCGTACCACTCTATTATCCAAGCGACGCGATGGTGTTACCGCTGGGCTACCACTGATACCAATGATACAAAATATGTATTCTACGTAATTTAGAAACAAAGTATTCTATTAGTACAAGAAATTTCAGAATCTATTTACTAATTTCGAAGTTTAACTCCTACGTAGAAATAACTTTACCTCTTTATTAGTGTATGACAGACTAAAACTTATTATATCCAAAGTATTAATATAACAATATTGCAAAAGTAGGTAAGTAGTTTAACTAAATTATCATGAAGTATTTAAATGATTAAATACTTGTATAACAAAATAATAGACTGTATAACAAATAAAAACAGTTTTCATCCTTCCTTTAAACGTTTTCTATTAGAATATTAATGTACAGTACAAATTGCTTTCATATTCATAAAACACTTTTAAATAAGGCGCCTTTATACAGACATACTGTCTTAAAATTTATGAACTATTTATTTATTTGAATTGGTAGACCAGCAGCACGGACAATTCAACATATAGACTCCGCTTTCATTAATTTTAGTACGTAAACAAAATCGCCAAAACGTGGCGGGGTGCAGGGGAGGAAGGCTATTTTTCATTGGATCGTTCAAACACATGTCGAACAGTCATTGAATCGTTCAAACACATGTCGAACAGTTTACACGTGCTAATGACAGAGCGAGATAATGTTATGTCAATTTATCTACGAAAGAAAGGGACGTAAAGGGGCGGGGCCGGCTGTTATGCAGTGTCACTGCCAAACCTTGGCGAAAGCATATCCCCTGTAAAGCGTCGTTTATAGGTTGAATTGTCTACCCAGCGGTAACTCGTTTGCTCGGAAAACCGAATGAAGCCTTAAACGGGTTTAAATCCCGAATCTCGCACTTCTGACATATTTTTTATGCGAACCATTTCCATCATGATAATCACTTATCTTCACGGTGAAAGGAAACATAGTCAGAAACCTGCATGTCAACGAAAGCAACTTTTCGAAAGACATTGTAGTCTGCCAACCTGCACTTGTCCAACGTGGTGGACTATGGCCTAAACCCCCTCGTGTTGAAGGGAGGCCCGTACCCAGCAGTGGGACGTTAAAAAGGCTGAAATATTTGAAAAAATTAAATACATAATTTTATATTATGTAGTAATATAGTACTACATTCATACATGTATGTATATGAAGTGCACGATACGGCTGTATTTGTGTTATTCACAGGCAAATTAAACACTTATAATAATTTTATGCATTGAATCATATCGGTTTTATCTTTGAATGTAAATTTCGAAGCTGATTGTGTTGAAATATAATAGGATTAATTTTTATCGCTTGTAAAAGGTTGTTTGTAATAACTACATTTATAGAGATTAGTTGACTCATTATCATATCACCATGTCTGATTTATTTATCAGTAAATGCTTTTGTATATTGAAGTCTATGTATGACAACAATTTTGGCTCAGTTTGTAGTGACCCTACTTGCTGGCTCAGCGGTCGCGGGTTCGAATCCCGCAGGGAACTTTAATTTGTTAAGCACGAATTATTTTACTCCAGTCATGGGTGTTTGTATATATTAAATGTATGTATTTAAAGTTATATATGTGTAGTGTATAAACTATCTGGTATTCGTTACACAAGCTTCGTAGCTTACCATGGAACTAGATGGCGCTGTGAATGAATGCCCCAACATATCTTGTTTACCTATTAGTCGATAGAATGGGCATTTCGTACAAACTACCAATATTACAAAAATTGATATAGATAGTGATGTGGTAGTGATACGATATAATAATAGCGTTTACTGACGATTTATCTTTTGCTATCGGATACACTATTTTGTTAGAGACCTATCAAAAGTTAAGTACCGCCTTGGTCACATCGATAACTTGATATTCGATACTTCGAAAGTCCCAACAGAAGTTCAATCTTCAAGTTTCTTTAGCGTATTCTTCTTCATCCGTTGCGTATTAAAGTATCAACATGAATATACTAAAGTGTATGACATTAAAATATTTTATTTATTTTAATGTCTTTTGAATTTGTTTTAAATTATTTAATTTTTCTGATAATAAAGTCTAATATATAAAAAACTCATGTCACAGTGTTTGTTATCGTACTCCACCGAAACGCCTTGACCGATTTTATTGATTCTTTTGTGAATATTTAGTAGGTTTGAGAATAGGTAGTAGGCTTTTTCTTATTCCCCTAGTTGATGCTCTCCAGATATTTATTTATTTATTTATTTTTTAGACCAAATTTTAATTTAAAAAAATACTTTTAACTCTTAATTTTTACAACGCGGGCGGAGCCGCGGTAATTGCTAGTAAGAATGTAAACAATTCCGTTAAATAAAAAGTGCTGGTACCAAAAAAAATTTATAGCTCTATTTATTTACAGTCAAAGTGATTACACCCAATATAACAGTCTGGGGTAAAACTGTGTTTGTCGATATCTAGACGAAGAGGGTCCCATTAAGGCGACCTCAGATCAAGTGAAAAGGTAGTTAACGCATTTGAATAAGAAAATGAAGCCAATTTTTTAACTACGTGTCACTACGAGTCACTTAAGTGTTGCCACTTTTTAAAATGACCCTTAAGTTGCGTAAAAATAAGTAATATACGAATGCGAAAATGTTTTAATAAATTACAATAAGATTATAAATATGTAGGGGCGTGTAGGATCACGTTATAAACCGTCTTAATAGATAGACCTGTCCTAATGTGCGTAAGTAGCGAAAAAAATACAACAACGGTAATCTTAACTGTAAAAACAAAACAAAAAAATATAGGTAGGTACTTATAAATTTTTCATAACATAATTATGCAGGAATAATATCTTTTTTGGATATCCCGTTCGATGAATTTGGAATTTGTCCACGTTGTGTATCGTACATGTCATTCAATAACATTTGATATTAAAAATGGAAGGTAAAACTCGAAAATGTAAAAATAATTATTTAACAATAATTTAAATTACGCGATTAAATATAACAATAATTATGTCCACTTTATTATTTTGCTATGAATATTGAATATACCTACAATTTACTAATCCAGATTTTTGGACCACAAGAAATACGAACACCTGTCAACACTCCCGTACGTCGTTTTGGGACATACCACCGCACTCAAAGTCACTTAATGAACCGTTAAGTCGAGAACCTCCATACTAAATAACGATTTAATGGTTCATTAACTATAGTGACTCTGAGTGCGGCGGATAGACATTATTTATGTCGAATAACCTCAAAACTGTGTTAGAATAACATAAAAAAATATAGTCTTGTGTGTACCAAGATTAGATTTTCTCTTCACTTTTGGGTTGTTTTTACCCCATTTAATTACACAGAACGGCATTTTTTAGGCAAACTTACTGCATGACGACCCGTAAAATACTACTAACGAAAATGAGCGTGGTTTGATGCATATGTGTGCTGTGTTTACTTGAAGGAACTGGGTTTTGTGGCTTCAGTAATAATTAAGGCCGTGCGTTATCTACCTTTTTTACTTGATCTGAGATGGCGACATCTTAATTTTTTATAATACTTAAGTTATATCAAAACAACAACTAAAGTGTCAAGCATGGTTTTTGCAAAATGCAATTTCAATTCTAATTAATTCTACTTTCGTATGACAGACATAGACTAGACCAGACTAGACATAGACTACATAGACTTCTATTTAGACTTATAATTTCTATTCTATTCTAGACTGATTTACACAGACAGAACATGCAACAGTCTCATATTTTAAATCAAAAATTAAAGCAAAAGGTCATTCACTCATTACGATATCGCAAACCTCTTGGCGTATAAAGCTGAGATTTGGCAGGGATGTAGTTTATAGTTAGCAGACGTCCGCTAAGAACGGATTTTGTGACAGGGCTGGATTAAGGAGATCTAAGGACTCGCAAGTTTGCATGCGAGCCCTTCATTTTTTGTGCTACAAACTTTAAATTTAGCAGGGCATTTCCTAGGTACGAACCCGAGTCAAGCGAGGGTTAGTCTACAAATAAAACGGTATCTACAAATAGCCAGCAGTATTGATTTTTCTATTTTCGCTTAGACATTTCGTTTGTGCTGAAGAGCTGTGGAAAATACCTGCTAATTCGGTATGAGGCTAAAAGCCATTATTAATGTTTGTGATAATGTGATGGCGTAAATTATTCTAATAAACTAAAAAAATGTATGGATTAATATCGTATTAATCAGTCTAGTAGAGATAAATATTTTACTAATTATGCTAATTAAGCTAATTATGTTTTACAGAAACGATAAACTGTTTGATATGAAAAGTAATAATTTTTGACGAAGAACATTTAATTAGTGTATTTAATATGAACTTTAACAGATTTAACTTTCAATATACTTCTAACATAAAGGGTACATAGGCAAAACAAGGAATGTCACAAAATGAAAAAAAAATAAATAAAAAGGTGTGTGTGCGATTCACACACGATAGAAGTGAAACTTCAGTAATTAGTGATTAAAATATTCACATTGAAAAAAGAAATGTCAAAAAATAAACAACGGTTACCATGACAACATGGAAATGTATTCTCATACTCTCCGACTTAATCCTATACTTTTATGTATTTCTTTCTTTATCGTGACGCATTTTCGTTTCATCGAGTTTCAAATCACAACGATTCTAAAGAAGTTTCACTTCAATAATAATTAACATTGCATTCTATAATACGTGGCATACTTTTCAACTACATATTTGAATTTTATGTGACATTCTTTGCTTTACCCCTATGCCCTTCATATGTGTTATAATATACTATTTTATACTTTTATTCAGTATATGTTAAATTTATTGTAATTATACTCGATTTATGGAGTAAAAAAGTTTAGAAAAGAAAATATTTTACTAACTAACTCGGTCGCGGCTAAACAAAAGAACAAAAGTATGAATTAGAACATATTTTGTTTGGAAAATATTGTTAGGTACCATTAAGTAATACATATCGCATACCTGAAGCTGGAATAAACTCATAACAACAAATATCTTAAAAATTACATTATATTATGATTATACTTATACTTATTTAAAGATGTCAATAATAAATGAAAATCAACGTGTGACGTTAAAATCAAAGTTTCATTAGAAAACCTCTTTCCCCAGATACGTGAAGAAGGACCAGCTGTAGAACCAGGGCTGTATGCCGCGAGCGGTTGCGCCACCCACGCAACGCAGGCCCCTCACCACTGCCTAGGTTTGTGCCTATTACTCCTTATCCTCCTGTCAATCCCTACCCACATAAATCATAATAAACAAAGCGCACTAACATCTAGTATTACGTATAGAAGTATTGTAATAAATAGTAAGACGGAGCCAAGCGTCAGGCCGCCGCGGGCTCCGTGCTTGCGAACCTCCTACTCGGTGCTGGAACCCTAGTACTTGAGCTCGCGATTATAGTTGAATTCATACTGTTTCTTAGAGGTACTGCGAATGTGTTAATTTTTAACGTATTGGCTCCAATTGTTTGGATTTGAGGCCAACGTTTGCACCAATATACATTATTATCAGTATCTATACATACATTTTATAGTTTAAAAAAGGTAATATTATACAAATTAGATTTCTTTTAATCAATGGTTAAATCAAATCGTTGGAGCCAAATATGTGGACCCAGCCTGTCTATATTTGTGCGTTTATTTCCCATTCTCTTTCAACCACATTGACATTAAGCTTTTCCTAAAGACAGAATTGAAGTAAATACAAACTTGCATAATAAACAACAACATGCTATGTAAAGTTAACTCGTTCAAACAAACAAACTTTCGACTGTGGCTTAAGTTGCAGTACATTATGAAGATTGTACACTGTACAGTCCTTGTGATTCTTTCCTTTTTGAAATTGTTTAATGTTATGAATTTCAAAGCTATGAAACTATCATAAAGGACTTTTAGTATAAATATATATGATCTTATACTTTTATTTCTCTTCTTTGAACTAACTTTAAAACATTTGCAAGTAATTATTTGCACTAAAACGATGTTTAAATCGATTTTGACGTTTGAACGTCATTTTTTATATAAAATCATGTTTCTATTGTTACTTTGCTCTGTCTTCTTCTTCCTTTAAGTTTAGTAACAGCTATTTGTTATGCTGGCAACTGCACTAACTGCTAGTATAAAAATACTCCGGCGAGTGGATAGGGTTGTCAATGTAAAAAATATTCTAAATACAACTTTTAAAATATTGTTATTAAAATAGTCGCATAATAATAATTATTATATAATACAATATAATATTATCTTTTTACTCGCATAATAATAATTATTATATACAATATAATATTATCTTTTTACATTCATATTTTTATTTAATTTATTAATGATTTAATGGAACATGTATTGGGAATATTTTTTGGAACTAGCAACCCCAAGTTGCTAAGTGGCTTATTGCCACTAAACTACCCGAATCTGCTGCCGCAGTACCCGAAATTTGTGATTTAGTTGAATTCATATACATATAAGTACAAGATGTTATATAATAATATTTTTTTTATTATTA
Organism: Boloria euphrosyne; assembly: GCA_951802675.2. Lineage (NCBI taxonomy): Eukaryota > Metazoa > Arthropoda > Insecta > Lepidoptera > Nymphalidae > Boloria > Boloria euphrosyne. Next base: position 5,307,815 of record OX637886.1, read on the forward strand.
ATAATCAATCGCAGCGATTATTTTAATCAATTGGATACTGCCAACGCATTTACATTAGTTGAATCGTGTAGTTATAGTTTATTTCCAGATGTTCATCATAATAGTTCAATTATATATAATTTTTGTAACATGTTTAGTGATGAATAGTATTAAATACGTGAAGTAGTAAGTTACTTTTAAATCGCAGTTATTTGGAAAGTTAGATTAAATATCCATAAAGGTGTTCAATACTATTAGTACTTAATCACTTGTTACGGCGTTTCTGAATGACTGCGGTATAAAAATTGTATGTTTATATTTAAAATGTCCAGTAAACTCATAGGTATTTATAATAACACATTATTCGGCAAAATTAAAGAGCTAAAGAACAAGTGCAATTACGTACATTAATATTATGTATTTAAAATTGATGACGTCCATTTTGCTCGGGTAATTGCATTGAATGAAGCGTAATAATGAATGAAATGGACATGTAGTATGTAAATCATAGAATAATGCTAGTTAGAAAATGCCTGCTGTACTTAATGTGTAAGGTTTGCAGGTACATAGTTGTTATAATTCACTTGATTTCACCATCGTACGATCTTATTCAACAAAATTGAGACTTAAAATTTTTACTTGTTAGTGAAGTGCCAAAAACTTGAAAGGCGAAATTCTGTTCATTCAAAAACATGAATAATTTTAGCTTCTACTTGAAAGTCTTCCGAATTGAATTAAGTTCTCTTGTCTTGTTTACATTTATAAATGCAGAAACTAGTTTTATATTTTAACATTAATAATTAGGCACTAAATATTAGACTGGTGTCTTAAGATTTATCTTAAGATATCGCAATAGTCATTTTTTGCCTGTTTTAATATGATGTTATAAAGTTTTTTACTAAAAAAACACACCGACTTCAAAATTACTTTTAATTAAAACTTATATGGGACCACTCTTGGTAAAAAAATAAAAAAAAAAACTAATCTTGAATATCGAATATAGTTAGCGTTCCCTACTCAAAAATGTACCGAGTGTGTACATTGTTTACCTCCTCGTTTTTTGAAGTCGGTAAATCATGTAAACTTACTGATAGCCTAAGTACACCGGCTTAGTAAATCAGTTAATTTACTTTTAGTGTTGCAATAGAAATAAAATTCTTTTTACAATTGTTACCTTGTTACATGAATAATAATGAAATAAATATTTATTGTTTGCCATCAACCAAATATCGGCAGTCTATTTGAACACGATACCAAATGTTATGCATTTATTTTCTCGTGTTTCCTATAATATAATTTATTAAAAGTAATAGATAGAAATATAATTGTTTAGTGTAGTTTATTATAGTATATTATGAAGTGTTTTGGCGATATTTTCTTATTTTTGTCATCTAATTTGCGTTTACAATCGTGTCGAGACATTGAAAATTCGCCATTACTTCATATAAAAATGAACATATCCTTTACAATAAGTTTGGAAAACGATAAATTTTGCCTTCTAACCTCTTAAGTGTATTTATAGCGGCATTATCTTTGTGACAGCCATGAGCGCGTTCCGACTTAAACGGCAGGACGTTTAAAATACGACTTTGTAGGCTTTTGAGATAAGTAGGGCCTTCATCCCACTTGCCTAAATACTTAGAATTGTTTTGTTTTAAACCTACATCTAATGAAGTTTTATTTTTCAATCAAAAATTAAAGTAACATGAAAAGTTTCATTTTTATATGTCGAGTAACATATTACCGAAAAAATGTTAGAAATGTTGAATAATATTTAAGTGCACAATCCGAAAGCCTTTAATTATGAACTCGACGACCGCAAACTCTTGGCCTACTGGTATAATAAAAGCGTTTTAATAAACAAGGCCAAGGTTAATTGAATCAACTTCAAATTACATGTATAGAAGGGATAATAAAGAATTGTAAGAAACTTTGGTAAGCAGAAAGTGTTATTAACTATGAATGTACTGAAAATATATTTTCATTTCAGAATATGGTTGTATAATATGCAATTTAATGGTTAGTATTTGCTAGCGAATCGCGTTTAAAGGAAATCGTAATATAGGTTTATACCTGAGACGGGATCATAAGAACGAAATCAAATAGCATTCCTTTAACATAACGCGCGGAATCAAATTGGAATCTTGTAATACTTCGCGATTACATTTTAAATATTCAGTATGGAAGTCGTGTTTCTACCTTATATTGCTTTTTATAAAGCAAATACTCTAAAAATCTCGCGTACTACTTTTATTATATAACCCGTTATATAATAGCTGTCACTCAGATAATGCCGCAGTCATAACACAGTAGCGCCCTGTGAATAAATAACATAATAATAATAATAATTAGTATAAAATTTAATTGCATATTGTGGTTGTGATCATAGAAGTGATTGCCAATCCATATAAAATAGAGCATGTAAACGATTGTAAATAAGTAGGTTATCGGTATAAATAAATTTGGAGACTTGTACAAATTGCTCACATGTAAATTCGAAACGACTGAACATTCAAGATTTTTCGTCGACTGGTAGATAGACCTAAATGTATAGTAACTTCATAAATTAATTAGAGTAAGTTACTGTAAGTTTACTTTACTATCGAGTAAAGCTGTCATTGTAACTATCGTTCGATGTTAGAAATCGTAAAGCTCATTTTTATAACGGTTTTGGTGTATGTATGTATGTAAATCCATCGATCGGCAATTACGTAGAGAATCGATAAATGTATTTATTAATGTATATGCTGAATAATTTGTATATATTGAACCGATGTGAATGGAAAGTAATAATAAAAAATCTTTTATTACAAAATGTAATTAGATTTTCATTTATATTTGTAGAGTCTTGTCTCTGATCAATGTTCTATTTGTAAACGGCAATTAGTTATTAAGTTATCGTATATCCGTGTAATTCAAACTGACGTTAAATGATACAGGCTTCTGTTATGTTTTGTTTATTGCATGTTTCGCTTTGCTTTATTTAACTTTAACACACGCTCAAAGCTTTTAATTAACTAAAAAAGTATTATCATTTTCTCTTTCACTTACTATTAATTTCACTTATTTTTTAACATTTCTCCTGATTTCATTTAATTTTGTACACGTCTTTTGAGCATGCAGCACTAGCGTTAACGTCCGTTTGACTTATATATCAAAATTCGTTGACAAAATTATTTGAGATCAGCGACGAGATTCTACTTAAAATCCCCTTTCGAGCCCTGTTTTCATAATCTTTACTTTACTTCGACGACTTCGAGCCTCGTGAATGGATCTTCCGCATTCAACGCTGCATGGACGCTGGTACGGTGCTGGGTGGTGTCGGACTGTCTCGTTCTATCTCGTGTATTTATATATATTTGTTCTCTTTCACTAGAATGCGCCAAGGGTTTGCACTTGTACGACGGTCGATGTTACCAACGTTGTCCAGGGGGGAGTTACGCCGGCGAGATCATAATGCAAGCGAATTCTCGAAGACGTAACCTCACTTATGAGGAGGCGGGTGACTCTTCGGTCGCTAAGCGACAGGGTGACGTCACTAGACCTTCAGCGATCGAGACTCTCGATATGGAACCATCTAATTACTCCAAAACACCCTTAGTCTGTTTCCCGTGCCACTACACTTGTGCCACCTGTGTGGGTCCTAACAGCAGCCAATGCTCCTCTTGCTTAAACGATGCCCAACTTTTCAATATAACCGACGTGGAACCAAAATCCTATTGTTACCCTAACACAATATTACCTCAAATAAATAACGCTAATTGGCACTACAAAATGAATATGATTTTGATAATTGCACTATTGATTGTCAGTGTCATTTCTATTTACGTTTTCGTCGTTTGTGTTCTAAAACGAATGGGTGTATATTGCTGTGGTAACAATTACGATTCTAATATAAAGATAGCGTATAACAAATTGGCTGTAGACGATAAATATCAAAGTGCTATCGAAATTGAGGATGAAATTCAAAAAGCTCTTCATAATTCTAGCGAGAGCGAGTCAGATGATGAGTTATAGCACCTCCTGAGTTTTCGTCCGGAGTACTACGAATTATATCAGCATTAGTCTTTAGTTTTTAACAAATGCAGGGCTTATATTGTGATATAATACTATCTATTGTCACAATTGTTTCTAGTTGTAAGAAGAAAATTGAATATAAAAGAACATGAAGTTGAAAATAGTTAAAGTGTATTTGATACAAAAAGTTAATTTTTGTACGTATTATAATTAGTCCAAAGACTTCATATTTTCGGCTCTTTCACTTTATAATTTCTTTTGACTTATTTTTTCTACATAATTTATAGTCTTTATACGTACATCACATTCCATGTTTTAAGTTGTGTTGTAAGTTGTAAGTTTTTAATGTAATATAAGTCAGGTTATAGCAAAATTCCTTAGCATTCTGAGCGAATATATTTCTTACAGCAGCAGATTGTAATGAATTTTGTAAAGAGTAAATGTTGGGTTTAATTGAATCGATATTTCTTAGGGCCGGCAATGCAACAACTTCGCAAACAATAATAGTCTTTAAAGGCATCTAGAACAAAGAAGAATTTTCTTTACGTTTAAGTTTCCTCATCTTATTTCTAATCTTGTAGGATATTGCGTTTTGATAGTAATTTTTCCATCTATAAATTTACAATTTTTATTCATTTTCTTTACTTTATGTACTCTAATGATATAATAATGTAATGCATAATATTTTAACATAAGTAGTCTTGCTCAAGTTGCCATTTCGTTAGGTAAGTTAATGAGCTCCATTGTAAATAAATTTTGAAATTATGTAAATAAATGAGTTCCTATTTTTGTTAAGTGTTTTATTAAGCATAATTACTATAGTTTTTACCTGCGGCTTCGCTCTATAATAGCCGAAGTCGATCATGTGTTTATCTAGACGCTGTTACATCGTGAAGAAAAAAAGCACCAAACAACGTATGCTCCCATTGATTCTTCTACTCAATTATTCCTTCAAAAACATTAGCACTTGTAGTATTCGTAGATCGGTAGAATGAATAGAGTGCCTACATACAAACAATGAAAACTACGTCAAACGCAATATATGAAAATTCAATACATTCAAAGATACATCAAACGAGTGTTCCTAAGAGAATTTTCGGAACTGACTTTTATTGTTGTCTCAGTATTACGTCGATCTATTGGTGTTAGGAAAGAAAGACAACAAAATATTAATTTATTACATTAATATTATCATCAATTTAAATTTTCATCGACATTTTTAATATTCAATATGTTTTACGAACAAAAAAATTAATATTAAATATATACCTACATTCATAGTGTTCATTACAGTTGTGATAATATAATATCGGGTGCGCTTTGAGTTGGAGATAATCACATTAAACTGATTAAATTCGTTAATTACATTTAGCACAAGCTTTATTATGAACAATTTGTAAAAGTTTCTCAGTGTTATTCAATTTTGGTACTTTTGAATTAAAAATTGGTATTTGGATAAAGAATCGTGAATCTTTTATATTGTTTAGCTTCGATAGGCGTTTTCTAATTTTATTCATACATACTCGTAGTACTAGAAGTCTCTTATTGCAACTTCTCTTACATTTCCAATTTTGTTTTTCTGCAAGGATTTTTATGTAGCTCCAAGCAGCTTTTCAGCGTGTAGCTGAACACTTTGGGTAAGTAAGTATTAAGAATTATTTTTCCGACATTGTAAGCGGTATTATAATTATTTACATTTTATATTATGAAATAGGTACTATTAAATGTGAACTAAGTATTTTGCCTGTTTGTCAGTGTTTGTCCAGTTATTTACAATGGCTAAATATATTTATACTTACCCATATATGTATAATCTAAGCCACATTTTTCACGAAAAAAACATTTTAAAAGTGAACTCGATTAAAAAAATTAACGAAATAACTCACAATAAAGGAATTAGATGACTATTAAAACAATCAAAACCGTTATCATATTAACTTATAAGCATGTTCAGGTACAACAACAAGTAATCTGATCAGCATTCAGTATAATATTTATCCGGCTAAACGGATATACGCTACGTAATAATTGATCAATTAGGTACACGATATACTTTGTTATAAGTCAGTCTAATTACATATCTCATTTTTTCCATTAATATTGATCCAAGTCTCTGGATTATAATAGGTGATTTCCCTCTCAGAGCGTGATGAAAATTGTAAGTAACAAATATTTACTCATTTAGTTTAAATTACGTACACATAATATAAAATAAATAAATATGTATGTATGTCCGAACATATTTATTTATTTATAATATTAAATAAAACATACTAAATACTTAGTAAGGAGAATTTTTAGTTTATATTAAACACAAGAACAACAATCGAAAGATTTTCGCGTCAATTCCTAAGTCGCAGGAGAGTCATGTAATAATAATAATACAATGTCTCCCTCACCTAAGCGTACTCTCAATGTGCGATCAATATACTTTTGTATCGGGTAATAGCATCTTAGCAAGCATAGGGAAAACTAGAAATGACAATGTGTTTTATAATATCGACTCATACTCGCTTCGCGCGGTTTCGGTCCCAGATACGTTTTTAACCGCTAGAATATAATACCTACATAGAATATAATAATATGTTTATACATATAGGTATAGAAAAGTAGGTAAGTAAAAATTAAAAAAAAATTAAAACCTCTTTGATAAGTTATTGATTTCCTATTTAAACTTACATTTCCCTTGTTTAACAACAAACGACGAAATAGTTATTGCGTTATCCGATAATGTTTATTCCAGTAATAAGATGTCACTACACAAAAATTTGGTTAAAATCGGTCCAGTGCTTTTTACGTGAAAGAAGCACATACAAACAGTCAAAATTTTTAATATCTAATATTTTGGGGTCTATATTATTTAAACAATCATTACAGTCAATGTTTTAAAAAATATTTCATATTATATAGATCTCATATCGCTATTAGCAAGGCTCGGAAACGTTATTTAAAATACCGTTTTTAAAATGTTCCGAACAGTTCTTTGAATTTTTATACAACATTTTGTTCGGAACGAAACCGATACGAGAACATTTTCAAAAACCGGTTTATTCCGCGACCGCGACCGCGCATGGACAAATTGTCCAGACTCAGAAAAAGTTCTGGCTGGAGGGTGGGGGTTGTAATATACATGTTATTAGGGGATTGTACTCGTTTTTTGAGATTTTATTTACGATATTTTGAATGGTTTGGCACTCTTGTCTTTATGCCGTATTTATTAAAGTGAAAAAAAAAAACGTTTAAAAAACGTTAAAAACGTTTTATTAACCGAAAACGATTTAAATTTTGTTCCTCTTCAAAAACGTTTTATATAGCGTTCTGTTCAAACGAAACCATTACTAATCCGTTCTTAGGTTTTTAAGTCGAAAACGTTTCGAAAAATATACCGGTATCCGAGCCCTGGCTATTAGTTACTGTTTTGTTATTATATGTATAGATAAGAAGTAAGTTCCTTTTAAAATAGTTCAGGCGCCGATCGACTATTTCATTTACCTTTATCCCGATACACCTGAATAATAAATATGGACGTCACTCCCTAGCCCATAAACTTTTATACAAAAAATAACATCTATTTGTTAGTTTCTCGTTGAGTGAATAAAGGACGAACCAATAAATCGACAATCAAATTATTTAGACGTCTGAAAGTATTTATTAAAAGTAAGAAAACTTAACATAACTATTTCACTTTTAAAATGAAGTGCAAGTTAAAAAATAATGAAAACAGATGTAAAATTCCAGTAGTTAAAATTCATAATTATACATACTTATAATAAAATTCGAATAAAATAAATTAATAGAAGGCAGCCCAGCGGTAACGCGTCGCTTGTATAACCGAGTGATGCGGGTTCAAATCCGGGTCTCGCACCTCTGATATTTTCATGTGCGAATCATATTTTATATCATTATTATTACTTGTCTTACGGTGATGGAAAACATCGTGAGGAAACCTGCATGTCTGAGAGAACCTAGCAAGTTTTCGAGAGACATGTGAAGTCCACCAACACGCACTAGGCCAGCGCGGTGGACTATGGCCTGATCCCCCTCGTACTGAGGGAGGCCCGTGCCCAGCAGTGGGACGTTAAAAAGGGCTGATGATGATGATGATAATAAAATTCAAAATAAAAAAATAAAACCTTAAATATTTTCTTGGAAATTCTTATTAAAATAGTCAAATTATCGATATAGTGGGAGAATCTAGTTTTTGGAATTTTGTCTTGTCTGACTAAGACTGTATCACAAGAAAACAACTGTGTCCATTTTGATGAAATTTAATGTGACGATAGCTGCATATCTGGGACAAAATATAAGATATTTTTTTTCAGCAGGAAATATCTTATTTTCAAATGTTAAAACATATAGGGATGAACCCGAGCAGAGCAAGGGCGAATCGAATTTAGCTTTATTATAAAAATCTACTGTTTATTAAATTACTTAACTACTTAATCTGAATAACAAAATAAAAAGTTAATGTCACATCTAGATAAATTATGTCCAATTTGACACCACCCCTATCTCAATTTTACCTCAGAAACTCGAGATTCTTGCAAAAAAAGCCAATAATTACATAGGGGAGAGAAAATATTGCGTTCAACCCCCTAATTTGATCGTATCCCTTAGCTCTAATATCGCACATGTGTTCCAATATTATACTTTAATTTAATTTAGTGCAAAATGAAAACGAGAATATTTTACATTTTCTTTCTTTACATTGATATTTTATCAAAGTAATGATAGAAGAAGAACATTAATCAAAATAATATCATAACGGTACTCAGTTTATCATTGATTAATACCTACTTTTACGTCTGCTCTAAACTTATATAGGAAACATACATACCTACTTTGATTTCGTAAACAGCTAATAATTACAAATGGACTTAATTTTGCAATAGCTGCAGAAGCACACACGGACCTCGTCTATTTCGCGGGCCAAATTATGAGAGATTTCCGATTTCCTATTTCCAGCACTAATTTAAACCGCCAATATTTTTGCGGTAACTTTAAACTCTCTGTAGTTAGTGTCAAAGTATTGACCAATTACCAAATATCACTGGTCATTTAAGAACATTTTGTGAACAATTCGGACCATATCATTAGAGGTCAAATTTTATCATTTTCATATTGGACAAACAATGTTTAACTGGTAATGGAACTGAAATGCTTGCAAAACACTAAGAAGTTAAAATTAGTCTGCCAGCAAGGTAGCAGGCAAGCAGTAAAAAAATTAAAAAAAATGTTTATGAAAAATTACTATAAAAGGTATTGTTTCGTACATGACAGGCTGTCTCTTCGGAAAGGTAATTTATGCGAACACTCTCAGTTAACGCGACGTCCCATTAAAGTGGGCTTCATATTTCATTTGTAATTTAATATTAAGGCTCTGTATACTCTTCACGTTCAAATGAGTGTTCTTGTTAATAGCTATTAGGATCCCAAGAGCGAGATAAAGTTACTTTGATAGATGATTATCTTTTTTATTTAATGAGCCAATAAAACTATTTTTTTTAAGAAACAATAAAGTTTGAGAAGAAAATATGTGCTACAAAGTAAAAAATATTTACGAAATATTATACACAAAGTTACAAAATAAAAAAAATGCTGAATAGACTCAAGTTGGTCTCTTTGTCATAATATTCTAGGGACGATTGACATTGCCGGAAATCACATTCGTCTCGTTGCCCGTATTGGGTAAATGTTAAATGAACCATACAGTTTTCCTTTGTTGAAATTAATTATGTGTCAAAAAGCACTGTAAGATATTATAATACTTATACCAGCTTTATGTAGATATAATTCTTTAGGTACTGTTTTAGGAATTGGGAGAGAGAATAAAGGTAAAGATCATGAAAAAGTTAGGCCAGGGCCGCACCGCAGACAGTACGGCTAGAGGTTACCTAGGACTTAGGAGGCAAGTTTAGTTGGTGAGACGCTTCGATACATATTGGTCACATTGTCTGGCTAGTGGCTACACAGCTCGTGTCTGGTGATCTAAAGTGTGGTTGAAAACGTATATAAAATTTAAATATAAGTTACCTAAATCATTTCAAAAGTAGTTTAATTCATAACTTTATTAATGTAGGTTAGGTTTATTATGCTTGCTTTCTAAGGCTCTTAAGTTTTGCATATCTGCAGTTTACATTACGAGGTATAAAGAACTTATTCCGCTCTATTTTATATCTAATGTAATTAAAATAACGAAAGAAGCATTTTCGAACCTTTTTTTACTGAAGATATAAATACTTCATTTTAAATATGCTACTAGTGTAATTCATTAAATATTATAACTTAAAATACACTGAAATAATGATATAATCGTATTTTTTTTATTGAAATAGTCATTTAATTATCGATATAGATCGGTTCGATCGGATACGGATCGATCGGTTTTTAGAATTTTTGTCTTTCCGACTACGCATCAAGAGACAACCACTGGGTGGATTTTGATTCATTTTTGTCAACACTTAGGATACTTATTACCGTGAAAATATATCTCGTATCTAAGAAATCTTTACATATAAACGTTAAAATGTAACTAAGAACGAACAAAAGCAGAGATAGAGGGAGAGAGAGAGAGTGAGTGTGTGTGTGTGTGAGAGAGAGAGAAAGAGTGAGTGTGTTGGTGTGTGTGAGAGAGAGAGAGGGTTCCTAGTTAAATACTAGTACTGACGCTATTAAAGGTCGTACTTAAGTCGTAAGCAACACGAGAGCGGACTTCAAGTCCTACATTTATCTATGTTGAATAAACACTTATAAACCCATAGTAAAATATTACAATAAAAAATGTTCTTCCTCATTTTTTGTTTAAAAAATGCATATTATTATTACTTCACTCATCTCTTTTTAATACTATAAAATGCTATATTCATTTACCTTAAGCAAATAAACCGAGTGAATGAGCAATTTATAATTATGGCAAACAATATGAGCTTTATAAGAGGTATTTAATCGAATTTGTTGCTGGTTCACTAAATATTGTTTTAAACCACAGTTATGTATACCAATTATAAAATTATTTTAGACTGTTAGTGCTCCCTGCTACAACACATTCACATACAACGTACTACTACTACTTGCAAGGGACTATATAGATATAAAACCTTTAAAGTGTGCAAGTACAAGTTGACTAAAATGTACCTAATTTTATAATTTTATTCGACCTTGGGACGTACCATGTCATATTTTAAAACATTCTCTATTTCAAGACTGTTTCGTTTCAAAACTACAATAATCTTACATTAATTCGTACCATGACCTTTAAAAGGCAAGATTTTTTTATAATTGCTTGAGATGCGACAAAACGAATGAATTGTCTATGCCTTCCTGTAATGTAAAAGAAATAGCGCTATAGAAGTTGTAGTCCTATCCTTGTCACACGATAGTCGTTCATAATTAAGATTAGGACTTATCAAGCAAGAAATTTAAGCAAAAGAAAACTTATATAGAGTTTAAGTATAATAGTTTATTAACAAAACTTTTTTTTATAACATTTTCATAAAATTATTATTCTTACGTTTCAAAAAATATAAATAAAATAAATAAATATATAGTCGTCTCTATTTTCTTATACACTCATAACAGCATTAGAAAGAGACAGATGCAGGTTGCTCAAAATGCAAATCGTCTTGGCTATCTTTATGATACTAAGTTTAAAAACTACCTAACGTCTCAGGTTTTGTCTATGACTTAGTTCATAGCATTTTTGTCGTATAATACTATGGGCCCATTCGATAATGATGTATACAAAACAATTTATCAAAAATATGCTTACATGCAATTGAACTAGTTACATTGTAAAATACAGTGCACTGTAGTTAGATAGCAAATGTAACCGTTGTTTACCTTTCTTTAACTCACAAGAAATATACCATAACACAAGTAAAATATTTTTTTATTAACTATTACTTGCGAGAGAGGGGACTTGACGCCCGTTCCAGGACCTACCTTTCAATCAATATTACAACAATATTTGTATATAACGTCTTTGTCATTTTATTAAAAAACTCGATATTTGCTTGCATGAATTTTGGATGTTATATTTTTACACCATAAACTAAGAAATCGATACCGGTATTTATTTTATGCATAGTCACATCATTAGCTAATTCTCTTTTGTCTATGACAGCGTTTCAAATGTCTGAAAGCGTCTTCCATGGAGGTTAGGTCTCTAATCTCCATGCGTCTTCTATGCTTTAGTTATTGTCATGGAGATTAGAGGTCTCTAACCTCCATGGTTATAGTTCTGAGTGGCATTCGAAACAAATTATTTGCTTAGCAACCGACTGTTTATTTGTTTACACTTTACTTGCCTCAGTACGAGTGAAATTAAAATATCAGAAATTGAATATAGTTTGCATAACTACATGAAGTTAACGTTAGGTTTCATAACATATATCTCTTATAATGCAAGGAAAGTAAGTTTTATTTTATTTCTTTTTGGTTCACTAAATTTTAAAACAACAATTAAGTATTGGTAATACATTATTGATAAACAATTTTAAACGTTAAATGTTATTAGGATTTTTATTTTATTTTTTCTAGCAAAAGGTCTTATAGAGTTTCTGTTCAGCAACTAGATATACTTTATGAATTTTTAAACAAAAATAGAAATATCGCCACATCATACAATCGCTCGTTACAATCGAAAGAACTTTCCAAAAGTAAATGGAGAGAAATTGCGGAAATTCTTAATTCGCAAGGGGATGGAGCACATAAAGATTGGAGAGGGTGGTCTAAAGTATGCAATGGATGTATGTTTTTTTAATTACTGCAGCTTTATGTCAACACTAAATTGGCAATATGTTTTTAGTATTGGATAGATTATAAGGGCAAAATTAAAGCAAGAATACGGTCATCTTACGGCTTAAGTGAACTCGAGACGAAATTTCTCGAAATTTTAGGTGAAGATTTCGGTCAAGGCTTGCCGGGTATGCAGATTGACCCTATTGAAGTAAGAAAAAGAATAAATAAAAATCAAGTTTTAATTATGTAAAAATAATCAATAACTTTTAACATTGAAAATTATAATATAATAAATGTAACATTTAAAAACATTTAAATTTCAGTAAGATATTGTAAAAATATATAAAAATAATCATGAAGATAAATGCAGACAATTTTAATCGGATGAGGGAAGACGAAAAAGACAACCTTCTATACTTCCTGAAATCACTGCTTACTAGAACAAGTAAAATCAGTGAAAACAATAACTGATTTGGCCATTTGAGAGAAATCTGAAGCTCACATAGAATACACAGATGATTAGCAACTACAGCGTTTTGAATAAAAGTAAGATGAATTCTACATAGTTTGTACAAGAAGCATTAGATCTTGATTTACTTTTAGCTATTAGAACAAATAAAAACAGCGCAAACAATAACTGGTATGGCCATTTGGGAAAAACTGAAGCTCACATAGGGAACACAAATGACTAGCAACTACAGCGTTTTGAATAAAAGTAAGACGAATTCTACATAGTTTTTACAAGAAACACTAGATCTTGATTTACATTTAGCTATTCATGAATCCTGACATAAAGGTGTATTTAGAGGAAAGTTTTTGTGAATTATATGATTCCGTCCTGCATTAAGGAAGTAAAGACAGGCTTTGCAGAGCATTCTAATCAGTTATGGAGTATTAATGCTTTTGGACCCTGGACTAAAAGAAATCAAGGTTTGATAAAAAATATACAAGATGAAAATTGCTGCTATGTTTCCTGTGATACAGCATGTTTTCTAATTAATTATAGTATTTGTGTTTTTAATAATTAATTGTAAAAGGGTAATTTTTAACATAACCCTGTTAAATCAAGTGGTGGCGGTTATACTAATACCACCGAAAATAGCATTCCCAAAGAGGGTTAACGTCAGGCAGGCGGCCGGTTGTAAAACTTCTTGCCAAACCAATAAAAAAAAAATGCCGACCCCACATAGCGTGGGATAAAGGCGGGAAGAAGAAGAAGAATCAATAACTTTTATGTTGTCAATTTTTAGCCTCCAGTATTTGACGTAAATAACGATTCCCCAATCTCAGAATCAATTTTAGATGACTCTGAGTTAACAAACCCTATTCGCCCAATACTACCCGCTCTTTCTCCAACTGTATCATCAACTGAGGGTGTAACTCCGTCCACATCTAGCAGGGTTGAACATCATGCAGATCCTTCCATCCCACGATACCCGCGACGCCGCCGGTATAGAAGACGCGAACCGCCTATAGGACCTGAAAATGCCAGACGTGCCCTTATACGATCCTCACAACGACGTACTGACGCTACTGTGAGAGTCGCCGAAGCATTGGAGGAGATAGTCGATTCAATTAAAAATTTTCAAAATATTGCTGAAAGAATTGAAAGGTATGAAATAAAAACTAAGACTCAAAAATATGTATGTTATTTTTTTTAATTTGAGCAAAAGAATTATTAAAATATAACTTGTATACTTACTCTTTTAAAATGTTTACTATTTAATAATATTTATTAATAAAAAAATTTAGGTTTCTACATGCAGCCTTTCCCATAACCTCTGCACGAAAAAACGCCGTGTAGCAAATCCCAGCCCGAGTAAAGCGAGTATGATTGCGGGATTCGATCATAGCAATATCACTTTGGGCTTCCAGAATCAGTGTCATCATGATTTTTCTTAATGGGTATCCAGAATAATCTGTTGAAGAAAACCTATACGTATGATAAAATTCTAACTTAGTAAATTATTTTTATGTAAATTAAATATAAATTAAATATTTTTTTTTAAATTTAAATGTAAATTAAATTTTTTTTTGGTAAATCTAATTCAAATAGTCATTACTAATGATACAGAAACCAAAACTATATATTTTGGATTTCCGTCTGTTTGTGACCGCATTACGAGAACAACTTGACAGATTTTGATGAAATTTGGTGTAATGATAGCTTGTTATCCGGGTCAACATATAGGATACTTATTATTACAAGAAATTCTCTTAATTTTTATAGTTTTTTTTGACAAATTCAAAATAACGTACATACCAAGAAACCAAATAAGTTCAAAGTTACCTAGTATTTGTAGATGAGCCTTTAATGGCTGATTATCATACGGGATCAGACCCTTCATATGGGATATGAAGGAGTCATAACTTGCACCACAATGACTTGCATCTACACTCACTATTTCCATGTCCGCGTCATATCTAAAAGTATAAACTGACTTTGAAAAAAATGTAATTGTTAAATTAAAAAAAAACTGTAAATGATGTATGAGTATTATTAAGATTTAATTATAAAAAATAAAGTGCATATTTTGTCTTAATTTTTAAATAGTTTTCCCAGCCTCTTTAGGGCTTTCTTTAGCTTAGGGCGTATAGCTTGTGTATATCAATTTTTTTTTGTTCAGACCAAAATATCTCGTAGCTTTTTTAAATAGTTAGTCTCCAACCAACCTAAGGATATAAAAGCAAAAAATATATTCTTTATTGCACATCAAAAAAAACAAAAATACATGGTTATCAGATAATTCGAGGGTAAAGGTGGACTTATCTCTAACAGAGATTTCTTCCAGCCAACCTATGGGGTCAGAAAGATTGTCACTTAGCGGAACAAAAATGTGCGTATAAATATAAGAATCCACATTAATAAAAATCATATAAAATAACATATACTTGTATATAAATACATACATACGTACTATAAATACATACATACATACTATAAATACATACATACATAAATACATACATACATACATACATACATGCATACATATAAACATGCATACATAAAAACATGACTATTATTCAGTCATCTGAGATAGAAAATATTCTTTTACCTGATGTTTAAAAGATTTAATAGAGGGACTATCCTGAATAACTTTAGGAAGATTGTTCCATAGAATTGGAGCTCGTACGGAAAACGATTTTAGTCCAAAACTGGTTTTGCTTTTTGGTACATCGAGCATCGAAGTGATGCAAGAACGCTTTATGCGTGTAGATGTGGGAAGTAGATTAATTCGGGAACGAAGGTAAGGAGGGGCGTTAGGATCGTGAAGAATATTAAAGAGGATGGAAATATTAAAATCCATACCTAATAAAACATGGTAAATCATGATAAAAACACAGTATTTAATATGAATAATATACATGGACTCAACATATTACTGAAAGCACTTTGCGAGGTCAATTATAAAGTTGATAACTTTAAGCACATCCATGAGCTTGCTCTGATTTGCACTGGAGTGTGAAATACCACAAACATGGGAAGTTCGTTTGCGAACTGATTACAAACTAAGCAAGTATAGTCGTACATACGTATTAATCCTGCACGAGACTATTAAGCCCTGTATTAAGATTACACTCTGTAGTACTCGTAGTAGTCTATGCAGTTTGAATAATTTTATTGACAATTTTAAGATTAGTTTCATTTCACTATTATCTAATAGTCTATAACGTAAAAAAGTAATTTATTCATTTGTTACAATTTACAATTTTCTTTTGTTGAGCTTTCGTTATGAAAGGTGACGTATAAAATGTCAAAGTAGCTACTATATATAATTGAGGATACCGGAATAATTCAGCTTAAATAATTATATAAATGTAATCAAATCACGAACCATGTTCAAAATTAGAATGTTGTGTTGACATAATCATACCAAATGCTTGGCATTAAACTGAGTACGTTTGTTAATTTGTTACGTAATTTTTACATAGATACTTAAAATTCGATCTCGCTTTTGAATTTCATTATATTATAATTTCATACAAAGACAATGAGAGCGGAAAATCCTTAGATGAAAGGCAATATGTGGCTTCTCCGCTTAGCTCATTTCGACCCACTTCTGTTGGAGGTCCCAATGTAGACGGTAAAGGAAACGTTGTATGACACTAAGCTTTTTCTTTGTCGTAGTGAATAATGCGTAAGAGAAAAGACATATTGGTTTTTAAAATGTATATCTCCATATTACAATTAAATGAATTTGTTTTGCTACAAGATTCTCGATTTTCCTACAAGAATTCTTAACAGTAGCCTTTATAAAAGAAATTGTCGTCAGCATTTTACCCAGAGCGTTCACTCTATCTAGGCTTAACGATTTCAGCTAAAATGTAAAATGCTGATGTAACATGTTGGCAAAAGAAAGAAAATAATTAAGTTAGGGTTAAAAAGGATTTGTACAAACTGCATATAAAACTTGATGTTATATAAAATAATTCGATGAAAAATCATAGGAAATATTTAAAAATTCAAAAATTTTATTGAATTTTATTGAAAACTCATAATTTATAATTCATAAGTTCACCAAATTCACAGTTTATTATATATTTTCATATATAAATAACATATATCTCTACATCTTACATCATACGCTAGTTAAATACGTACCAATTTCCATAGATACCAACAAAACTCAGGGGTCAATTAGAGATTAAGTTTATCTAACACTGAAAGCAAATTTGAGTCTGCACTCGAGTGGGCTACCGGATACGAGAAGTTCGTTTGTATATCGTTTGTTGATTGAACTATGCATAGTTATGAATTATGATGTATAGTGCTACGATGAAGTTATATCTTGTACTAGTTCATGGATCTATATTTAGGTAAAACTGTTATGTTGATTAAATGTGATTATTTTATAGAATTAATAGTTTAAACGATTATATCTTAATATGTATATATATTTCTTGTGTGCGTGTGTATGTGACTGAACTCCTCCTAAACGACTGGACCGATTTTGATGAAATGTTTTGTGCGTGTTCGAGTGCATTCGAGAATGGTTTAGATTCACAATTCGGTCCACTACAACATGTATTTTTTGAATTAATTAGCTATTTATACATTTACACAATAAATGAAATATCCAATTATAAACAAGTCGTTGCTAGGCAACGTTGTTTTGCGCATGCGGACAGGACAACGTCTGTCGGGTCCGCTAGTAATAGAGTAAATTTATTATACCATGATTTTAGTATATTATTGGACTAGTCTTTCTAAAGACTGGAAACCAAATTCTTTCTGAGTCGCGGTACTTCGTACTACGAAGTTCGTAGAGCTACCGGCATCCCTCCCCCCGCACGAGTGTCTTGCACAAAGTGATCATTATTTGGTTGCGGAGTTAGGTATGTTAAAATTATGATATCTCGTAAGATATTTATTGAAATCAAATGATACCAAGAGCCATTTTGTTCAAAATTAAATACTTGTGAAGGATAACTTATTTATTTAGGTAAGGATTAATCTCATGTATATAAAAACACCTTCGCAAAATCCCAAGTCTTTAAAACTATTTTTGCATTTAAATTTAATAATACTGGAACAATTTACAGAGAATAAATAATACATACATAAGAATTTCTAGAGCTGAGCTGCGTGCAAGGTGAAACCGACTGCATTTTAAAAGTAAGTAATTTATTTATAGGTTTTTTTTGTTTGTAGTTTGTGTCTAAACAGATTTTTTTCAAGTTGTTCCTCGCAGACGCATAGCAAAACCTATAATATACCTATGTAGTAGGTGTAGTAGGTAGGCAATCTCGTATACGACCTTAAATTATTTTATTCCAT
The DNA here is from genome assembly GCA_951802675.2 of Boloria euphrosyne. NCBI lineage: Eukaryota > Metazoa > Arthropoda > Insecta > Lepidoptera > Nymphalidae > Boloria > Boloria euphrosyne. The sequence continues at coordinate 5,326,332 of OX637886.1, forward strand.
TTGATTTTCTATATTTTGTAATGACATGTTATATAAAAAATAAACTTATAACATACTGAGTTTACTCTTAGAGGGTTTCTTATTGATGGAAATACGTGGTTATTGAGACAAATTATATCATATGCGGGCTGGACATTATGTTCACATATTTCAATATGTACTCGTAACTTGATATTTAAAAGAGCAATTGTTGAGATTCTTTTCATATCTTCAATTACAAGCTTACGGCCTTACAAGCCGCTGGCTTCCTCTCGGAGTGATTATGTCCGTAATTAAAATTGATGTATATAAACAGTGTATACTGTCTTTAAATTAAGTTGACAATTAATAAATTAAAGAAAAATTATATGAGACTACTTTAGGATGTATCTCAATTGTAAATCAATGTAAACTAGCCAAAAAATCAAAATGTCCACAAGAAATGTAAGTCAAACAAATCTTCTTCTTTTTGGAAGTTGATTACAAAATAACTAAGCCGACTTTAACTATTGCTATTCTAGTATGAAATTTATAATTTGACCACGGCTTAATATAAAGGCTTAATGTAAGTAATATAAAGTTAGTTAGTTAGAAGGTTAGTTAATTAGTTCGGTTAGCTCTATTGTTTCATAATTATAATATTTTGTTAGTAGAGAATGGGAATAATTAAAAAGAATTAATAAAACACGGCTGATTTTCTATACCGACTTGTTTTGCATAATTATTCTTGAAAAACTTCTTTTTGAAGTGTATTAAAACACATATTTTTTGGTAAACGTACTGAGAATAATTTTAACTGTATTACAAAACGTAATTACAAAGTCTCATTCTGTGTAATCATGTTCGGTGTTTAAACCTAATTTCTTTATTGCTAAGGTTAATTGTAGCAATTTTCACATTATTTAACATTTTAATGAGAGCGTACCTATTTCTGGCTTCGCTCCTTGTACCCTAATTAATCGCGCATTTTAAATCAGGTCAGCATTAATCGGTTTGATTTGGTATATAATTATCATTAAAGTACCATTTTTACTTAATTATTATTTTAATCTATATGTATATAAATAAAATTGAAGTGTTTTTTTCAAATTAACACTTTTCACTAAATGCATATAAAAGTAACATCAAAAAATACACATGGGAATGCAGTTGGTTCCGGCTTTTGACCTGTCTCCCGTTGCCTGGGTTTTGGGCACGGGAAAAAATGGTGTACGGAGACCATTGATCTCTGTAGCCATTGTGGAGGCCATCACCTAATGAAGGATTGTGAAGCAAAGCAAAGTAAACAAGTACCAAAATGTAAAAATTGCGAAAGAAGCAAACTAGCAGATACGGGACATAACTGTTTCGACAGGAAATGCCCCGTAAGAATAAAATGGGATATAATAGCCAGATCAAGTGTTGCTTATTGCTAAAACAGACCAACAGTACACTACACAAAACAACACAATGGCTAATACTTCATCACAAAACAAGTTCGAGTTTGCACAAGCAAATCTACAAAGGAACCAACTAGCCACAGCCGAACTAATGATAGAATGCACTACGAGAAAAATAGTTGCCGCGTTAGTCCAAGAGCCTTATGTGGGAGCCAAGGGAGAAATGACGGGGATTAGAGGATGCAGAATAGTCCAATGTACCCAGAACCGGACCAAACCGGTAAAGGCTGCAATTCTCGTATATAGCGAGGGAATGCAAATAATTTGCAATCCTAAGCTTATAACCGAGAATGTGGTCGCGGATGAACTGAGGCTGGGCGACTAGACTGCAACGATGGTGTCGGTCTATTTCGAGGACAGTCAAACCATAGAGCCATACTTGGACCGGATTAAGACTATAAGAGACCAGTCCAAAGGGCACTTCTTGGTTGGGGGTGACGTGAACGCCTGGAATACCTGGTGGGGCAGCGAAACCACCAACCATAGAGGAGAGGCTATGATGGGGGCTGTTGGCGAAATGGACCTCCACCTTCTAAACGAAGGCGAAATTCCAACCTTCAGCACATTTAGAAACGAGAGGGAATACAAAAGCAGTGTGGACATCACGGCATGCTCCGAGGGACTACTTGGGAAAATATCAGACTGGAAAGTACACCAGGGTATAACACGATCAGACCATAATACAATATTGTTTAAAATTAACGTAAATAAAATTGAGCACAAAATCCCCATTGGGACAACAAGAATTTTTAACACACGGAAAACGGATTGGAATAAATTTAAAAATACATTTAAGCAAAAATTAGAATAAAATAAAATAAATAGACTAGAAATATCACAGATCGTAGAAGTATCACAATTAGAAAAAATAGTTAAACTTTATACAGAACAAATACTTCAAACAAGTTTTGATAATATACAAATGAAGAAAACTAACAACAAACTAAAAATACCCTGGTGGACACCAGAATTAGATAAATATAAAAGGGACATGGTAACGAAGAAGAGGAGAGTGCGTTGCGCAGCCCTATCCCGCCGGGAGTATGTAGTGAAGGTATACTTAGAAGCGAAAAGTAAGTACGAGACACTGGCTGAAAAGGAGCAAATCAGGAGCTGGAAGGAGTTCTGCGGGAAGCAGGACCGCGAAAGCATCTGGGATGGCATATACCGGGTCCTGAGAAGGACTTCCGGCCGCCATGAAGACCAGATGCTTATGAAAAATGACACGGTCCTGTCCCCGGGGGAGTCCGCCGAGCTCCTGGCTGCAACCTTCTTCCCAAACGACAATATAGAGGAAGACACAATAACCCATAAAAGGGTTAGAGAAGTGCTGAGCAATTAAATACAGACGCCGAAAACGACCCGTTATTCACCATCGACGAAATCCTAAACGTGGCTAAAAGCTTCAGTCCAAAAAAAGCCCCAGGAGGAGACGGACTGACAGCTGATATATGCCTAGCCGCGATAGAGACTGACCCCCACATATTTTTGGAATTGGCTAACAAATACCTCGAACTATCGCACTTCCCAGCAGATTGGAAAAAGGCGACGGTAGTGGTCCTACGGAAGCCTGGGAAAGGTGATTACACCAATCCCAAGGCGTACCAACCAATAGGATTACTACCGCTGCTTGGCAAAATGCTGGAAAAGGCGATGGTTCGCAGAATAAGATGGCACATATTGCCCACACTAAATACAAGACAGTATGGCTTCATGCCACAGCGAAGTACTGAAGACTCCCTTTACGATATGCTGAGCCATATCAGGGTTGATATAGCGAATAAAAAAATAGTGACAGTTATATCCCTGGACATAGAGGGAGCATTTGACAGCGCATGGTGGCCATCTATTAAGTGTGGCTTAATGCACAAAAGGTGCCCTCCAAACCTCTTAAGACTGGTCGGCAGCTACCTAGAAGACCGTATGGTAACAGTTCGTTACGCAAATAACGAATCTAGCACTACCACCACAAAGGGATGCATTCAAGGGTCAATAGCGGGCCCAACTTTTTGGAATATTCTGCTAGACCCACTCCTGACCGAATTAGAGGACTACGGCGTTCATGTCCAGGCCTTCGCCGATGACATCGTCCTGATCATCTCGGACAAACAGACCCAAGCAATAGAAACTAAGGCGAGAGAGGTTCTCGACCATGTGTATAAGTGGGGTGTCGACAACAAGTTAAAATTCGCGCCGCACAAGACCCAGGCAATGATTATAACAAAGAAATTAAAATACGACACCCCGCGTATACAAATGGGCGGGAAACCCATAGAGTTAGTCAATAAAATTAAAATATTAGGATTATTAATCGACAACAAACTGACTTTTAACGAGCATATTAAAAACACAATTAGAAAAGTTGCAAATATATATAAACCTTTAGCAAGAGCTGCCAAAATAACATGGGGTCTAAACTCCGAGATAGTCAGGACGGTGTATTTGGCGGTCGCGGAGCCAATAATCCTCTACGCTAGTAGCGTATGGGCGAAGGAGGCGAGGAAATGGGTGAATAAAAAAGAGCTCCACAACTTACAGAGAGGATTTGCACAGAAGATCTGCAAGTCGTACAGAACGGTCTCTTTTGAGGCCGCTCTGGCACTTGCAGGAATCCTTCCTCTCGAGCTCAGAGCCCAAGAAGCTGCGACATTATACGAGGCTAAGCGGGGTAAGCCGATGGAATTACTGAAAGGAAGGCAAGTGGAAAGTAGGGTATCCTTTCATCAATTACCCCACCCTGCAAAAGACATGTCAATCGAGTACACCTCCCTAGAGGACCTAAGTCCGGAGACCGTGGAAAGGCACAGCCTAAACGGGCTGTGCATTTTCACGGACGGCAGCAAAACCTGTGATGGGGTGGGAGCGGCATTGTCCTGCTGGAAGGACGGGGCAGAAACGTTGAGCAGGAAATTTAGCTTAGCGCCTTTCTGCTCGGTGTTTCAGGCCGAAATGTTCGCTCTCCATCGCGCCACAGAAATTGCTCTTGGTTCTCGGGAGGTCTCGATTGATATATTAAGCGACTCAAAATCGTCATTAGACCTGCTTCGTAGATTTGATATAACACACCCACTTGCGCTCCCCATAAAAAACACACTATACAACATTAGCAAGAAACAAAAAAACTGTTAGATTCTTCTGGGTAAGAGCGCATGTGGGTATTAAAGGGAATGAAAGAGCCGATGAACTGGCGAAAGCAGCCGCTCAAAACAATAAAACAGCACACCTATATGAATCCATCCCTATATCCTCCCTTAAATCCCTAATCAGGACACATACTATTGAAATTTGGAACGAAATTTATGTACTATAAATGAAACTACTTTTTCGGATTTTGTCGCGGATTTATTTTGATTTTTAGTTCCCGACGTTTCGAATGCTTTACAGCAATCATGGTCACGGGAGAGACTAAGGTATTTGACGTCTCATAGGTTTATATACTTGTTACAGACAGTGCCTACCCACAATTTACAAAAATTTTGAAAATGGCATCAGAGTACCTTATAAAATTTTTTATTCTAAACATTTATATTTAAATTTAAATAATTTAAAAATAATTTATAATTATGGCAATATTATTAACTTATTTTTAGCTAGTATTATTATAATTTTTATTTTAGTATTAGTTACTCAAAAGTATTATGTAGTGTTGCTATTATAATAATATCTATATTTTCTATAAATTGATTATGCTAAGTTGCATTTTATTATTTAAATTAAGTATTAATTTGATATAAGAAAATTAAGTTAAAATTGCTAAAAAATATAAATTGAATTTTGATTATTTTAAAGTATTAAGCAACACTACTGCAAATTAAAAATAATTTAATCAAATCAAAATATGCTTAGATTTGACAGATTCTTTTGAATTATAATTTTTTTTTGTGTTAAGTATTATGTGAAATTTATGTAAATAGTGAAAAAGGTAAAATAACTAAAACTTTCCTCCCTACTATCTATTCGGCTTATAAATTAACGAAACAAACAAATTTAAACCCAACCCTAGTGCAAGCTCTCACGGGGCACGGCGGCTATGCAGAATACTTAGCCAGGTTTAAATGCATCACCAGTCCCGGGTGTCTTTGCGATCCCGGAACTGAAGAAACTATTATCCATCTTATAACAGAATGTCCGCGCTTCTGCATGGCACGCTGTGACCTAGAGAGCCAGACCAACATAAGATTTACAATAGAAAATTTCCCCAGACTAATTTTAGACAAGCAATATAGCACATTATTTATATCTTTTTGTATGTATATAACGAAGAGTAGTAATAAAAGACATGCATCTTAACTAGTACACTATTTATAGTAGTAAGTAAGTACTGCAAAAAAAAAAAGAAAAACGCAGTACCATAGAAAATAAGTTCTAATTAGCAAGAAACAGGCATAACATACTTATATTGATAAGTATAATATTATACCTAGTTAATAAGTAAACAACTGTTAAGAATGTCTATAAAAGTTTAAACTTATGTAAATAGAATAATTAAGCATTTACAGTTGTAACCTAGAATAACACTAATAGTAAAATATAACATTAATCACATAGAAATAAGCTAACAAAAATATGTTCCTCTTAAAATACTTCATGTAAATTTGCCATTTAAAATTGTATCAAACACTAAGCAAAATTGTAAATTCTATACTAAAAAAATTTTTGAATTGTAGTCAAATACGAAATAGTAAACAAAGTCTCTGTTTCAATTCAGGGGAATTCAGTTATAAAAAAAAAAACATCAAAAAATCATTTTTGTAAATTTTTGTCTGTCTATCTATCAGTCTGTCTATTTGTTTCGGCTAATCTCTGAAACGGCTGGACCGCTTTTACGGGACTTTTACTCGCATGTAGCTAATGCTGTAAGGAGTAACTTAGGCTACTTTTATTTTAGAAATTTTATTTATTTTAACTAGCGGCGCAAAACTAGGAACGAACCCGAGCGAAGCGAGGGTGAGTCCCTAATCTTATATATTAATTTTGACATTTCATTAAGTTCGGTTTATATGCATATAGTGACCAATACATATAATCAGTAGAATTAATTGACTCGTAAGAGATCAAAGGCGACCCCAGCGTACTCAAACCGCTACGTCAAATGGTCAGATTGTTAACGCTAATGGAACTACCAGTAATTAAATAATTATCGTAGCATAATTTAAGAAATTAAAAATATTGGTATTTGGTGTGTTATGTTAACACTATTATATTCCTAGTATAATGCCCAATAATGTTTACAAATAAATGTAATTGAATTCTTGTTTGTAAACTCAAAATGACAGTTTTGTACTAAATGTATATTAAAAGTGCCGTAACTTATAGAAAACATTTTTTCTGTCTGCCTGTTTGTTTCGGCTAAACTGGCCGAAACGGATGGCCTGATTTGGACGGAAGTATAAGGAGTAATTTAGGCTACTCTTATTTAAGAAAGAGATGAGAGTTGGTTCCGCGCAAAAAAATAAAACCCATGGTCGGCCATGGATTACCTCGAACGCATCCGAGTGAAGCGATGGTACGTCGTTAGTAATACTCGTACATACATATGTGTTCAAAGGCCTTTGTTAGTCGGTATTTATTTTTGCTATTATTGGATATACGTTATATTTTGCTCACTGTGCTTCATTTCAATTTGTAGGTTACGCAGTTCTAGATAGATCTAGTTCTAAGCCTTCGATTTAGGTTTTAAAATTTAGCTATCGCTAATTTTTTTAATCGATTTATTAATTAATCAAGTAGAATATTTAATTTTGCCGACTCGGTCCTTGCTTCTTATTTAATCAACGTCGGAGTTAAGAAAATTTTTGATTGCAAAAATTTTCTGTCAACATCTTGAAAAAGCTGAGCCTAATTAACTTTAATTATATTGGACGGTGAAAAATGTCTTGTAGCAAAGAAAATGTTGAATTTACTTACCTAATATTTAAGAATTTTCAGAAAATTTCTTTATATTTATTAAGTAAGCTCTACTGGTATCTAGGTACAAAGGCAATTAATAAGATTATAGTGTATTTATGTATTGTAAAAAAATAGCTTTTTACTGAATGCATATGGATTTACATAATCATTAGTATGTCTTTATAATTAAAATAAGTTTAGCTTCTAATATTAAATTTTTAACTAAAAAACATGTTTTATCGTATAATATTAATAAATTACAAAACAAAATAGTATTAAATTTTAATAACCTTAGAAACAATATGGTTATGTAAGATATTAAGTTATTATGCCAAATGCGAGTACAATTAATTGAGGGATACAGCAAAGATTAATTATAAAACTGACCAAGACTAATGGCAGTAAATGACATCTTTTCATTAAAGCGGTGATCAAACGAGACAATGGCCAGCTACAATTGCTGTCAACGAAGGTTCAAGACGTTTTGACAGCGGGATCTTGACTAACAAATAAAAACTTCCAATTAGACACCATTTGCTTAAAAATGAGAGAAGCAGGTTTAATCTTGGTTCTCACACTGCTGAGCTTTATTTTCAACTATGATTTATTTTGATTTTTGGTTCCCGACGTTTCAAATGCTTTACAGCAATCATGGTCACGCGAGAGACTCTCTCAACACAAAAGACAGAGAAATCTGAAAATATAGTTTCATTTATAATGTCAAATATTCGCATAAACCTAAGAAATTATTATTTTTAACATGATGTTAGAGAACCTAACTAATTATCGATAAAATTTTTTAGAGGTCCATGCCCAGCTGTTGAATGTTAAAAAGTACTGAATAAACATACTATATAATACAGATCAAGAGATCTCATTTTATTTCCTTCGTAATACCAACATTTGTTTCTTGTCTTCTCCATTCTACGCAACATTCGCGATTCGCGAGCTTATCTGTGCTCAACTATGTTTTAAAGCCATTATACCAAGAAAATTAGATCCAAATCTTTGTAATGTTACTAATAAAATAGAATGTTATATTTTTCGTTTATTTGCTTGTGTCATGGATACAGTTTATCGGCCGAGCGTTTTGTCTTTTATTTTAATACGTAAGACATAAAGTAACTCTTTTGAGATATTATTGTGTTCAATTATACTAAAGGACTCTTAGAATATGAAGTGTGGAAGTGTATGATGGAGAAAGTAAATTAAAAGAATATTTAGGAGTTTAAAAACTTATATTTAGTAAATGGCAACGTTTTTTTTAAATTAGTTTAATAAAATTATATAATTTGAGGTTTCTGAGTTATCCTGCTTACTATGGTTCAGCGAGTTTCATCGAATAAAATATCGATTAACTGGGTTATAAAGTAAAACGACCTGAATCTTACCATTTCAGAAAAGGATACCGCTGAAACTGCGCGGTCATTTATGAAATTTATTACCTACATGTAAAATCACTATTCTCAAAAGAATACCCTTTTTATTAACTTATATGGACGTAACTATGAACTTACTATTATACTCTTATGTAAAAATGCTTATAAATGCTTATTTCCATACAAAATAAAGTTGGCGATTCTGATGTAGAAAGATTTGTCTTCAGCCTTTTTACCATCCCACTACTGGGCACGGGCTTCCCTCAGTACGAAGGGGATCAGGCCATAGTCCACCGCGCTGGCCTAGTGCGTGTTGGCGGACTTCACATGTCTTTCGAAAACTTGCTAGGTTTTCTCAGACATGCAGATTTCCTCACGATGTTTTCCTTCACTGTAAGACAAGTGGTAATCATGATAGAAATGATTCGCATATGAAAGTATCAGAGGTGCGAGACCCGGATTTGAACCTCCATCACTCGGTTATTCAAACGAGCGCGTTTTGACTCAGGTAACATTTTATTATAAAGACTAGAAAATACTAACGACTATCACGAATAAAAAAAAACACTTAATAGTGCAAGCTAATTTTTTAACAAGATTTAATATTTATATTTAATTTATAAAAATGAATACGTTAAATAACAAAAAGGTATTTTTTGTTTCAATTAACTTTAAAAGTACTTTCAGACTTTGATTAATTACGATAACGGTTCTTCATCTCATCTGCAGTCTACAGATAGATACATACTATTTGCTGATGGAAATTATTTTGCAACAGATTATGAGATGTCTAGACAGTCAATGAAGATCTATCTCTTTTGATTGCATACATATAAATTGGTAAAATATAGGTACTATTCATTGATTATATTTGACTATTTCGACACATTTTACTCAGTTTGTAGTGATCCTACTTTCTGCGCCAACGGTCGCGGGTTCTAGTCCCGTTGGGCATTCACTTGTTGAATATGAATGTTTACTCCAGTCATCCATATTTATATTTATAATATTTATGTATTTAAAGTTATATATGTCATATGTTTAGTGTGTCTGGTGTATCCGTAACACAAGCCTCGTAGCTTACCACGGAACTAGAGTGTGTTTTATGTAATAATGTACCAACATATTTATTTATTATATTTCTTAATGAATGAAAATGAATAATGAAACGAATAATAAAAACACAGTATCATAAAACCAAACAAAGTTTTTAAGTAATTTTAATATAACTAGCTTTTTACTAAATGCATACTTATTACCTACTTTTATATACCAAATACAAATACGGTACTTATAAGAAAAACAATTATTTTTACATTTCTATCTCTGTCTGTTTGCCCCGTCAATCTCTGAAACGGCTGGACGACTATTACTGGTAGATACCATACCATACCACCATATTGCTGATGCTATATGGAGTAGCTGAGCAGACTTTAATTTACATAAAAAATGAGGATTTCTTTGTGGTGAGTTGCTAGTGCAGTATTAAAAAAATAAGCTAATATTATGGTATCTCCTTTAGGAAAGAGAGCTGATGCTTAAAAGTATAAATTAAGAATTTATTTACATTTTGTTTGTAGCATTCCCGCAACGCAAAGATCAAACTTTATTAGAAGAGAGAGTTCCACAAGTCTTTATCAAACTATGTATTAAATTTTTAAATATTTTTGTTTAACTAATGTCTTGCGGCAGTGGTAGCCCAGCGGTAACGCGCTTGCTTGTATAACCGAGTGATGCGCGTTCAAATCCGGGTCTCGCACCTCTGATATTTTCATGTGCGAATCATTTCTATCATGATTAACACTTATTTTACGGTGAAGGAAAACATCGTGAAGAAACCTGAATGTCTGAGAAAACCTGACAGGTTTTTGTAAGACATGTGAGGTCCCCCAACACGCACTAGGCTAGCGCGGTGGACTATGGCCTGATCCTCCTCGTACTGAGGGAGGCCCGTGCCCAGCAGTGGGACGTTAAACAGACAGGGCTGATGATGAATGTCTTGCCATATTATATAATATTAAAATTATTCAATTGCGTAGTGAAGTCAAGTTCAAAATAATTACAAACGTGCAAGCATTACTTTAGTTTAGTCTTAAATAAAGTATTTTCTTTATTTAAAAAAAGTTATTTTTAAAACTTTCCTTTGTTCCGTTTATTTAATTTGATACACGAATACGTAACTTTATATCTTTGTGTCTTTTTTTAGAAATAACATTATTTAGCCTGGCACTGTAGTCACCGTAACAGCCGGAAACCAAATTAGAATGCTTTGACTTTAGTTTTAGCTCCCTAAAATTTTCAATGTAATTTCTAGTCATTCATTACTCGACATTTTTTAATTCCAAGCAACTGTGTGCTTATTATTAAGACGAATTAATAAGATTTAACGGACTTTACAAGGCTAATTAATGATCTTGACTTTCTATTCCTTAGAAATACGCTTCAGATTTTTCGCTTTCTTTCTTTAATATTAATTTTAAACCATTCATTTGGCTAACTCAATATTAAAGGTTGACAGCCGTAAGTAAATTAAGGAAAAATGTTTTGGTGGTACTTCCGTAATAATCTTTGTGGGCTTAAAATGAAGAGTGAGGCGCGTCTAACATTCTCATAAGAAGTATAATGTATTGAAGTATAATCTATACATCTATACATATAAATATATAAAATTAAAGTGTCTGTTTCTAATTTCAAATAAACAACTTTTCACTAAATGGATATGAATTAATCACATTACTCTTAAACTCAACTACACAATGGATGAAATTACTGTTAGAGCGGACTACGACCTGGACTAATTTATAGGCTACTGTTTGCAATAATACTAAAGTATATACTATAAAATTATAAAACAAAAGTTACGTGCGTCCCTAGACGTACACAACCGAAGCGAGGCTAAGTCTTGATTTTGAATATATTAGTATTCAAATTGGAATATGTTACTTAAATAACCTGACTTATTTTAACAAAGTCGTTGTTTGTAGTCAGTATTACGAAAAGTTATAAATACTTAATATAGTGAAATTCTAACTTAGTCAAATCTGTACATTGATTATTTTGTTGAATATCTTATTGAAATTGTCATTATCGATATAAAGATTAACTACACGTTTGGCTCAGTCGGTAGTGACCCTACTTTCTGCGCCAGCGGTCGCGGGTTCGAGTCCCGCTGGGGGCATTCATTTCTTGAACACGAAGGTTTGTACTCCAGTCATGGGTGTTTATACTTATAAAATGTATGTATTTAAAATTTATATATGTAGTATATCAACTATCTGGAATCTTACACAAGCTTAGCTTACCACGGAACTAGATGGTGCTGTGTGTAATAATGTCCCAACATATTTATTATTTATTTATTTATTTTAAAGGTATAATAATATTGCCATAATTATAAATTATTTTTAAAATATTTAAATTTTGAATGTTTAGAATTAAAATTTTATAAGGTACTCTGATGCCATTTTCAAAATTTTTGTAAATTGTGGGTAGGCACTGTCTGTAACAAGTATATAAACCTATGAGACGTCAAATACCTTAGTCTCTCCCGTGACCATGATTGCTGTAAAGCATTCCAAACGTCGGGAACTAAAAATCAAAATAAATCCGCGACAAAATCCGAAAAGGTAGTTTCATTTATAATATTTTAAAGGTTTTTGAATTTTTGTCTGTCTGTGTGTTTGAAATTACGACAAAACCTCTGGACAGATGGACAGGATGCTAGAAAATATCTCTTTTCTAAAAAGTGTGAACTAACCGTTACAAGCTGGCTATAAAATAACATGGTATAATAAAATGTGATATTTAAGAATTTGATTTCCGGTCTTTAGAACGAAGGCGAAGCCGCGGAAAATGCTAGTATTACAATAAATATGTTCTAAATGTTCTACCCAAGAATCTTTAACAAACTCTTTAATTAAGTAAATAACTTTAAGGTATGAAGGTCAATTCAAAAGCTTTACAAATAAATTAATATTTGTTTGGTCGCGAACTCAATTAAACTTGTAATATAAGTGCGTTCTCAAAATATTAACCGAAAGTCCTGGGGCTGAAATTCTTAGTTATTTCCAAAGCTTTTGTAATAAATAAGGAGGGTAGACTCACAGTCAATTAGCTTGGCTTGTTGTAATGTGTTGTATGAAATTGTTGATAAAAGGGAAATATATATATCGAACTTTATATCGAAATTTTAATATTTTATTTTTAATTGACGGCCCTACTCTTTTTAGAAGAGTTAAGAGTTGGTGTTATTGGACACCAAAAAAGAAACAAATATAAAAAACAGAAGTAAAAGCACAGTAGGTGCAGGGAGAGTGAAAGGTGTTAGATAGGTCGATAACTATATTACGAGAAAAAGTACACTACATCATTCTCCAGCAAAAATCACTTTAGTCTTATTCCCTATAAAAAGAGGAAAAAAAAATAAACGGTTTCCCCACAATTTTTTAATAATATTTGTTACCCAAATCCCAAATATCTGACTCCTTGTAAAAGTTCGCTCTCTTCTCACTCAACTTTGTTCTATTTCTTACAAAGTTTTGCACATATTTCCTATCCTTTCATATATTGCCAGTTAAATACAAAAACATGTCCGCTTTGGAAACATTGTTTATAGCTAATAGTTAAAGCTTAAATTGATTTACATGCGGCTTGCACCAACAGTCGTGTGCGGTTTATGTGCGATGCAAGAGCAACAGCCGTTGCCGTCCTGTTGTGTATTAGATACTTATATACTTACATGAATACCTACTCTATATTTGCTTCATATAATAAAAAATCAAATAAATAAAATTAATAACATTATTATTCTTAGTCGTTTATATTTTAAAACTCTACATTTCGTGTCCTTTTCTATTTTTTTATATCTTTTTCGATTTCACGGGATCAACAGAACCCGCCCTTTGAAAAGATTCTAGTGTAACACGTAGAGTTCTCTCAAGATATTTTATATTGATAAATGTGACACATCAGCAGGAATCTATTTAAAAATAAGGAATACCAATTACTCAAACATAATCTCTGGAAATTGTGTAATAATGGATACTGAATGGCTCTATGAGGTTGAGCTTAGAAAGGCTGCAAAACTGAGTTATTGAATTAGACTACCAGACGTCCAACTACTCAACATTCTCAGATTTTCTATATTTTTCTCGTATCTTCATAGTACACCATCGAACATTTCATATAATGTAGATGTTTAATTAGGCTAACATAATATCGTCTCATTACCAAGCTTGTTGGAAAATAGATCAAACGAGGAGGTAGATTTTATACCTATACGTTTAATGTTACCTTGACATAGATGTAGCTTTCAATAAAAGGCAATACAAAAACGTTCTATATCTATAAAGGTTCTTTTACGTTTATTAAAATGAATTTTGACTGCATCTTATATAACACTACTTTTCTAATTACACATAAATTCTTTGAAATTCACGTCAAACATAACTCATCATTTTTTTACTATATAAAATATATCGATATGAAAATTGAATTACTAAGTCATATAGTTAGCTATACGTCCTGTCTATCTGATATGAAAAAACGAAAATTTTACTTGTTACAATGAAAATTTTTGTCGTTGGGTTCTACTGTGTAATATAATTATTTAGGTTTAAGCCCAAACACTTTTCTATTATATACGATAAACGTACCTACAACTAATTTTAGTGTTAACCTGCCTTCATTTCTTTGTGCTGCTTTTATTTGAATACTACTAACTCACCCTTGCTTCGCTCGGGTTCATCCCTAGATTTAGCGCGAGTAAAGCCGCGGCTTGCTCTAGTTATATACTAAAACTTTCCTCGAGAACCACCCTATCCATTGGTGAAAACAGTATGAAAATCGGTGCAGTAGTTTTTGATTTTTGCGCGAACAGACAGACAGACGCGACAGAGGACTATGTTTTAATATGCAGTGTTGTTGCCCTAAAATAATTATTCCCATAATAGATGAGTATTAAAAACAATCTTAAAGATTATCGTACAAAAAATTAAAGGTAAATAAGCAATAAAGATTTAAAGAGAGACCGGAAAGCTTCCTGGAGATAAGGAAAATGTATTTGTAATCAGGCTATTTCCGTATCAGGTACTCGATGGAAAGTATAAAAAGTACTTTTATAAGTATTTTTAATTTGCTGCTGCTTCAAAATTTAAAGCTCAGTTTAGCGAGTTAAATGTTTAACCGTACGCTTATTAAAACTGTATCAGGGTCAAATTTGTGCCTTTAATATTGTTTAAATCAAACAATTTCACCAGTTGCTTAACTAATTAAAAAAGTAAAATTAATAATATTTTTTTAATATTGTTATATGTATACATAACATTTTATTTTATATGCAATATTTTATTTTATATGCAATGCAATATTTGTTTTTTAGATGTCGCTATGAAATACAGTGTTTCTGAATTTTAAAAATGCGTCGTGGCTTTTCTTTTCCTGCTTCAAAAATCAGGCCCTATATATACCGCACACTAGAGGGTAAATTTATTTTATTTCCTACATTGACTGCATCACCCATATGGAGGCTATCGTAAGTTTACACATATTAATGTTGTAATATCTATTGCTACTAGTCGCCGTAATATTGTAAATGCAAAATTCTAGGTGCTATTTGAAGTTACTAAAAATTTTATTGTATCTTTTTATTACACAGGAATTTACATTATAAATAAATATAAATATGTTGGCACATTATTACACACATCTACTATTATACAGCACGTAGCACGTACTAGATAGTCGATACACTACACATAGACAGCTTCAAATACATACATATTATAAATATAAACAGCCTTGACTGGAGTACAAACATTCATGACAAATGAATCCCAGCGGGACTCGAACCCGCGACCGCTCTCACAGCAAGTAGGGTCACTACCAACTGAGCTAAACCTATCGTCTAAATAGCTTATGTTTGAAAAGTAAGTCCAAAGATAGAGCAGAGCTCTGTGTTCCCATTTAAAAACCACATACTTTTCCAACTTCAAAGAAGAAGGGTACTACTTAATTTAACTGTGTATAATTTTAAACGATATCTTGCGAATCATGTTTTTAAAGAATAAATTCTATGAATAACATTTAAGAAAAAGAATACTTTAAAAATTGTAAAGAGTGACTTAACTATTTTGAGTAAAATGTCAGTAGTTAGGTAATGTACATAATGTACCTATGAATTTAAAGCTTAGGTTACGTAAACTTAACGGCTAGCTTAAGTGCTACACCGGTGGGCATTGCCATTATTACTTCGGTTATTTATTGTCCCTATCAGCTCGATCGTCACGACATTAGGCCCTTTCTTTTACTTCTAGAATCTAGATATTTACGTGATACTTTTACGTACATAAATACGTTATTATGTACATATATTAAACAAATAAACAAGATATAAATATAAATCACAGCTTTAAAATGAATGACGTTGTTCCCGCCGAATGAGGTCATATAACACGATAACCGGGATAAACCTATTTGTAGTTTGGTACTGATAAACATAAAAAGTAACAATTTTGTCAAAATAACGTATAAAATGTTAATGTAACTCTGTTTTTGATCGTATATAAAGCATAGATTATATAAGATTAACAATAATAGTCTTAATGGAAAACATGATCCATTTTAATGGAGCACGCCGGAACGAATGTTCAAACAATACTTTGGGGATACCTCTCTAAAATTCTTGCGGCACTCAGGAACCTTCGCGTATTAAGAGTATAATGGACTCATGTTTAATTTTATATGTATTATACATTTTAATGAAGTTAATGGTATAATTCTTTAAACATATTAGGTACTAGCTGTGCCCGCAACTTCGTTCGCGTGGATGTCGGAACTTAACAATGTATTTTTTAGTGCGAAGCGCTGTTGGAGGATACCGATACAAATCTTTTTATTTATGCTAGTGCTTCTTTATAAACAACATTAGCTGTGGAACCATCAATTCAAATCATTATCAATCAAAATAACTTTTCCATCTTCTTGTACGGGGTATGTGCCATCGCCTATTTGTAACAATAAATTGGAAAACTCCTGTGCATTTTCTCAGCCTCCTAACTGTGCACGCATATTTACATTCAGGTGTGTAGATGAGCGAGACCAAATTCACATAACCCTAATTTTACTTCTGGAATTTCTCTACTTCTTCACTTTAAACTCAAATATCTTTTGATAGACTGAACCGATTGCAATGAAACAAAAACTAAATGTTACTTCAAGTTACGTTCAATCGTTGTGTATAAAAGTTATCTACATTGCTTTCGTACATTTTACGTGATGCCCGGATAAATAAACAGACAAACCGACAAACAGACAAACAGACAAACAGACAAAAATTCTAAAAATGCTGGAAATGGGTTCTATTGGTTGTCCTTTAACACCATGGCTATTTTTTTCTGTTTTTTTTTGATGTACAAAAACGACTTTTCTACAGTTTTATTATATGTATAGATGTGCTTGTAAAACGTTTTCATCTCGATGTAAAAATAACTAAATGTAATGTTATTTACAGATTTCGAATGACGTGATTATAAAATATTCAAAGTACCCTAAAGTTAGTAACCTAAAACTATTCTTGCGAGGGAAAAAAGGGTTCGTAAAGTCTAAATTTTTACTGAAGTTATTTATTGTAATCCAGTTAGTTAGTACTTAGTAGTTTTGTATTATAAATGTCTGCTTTCCTTGACTTATAATCAATTATACACTTAAGTAAAATTGAAGTTTCTGCTTGTAATTTCAAATTAACAGCTTTTTACTAAATACATATGAACGTTTTATATACGATACTTATACCAAAAAAAAACTATCCTTAATTTTTTTGTCTGTCTGTCTGCCTGTTTATTCCGACTAATCTCTGAAAGGGCTGGACCGATTTTGATGGAACTTTCTAATTTTAATTATATTAAAAAATTATAAAAAGTTTAATTTATTTCAACTAGCGAACAGCGAAGCGGGCCGGGTATGCTAGTTTCTAATAAGATGTGTAAAGAACCAACTGTTCAGTAAAGATGAAAGGCTGTCTGTAACTAGTAATAATACACGAGCCATTCCACTCGCCATCTTAGTCTGATGAGGAGATAATCCGATTATTAACTTCTACGTTAACTTCTAGATATCTTTTTAAAATCATTATAAATTATTTAAAGAAAAATAAGTAAAATAATACTTTTTACTTTAATAAATAAGCCTTTTTAGTAATAAAAACGTAGATAATTAAATATTTCTCTTTTCGTTTCTTTTTCACTCTGATCCGACGTCGATTTTAATCACAGTCAGCAAAGCTATTAAGCGTCTAGCTTTAACATTGAGAACTGGATTTCATTAATTGGCTAGTGACATCGCGTTTGGCTCTACGGCGAGGAAAAAATATTAAGTCACGATAAAAAATGTTTAACTGGTAGTCTCGCTTACTTTAGTAAAAAACTTATTACAAAATTATTTTTGAACCATCGAATCTAAAAACACTCAATATTTTGGGATGTTATACACAAGAGAAGGATAAGTTATTTTCACTGACTTCTTTGCAGCACAATCAAAAACTTAGGCAGGTTAGTTATAATTCTAGTGGATTCCTAGATATAATAAAAAAAAACATACATCATAGATACAATATGTAAGTACTCATCTATAAAGTTTACTTTGTTAAATTAATTTAGATTAAATAAAAAAAAATGAAATAAGTAATGCCGCGGGCCTTAACTAGTACCCACACTCAGAGAGCAACCACTTATCAGAGAAACAGAGGTAGAGTCATCAACATTGTAAAATCTCTTCTCAAAATATAATTCAGCTAATCTAATGGCATACATTTAGCGTTTATTTTGGCTATAGTTTAATTATTTATTTATAGGTTAGGAAGAACACCATTACTGCTTAATTTCATTTAAGCTTATATATTTTAAACACCATGTATAATTCTCAATACAGTATATAAAATATTTTTTATATTAATTCAAACTAACTACTCGCCCTCGCATCGCTCGGGTTCGTCCCTAGATTTAGCGCGATTGAAGCCGCGGGTTCCGATAGTTAAAATAAAAGTAGCCTAAGTTACTCCTTAAAACATTAGCTATCTGCAAATGCAAGTCCCGTCAAAATCGGTCCAGCCGTTTCAGAAATTAGCCGAAACAAACAAACAGATAGACAGAGAGACATACAAAAATTTTAAAAATAGATTTTTTGATGTTAGTACCGTATATACTTTTAGTGTAAAGCTGTTTTGAAATTAAAAACAGACACTTAAATTTTAATTATATTATATAGATGTATAACACAAAATAGTAATTTTATCAATATGTTCCTATACCGGTTTTACTATTGATTTAATGAAGACTACCGATGTCCAAATGTTAGTGTAGTCTTAATGCTCTTAGTGTAGCGTGTCCATTAGGCACGTTTTCTGCTCGTTCAAAGTAAATGACCTCTCTAAAGACCGGTACTAATTACCTCTATCTATTTTATTTACACCATTGATGATTGATACTCAATAACAAACTTCATGTTTTAGGAAATGCCATACGTAGTTTATTTCTTACGTAATTTTTGTGTGTTTACGTTTATAATCTATACATGATAATAAAATTCTGAGTCAAACCTGTACATTGAATATTCTTTGAAAAAAATTATTGAAATCGACATTATTATCGATACAAATCTATTGTTTTTAGAATTTTTGTCTTTCTGTCGGTCTGTCTGTGGCTGCACTCGAGAAAAACACTGGACGGATTTGGATGTTTTTGGTATGATGTTAGCTGCTTACCCGGGTCCATATATAGGATACTTATTACTGCGGGAAAATAAGTCATCTCTGAGAAAAATACAAAAAGAAGATTAGAAATAAAACCACGGGTATTACTACTAAAACGTAGATAATTAAAAAAAGTGTATGTGTAGTACAAACGTTACGTTTTAAATATATACATATAGATATAAAAATATAATAGAAATATATACATATTAAAAATGATAGTTCGGCGTATCTGAACATAGACAATATTTCAAAAGAATATTTATAGTAGGTATAGGTAACTAAGAATATGTAATTGAAAAAAATCTATGTATTTTTGTTTGTATATGTGCTTTTGAAATCGCATTTAATAAAAATTGCATACAGAATAGTATATACTTAAAGTATGTATATCAAGGTTATATTATGTAGTCTTCATTTCATTAAAATCGATCAACTACCTATATCAAAAGTTATTACAATTTCAAGTTAGTAGGAACTTTACTAACATTGTATTGCGTGAACTATGACTAGCGGGGCAGTTTCAAAGTAATAATATCAAATAAATGATGAAGAATATATAAATAATAAAAGATACAGTAATGTGTAGTGTATACGACCATTTAATAATATTTGTTTATTGTTGGTATATGTCAAAGGGTTTAGGCAGCGTTTTCGTTGAAAGCTCCCAGACGGTGTATTTTTTCCGACACCTCCAACGGATATCATTATATTTTAGCCAATGTATATAAAAACTTGACAAATTATATATTAAAACATTCCTGGAGAACCTTTCTATCCATGGGTGAAAACTGCATGACAATCGGTACAGTAGTTTTTGAATTTATCGCGGACAGACTGACAGATAGACGCGGCGGAGGACTTTGTTTTATAATATTATAAATAAATATAAGCACCCATGACTGGAGTACAAAGATTCGTGCTCAACAAATAATTGCCCACAGCGGGACTCGAAATCGCGACCGCTGGCGCAGAAATAGCCGAACGCGTGGTCAATTAATACGTGATATTCAACAAACAAGACAAAAAATACTGGATTAAATGATGCCCTAAAAGCAACACTGCATTCTTGTGAGACAACACCATAAAAAACCTTATACAATAAATAGACTGACATAAGTGAATAAAAGTTATTTAAAAATTAACAAAGTAGGTACCTTTTTTATTTTATTTCATTGTTCATTATATTTATGTGAGAAAGAATGGATGGATGGATTAATTATTAATCTTTCACCCCGGAATGGCTGAACTGGTCTGAATGTTTGTCACAAAGATAGAACAGGTTATTTTTCCGGGTTCCCATGGGCAATTTTTTTTTAATTGGGATGAACCCGAAGCGATGGGCGAGTTAGTGTGTACATATACGAGTAAATGATGGTAAAAAATACTGAAGTTCTCTGACACTTATAACAGGAATAATTCTATAAATATGCTCTCCGAAGTGATTTAAAACAATATCGTTTTAAGCCTTATAAGCTCGATTCTCTCTTATATGTAAAAAAAGCTTTGGGGAGCTTAATTAAAACCGGTTCACCATTAACGAATATATCGTATGACATAACAAAAGATGAACGTCCAAACAAAATTTTATATCCCTTATAAGGTATATAAATTTTATATACCTTACCTTTACGAATTTAGCTTGAACGAATTATCCTTATAATATATCTCAAATACACTTTATTTGTAAATAGTATTTCGATTTACTTAAGCAAGTAGATATACCTACTCACAATAATTACTTTAACTTCTCTATAATGTGGTAAGTTTTAAAATTTACTTATTGTAAGACGTAAGTTAGCAATAATACGAGTAATACAAATATTAGTCAAGACTAGTATTAAACCTATGATCTCCTATCCATTGTGCCAGTCAAAAGAATACCACATTGTGTGTCAACGGTCGTCCAACTTAATTTTATGAATGTATTTTATCACAAACTTTATACGGCTAAATACTTTCATTACCGAGGTGGTCCGCTATTAACCTGAATGTTGAGAAGTTTACCAGTTCGTCGGTCAACGTCGACTCGGACCATAATTAAACATTAGGAAACGAGTAATTTGCGTTTGGAAAGTGAGCTTTAAGCGTTTTCATATGAAGTGGCCAGAACTACTAAATTGTTGACAGTTTTTATTCAAATGCTTAACCGCTGTAACAATGTACTGATTTAAACTTTTTTTTTAAAATATGAGCACTCTTATAAGTTTTACCTACAAGTTTTTTATCAATTTCTTAGTATGATAATTCATAGAATTGAGAAGAGAGAGAGAGAGAGAACGTTATATTATAAGATAGAATGACCGGTATTAGGTACATAGTAGTTTTTGGTATATAAGTATATGTAAAATGTCAGGCAATAGTTTTGATTTGGATACTTGATGTATAATATAATTTTATAAAAAAACCATTATTTTAACACCGATGTTTGTACTCCAGTCATGGGTGTTTATACTTATCATATGTACGTATTTAATGTTATATATGTGTAGTGTGTCAACTATCTGGTACCCGTAACACAAGCCCCGTAGCTTACCACGGAACTAGATGACGCTGTGTGAAATAATGTCCCAACATATA
Source organism: Boloria euphrosyne (assembly GCA_951802675.2). Taxonomy (NCBI): domain Eukaryota; kingdom Metazoa; phylum Arthropoda; class Insecta; order Lepidoptera; family Nymphalidae; genus Boloria; species Boloria euphrosyne. The sequence goes on from OX637886.1 coordinate 5,348,342, forward strand.
TTTTATTTATTATTATTTATTTATGTTTTTCCTACTTGTCACACATAGGCAGTCGAACGAATTTTAATAATGCTTTAGAAAGTATTATAAGTAGTTATGAAAGTATGAGTAGGTATACTATATCGCAACGTTTTAATTTTTAATTAACCTCTGCATTTTCATATTTAATTTTAACAGTATCTAAAACTCTCTTATAACAACAACATTCATAACAAAAGGGCTATTGCAATAATTTTCAACCGACTTCCAAAAGGAGGAGGTTATCAATTCGTCTGTATTTTTTTTTTTTTTTATGTTTGTTAGCTCATAACTTTGAGCTGGGTGAACCGATTTTGATGATTCTTTATTTGAAAGGTAGTGCTTCCCATGTGGTCCCATTTTAATATTTTCCAGTTCTGACAATGGCATCCATGAGAAAACCATAAAAGTCTTAAATTTGCATTAGGTACTTGCGCGACAAATGGACGAATAACTCAATATCACGCCAACCGATTTCGATGATTCTTTTTTTAATGGAAAGGGTATACTTTAAGGGTAGTTTGATGAGAGTTTGGTAAGGTTCTGATGATGGGATCCATGACAAAGTATCGGAACTCTTCAATTCTTAGGAGCAAATTAACGATGCTCGGCCGAATCTTTTATAGGCTATATGGATATTTAAGTCACGTACCGTAACTGATGATGGAAGGTACAACTCCTCAACGGTTAGCAGTTTAAAGAAAATTCTTTCAATATAATACGCAATTATGAACGGATAGTTGTATACTTTCAGGCTATTAGGTTTACCTCATAATAGACAGTAAATTTTTATAGTCATTAACACAATACGTATCTACTTTCCGCAAAAAATTTAAAAATAAATTATTTTTAACAAAAAAACAAAAACCGACTTCCAAACTTAATAAATCTAAAGCAAAATAACCCTAAATAGATACATATTTGATTAATCTATCAATTTGTAAACATAATCTGGCTGGCACCGACTCCAAAATTAACAAAGTCCTTAAAAGTATTATTTTCTACTTTTTAGTTTAGATTTATTAAGTTTGGAAGTCGGTTTTTGTTTTTTTGTTAAAAATAATCTTATATGTGATAGGAACCCAAGATTTCTACAACCCTAATGTTACTCGTAGAAGTTATTAAAGCCTTAGGCGATACGAGTACATCGCTTTGAACGAGGGACAAAATATAATTATTCCTTAGGTATGACAAGGAAGTTCAACATTGAGTTAAGGTAGATAAGCCAATTATAGTTTTCAGATAACATCACTACATATTATAAAACAAAGTCCTCCGCCGCGTCTGTGTGTCTGTCTGTCTGTTAGCGATAAACTTAAAAACTGCACCGATTTTCATGCAGTTTTCACCAGTAGATTGAGTGGTTCTCGAGAAAGGTCTAAGTATATAATTTGTCAAGTTTTTGTATTCATTTACTAGCAAGACCCGCGACCTCGCTCGCGCTAAATCGAGGTCGAAGAATTGCGAAGCGAGGGTGAGTCGCTAGTGAAATATTAATTGAGATTATCCATACCTTTATATTATTTTAATTATCTTCCAAAAATTAGTTTTGACTTTTTGTATTTTTAGTTTAGGGGAACTATTTTTGACTGTCGAGATATAGCCGCCTATATTAGTGACGTTTTTTAAAATTTAACACATTGGTGACGTATACGTCCGTATGACCGGGTGCTTTGAAAAACTCTAATAACTTTTTGATTTGCCATCAACTTCTGTTCTAATTTTGAATAGCTACCGTATCGACTATCTCGCGACATATACCTACATGTTCTGGAGTTTTAACATCATTTCGGCGTCAAATGGTTGTAATTAAATTGTTGAATTTTCATATTTCGTTAAATTATGAATTATATAAACCTGAGTCAGCTTGTGGTATTATTTAGTTGATATTTCTTGAAAATAGTAAATAATTCTAGTTATAAACCTTGTTTTAACCATGTCTTAATAGTCACTAGTTAATAACGTCGTCAAAGCTTTAATCAAGAAACTTTAATAATCGATGAGAACAGATCATCAACATCCAAATCAAAGAGCTTCACTGACAGCTGTGACGAACTTTTAAATCTTGCACGATATAAAATACGAAATTTAGAAATGTAAAAACACATATCATTGATCTTTTGGGAAATAATGGTATAGGTTTCACGTATTCCAAAGGCACTAGAAAACGTTCCACTGGTATAATATAATGTTGAAACCTAAGATCATGATATAGGAGTAATTTTGTGGTACTCGTATAATGATACCAAGGTTGGCGTCGATATCGTATACCGGTTGTTTGCAAATTATATTAATTGTGAATGTGCAGATAATCTAGATCTAATTGCGCATAAAAGAAAAATGGAAATACCAAATTCAGTATTTCCGGAGATGGATACTTTAAAACAATAGACAGATGAACAGGCGCTTTTTTTAATTATTGAAGTAGTTAAATATAAAGTCTCATAGAACTGGTAAGTTAAATATAGAGTAGCTCTTTTCAAAGCTTAGATAGCGCTCTTTTTTATTAAGTATTATAATATGTAAAAAATATTATTAACAAAATTCCATGTCAAATTCACAATTTCTTGCGCGCTTAAATGTTTGCAAATTCTGTTATTACTCCACTAAAATCGAAGTTTAATGCCTCCTTGTTTTCTATCGCAATTAATGATAAATGTAAACCATCCACCTTTTTGATGCTTGAAAAGTCTCAATTCATATTACATAGTCCCAATTAATTTAATATTTTCTATTATATATCGGTTATACTTACCCTAGATATGGTTTTTTATTCCATGCATTTGCTCTGTACAAGAATCGAACACGCGATCTAAGGCATCGAAATAAATGCCAAAGAGCTTAGATAACTGAAACATTTTTACTTTTCTATTATTTATTAATCTAATAAATAACAACAGAATGTAGAACTTTAATATAGCATGACACCTAAATACCACCTGGAGGGTGCTTTACAAGGTGATAAGCGCTAAACGGGCCTTAATACTTATTCAAAACGTAAAGAAAAATAAAATGAATTTACTAAATATTATTTATAAAGGCACTACTTTGCTTTTTCTAACTTTTAAAAGGTTATTATTAGTAACTGGTTTAATTTCTTTTAGTACACAGATAAAATATTTTTTTTGCTTATATTATTCTTAATAATACGTCCAGTTTACTGAAAAATTCATTTAAATCGGTAAATATGCAAATTGTTTAACCGCAGTGACCGGCACGTAGCTTGATTATATGAACTTTTGCTAACCCAAGGCTCACTTATGTTATCATTTTGACAATCTCAAATTAAATACTCTTTTATAATTTCGAGCGGCTTACCCTTGCCCTTCCTACGTCTGATTTTATTTTCGAGCGAAATTCTAATTCTTTTTCTAAAATAAAAGGGATTTTAGTAACTTCTAACAACAACTATCTGCCAGTTCAGGTCCCGTCAAAACGAGTCCAGCTGTTTTAAAGATTAATTTGAACACACAGACAGACAGGCAAACATTTTAAGTATTGTTATCTTCTTATATGTATCGTATAAGTTATGACTATGATTATTATTATTATTTATTATATTACAAACATATTCGGCTATGACATTCTGCGCCCGCGCTTGCCTTTGTAATACGTTTTTGACTTTAACGCTCCTTAACTATTGTAATAGAACCTGTGTTTGAAGTTGTTTAACGTTAAAGTCATATTAACACTAGGGAGTTTTAGTGAACCCCAATGGCACCTACCCGTGCAGTAAGTGGCAGCAGACACAGACTAAACTTTATTTATCTATATTATAGATTATCTATATATAAATAAAAATGAATGTTGGTAAACGCATAACTCAAGAATGGCTGGACAAATTCAGCTAATTTATTTTTTTGTATGTTCCTTATGGTCTACGGAAGGTTTTAAAACAAAAAAAAGTTGGTAAGCGCAAAACTGTATAATGGCTCGACTAATTCGGCTAATTTTCATTTTGTATGTTCCGTAAGTCACACGGAAGGATTTCATAATAAAAAAATATATATAAAGTTTGTAAAAAACTTAAATACTAAACGGGGAACCTAATAAAAAGATAACTTGTTGCTAATACCTAAAAAGATAACTTGTTGCTCATAACTGTCGTTCAGCGTATTGTGATAATACTAGAGGATATAAGTCCTAAAACATGATATACTATTGATCATACATATATACATACATTATACAATGATTAGAAAAAATATAGTTTGTTTAAAAATTAAGCACCGATATTTTATTACTGTGTGAGTGTTAATAATAAAAAGTGGCCACAGTGACCCTAGCCTTACATGTAGAGTTATGAGGTTTACAATGTTTTTCCTAACTAAAAAGACACACATGCGTGCAGGAATTTATACCCCCGTAAAAATTCCGGGTGAAAACTAGGGACCCGCTTGCGTCCCTACATATTTTTCCTCTAGATTAGTATCCTACGGGGACGAGTTGACTGGCATACAAAATGGCCTATGTCCCTATACTTATAAATAAATCTTCTTTAAAGAATCACATCGATTCGTTTTCCCCTTATAAACAAAGACAATATTCTTGATTTTTCCTATTAACTGCCAGTAATTTACCTTCGCTCCTCTTGGGTTTGTCTCCTAGGTAAGTTTTAACGATTATTATAGATTTTTAAGGAATGTAATATTTTTTTGAAGTAATATCCTAAATATATTAAACCCGGATAACCAGCCATCATCATACCAAATTTTATTAAAATCTGTCCAATGGTTCACTCGTGATGCGGTTACAGACAAGCAGATAGAGAATTTTAATACTATAGAATCGGCCTCTGTATCGATACTAATAACTATTTTAATAAGATTTTCCAAATATGTAATAAATTTCAACAGATAATAAATTTCATCCAAATAATAAATTTTATTACATGTATAGGTAATATTAAGTGACGGTTTAAGCAACAAAAAGTAATCTTCACTATACTCCATTATTTCCGGACACGGTTGAACTTTCCAATTCCGGTGTTCAAATAAACCAAGTGACATCGTTTGCCTCACGTACGTCTAATACATTTTCTTGGCACCTGGATTGGCATTATTGTGGCATTTATGTGAATAGCTGCTACAACTTGAGCTAAATTTGTAATTCAATACAAGTCCATTCATTTTACCCTTAGAATTCGTGTTTTTTAACAAATAATACAATTCTATAGGGACCATTTATATCAGAGGTCGGCAATTATTTTAAGCGGAGTCTGATTAGGGGTTGATCAATTAAATGCTTTAATCGATCAATCTAATCCTCAAAAACATTTGGATTAAAATTTGCTATATTACCGTTTGAAAAGTATTTGTCAAATAAAATCTGTACTAATTATTATTATTTTAATGTTTCGTTTAAGATCATATTAACCATTACGTATTTGTTTTATATTAATTATGGTATGAAGTTGGTCCTAAATTGTGTCCTTGGCATCTGTATCGCGTTTCACAAATGTCCCTGACTTACATTTCATCCGCTTTTCCTTTATATATCCTTTCCTAAGTGACTCTTCATAAAAATACTGACATTTTGCTTAGTGAAAAGTGTTTGTTTAGCTCATAAGTTCTGTCTCTGTAAAAACCCATCGAATAATTATTAGTAATATATTTTTATTTTTATAAGTAATCATTCAGTGCAGCGGTAGCCCAGGGGTAGCGGAGGACATGCTTGCTTAGATAACCGAGTGATGCGGGTTCAAATCCGGGTCTCGTACCTCTGATATTTTCATGTGCGAATCATTTTTACATAATATAATAACCTCTTGTCATTTGGTGAAAGAAAACATCGTATGGAAACCTGTATGTCTGAGAAAAGGTAGCAAGTTCTCGAAAGGCCAGCGATATGGTCTAAGGTCTGATCCCCCTCGCATTGAAGGGAGGCCCGTACCCAGCAGTGGGACGTTGAAAATGCCTGTCGTGATGCTCAATTTTTCCATTTATATTGACTTACTCATTAAATAATCATAAGTATCTATCTGGTGTTATATTTAATAGTTTTAATTTTGTTAACCATGCTCTATGCAGTATGTAGGTACAATATGAAATTCCTATTTAATTGAACGGAGTCTAATCAACACTTATTAAACTTGTATCTCCAGCTGTGTACCACTTCGCATGTTCACAAACGACTCTCAGGCGTATTGAAACGTTTTGATCCTATTTATGTAACAAGTGATGCTATAATTAAATAATTACAAAGATTAAGCAGAATAAAACCCGTACTAATATTCTATAACGAAGTGTTTGTTTGTTACGCTTTCACTTCTAAACAAGTGAACAAACTTGAGATGATTTTATGTGTGGTAAATTAATTAGACCGAAATGTCTTTTATTCATAGTTAGAACAAAGAAAACTCATATTTGTAATCGAAGCGAAGCGAGTTCTATTATGTTTTCATACCATTTTTAATAAATAAACTAAAAATATAAAATAAAAATTTGTAAACTTTTCTGTATCTTAAAAAAATTACGTGTTTTACAATATTAAGATAATCAGAAAATTAATACATATTTTAATATGAAAATAAACTGTAATTTTACCTTACTATATTATAGAAAATGCAACATTAAATGGATCGCGCCGGCACATAAGTGTTATATAAATTACCCTGGGGGCATCCTCGTGTAGCCGGATATTTATGAAAGAGAAGAACTGTGCATGAAATGCTCAAAAAATATAAGGGACACATAAAATATGTAATAATTGGTAATACTACTACATTTATTTTAGCATAAAAATTTCAAATAATTTAGAAATAGAGGAATTAAGTTAGTTTACATTTATTAACAGTTATATTCAAGAAAATAAATAATAATAAAAAAATAGAAGTGGAAAATTAGCGTCGATTATAATAGCTAGGTTCTACCTTTAAAACCTTTAAGTCTAAAACCTTAGTCTCTACTGTGACCATAATTGTTGTAAGGCTTTCTAATCACCGACCACTACAAAATAAAATAAATTAAAAAACGATAGTTAGTAAGAAAAATGATAGTTTTATTTAAAATGTCAAATATTCTATATCACGCAATGATATTTTAACAAATCATTGATATCACGTAAAATCTTTGAAATAACTAAATATTTTTCATATTATTTTCTTCGTGACTTCGCACTAAAAAGAGTTTTAATAATTTGTATAATTTTCACTATTATTTTCTAACTTGTGTTATTTTAATGAATGCCATTAAAATCCTATTTACTTGAGACACGTGTTACTTTAGATAAAATAATTTATTCTTTTTAAAGAGGCAAAATGATTATTTTTCATTTTATGAGCATTGCTTTTACTCTTGAAAAATCTCTATAACGAGACCAAGGTTAATGTTTTAAGTATCTTACGTTTCATACATACGCTATTTAAATAAAATTAAACGAGGATACAGAAGCAAAATTAATAACTAAATAAATCAACACGTATGAACATATAACGTCTCAGTTCTATATCATTTTCATATAACAGTAAATCATTAAAATTGTTGTGTCTCTTTTTAATTTCAAATTACAGCTTTTATTAAAAGCTTTTCACTAAATGCATATGAATGAATATACCGTATATCACTTACATTAACACATCATTTTCTTAATTTTTGCTGCCTGTCTGTCTGTTTGTTTGTTGTTCGGTTAATTTCTGATACGGCTTGACTGATTTTGACTGAACCTTCACTCGCATACACTCGTAACTTATGTTATAAGAAGTAACATAGGCTACTTTTATTTTATTATAAAATTATAAAAACCATTTAATTTATTTTACCCGCCCACCGGAGCGGGCCGGGATTGCTAGTAGGTAATATGAAAATTATTTGGATCTGAGACCTACTTATATGATTAAGCTGAAGAGTTTGTTTTGTGAAAGCGGTTCAGGAATTAGTGCTTCAATCTGCGTAATGGAGAAACCCGCTCACGAGCACCCTCGCGATAGTGAAACCGGTGCACACCTCTCGACGCCCTAAGCCGATCACGCTGACTGTTGAGCAGGCGGACGAACGGTAGTAACACACAATGTCCTAGTCTTTAGTCCATCTAAACTTCACAACCCTATTTAATTTTCCACATTTTTCCATAGTTTCTTCTAAAGGTAACAGGTACAAATAATAATTATTACAGAATATAAAGTTACATCAAAAAGTACATTTTAAGCGTTGGGCCCTTACAAAGTAATTCAAAATACTTTAAATCGATTTCAATGAAACACAATCGTAACACGTCGAAAGTCGAAACCCGTATTACCCTGGTATCATAGCGGCTATGATATCTTATAATTGATACTATGTTATATTGTGTATTAATCCGCATTAGATTGGTATCATATCGTAAACTTGATACGGCATAGTTTAACTCGATTATTAGCTAGATATTCGAAATTGCTCATATTATAGATAAGGTATTAGAATACTCGAGCAATAATTTTAAGATTTATGTAAATTTACTATTATAGTTTGTGCGTTAATTTTATATTTTAAATCGATTACAAAAATAAAGAAGACACCGACTTCGAAATTATCTGATTATTACTGGTTTCTATAGTAAATGACTCTGTTCAGATATTTTTTCTTTCTACTGCTTGAAAAAAGTCTCTTGTCTTTAAATATTTTTAAACAACTCCGTATTCAGCCCTTATTAACATCCCACTGCTGTTTATGAGCCTCCCTCCCTATGGGGGATCAAACCATTGTCCACCAATCACCATGTGAGTGAAGTGCGAGTTGGCGGACTTCACATATTATCTTTTAAAAACATGCTAGGTTCTAACATGAAGTTTTCCTCACGATGTTTTCCTTTATTGTAAGACAAGTTGTAATTATGTTAGAAATGATTTGCTCATGAAAATATCAGTGTTGCTAGACCCCGGATTTGAACCTTCTCCACTCGGGACTCTTTAAATTATATTAAGATGCTTAAGTATAATATTCGTTTTTGGAGAGTGTAGTAAATTGTTTACCTCGTGTACTATACACTTAAGTAGTATTGTAAAAGATAAACTAACTTTTCTTTGATATTTTTTTGAATACACATGCACCTTTGTTTACTTTTGTTAACAATATCAAACTTTGAACTCCGCCAAATATTTTTGCCATGAAGCTTTTTATCTGCTCTTTTATTCGTAGTGCGATCCCGAGAATCACAGAATTCATTTTATCCATGAGTTGTGGGAACGTTATTACTTCGGAGTTAAAATTTTGTTAAAAATAGCCAAACTAACACATTTAAATTTATAAAAACGATAAGTAAATAAAATAATACAAAAAAGTATTACTTCAAATATAATGAAATTATAGAAGTGCTCGGGAAAACGGCAGTAATCACTTCTGTTCAGAGTAAATTTAATCAAACTCTTCCTTTTCAATCAGCTATTTTATTACCCGTGGACTTGAACAAATTAAATACATATGTATTATCTGTTGTAAAGTTTGGTAATTTGTAGCAAAAGTAACTTACCATCAAAAAACATTTTATATTAGCGGTACTTTTTAACGGTTAGTATGGGATGGGAAACTATAGGACTATAGATATTTATATAAATAACCCCTACTTGAGGAAACATTCCCATATAACATATTTCATCTCCCTTTTCATTCCCTTAAGGGATATACGGGATTTAAACTATCCTATGTCCTAGGTCTCAAATTATCTTTATGTTAAACAACCTAATCCGTTCGGCGGATATTTATTATTTAGTTTATCCATTGCATAGAAACACAAGAATGCGTTTCAATAAATTACAATTTCTTTTTGTCAATGTGGAACGAGTATATACTACGTATAAAATATATTCTGATGGATAGATAAAAAATACTAACATCAAAAGTAAGCAAAATTATTTCTTACTTTCAAACTGTATAAAACCCTTATTTGTAGCTATGAATAAAATTGTAAATCCTCGAGATTTTTCTCTCGTTATACGTCTTCTTGTGGCCTATTATTTCGATTCAGTGTACATCTAGTCGCGTAAGAGTCGGAAAGTAAATTAGATTCTGTGGATACTCTATACACCATACTTATCTCGTGTACAATTTAAAAGTGTTTTCATGTTACAAATATTTTAGTTTGTATTTTGTTAATAATGTTACCCTAAAAGATATATACATGTATGATACATATATGTTTATTATAAAGTATTTAAATAGCTGCAATATTGAAATTTAATTTACTAAATCAGACATTTACAGATTTTTTAAAATTCGTAAACATACTTCAAGAAAGCCAGTTCTGGTGAGAAAAGCCGGCGAGGAACTTAAATTTTGATATATTTCATTTGTGATTTATGTTATTTTTAAATACAAAAGATCTCTGGCACGCAAAAAAAATAATTCATTTTGGTAGTACATTGTATAATGCCTAAAAAAGAAATAAAAGAGATATTGACGAAGTAGATAAATTAAGAGGAGATGACTTATTAAGGCCTTATTGAAAATGTACAAATTAATATTCGACTTTAATTTTTTATGGCTGCAAAATCTAATGAGATCAAAGATAAAAAATAATTACATCGCTTCTGTTGTCTAACATCCTTTGATGATGGCTTACCTTATTTTTGATTAATTGGTTTGCTATTCCAAATAGGATCTTGTAACACGTTCCTAAAGAAACTTAACATTAATCTATAAATAATTTCGGTCCAAGTTTATTTCTTATGTTCTTCTTTCAAGATATTCTCTGTTATAGCCCGGAATTGTATTTTAGTAATAGGATTTAAAAATGGCTGTAAATACATTTTTTTTTCTTAATTTTCTTTGAGAATAGGTGTTTCGATTTTTAGAGCATTGAAATTTTAAGTTTATTACGCTTACAGATTGTGTGATATTCTACCAACCTATTTGCGTATGAGACCTCTTTAATTTCCGAGTAAATAGAAATATAGGTACTTATTATAACGAAGTAAGCTTTTTAGCAATTATAGATGGAGGCAGAACGTCGAGAACGAACGAGAGTTAAGATAGAAGGGACTGAAGAGTGCACTTGTGTCTATGCTCACATTATAATAGTCTCACTAAGACTGGCCAATGGTGATAGGTCAGTCTTAGAACGACTCTTTCCCAAAGGCATAATCGGTCAGAAGACTATTGAATGCTTTTCGGCTGATAATAATCAGTAACAAGAAGGTAGATTTCACATTGGATCTTCTATTATAACGGTGGAACCCTAATAATTTGGTTAGGTTTCTATTATCAACGCATACCTAAAAATATATTCTTTAAAAATCGCCTAAGTGGTGACGAGTGATATTTAAAAAAATAAAAGCTCACGAAAAATTTAGCTACTTTGCTCTGTGTTTTATTTTTTAACTTTTCAAGCTTAACTACGTTGTCAATTTAGCATTTTCAAATAATAATAAACTAAAAACTAAACGGTATTTGCTTTGTTCGCGCTCACGAACATTTCTGGGATTAGTAACGCAATGGCATTCCTATTCCTATTTACAGGATTGTAAAGCGAGATTTTCTTTTAGAGATGAGTTAAAGCATGCAAAGTATAGCAACCACCACGTTCATATTGACCCGGACGACCGGTGATCATTATACCAAATTTCATCAAAATCTGCCCAGTGGTTAACTCGTGATGTGGTTACAGACTGACAGACGAAAATTTTAAACTTTAGTTCCGGCCTCTGTACGAATAATAATGACAATTTCAATAAAATTTCTTAAACATATTTAATATACAGATTCCATGCAGAATTATATGTTTGTAAGTATAGGTTTATGATTAGTGATTACTATATATTTGTACAAACAAATCTATTTCCAAAAAAGGCTTTCAATGGCTTAATTCTATAACTTTTTAAAGTAAATATGGTAACGAATCTGGCAAACAAGTATATTTTTTTTAGAATAACGTTTATCACTCTAGCCATTTGCTCTGCAACCATAGCATTATTTTACTTTTCATGCCAAAACGCATTATTTTATTTCCGTACAAAATTTGCAACGTTCCCGTGGCGGTATTATATGAGTTTTATGAACAAAACGAATTTTTTAAAACACACTGGCATCCTTTGTAATGTCTGGAAAAGCCGCAGCAATGTCCATAAAGAAGGTAAATCTGATTCATCGCATGGGATTTTGTTCTACATTTTATTAAATACACACTATTTGCTCGTGACACGAAATTAAATGAACACTTTTTAAAGAACTATCATTCCGATTTTTTCGCGGATTTATTTTGATTTTTGGTTCCTGACGTTTCGAACACTTTAAAGTAACCATGGTTACGGAAGAGTTAAATCTACCCAAAAGATATTTTCGTTTCAAACAATGATGTTATACAGGACTAGATACGCAATGTACGGCGTCGGTACTTGACAAGGTCTAATATGTCCGCTGACATATTAGACCTCAGTTGACAACATGATGTCATAAGAGTGATTGCTTGGCAACAAAAAAATACAAAATGGTGAAATGTGTTGTTAAAGTGTGCCAATCACGGTCTAAAAAGATAAATAAAGCAAGTGGTGTTACTTTTCACAAGTAAGTTTGTTAAATTTTCTTCAGATTATCCATAAAAACATCATAAGACGAAATAAATTTTTCAAACATCGTTTTGTCATTGATGACACATTAATGTGACCAGAATATTCGATTTTGAATTTCCCGGATTGTTGGGAGTTTAGTGAATAACGTATGTACTCGTATGTATGTTAGTGTAAGTGTAAATTTATTATTAAAATCAGGTTGTGTTAAACGCACTGTAGTATCATACTCACTCATTGAACGAAAAAATAACACACTCACGTTCACGGTTTACTTTACCTTAATATAGACAGACATATTTTTATAATATAATTCATTTATAATATATATTTTTTTATAATATAAAACAATAATATTAAAACAGCTTTGGTGCAAAAACGCTTATAATTTCGGATCCCGAACCCGTAGTACGTAACAATAGTTATTACTTATTTCACCTTGATTTTACAGTTTTGAAATACATAATATAAATATAATATACATTGACGCATTTTTTAATCATCCTAATCTACCTCGTCATCCCTATTAACTTTTCTAATTCTTTAAATCTATTGAAAGATCCATCGAACAATATTTCATAGTAATTAATTCAAGCCTTGTGCAGCAAGAAAAAAAAATCAAACCTTCATTCATTCTGGGGAAATTATGTTGATTAATGACAACATCTAACCGTTTGTCAATGACAATGTCTTGTCTCTTTCCAACGTAATAGCTTGACGTTAGAAAAAAATGAGACAAGCATACATTATTTGATCGTATTGACATATTTATGTATCAGTTTCAAAGCTACGACTTTAAACTCGTAAGTTGACACGTTTTTTTGCAATATTTTTGTTAGACATTGCTACTCTAGTCTTTTATAACTCAATGGTTTCAAATGTCAAATATTCGCGAAAATTTAAGAGAATATTAACTGAAAACGATTACTGTGCACAAGAATATTTTGAATTTTGCCAAAGAGTTGGCGATAAATTTAAAACTTTTTTCATTTAAACGTTTCAGAGTTTATAATGAAACTAGCGGACCCGACAGACGTTGTCCTGTCCGCATGCGCAAAACAACGTTGCCTAGCAACGACTTGTTTATAATTGGATATTTCATTTATTGTGTAAATGTATAAATAGCTAATTAATTCAAAAAATACATGTTGTAGTGGACCGAATTGTGAATCTAAACCATTCTCGAATGCACTCGAACACGCACAAAACATTTCATCAAAATCGGTCCAGTCGTTTAGGAGGAGTTCAGTCACATACACACGCACACAAGAAATATATATATTAAGATTACTACATCCAAAAGTTTGTGGAGCAATGTGAATTCTAAATTAAGTAGGTACATATATGTATGATTTTTTTAATTAAGTGCGAAAAATGGTTGTATAATTATTGTTAATTGTTCAAATCTAAATTTCAAATATAAATAAATTTTGTAAAAGGTTGTTAATTTGAAATTAAAAACAGACACTTCAATTTTATTTATATGTAGTGATGAACTGATTACTATTCTATTGTTTAAACTGCATTGTCGTCGACATTGTGAGTTATTACAGTCAATTAGGCGGCCATTTTCAGCTTTTAATTATTATAATATAGGTATTTGTGTTTCAAAATTACTCTTTTCATTGTGTATACTTTATCGGCTTTATCGAGTAAATAAAATTCATTATTATATAGTGAATAGTAACGTACACAGAAGGCGTTATATGGGTAGTGTTGGCACTTACAATATACATATACATAAAGTATTTTTAACAAAAAAACAAAAATTACCGACTTCCAAACTAAATAAATCTAAACTAAAAGGTAGAAAATAATACTCTTAAGAACTTTGTTAATTTTGGAGTCGGTGCCAGCCAGGTATTTTGATTATGTTTACAAATTAATAGATTAATCGAATATGTATCTATTTAGGGTTATTTTGCTTTGGCTGGCTTGAAGTCGGTTTAAAATTAGCACACTACATTATATAAAAAACAATAATTCGTTCTAAGTAGGAAAACAGAAAAGCGAGTGTGAGAGTTTTGAAGCAATTGCGGACCGGATTACGTGTCGCGCTTCGTTTAGTGACGGTATTATGACTGTTTCCGATATTTACTAATAAAAAATATGTGATGATTTTTTTAAAATTCGTATAGTAAATAGAAATCAATATATAACACTCACACACACATGCACAAACACACACACACACACACATACACATACAAAATACATAAACACTCGCACACACATACACACACATAAACCTTTTGTTTTAGTCTCTGGACTTTTGTAATGTATTATTTTTTTCCCTCTTCTCTTTTTTGTTTTGTTCTTCGTTATACATTGAATATGAATTGTTTGATATGGGAAGGTACGCTCCTGAAACACAGGTTTCTAGTTCAGGAGCTAGGGCTGTATGAAATTGTACCAATGTATTTTGTTATTAATAAAGTCCTTTTTTTTACTATTAAAAAAGTAGACAATTTAAAATCAGCCTTCCTACTGTCATACAATAAAAATATTCCAAACCACATAAACGGAATCAAAGTTAAGTCGAAACTTCGATTCCCGGATTTAAAGTCATATAAAAAAAATAGAGAGTAAAAAGAATTTACCATTACCAGTGACACAAAAAAGTACCATTTCTTATATAAAATGTAGAATTCAGAATAAAGTATATCTATGTAAAGTTTGACAATTTAACATGCTTATTAGATTATATCTCACAATATGTTCTTTATTAAAAAGATCCCAAATAATTTATTCATATACGAGTACATAATTTCACACAAGGAGCATGGAAGATTGCATTCACGAAAAATATTAACATAGGAGTCCTTTTAATACAAAAGAACACTTTAATATAAAACTTCGGGGTAATATCTACGCTCAAGTTATTTTTACTTTGGTCTAGTATATTAAGATTTTTATAAAGTTAATAGAAATAGATTTGAGAGACAGACAGAAACAAAATCTCTAGGAGAGTCAACAAATATTCAGTAGAAAGTTCTATATTATTGGTAAATGCGGACATTAATAATTATTTACACTGTGGATTTGTGTCATTTACACCGTGGTATAGGAAGGATGCAAATAAGGAAGGTTGCGATAGGACTGTATACGTAATAAGGATTTAAGGAGGAAGGAACAAAATTCGAGGGATCTTAAATAGTATAGTAGACAATATTTAAAATAATTAACCAGCGGCAACAAATAAATGAAAGGCAGTGTTTATAGTATGCGGACAGTGGTAGCCCAATGGTAACGCGCTCTGTTAGGTTAGGTTAGGTTAGGTTAGGTTACCTAACCTAGTGATGCGGCTGCATATCACGGTTCACGGGTCTCGCACTTCTGATATTTTTTTCATCTGCGAACCATTCTGTACGTAAATACTACTTGTTTTAGAAAAGAAAAATTGTGAGGAAAAATGTTCAAGAAAATCTACTACGATTTCGATAGAACATGTTCAACCAACCGCACTTGATCAGTGTGACCTATGGTGACCTATGGACTGATCCAGCAGTGGAACATTAAAAGGATCTGAACACACTCCTTATACTCGCAGTTATAATGTGCAAATAAGGTTGAGTGAATGAAATAAATGTCAATATTATTTTAGTTAATAACCTTCTTTCTGACTACCGTATAAGGCATTGAGTTATAAGGGAAGTATTACGAAAATAAAATAAAAGAATGTGTATTTTATTTTATTAAACCCGACTCCCTTATATATAAACTTAGAAGACGTCATAAGCCTGAGATGTGTCACTCTCGCATACAAATGTTATTCGGCTTTTAGTTCAATCCGAAAAGCCTTTTAAAGTGCTCTCTCCAAAAATAAACGGCTTAACGTTAGGCTTTTTATTCAACATTTATGTATGGAAAAGTTTTATTTTGACATAAATCATGTGGGAATACCTTTTTTTAAAGAGCTTTTGAATGCATTTCATATTTATTATCCTAATATTAAAATGGCAGTTTATCTAGATTTTAAATGATTGTTAAACATATACGGTGGAACCGATTTGAGGTATACTTAGTACCGTATACTTACCGTACTGATATATAAATTATCACTTGAACTTAATTTTAACAATAGTTTTGTATTAAATATTAATTTATATACAAGGATTATATTTATAAATAGAGCTGCTAAAACACAACGAATTCGAAAAACCGGCCAAGTGCTAGTCGGACTTGGGCACGAAAAGTTCCGTACCATTATCTATAAAAACGGCAAAAAAATCATGTCTGCTGTAAGGGAGCAAGTGTTGAGTTTCTTGTCCGTTCTTCTCAGCATAAACTGCCCTCCGAACCGTGAAATAGCTTCATACTGACATTCAATCTAAATTCTAAATTTTATAAATTATAATTCATAAGAACTTATCAAAATCTATGTGAATAAAGCATACTTTGATTTGATTAATATTATATTTTTTAAATTGCAGTAGTGTTGCTAAGTACTACTGTACTACTACTTAGTACTATAAAATAATCAAAATTCAATGTATGTTTTGAAATTTTTTAACTTTTTAATTTTCTTAAAACTTATATTTCTCATTATTTCCCCTTGATCAAATTAATACTTAGTTAATATTATAAAATATAAAATGTAGTATTGCATGAACAATTTATATTATAACACAATATACAAATTATTATAGCAACACTACCAACACTACATAATATTATTGAATAACAAATATTTTAATAATTCAACTGAAACGTCGGAAACCAAAAATCTAAATCGTGGATTTCCACGACAAAATGTGAAAAGATAGTTTCATTTATAATCCCAATTGATCTTTTTTATATAACTTTTGCAATGTCAGTGGAGTGGTGGAGTACTCTAAATTGTAGCGATCCCACCACAACTAGAAAAGTCAAGTTTGTAAATATCGCAGACTAAGTCGCGCGCAAAATCAACATTACTGAAAATGCTAAGCAAAAGTTTGGGAAGCGCTTGAACAACTTAATTCGGTTGCCGGTGTTAAATCATAGTTATTAGTTTTAATTATTAATACTTTCATAGATTAGATTAGATAAGCTATTTTTTAGTTTTGTTTTAGCTAAATATTATCAAAATGTGTTTAATCATCACAAAAATATGCGTTTATTAAATTATATTTTTAAATAATATTGTAAGGTGTAGAGGCTCCATTAAAAATGTCTTAAAGTCGACGTTTCTATTTGCTCAATGGATAATACAACATTATCAGTATATTACATGTAATTTATGTTATATATTAATGCATATAATTAAATTAATCGCTAACCTAAGCTTACATCTTACATAGCACAACTATAACGGTGTCAACGTCGTAAAGTAAATTACAGTCTGCGTAAACCCTCAAACCACATCTAGTGACGAAATTAAAGTAGTTTCATTCGAAATACACCTATTCAGTGTTTATATATTGTTAATAATAAACTAATTAAGTTAAAAAATTAAATTAAATCTTAAAGTTTACGTAAACATTAATTATTTTAGTTTTCGTCTTCAGCTCTTTTAACCCATTGCTGGGCACGGGCCTCCCTCAGTACGAGGGGGATCAGGCCATAGTCCACCGCGCTGGCCTAGTGCGTTGGCGGACTTCACATGCCTTCGAAAACTTGCAATATTTTCACAGATATGCAGGTTTCCTCACCGTTTTCCTTCACCATAAGGCAAGTGGTAATCGTGATAGAAATGATTCGCACATGAAAATATCAGAGGTGCGAGACACGGATTTGAACCCGCATCACTCGTTTATCCAAGCGAGCGCATTACCACTGGGCTACCACTGCCTATTAGTTTTAATTCAAAATACATTTGAAAAATGATAATTCATTAATTATCAAATCTACGATGTGTATTGCATAAGTTTTACTTTAGTTGAGATTTGTATTTTTTTAACTTCTTATCCTGCAAAGAGAAGGGTGGAGAGACTTTGGCTGGTGCTAGTAGGTTCCCTACGAGATATAAAAAAATCATTATGTTTATAATAATATTATTTTTACAGATAAAACAATATCACAAAAATTGTAAATTTTCATATCAAAATAATTATTTTAATCATCCACAAAATGTTAACAGTCATGAAAATGAAACAATCGTTTAAGGCTTGTTAAGGGTACTTGATGTCTATAGAAAAGGATGTAATCTACTTTGATAAATTACGACACGCGTACTTGGCATAATAATATGATGAATGAGAAAGGTTCAAAAATATCACGATTTATGGATGTATTCTTACAAAAAGCGTATGTTAAGTAAGCTGACTTATGCCATCCATCATTACCCGCTTACTGACAATCTTTTATAGCAAAATTATTAAGGAATTGTAGTTGAAACATTTAAAAAAATGTTATTTTGTAAGAACTTATGTACATTCTCAGTAACGATGGTACAATTGCCGTGAGATAAACGATTACTCTTCATTACTCGTAAAAAAAATCTCGTCAAGTGCAAGTTGGACTTGCGCAGGAGGGTTTTGTACCAATTAGGGGAGAGTTGGGTAAGACGGGGTAGCAGGTAAGACGGGGTAACCAGCAAAAATCACGATTAAAATTATCCAATCTTGTTTATACATATTACGTTCGATGCGCTTTCATGACACCAGTCAGTAGCTAGGTCATTGTTATTCATAAGTGTACATCGTCAAAATTATCATGAAATGATGTTTTACTGCAAAGTGCTTAAAATACATTTTCTGTTTTGACTCGCGGTTTGGCTTATTAAATAATGCTAGCTAAAGAGGTGTGACTTTTATTGAAGCTTAAAGTAACCCAAAATAAGATTTATTAAAAATGACCCAAACAGTCTGGCTCATTACAGATATTTACAGAGAGATACCTTTCTTATATGTGGGTTGGTTCCTATCATTAAAAAAATATCTTATAGTTATAGATTCACGGATCTTTTTTGCTGAGTGACAGAACTAACTGTTAAGACCTGTTTGGCATAAATAACTTACTTTTGACCAAAGTGTGGGTTGAGCCCTTTCTGCTAAACTACGTCCAATTTTGGTACTTACAAGTTTTCCCGAAAATATACATTTGGCCATATCTTTCAACTGTGTGAACTTCTTGATCTTGATTTTCGTACACCTAAAAGGGACTATAGACTTTAGTATCTGGTATAATTTTCATCTTGCTAGGTGCACCCGTTCCTGAGAAAATTGGTGGTGACACACGGACAGACAGATAGAAGGACAAGAGAGTGATCTTATAAAGGTTCTTTTTTTTACCTTTTGGGGTACTGAACCCTAAAAATATAACAAATAGGGTCTAGGTATATTTAAGTTCTTAGTATTCGGTTAGGACATTTTGTATGAGTTTTTATCAACTTGAGATCGCCAAAGGTAAAACATTTTGATACACATTTCAGGAAATTAGATTTCCTGAAAAAAGCTTATTGATAGAACTTACACTTTTAAGAAGCTTGAGGTTGAAACCAAACAGTGTAGTAGGTAAGTGATTAGGCATAGGCATAGTGTAAGCTTTGCAATTCGGAACACACTCCCAAATACTATGAAAACTCTACAAAGCACATCTGTGCATATTATCTTAGGCCTAAATATGTGCCAAAAGTAGCTTTGTGACAATGCCATTCGCGTACACTCATAAGTGGATTAACAAAATATACCACCTGTTTTTCGGTACTATCTATACATATTATAAAACAAAGTCCTCCGCCGCGTCTGTCTGTCTGTCTGTCTGTCTGTTCGCGATAAACTCAAAATCTACTGCACCAATTTTCATGCAGTTTTCGCCAATGAATAGAATGGTTCTCCAGGAAGGTTTTAATATATAATTTGTCGAGTTTTTTAAAAAAGGAAATTTAAAACAACATTATACAATTAATGGCGTTTGACGTATCATGTTATGACCGTTGCCATGGTGCGTGCAATTTATATAATCAACTCAAATATATACCGGGCGGTGCGAAGTAAATATATACAACACGTACCTAGGGGCGAACCCGAGCGAAGCGAGGGTGAGTCGCTAGTACTATTATAAATGTGAATGTAACTTTTCTTTTTACGCTTTCACGCCAAAACTACTTAACCGATCATCATGAAACTTTGTACACATATTCTTGGAGGTATTAGGAGGTATTAGGTTATTAACATAGGATACTTTTTTTCTCTAGCGGAACCCGCGGCTTCGCTCGCGCAGACAACATGAACGCGGGCGAAGCCGCGGGTACTGCTAGTATAAAATAAAATAAAGGATCCCAGAGGCTGGAGCCCAGAAGCAGCTAGGTATTCGATAATGTCACACAGTTTTTATGATTAGAAGAAATTTTAACATTCAAAACTTTTAATATTCAAAAAAAGATGAATTTCGTATCTAACGTGTGCTTTCCGTAGCATTATATCAATGTACCTGCATTGTGTGGGAGCTCGACAGTCGTGTATGGCAGGATAATACGCTTGGCTTGAACGCTTTAGTTATCACGGCGTTGACCGACAAAGTGAAAATAACCTACGCTTTCTCGAGTTTTGCTCTAAATTCTAGCTATACCAACATTTAAAACTAGATTAATGCGTAAAGTCGCATTGATACATCCATTTTCCTTTATCAACCTGATTTTGTGTTGACAAAAAGGAGCTTATAAATGAGCTTATAAAATAAGTCACCGCAATGTAGCTGACTAATTAGAACAAATCCCTATTTGGAATACTGAGTTATTTGAACTAGACGAAATATAGAAGTATTATAATAGAATTTTACGCACAAAAACCGTGAATATAATTAAGCCTTTTCCAATCTTAAAGCCTTTATTAAATATATTACTAACTAAAATTATTAATATTGTATAGTATGAGTTTACATTTAATTAATATTTAGATATGCATTTAAATGCTTAGGACATTTTATTTGAACATTATTTTTATATCCCAAGTAAGTAGTGATTTTAATTATCCGCGTGATCATGAAAAAGACGATCTATATAGTTATATATATTAAAAGGAGCTTACCTATTAATTTACAAAAAAAAATACTTATAAAATATGAAACAAGCTTGTTTCATGTGGTATTTACTTAGATAATTGCTTCGAATGTTTATCGGCTAGCATGTATGGTCGCACATTCGGAGTTCCTGGGTTCGAGTCCCGGATCCAGCCAAGTTTAGTTTTTGAGTCTTTCTGTTTAGTAAGCGTCAGTAACAGCTCGGAGTTGGGAAGTTGGCGGCATTTGGCCGCCCTGCCTCGGAGAACACGTAAAACCATCGGTCCTTGAGCATTATTTATTTAAATTGGAAATTCAACACAGACAATTCTATTGTATAAATATAAATAAGTTGGGACGAGCTTTGTGTTATGAATACCCGTTAATTAATACACTAATCGTTAAAAACTTTAAGTTACTATATTCTTGTGAATTTAGACCAGAAGTGAGCCTTTTTTTAAAAATAACAAGCTTACTAAATCGACCTCAATTTATTTTAAGAATCTGAAAACGCTTAAACACTTAAACTAACCAAAAAGACAACTAAGCTACCAACAATGATATTTTAAGAAACAAACCGACAGAGTAACGACCTAACAATGCTACCACGAAAAGTGTCAAGACACAACTACCCCCCGATGCCGGTTATGCATCGACTTTTATAGTTTTCTCCCCACTTCAACATCCTCTATTCTATTCATCTTCCACAATATATTATAAATATAAGTATTCACGACTGGAGTGTTCAGCACACAAATGAATGTCCCTAACAGGACTTGAACCCGCGACTGGCTAGAGTCTCACACAAACTTGAATTGAATGAACGTGAGGCTTACCTCACGTTCATTCAATTTTGTAACAACATTTGTGAAAATGTAAAAGTTTGGCACTAGCTGTAATTGTTTTTTATTATTTGCTAAAATGAAATGCGATACACTCTTTCATTAGGGCACTGCAATGCTGTGTTTTGCGTCACTCTTTATACCAACATTCACGAATATTGTGAACCAAATAAGATTACCTTTTAGAGTTTCTATTTTGTACAATCTAGCCCGGAAAAAAATACTGGAAGTAGAAAAGCCTTAGTATTTCGCGGTCTGCTAAAATCACGCGTTCTCAGCAAAGAGCCAATCTCTTTGACGTCTCTCAAAAAGCCGCAGCAAATACTGACGTTGAACGCGGCAAATTCCTTTACGCCAAGCTACTTTAACGCCAAAATGCAACGGAAATCGAAAAAGTTTTAAATTTCCCACGGGTCATTTTTATATTTTCGCGCAATTACTTACCCGTAATAAATAATCTTATAATTAACTATTTATCATGTATTACTGACTTATTAATTATTAATATATATATACTTCTATAGTCAAATAATTTATTAATTTTTCAGGTAATGTTTAATGCTTCTACAACAAAGGACCAAAAAAGCAACTTTGTCCATCAATTTCTACATAATCACAACAATACGTCAGTCGTCAGCTTATATATTGTGTTAATTATTGATAATAATGTTGCTAAATTAGAATTTTGTCATAGACTAGAATTAGATTTAGAATAGATTTAACAACAAAAAAAATTTTGGAATTACCGCCCGGCCGCTTACGCCCACCTCGTACATGTCATACTGAGTTACAATTGGTTATTTTAATTCTTTCATTTATGATACTGTTATTTGGTATGGTTTGGAAAGCTATAAATGCCATTAACGGTATATGATGGGGTTAATCTAATGAGGTTGTGGTTATATTGAATGTCAATTAATTACGTATAACTAATACTAAGCAACTAATATACATGTACAGACAATCTATTGTAGACAATTTTCCTATTACATAAGCTTATTGTATATAATATTTTTGCGAATGAAATTAATTGTGTGTGCTTTACGTAAATATTCAGATGTCAATCTGAAATTAACGTGTTGAGAAAATAAATTTCTTTAGGTATTTTCTAATTATTATGCTTATTTAATTTCTACTTTTTATACTGTATCTTTGTAACCAATTACATAAGTGTAAGGAATGCCAGTGCAGTTGTCCAAAAAGCTATAGTCGGAAAGCTTCTTAAAGATATATTTCACTAAAAACTTGCTTACACCTAAAGTATCTATTTAAAACTTAAGGGTGGATGAAAGTTAAAGTTTATTCAGGGTATACTCATTCATTACCACTCACTATTCATGTTACTATTCACTCATTCATTAAAAAATAATATAATAAGGCGAATTTAATGTTAAAATTTAAAAGTTTGCAGTAATCCGCAGGCACAAGTTAATTGAAAATCTTTAAAAAAATATTTTTGATATTTTCCTGTTAAATTTTTAAAGATGTCAAACACTGATCTATAAATTTCTACTAAAAAAAAATTAAATAAAACTGGAGTATATAATAATAGTTAAAAAATAAAAATTTTCTTCTTAAAGTACAGCACCTGTGAATATGCTAAAAGGGACCAAAGCAATTTGGGAATTTGGAAATCAAATACGCATTCTAAGATTTTTTCATGATCATTTTTATCATTCTAACATTATCAGAAAAAGTTAAAAACAATAAAAAAGTAGGTCAAATATATAAAGGGAACTCCACCAGTCAAATTATGAGTACGTTTTCCCTAAGGACTCTTTCTACATCATAAATCACTTTACTGTGTACTTAAAAGTATGATTCATATAGCCCGAGAGAAATGCTGAGTCAAGGAAAAATAATAATCTTATTACCGTATTTCTTAATATCTAAATGATCTATTAAAGATGATCAGAAACAGATTAATTATTATTAATACAGCATTTCTTTTTGAAGTTAATTGGTGTAATTCAAAATACTAATTTTGCCTTAAATTATTTGACATTTAAATAATCTTAGAATTATGCATCTTTTTGCATCTTTTTTCTTTTTGCGAACTATGATTGCTTTATAACTGAATAGTGAAATGCATATTTTTTTAAATTCTTAGTTTATGTATTTTTGATTACTAGTTTAGATTTAGGTTAAGATTTACTCGTTTAGTGGTAGAATAAATATAAGAAATGTTTGTTTTAAATTTTTATATTAATTTTACAAATATTGTAAAGTACTTCGGTGATATTTGTGGGTATGCATTGTCTGTAATAACTATATGCATAACTTTGGGACCTTAGTCTCTCCCGTGACATGATCGTCACGGGATTAGTATTCGAAATGTCGGAAATCAGATAAACAGACAGATTTATTTACAATTAAATTAAAACTTAAATATGACTTAGTTTTATGTAGTTCTAGAAATTTCAATGTAAAACAAAATTACTTCTGAAAACTGTTTTACTGTCAACACTAAAGCTCGTCAACAATTAGTAACAAAAAATATTAAACTAGAAACGATATAAAACGTAGATCAATTACTTTTAAAAAATATTCTATTTTTCTATATTATTTTACAGATTATAATATAGTCTACGAGCTACGTAAATATCAGCTTGTAATAAAATTTTAAAATAATAGCGAAGCATCCGTGAACTTAAATTAAAACAAACTACAAAATAGGTCAAAATTTCTAGTAAATTATTTCTAAACCGTAAGCAATTTTAAAGCGAAATGTTATCCTCTATTAAGTTATGTAAGAAGTATACAGGTACGTCAGAAAGGAGATAATTAAGAGTGAAATACGCTGCCTCGAGCGTTCTGACGAATGGATTAATTTGTTTAATACGACTAATTTTGCAACAAACACTAATAAATGGTTTATTTTACATACTTTATATACTATATAATGTTTACAATAAGCTTCATAGATAGAAATATTTTATTTTGTGTTTTAATCAATACGAAAACTTCATGTATAACCACAAAGCCTAATAAATACTGTGCATGAAATAACTTTTAACGTGTGCAAATGTACAAAAATATTATCTGTAATAGTAATAACCATTTTGATTTAAAAAGGAGTTTGGCATAAAATATGAAAACTTTGCGTTTTAGAAACGAAAAATAACTTTTACTTTGAGTATGTAAAATCAAATAGAATTTCACTAAGATTTGCTTAGACATTTTTAGACCAAAAGTTTTAGTCCACGATTACTATATAGGTCGATAATATAATAGAAATTGTTCATATTATGATAGAACAAAGGATTCATGTGTTTGAACTAATAAGTAAATAACGTACGTCGCTCCTAAGATGTAATTAATTAATTAATATCTCAACATGTATTTAGGATACATATATTTCGAGCTAATGTTAACAATATGATCTGATGTTAAGTCAATATTTCTTATAGCATCCACGAGTATATTATATTGTTACGGTTTACTGTGTCGGAAATGAAGTCTTTGGCATCACGTATGTTTTAATACTTTAGTTGGTTGTAGATTGTAGTGACAATACTTGCTGTGCCAGCGGTCGCGTGTTCGAGTCGCGCTCGGGGCGTTCATTTGTGTGATACCTTAAGCACTTTTTTAAACAATACACTTTTTAGTAAATATTATTATCAATATTTACCATAACTATTAAACTTTATCTTATTAAAAGGCGAAATTAGGACATTTTATATTTATATAATATTTAATAATGTTACAGGTATATGCTATTTAAGTACTCCCATAACCTAGCTCTATATCTCAAGTTAAGAGATACCTAATATATTTTTATAGTACACGTTGCCTTCTGTTTATTACTAGACTTTCCCGGTTACCTTTATGATACGGCAGTATTAGAGATGAATGAAAAATTTCCTAAAGTAATTTAAAGTTGGGATTATAAGATATAGGTTTTTAAAGTAAATTATAGTTAATTCAAAATTCTAAAATGTTAAAAAAATAGATAATCTTAAAAGGAGTAAAAACTTTTTGTTGACACATGTTGATTTTTTCTTATATATCCAGAAATATAATAAGTATATAAACATAATTAGATTTTCGCAATAACATACTTAAAGTGCATATTTGTAATTGCCTTAATAACTGCTGCTTACTACCTACTCAGGTTTCTACTTGGATCGTTCTTTATTAGGCGACAGACTAATTCTGTACATAAAATCGCCACATTATAACGCCTACTGCACATAATAATTCTGTCACCTAAACACCCTTCAATAAAAAAAAAAGTGTGTGTGCGATTCACACATGATAGAAGTGAAACTTCAGTAATTAGTGATTAAAATATTCACATTGAAAAAAGAAATGTCAAAAAATAAACAACGGTATTCTATCTCATTCTCTCCGACTTAATCATATACTTTTATGTATTTCTTTCTTTATCGTGACGCATTTTCGTTTCATGGAGTTTCAAATCACAACGATTCTAAAGAAGTTTCACTTCAAAAAATAGAAAAAAGGGTGAAAATCGTAATAAAAAAGATAAATACATAAACTTTCATAGTTAACAGCCTGCCAAGCTGACAAGGATTATACTCAAGAAGTGATTTTATTCTCTTCCAACCCAATTCGTTTGCGACTGACAAATCGGCCTGAGCGAAATTGTTCATCCGTCACTTGACCCGTTTAGCTTCCCTGCGGACTGACCGCAGCCCTTTTATTGCAACCCTTACGACCAGCATATGCCTACTTATACTTTGAGAACGTTTTGTAATATAATTAGAACCTTAGCTTACGAACTTAAGGTATATTCGCCTGGGTATTATTTTGTATGCTTCCACTATTTAATTAGTTTAATTGTCCGTAATTATAGGCCTTTATTTTGGTTTTAGACAAACACGAACTGTGTTTGCCAAAAACTTTTTTATCATCTAAATACGTAATATATAAAACACAAATAGTGAAAATTGTGTCTACCTTGTCCGTTATAGACTTTGAAACCGTTCCTACAGATGTGCGTGAAACGGGTTCCAAGCCGAATGTGCCTAATGCAATGAAACAATGCATTTGGCACATTCGGTCCATTCATTAAATCGATTTTCAACGATATTTTTTACTGCGATAAAATATAATGACATCTTTGAATATACATTATACTAACCGGTAAAACGTACTTGTACCTAGAGACTAATTCCAGCGGAGTGAGGATGAGTCGCTAGTAATAATTAAAATAAACTTCACTGCCTGCGTCAGTGTTTCCGTCCGATTACAATATGGGTGTCCTTAAGCCAAGAGTGAATAGGAGACTACGGAATTAGTGCGACTCCATCTACAACTGCGTTACCACTTACCGTCAGGTGGAACGTAGTCAAGCACTTATTCTGGATAGAATAAAAAAAAATTGATACAATACAAAAATAATAAAAATAATCATTTTGATATACTAGGTACTGAGTAAATGTAAAATTCAAATAATTCTTATCAAAAATCAAATGTATTAATTAAGAAAATATACACAAAAAACACCGTAAAATATAAATGAGTTAACACTCAAATATTGTTTAGGTCTTTAGGTTAATTCAGAGTTACTCACTCATGTAGAATTTAGGTGAAAAGTCAAAATTTGCTGATTGCTCAAGCTGATAGAGCACGCTGTAGAGGAAACTGTACACAAGTTAGCTAATTTTATACTGTGCAGCTTTGTTAATTAATTTTGCCAAATAAATTTACTTATTATAGTTTGTGGCGATATGCGCTTTTGATTTGTTCAATTTATTTAATTCCTATCAATAATATTCTATTTTATTCACCGACCAAGCCTGCAGATATATGAAAGATATTATTATATATAGATTAGTACATACATATTTTATTAGACCTTCCATTAATTCCTTCAAGAAGAAATTAAAACAGCACCTTCTTACTCAATCGTAAATTAGGATGCTTAATTATTACTGTTATTATATATTGTACCTATTATATATATTATTACTTATTTAGAAGTATGTATATGGATGTATGTATATATGTATGTATGTATATATCTATGTATGTATATATACGTATGTAAATATGTATTGTATGTTGTATGTATTATATGATATTATATATTTTATATTATATATTTAAGTATTTAATTATTTGGATTATCAGTTTTGTGGACAACATACCTGCTCTTTATTACACTATTTCTGATTAACAAAGGTTGGCTGGAAGAGATCTCTTCTAGAGATAAGTCCACCTTTGCATATAACAATTATAATGAAATGTCTGTACATTATTTTAAGTGCAATAAAGAATATTATATACATATTATTATGTTACATTAAGTATATTATGAAGAAAAACAATTGCTATTTTCTCCATATTTTGTTTGACATAGACTATATATTTATGAACGCGGGTAGTAACTTCCGCTCGACGTAAGCTTTTCAAAGATCGTAAACACGATAATTATGTCAATTCGTCGTATCGATGCCTGAACCGCTCGCCCGAGAACTGATAAGCGTCCATCACTCCATAATAAAGAGTTATGAGGAAAGTTTTGTATATTTTGAAATTTCGAGTTTATTAAGGTCGGGTTGCTTTTGTTTGATATTTATTTTAACACTGTGGGTTTATCTATACTCGAAGTTTTGACAAAGTCTCACATAGGATAGCTACAGTAATAGAGTCGATTTATCTCTATAATTTTTTTCAAACTTTGAATGTTTTACTTATTTATATATATAATCAAAAGCCTAAAAAATATGTTTCAAGCTTCTAGCTTTATAAATGACGTAATTTCCATCCAAACATCCCCACTTAAACCTAAATATAATATAACTATAACTTTCTCAGGCTCTAGACTACATGTGTACCAATTTCATTAAAAATCTTTTCTCTTTATAATATTATAAGTATAGATAGATTAGTATAAATAATATTGAAGTGTCTGTTTTGAACGATTTAATTTTTATTAAATGCAAGTGTATAAAGTACGTATAAGGAATAAAACCTTTTTTTTTATTTGAACCAATTTTTGTCTGTCTGTTTGTTCCGGCTAATCTCTGAAACGGCTTGACTGATTTTGGCAAGACTTTCACTGGCTGATAGATGATATTGTTATAAAGAGCGACTTAGGCTTTTTTTTTATTTTTAGAAAAAGAATTACGGCTTTGTGCAAAAAAATTAAAACCGTTAGTATTTTTTATGAAATCGAAGACTTCCAATTACATTTTATTACGATTGTCAACTTAATCGAAAATAGATGTTAGCTATCATATAGTGACTGTATTCATTACTATCATTTTTGGATATCAATGTCCCAATATCCACGCCACGAGATATTAGATCTGCCGGGTTTTTGTCAGTTGGGACGTGTTGCCAATTACAATTTCCCGCCTTATCTAAAACTTCAGCAACGCGATTACGTACAAAGGGCTGAAGCTTGGAAGGCAACATCTGTAACCATCCCAATACTATGGTCGAGTCAGTCCAAAAATAAACCCTATCGAACTTTACCCGAAGTGAGTTTATGATCTTTTCATAAATTCGAGCTCCAACAACAGCGCCACACAATTCTAACCGAGGAATCGTGGTGGGTTTAATTGGCGCCACTCGACTTTTAGCCATTAATAAACGAACTATACACTCATCATTACGGTTAACAGAACGGATGTAGGCGCACGCGCCATACGCTCGCTCAGATGCATCCGTAAATATATGTAACTCTAACGCCTTGTATGAATCTTTTATTACATGCCTGGGAATCCTAAATTGATTCAAAAGAGGCAAAGATTGTACAAGTGCATCCCAGTTTAAAATATATTCCTGGGTTAAAGGTTCATCCCATGAAAGTTTATCTAACCACATTTTTTGTAACATCATCTTCATAGAAACGACGAAAGGAGATAATAATCCTAAAGGGTCAAAAATGCGAGCGATTGCTGAAAGCAAATCACGCTTGGTGCTACCTTCAGGTATTTTAGTACCTATTAAAAAACCTAGTTCATCAGAATTAGCAAACCAGTCCAATCCTAATAGTTTATTATGCTCAACGGAACCCATGCTTAAATCTAATGGCGACTGAAAAGATCCAGATATTAATTTAGGTTCATTCGATTTCCATTTTCTAAGTGGCATACATGCTGAGACGAGTACATTAGTAACTTCATCACGGATGTGCATTACTTCATTTAAATCGTTACCACCGGTCAAAAGATCATCAACGTAAAAGTCGTGCTGTATAATTGTGGCAATCTTATCATCTTTGCACTCCATACCTAACTGCTTAAGGCAGCGCGTAGCAAGAAAAGGCGCACTAGCCGTACCATACGTGACAGTGTTTAATTTAAATACCTTGACCGGATCATGAACATTTTCACGCCAAACTATCTGCTGCAAGTGCCTATCAGATGGATGGACTACAACCTGTCTATACATTTTTTCAACATCAGCTGACATGACATACCTATGCTGTCGAAATCGAAGAAGTATAGAGAGAAGATCATCCTGAACCGTAGGACCTACCATCTGTAATTCATTAAAGGAAACTCCCGACGAAGTAGGGCAACTTGCATTGAAGACCACACGAAGCTTTGTAGTGATGCTACATTCACGTAGTATTCCATGATGCGGTATAAAATAATTAACTGTGTTTAAATTTAATTCTTTATTTTCCGTCATATGACCTAACCTTTCATATTCAGACATGAATTCATGATACAATTTACTGAAATTGGGCTGAGCTTTTAATTTACGTTCTAGAGAAAATAAATAATTTTTAGCCCTATGAAATGAGTCACCTAAAACAGAAGCATCTTTCTTTAACGGAATACGAACACAGAACCGACCATCCTTTAAGCGTGTAGTATTTTTAAAAAAATGATCCTCACATAATTTTTCTTCTGGTGAATAATCAGAGAACTGCGACTGATTCTCTTCCAGATTCCAAAAGCGCATTAAATCTTGACGAATTAAATCTAATTCAGAATTATTACTAGAACTAGTCCGAGTAAAATTACAACTAATTTTATTTGATAATAATTTACCATCCTTATAGGTAATAGGGCCAGAAACGATCCAGCCTAACCTGGTTTCACATAACACAGGTTTCCCGACACCTAGTCTTATTCTCTCTGAGCCTAACAATTCCCAAAAGAGATCAGCACCAATCAAAATATCTATATCTGAGGGCTTGTAAAAGGTGGGGTCAGCTAGACAAACATGAGAAGGAATATTAATGTCAGATAAATCTAATTCATAACAGGGCATACTATTCGCTATTAATGGTAACACAAAACAAAATAACTTTGTATTATAATTGTTATTAAGTGACGTCATCTTTACTTGACAAGTGCTACCTACGCGAGAAGTCGCGTTATTTATCCCATAAATCGATCTATCTATCTGACTAGTGGTTAAATTGAGCTTTTTACAGAGTCGCTCCGTCATAAAACACGATGTACTACCACTATCGAGCACCGCGCGCACTATATGCTCATGATTATTATTATCATATAATTTAACTAACGCAGTTGACAATAACACATCTCGCTGTTTATGAATAACGCTGTGAGAAGGTGAAAGATTCGCAGACAATGCTACGTTACTACTCGAAGCGTCAGTCTTGACAGCGTTCGAAGACGATGCGGACGTTGACTGAGACAAGGCTATGCTATCAGTTATTATGTCATTATGATTACCTTTAATATCGGAAATATGAATTAATGTGTTATGCTTTCGCTTACATAATTTACAACCAGGATTTTTACAAGTATTTGCAAAGTGACCCGTACGAAAACAATTGTAACACACTTTATAATTACGCAATAACTTAAAACGAGCTTCATTACTTAATGAAAGAAAATGTGAACAACTACTTAAACTGTGGTCACCATTGCAGCTTGGACAAGGCTTAGTGACGGATCCAGTGCTTACATTACTAAAACTTTGTGTACTTACCATAGATTTTATCTTAGAATTATTAGATTTAGCAACAATGACGTTATTTCGTGATAATTCTAAAGTTTCAATTAAATCAGCGCGTGTGCGAATGAATTGAAGAAAAACATCGAAAGTAATCTTACTATCTTTGTCTAAGTGTCCCTTAAACTCCTCCCATTCGCGATAAGATTTCTGATCTAACTTGCGAGTAATTAAATATATTAATAAAGTATCCCATTGTTTGACGGGCTCGCCCAAAGATTCCAATGATCGCAAGTTTTTATTTAACTGATCTATTAAACCTTTTAACGCTATAGAAGATTCCTTAGTTATAACTTCAATGTTAAATAACGCTGATACATGATTCTGCACTAATAACCTTTTATTATTAAAACGATCGCATAGTAAGTCCCAAGCCACAATGTAGTTATTGGCAGAGAATTCAATCGAATGAATTACAGCCGCAGCAGACCCTTCCAAAGAAGCACGCAAATAATGAAATTTATTTATTTCATCAATCTCGCCGTTATTATGGATGAGACTAGTAAAGGTGTCACGGAACTCCAACCAGTTACTATATAAACCACTAAATTTAGTTAACTGTATAGTAGGCAAGTTAATAGGCTTATGAGTAGTGGCACGAGTACACTTGGAATTAGCAATTGATTCATTATCTTTATTATATAATTTTAATAATTCTTGAGATCTAGCCAAGGCTTTATAATATAATGACTCGAACTCAGAACGCTCAGACAACTGTAATTTCACATCATCAACTAAACACTCTAAACGCAACTGTACCTCATCGTATTGTTCATAATATAAAGATTCGATCTTGCTCGTGCGCAACTGTAATTCGGTAACATCACAGCTACTTAACTTGTTGTCGCTTAAAACGTCAAGATAATTTATAAATGCAGTTAAGCGACCTTTAAAACTTCCTCGTTTTCTTATTAACTCCCTTTCCTCGGACATACTGGGAAGCGAGTGATGTCGACCTGGAATTTATACAATAACAATTTTAAGTTTATATAATACTAAACTATACAAACGTTGAGGTACCTACTACCTACGTGTCAGCCTACGTGTTACGTAATAAGTTAACAATTTATTTTAATTTGTATTATATATAACAATACTAGGTGATTTTAATGTAAATATGTAAATACAATCAATAAATCTATAATTATTACAAACTTTTTACCATTTATTTTAATTTTATTCTTATACTGTTAAGGTTCCTTATAAACAGATATATAAGTAAATAACTTTAACAAATTATATATTTAAGTACACTACGGGTTAATTAATTCAATTCACAATATAATAACTGATAACTTGTAATAATATCTAACACTAACTAACAAATTATTTCTAACACATACCTACATATGAGTTATAATAATAGTTAACACAGGTAAAATTGTACTAACCTTTTACATTAACTTATAATAAAGTTACATACAACCTGTGGGAGTGTTGGGTGATGATATTATACAAAAAATTAACTTAACACCGTTGAAAATAATGTGTACTCGATCCATTCATTACTTCTCAGTACCGGCAAATTCCATATCCATGTTAATTATTTATTTCCGCCGATAACAATCGCTGATTTGGATACTTTAATTACTTATTTATCCATATTATAATATATCCGGCTCGAAGGACCATGTGCGGGACTGGACATGGAGGTTAAATAAAACAACCGTGTACGACGACAACTTGATGAGAAGAGACATTTTATTTAAACTCACACGATGAAAAATATAAAAATAAAAGTTAGAATTAACCGTGGGTAGATTTATATGTCATTGCTTCAAAAATGCGTCAGGCGCTCCAACATGTATATTATAGTTAATATCATTTGCATTTAATTTTGTTCATAGCAAATAGGTATATTAATGTTTGCTAAAACCTCTATATATCTCTATATATACCTATTTCTATATAAAGATGATTTTCACATATATATTATATTAGCTACGGTAATGGCTAAAATGTAGCATTTGATTAGATATATTGGTGAAAAATTGTGAAAACATTAGTGGTAAGGATTATGTTATATCACGAGAATCGAGAATAAAATTTTTAAAACATCCGAAACTTGGCAGAAAAATTTTTGGTAGTAACAATTTAATAATATGTTGGGACATTATTACAACAGCGCCATCTAGTTCCGTGGTAAGCTACGTTACGTGCTTGTGTTACGGATACCAGATAGTTGATATACTTCACATATACATTTTTAAATAGATACATATTATAAATATAAACACCCATGACTGGAGTACAAACATTCGTGCTCGACAAATGAATGCCCCCAGTGGGACTCGAACCCGCGACTGCTGACGCAAAAAGTAGGGTCACTACCAACTGAGTCAAACGAGTCGTCAAATTTATATTTAAGATCCTTAAAAATAGTCAAAGCGATTATAATTTCATAGATAATAAAGAAAGCACACACACCCATCGTGTAATATTTGTATGTTATATGATAGAATAATGATTACTTTTCGAGACCTCCTTAAGTCCTTACCACTAATATCATTAAATAAATTTTATTTTATATATCGATCATTGCACTATATATGAAAGTAAATTATTGTTACTTTAGCGCGTCGCGTCTTCTCGCGTTTTGACGTTAATTTAATATTTTTATTTTTAATATTGTTAATTACCTAATACTTTGTATTTAATTTAAACGACACGTTTGGCTCTGTTTGTAGTGACATTTTCTGCGCCAGCGGTAGTGGTTTCGAGTTCAATATGTATGTAAGTATTTTAAGTAGCATCCGTAACACAAGCCTCGTAGTTTACCACGAAACTAGATGGCGTTTGTATTATGTTATCTAGTTTCAGGTCCAAACTCCAAGTAGACACTGCAAGTAGGTGCTATTACTTGAAACGTAAACGTTGATGATTTATTATTTTTCAATTGAGCGTAAACTTTAATAAATATTTGTACGGTAGTTTTGCAAGTAGCAGGTTTTATATCTCATAGGGTACTAAATTTCACAGCATTTTCTAGAATCCGGTCCAGCAATAACGGTTAGTACATGTAAATAATATTGAAGTCTGTTTTTAATTTATTTCTTTACACTAAATGCATATGAAAGCATATACGGCGCTTACATCAAAATGTTTTTTTTTTAATTTTTGTTTGTTTGTATATCTATCTGTCTGTCTGTTTTTTGTTACGGATAATCTTCGAAACGGATGGACTTATTTTGACGGGACTTCACTCGCAGATAGCTAATGTTATAAGGAGTAACTTAGGCTTCCTTTATTTAGACAATTATAAAAACCGTTTAATCTATTTTAACTTACGCCCAGCAAAATCAGTACTTAAAACCCTACTTACTGTGCCAGCGGTCGCGAGGTCGTGTCTCGTTGAGGGCATTGGGGTGAACTAGATGACATAGATGATAGGTGTAAAGGTTCCAAAATATTTATTATATTATATATTATATATTTATAATTAAATATTATACGTAGAGATTACATTATACAGATTTAATAGACATTACTGTTTTCTGTGCCAACCTCAAAGGGATTAACTGTGAACGGTTATATCTACTGATTTTGTAATTAAATTTGTACAATGTACAGCTTAATTACAATATTATAATTAAGTTTTAGAAATTGAATTTGCATATGTTTAAAAATATTTATAAATAAATATGAATTATATAGCAAAACATGAAAATAAAAACTTGAACAAGTCGTTTTTAACTTTGTTGAAGTTTGTTAACTTTTTGGTCCGTGATTGGACCTCAAAGGGAACGGAATGAAAGGAAACATTTGTATAAAAATATTTAATATTCATTATTATTTTAAAGAATATTGAAAATATAAATAAAATGTAATTATATATCATCATTCTTTGGTTTGACTGTAACCAACACTGACAACAACCCTTATATTTGTGATAACACTGACATTCCTAGCTTTAAACTAATTTGCCAGAGTTAGGCACCTAGGAATAACCATGGGACGTCGTAGTTGGTATCAAAACGTATGTACTATAATATAATATGCATCATTCTGTTTGGTTATTTTTAGTTTTACATATTACACGTGCTATTAATAAATAAAGTTAAGGCACGTATGAACTGTTGTGGGATGCGCTTAGTATGTATGGAATGTGGATGACATCCAATCCAAATTTTGAGGATTGCACCTCAAATTACTATCCAATTATACAGGCGTTAGAAAACGTACAGAGCGCTCACCGCTAAAGCCGCTATCTAGAGATACCTTGTTTTAAATAGAAAATGTCGGCGTTGGAAGTTGGCACTTACCAAAAATAATCCATTGCCGAACGAACTTAGGCTTTGTAAAGTAAAGCGACAGTGTTTTTTATAGTTACGACGTACCTACTTGCGATTTTGAATTAAATTATAAATACGTATCTGTAGATAAACGTTACTTTATAACAAAAGTCTTATAGAAATTAATATGATAATACTACCTACTAAGGTATTATTATGCAAAAAAATCTTATAAAAATCTGCAATCTTAAAAAAATATTTATACTATTTAATAAAATATTTTTGACGAATATTCACCTATATTTTTTAATTTGTCCTTCAATTCAATTCATCTATTCTTATTTTATATAATTTAATATACTACCTATTCAACAAGGAATAAATTTTGCTGTAAGCAATAACGGATAAGCTAGAATTTTCCAGACATCACTAAATGATTTGGGTCATAAAATGCCAGGTAAAAGGTCGAAGATTATACTTGTAGTATAGACAAAGCTTTTTAGACAGAATGAATAAGTAATAAAAAATAAGACCATTTACTATTTTTGCCCTTTTGTTTTGATGGCTTGTCCTTTCACGCAAAGACAGATCCAAAAACTAAATAAAAGACATATTCTGCTTGCTGAAGTGATAGGCTTACTGTTCTATCAAGTAGTGGTGTTTCTAAGAGAAATCTTATATTCTCATCCTATTATTTACTCGTAATTTTTATTACTTAATCATGCCAAAACGGAGGAACGGATCTGAATGTTTAGCATTGATAATAAAAAAATAGTTTTTTTTTATCTCATATAAAGGTACGGTTTCCGTAATATTAGCCTATAAAGCCTTTATTGTTGTTAACAAGTTTTACACAGAGTAGTTTCGTGTGCCTAAAATTAATTTACTTATGACTACTATCTAAAAAAACACATTTTGACTATTAACTAGAATTTAACTAATATACTAACAATTTTAATATCTATTGATTATCGGCAAACGGTAGTTCAGTTACAATTTTCTTAACGTCATGCTCCCATCTCTTAGCCTGTCTTCCTCTATGTCTCTTTCCTTCTAATTTTTCTTGCTTTTCTCTCATCATATGCCTTGTCCACCTCCACTTCAGCTGTTTGTATGTTGTGTATACAATCTTAAACTTGGTTTTACTTTTGATGTCTATTAATTTTTCTCGGTCTTTTCTTTTAGCGCCTATTGTACTTCTTTCTATGCTGTTTTAACAAACTTTAATGTTCTGTCAATGCCCAAGTTTGACACCCGTATAGTAAACATGGTAGAATGCACATATTATATATCTTCCTCTTTTCTTTCATAGGCATATCTTTGTTTTTCATCACTTCACTGAGTGACCAATATCTTTTGAAGTATTATCGAAAACTAAAACAGCAAAGAAGATTTCGGATTCGAATCCTGGCAGGGTTGCCATATGGCTTTCGGAGTATGTCAAGTATTAAGACAATCACTATAAGGTTTAATTACACTTTATTATGATATTATATAATAACATAATATACTGTCTTAAATACTTATGTAGGCTTATGAGTATGACATTACTCATGAAAGTGTTAGTAATACATTACACGATCATTTTCATATAATAATTTTTAAATTTCGGGATAAAGGAGATGACAAAATAAAATCACATTGATACGTTTCAAATTATGTTTACTGAACATGCTTTAAATAAAAGTTTCAGTATCGGTATAGGTTTTAAAGTCTAATTTCTAAATAATTAGCACCGGAAATAATATATTTCATATTACATATATTCTACTGTTACTTGATTCTCTATGAAGTATCATTGAAATCCCTCCAGCTATTGAATAGAGTCGGATTCAGAATCTGAAGTATAAACGTTTTTGTAATCAATTCTCAATTCAGTTAGTAGCTTCCTGAAAATATAAACGATTTTGTTTAATAATGACTAAGGCCTATGTTTGTTCTTAATTTTGTAAATTACTTTAAATTTAAATAATGCCTGCATAAATATATTATAATATATTTATAGTATTATATAGTATTATTTATTAGCATTAAGCGATAAAATATATCAGTTAAAAATTATGCAATGAAATACCTCATAAAAAACGTAAATATATATTTAATTATTACTGTTTTACGACTTAAACTGTTTCTGTTTCCCCGGTAATCTCAGTTAACTCAGGGCAGAAACAATAAGCCGGATGATTTTTGTGATATGATGAATACCTAACTAGAGTAACTTTTATAGTACTGTCGTACTTCAAACTTCAATATATAATTCTTTAATTCGTCTCGTCGTTCTACGTGATATTTCACTTCATAGAAATGCGCTTTTGGCTGCAAAGGAAATTGTTCGCTCAGCAGAGCATTCACATGTCTAGACGCTATCGGACGCTTCTCATAGATGTTAGTTCGATTCATTGCTTGACACATATTTTGTTTTCGATAAACGTCTGATAACAGAGCGTACATAGATATATGGCGACACTAACTTCTTACAAAGTAAAGAATGAAAATAAATGTACGTTTCGCTTTTTTCTCGAATTACCTTACTGTAAAAATTTTTTTTAGGTTTTGTTACTTAGAGCGAACTCAACGAGACCTAACACTATCCCACAATCTGAACAGCTTGTACACTTCACTGAAAAACTATCAAGCTCATAGATTTGTGCTTTAACATAGTAGTTTAACTTCATAAGATCTTCATTGAATAGTGTTATTGTACTACTAACACCATCTGTTAGAAAACCAAAAAGTTAACATTGCTGTAACATTATAACCCGTTTAAAAAACCACGCAAACCCTCGCAAAGCTCAGCTGGTTGCTACGAAATATTAATATTCAATTAATTATCAAAAAATTTCAATCTTCTAATATATAAAAGCGAAAGGTCAGTTACTCATCACGAAATATCGAAAACCGCTTAGAATGTATAAGAATAAAATTTAGCGGAAAGGTATTTCATAGTCAGTACACATCCGCTAAGAAAGGATTTTTGCTACAGGGCCGGATTAAGGAGATCTCACGCAAGTTTGTATGAAAGTGCTACAAACTTTAAATTTGGCAGGGTGATTTGCTATTAAATAAATGAAATAAGGCAATATTCTGAATACTTATAATTACTTTGTAGGTTGGTTTCCGGAGTGTCTTCCGAATTCGACTTCAACAATTCAAAAGTATAAAATTACTTTTTTACTTAAAAAAGTAGCAAGAAATAGCAGAATAATTAATTATATTGTATCGATCAAAGAAGGTTTCAATATAATAATATGTCAAACTTTTCCCAGACGTCAAAATGCCTATTAGCTGCTTTACATTATTTCATTTTTACTCAGAATTTCTATCCTTAGCAGTATCTAAAAACATGTTTGTAAAATTATTCCTTCGCCGTCTCCTTTCATTATTGTTAAGGGTTTTATTTTGAATATCATGTTCCATTAAAAGCCCTCCTTTGCAGACAACTTGACATTATTTTATATATTACGAAAATTTGAAGAGAATACATTTATATAAGATTTGTGTACATCATCTCGCCCTTGGCTTTGATCGACTTATAATTTCAAATTCTTTTTATTTTTTTTAAGTTGTACAAGATCAAAACGTATAAAAAAGATGTTATGTGAAGGAAGGATTACGAAACGTTGAGAACAACCAAAATAAATAAATCCAATAAAAAGTGTAATAAGATATATTATAAAAAATATTCCATTAAATTACAAATGAGTTTTGTTGTCAAACCACAGGTGTTATTTAATGTTATGACTAAAAGTTTTAATAAAAGTTACAGTACGGCAGAGAAATTACTTAGAATTATTGTCTGTATGTCTATAGGTCGGTCTAACTCACATCAAGAGAAAATGATTGTAATGAGTATAATGCTTGCTATGATTATAGCAGGTAAGCCAGGTATACATAATATAGTAAGTATGTAGTGAACGAATACGAGCGAAGCGAGGGTGTGCAACTAGTTATAATAGATTATTCTGAATTCAAAGATAAAGCGACTTTCAAATATTTTTAAGTGTGAGGTAGGTATGTTATTTTCTTATTATTTTTTATAACTTCAACTATTGTTATTGCCTCAGAGCTTCTCGGTATAAAGCGTGAAATAACTTTAGTTAGTTCAGTTATAGTCTGAAGTGAAACTGTCAAATCTTTCTTTTTATTTGGTGCAAGATTTTCTCTTGGGAGCTTTACTCTTATCTCAAAAAGAGCTTTCATTTTATGTTATTTCTTCTAATCAACATTTTACTTCGTTTTTTTCTTGTGAAATATAGTTAGTTTTTATGTAATTTTTTTTTAATATGTACTTAAAATCGCGTGAAATTATAAGTAAAGCAATTTTGAGTTCATTTTTGATAACAAATTATATATATTCTATATTGCATATTAAAAATGACTGACCTAAATAATAATATAATATACGCGTTAATTTCGAAATATTACTTGGAACTCATCTTAATAAACCTGAATCCGATTAAATTTTAATCTGATCAGAAGATAGACCGTGAAAAATATTAAGGGTGGCGTGAATTAAAAATCCTATTTAGAGCATCATTCAAATATCGCAAGCCATTCAGAATTGCTGCAAAAATCCCATGGTATTATAATTTTCGTCCGAGGCTGATTTTGAAGCAAGCTTTATTGATGCTTTTCTTTAGGGAACCGATAATCATAGAACTCACCTAGTCTGCTTCAAATTATATAAAACAATTCAAAACATGAGTTCTATGTACGTACTTTTATTGTGAAATTAAAAAGATACACAAGTTTATTTTACAAACAATATTAGCTTAAATATACTCGTACCTAACATAATACGCTATTGTGCAAACTAAGTTACATCCGATGTTAAGAGAAAATTATATTTGGAGTTGTTATTAGCTTAGATTATTATCAACAATACTCGATTTATTCACTTATTTACATAGGCGAATCTGTAGGCAAAGTACCCCTGCCAAGTCCAGCAGACACAAGCATACAAACACGCAGCCCTACCATGCTTTTGACAAAGGCATTTAAGACAATAATTTTGACTCTCCTTAATTTTATTGTATGCCTAAATTAGCAATAACAATGAGGGCTGTTATAATTAGGCATATTATCATATTACATTCAATTTAAACTTGCTGGTTTAAAACTATTGTTTCTTAACGTTATTACTGACAAACTCACTGATCATCGATTTCATACGGGTACTAAATAAATAGAGAAGTAGGTAAATAGTAGATAAAGGACTGCATTATATAACGATGTCCTCTTTAGTAATACCTATGATACACTAAGTCGGTGCAAATATAACTAATGAGATTTACATCTTAGAAATATTTCAAAGGAAGACTACAAAAAGCTACGATCCTATAAACAAGATAACATTTATAACAATGATACTCTCACAAATCGCAATGCAGTTCTTCTATTACAAAGGGTCTTATGTAAAACAAAATTGTTTTTATTTAGTACCTATTTATGAAAATAGATGTTTTCAGATACTCTGTATGTCATTATGGGAAATATGACGTCAATATTTATAGACAATGATACAGACAGAATGACAGAAATGACAGAAATGATAGAAAACACTCAATAGCTAAATGAGGCCCGACCCCTGACTCGAACCTAGGACCTTTCGATGCGTGACCGTACTTGCTAGCCACGACACCACCGAGGCTTGTCTCTAATAAATCCCTAATAAGCGTCTTCTTCTAAATAACTACTAGACATAGGCCAACCCCTAAAAAAAATCTAAGCTTAAAACGGCCTTAAACCGTCTATGTATTATGGCAACTTTCACTAAATCATTTGCTCAAAAACATTTTATATTCTCTACCTCGTGTAATAAGAATTCGTTCATTTTTTACTTTTATACTAACGGCAGCAGATATTGTAGAATTTTATCTTATCTAAAGCATTAAGAGAGATATATTCTTCTGCATTTGCCCTTATATTCTAAAAAATAAACATATATAAATAAAAAACGTCGCTCTACACAAGGGCTGGTACACTCGTGTCAGAAGCACTTAATCTGTCTCACGTTTCACATCACTCCGTACATTTGGCAGAAAATATTCTACTCCATTGTGGTAAGCTACTCGTACTCGTACAGTAGTCCGTACAGTCAGCGACGAAACGTTTGTTACTTTAAACTGACTTTAAAAAGGAGGAGATCCTAAATTTCTTTGTATCTTTTATGTTTGTTACCTCACAACTTCGTAATTTGTTCACTGATTTGGAAAAATCTTTTTTTGCTGAAAATGTACACTTACAATTTGGTCCCATTTAAATTTGAAAATAAAAATCCCTAAGTGTTGGAAATGGGGAATGATTGATTTTTCACCTAATAAATTTATAGTAACTACTACAATTTATTGGTTACAAAGACACATAATTTTTAAATGACTCTACCTTTATGTGCTACATTATACTCTATATTAATTTAATAATTCTATACTTCATAATTGAAAAAATATATAATACGGCACCGCACGCATTTTAAAGACCGGAAACTAAATTTTTAGATTTCATATTACATATATGAATGTAATATGAAATCTAAACCGTGTGATGTTTTCAGCCGGTTTTTAACGGTTACTTGAGATTTCTCAGAAATGAAATATTTTCCAGTATTAAAAAGTATTCTATATCCTGACCCGGATAACCACCTATCATCATACCAAATTTCATCAATATCTGTCAAGCGCTTTTCTCGTGATGCGGTCACATACAGACAGACAAAAATTCTAAAAACTATAGATTTGGCCTCTGTATCGATAATAGTGACTATTTCAATAAGAATTTCAAAAAAATATTGAATGTACAGATTTAACTAAGTTAGAATTTTATTATATGTATGGATTAAACATAGACTTAATAAAGGGACTTACAAAAATTGACGATATATGACTATTAAGTATTTGGAATCAATAGGAATTAAGGAAAATATATTTAAGTGCGTCTAAGTTATTGAGATTTATTTCTACATACCTACGTAGAAGTAAATACGTTTTAACACTTTCTTTGGTTACGTGAACTTTCCTTTAAGGAACCTTTAAGGAACCAAAGATTGAATTTTAATTCGTTTAAGAGTTCCACGTTTAGTGATTTAGAATTTAATCGAGGTCCCATAAAATAGAGCATGTTCTAAGAAATATAGTTTTTCTCACGCTGTTCCCGCCTCCGGGAGAGACAAGATAAATTATTATACTTGTTCTTGGTAATTAATTTTTGTGCAATAAATTTATGGGCTTTACCTACTTTACCTCAATTAAAGTTCTCATAAAATAAATTAGAAGAACATAATGCAGAAAACAATGTTGCAATTATACCAATCTTTATGTTCAGTTCAATTATTAGGAACTAACATATACGCAAGTAAGTTCTAGAAAATAATCTAGATTTTTTAAGAATAAAGAAGAAAAACAAACAAGATTACAACACGCAAAAATCTGACTACCTAAAGCTTATAATATAAGCTTTAATGGTAGTTAAATTAGCTACAATAAAGCTAAGTATCTAGTTATGCCATGGTCAATTATTCTATCTTTT
Source organism: Boloria euphrosyne (assembly GCA_951802675.2). NCBI lineage: Eukaryota > Metazoa > Arthropoda > Insecta > Lepidoptera > Nymphalidae > Boloria > Boloria euphrosyne. The sequence goes on from OX637886.1 coordinate 5,392,270, forward strand.
GCATCGAATTAATTGATGCTTATATTTGATTGATGCCATATCTTTGATGTTTAAAAAGAATAACAATCGTTTCTTACGTGATGACAATACACACTAAGCTCACACCCAAATTAAGTAAATATTTTGAAGCAAATAAAAAAGTTACGATAAATCTAATCGATTTACGGTGTAAAAGTTTTGATTCTCCGCCTTAGGAACGTAAACTATCTCCGGAGGCTGGCGCTAATGACCACATTTATTTTATTTACCCCATTGACAATCATTTACCTCTTGGCCGGTTTTCCGGCACGTAGCACGATTTAGGGTAACAGCATTAAAAACGTTTAACCGTTTGGTACTCGTTGCTAGTGACCTAGTGTTCTAGAAATATTAAATAAATAAAAAATTAAAAATAACATTGTAATATATTACCGATAAAAGAAAAAAAAAAACGATATTAACTACAATTTTTTTAGTTTAATACACTAATTTTTTCTATCATTATCAGTGAAAATAATATTTCAATTTGGATTATTGTACATTATCGCCGATCAGTACTTTGTATGAGATATATACAATAATACATAATTATAACAAAGAAGAACTATAACAAAAACTTTATATACAACTTTTAGTTAGACAGTATGGTTGAGAATATTGTTTTAAAATTAGGCTGTCTTGCCTTATCAAAAATCTGAAACCGCGAACTTGTAAAAATAATATTGAACAATACTATTACACATAAATCTTGTTAAAATTGTTAGGTTTTGTTAGAAAAAGCTAAGTGAAGTAATTAAGTTATTCGAAATAATAAATATAGGAACATTAATTTTTATTACTGCATATATAAACTTTTTCCAAAAGAAATAGCAATAAGCTTTCAGTATTTTTAGTATTCAGCCCTTTTTAAAATCCCACTGCTACGCATGGGCCTTCTTTCTTTCTTTTCTTTCTTCTTCTTCCAATACGAGGGTAATCTAGCCATAGTCCAGCATGCCAGTGTTAAGTGCGTGTTGGCGAATTTCACAAGATTTTCGAAAACTTTTAATATATCCAGTATCCTCAAACATGTAGGTTACCGCACATTTTTTTTCCTTCGCATTAAGACAATGTAATGAAGCTGTGGTAATATTATAGGAAATGTTTTGCACATAAAAATATCAGAAGCGACTCGAACCGGGACTCGAACCCGCTTCTCTCGGTTACCTAAACGAGTGCAATGATACTAGGCTACCACTTCCTACAGTAAGCAATTAGCAGAGTGTACTTTCTCATGCGAATATTTCATCTATGGATAACAGATTGGAAGGCCAAATGGAGTCCAAGCCTACATGTATGGCCAGATTTCTGTTAGAATTTGAAGTGGGCATATAAAAGCTAAGCTATGTTTATTTCAATAACAACAATATTTGAAATTGGGCCTATAAATTTTCAAATAAAAAATATGCCTATTGAATGGTTGCTCTCTTACAATATATTTTATTTTATTCTTTTTTTAGCATTTCTTGTTAAAGCGGCAACTTTATGTATTTCACATTATTTATGAAAATGTCAACTAACTATCACAGTTCATGAGATGGTGACAGATGGAGCCTGGTGACAGACGGACGGACAGCGGAGTCTGTATTATAGAGCGGGACCTTTTACTCTTTGGCTATGAAACCCTAAAAAACTAAAGTTTAAATATTTATGAAATAATTTTGATCTTAAAAATGCTTGAAATTTATATAACAATTTACCTTAAAATTTTAGCTTAAATATGTAAATTTGAAGCGTCGACCACAGAGATAATAGGCTATTTTAGACAACACACAACACGTCCCGACGGGTCATTTATTTTACCATAGTTTGTCTCACGTCCTAAACCTTTAAATTAAAATCACAATTTAACGAAGTAACGTTTAAATATAACCTATAAAATGTTTAAGTATAACTAATAATAACAAAATAATTGCCTCGTGTAGAGAACACAATTTGTATATGTTACGGGCAAAGTTAGAAGCTCAGTGACTTTGAATAAATACCGATCTGTAAAAATAATTCTATGAGGGCAATCTGCATCGATTATGTTATGTACATTACGATTAGCTTCTGAACCTACGTTATACAAGTCGGGTCTCGCAAAACGAAATCGAAAAACGTCAATATCGACAAACTGGAATTCTCGTACCTTGATTTTTAAACGGGTCGTCGACCATTCTCATTATGAGACGACAAAAGTAATAATTTTATTAATTAGACCAACGCTCTTGATTATTCATAACGATCGGTTCATATAAATACTACCCGTTAAAAAGTGTTGATAAATAGATAATTTGCATTATTATATGTACATATGTATTTATTCGACGTGTATCTTTTCAAGGCAAGCCCTGAAGTACCTGAACATCTTTTGATTAGTACTCGTACGTATATTTAAGATACTGTAGCCATGCTTATAACAAACACTATATCATAGTGTTTCTTATATTTTTATCGTTTTTATTAGGTTATAAAAGAAATCTCTCATTTTTATTCCAACCAAAGAATTTCTCTTTCAAGGAAAATTCTAGAGGACGAAGCACGTTCCTCTTACGGTAAATGTTTGCGGTGAGGTTTTTTTTTATATTTAAATACCCTACGGAATTGTTAGTTACTGGTACTACCTGGATTACTATTAAAGTGTTTAAAATAATATAGACTAAAATTTATTATAATTATATACTATTATATTATACAATTATTTTAAAGAGACAGTGGTAGCCCAGTAGTAACGCGCTCGCTTTGATATCCGAGTGATGTGGGTTCAAAACCGGGTCTCGCACCTCTGATATTTTCATGTGTGAATCTTTTCTAACATGATAACCACTTGTCTTACGGTGAAGGAAAACATAGTGAGGAAACCTGCATGTATGAGAGAACCTAGCAAGTTTTTGAAAGACATGTCCGCCAACCCGCAATAGCCCAGCGTGGTGGACTATGGCCTGATCCCCCTCCTATTGAAGTGAGGCCCGTGCCCAGCAGCGGGACGTCAAAAGTGCTGATTACATGATATTTTTTTGAAAATATTTACATAATATATAATATTTTACATACTTATTTATTTTTTGTATTTGCATTCTGGCAGACGAAATTCTATTACTTATTTAATTTTTTTTTCTTTTTAAACCCGGACAACTTAAATTCAAATATTCAAAATGAGCGCTCAACTATTACCACTCATTTCATTTATTGCCTACTGTTACATTACATTTATATTATACTTATCAACACGATGTAACACGCTTCGAATCACAAGGATGTACACATAACAGGCACGTTTCCGGACATGATATATATTCAATATGGACTTGTCACACGGGATGTTATATTATCCTATGATGTACACAAGTGAAAAACTTCTAATTTCTATATTAATTGATTTTATTTTAACACCATCTTAAATAAACCATTAAAGGTATAGTTTCTATGCTAGAAAGAAGTTATAAGTGTGTTGATTTAATTGCGATTTATTTTAAAAAATGCTTAAAACCAATTTTAATGTATTCTAGATTTGCTTAAGACATTTAAATAAAACTTAACCTGGCAGAAAGAGCAGAGACCTTTTATATAAGGATTATTAGGTTTTAAGGATTACCTATACCCTATCCCAAGATACGATATATGTGCTAGCCAAAATAAATAAAAATCTTTTCAGCAGCTTATGCTTGAAAAGTTACTTTCACATAAAAAATCAGGTACTGAATAAAACTACTATAGACTATCTCTGGAATAAATATTGTATCTTGCAATTAAAATCAATTATGAAATCTTACAATTTATATTTTATACTTATCGACTCTAATCGACATCGTGTAACTCATGAGAGAAACGTCTCTTAAATACTAGAAATATCATTCACTCAAAGTAATATCATTAATTATTTCTAAAAACTCTCCCTGCGCGTTTTTTGGTTTCGCGTCCGGCCGTATTGCCGGACGTAACTGAGCCCCTCCACCACGACAAGGTGAACGTACGTTGGGCGGGTTTATTATAATATCCTTACTTTACACAGAAATGCGACTCAATGTTTTTACCATATTACCTTTTGAAAATTATAGAAAAGCTTACGATGTGTAATTTTTTTATTCTACAAATACATGACTGATTATGTTAATTCTGTGTTATTCTCACAGAAGATATTTTACAATAGACAGTAACGATCATTTAGTTATACAGCGAGTATGCCACGAATGTGAACTAAATTCACTGAGATCAGCACGAAACGAGTGTGAGCATAGTTCAATAATAAAACTTCTAACACAGCCATGTATTTTCCACTGGGACGACTGGCATTGATGTTTCTGCGACATCTTTTATTTTAACAACTCTAAGCATATAAAAAAATTGTAACTTAGTCGAATCTGTAGGTACATCTATAGTTTTTAAAATTTTTGTTTGTCTGTAACCGCATCATGTGAAACCACTTTGATTTTGATGAAATTTGTAATGATGATAGTTGGCTATCCAGGTCATATAGGATATTTTTAACTGCAGGACAATGTTTCATTTCTTAAAAAATATATAAGAACCGTTGAAACGTGTCTAGGAATGAACCCGAGCGTAGCAAGAATGAGACACTAGTATTTATATAACTTTAGATATCTGATTGAATTTGGTCATCATAAACATCAATATCGGTGTAACTACTTATTAAATGCATGTACTTATTAAATACATATGTAATAAGCATTAGTATATAAATAAAATCTACGACTTTTTCTATTTAAATAAAGTAGGTACAATAAATTATTTTACTCATTTCTCTTAAACACGACTTATAAAACTTAATATTTCACAGAAACATGCTAAGCATAATGCATCTGCTCTAATTATTTAAAGTAGAGATATATATTAATATTTATGTTTAATTGGAAGTGCTTTCTGTGGAAATAGTATGCTTTATTCTCGTTTGTCAGATTTACGGAATTAAGCGTAGAGTCACTATTGGTGTCTCTATCTATCTTGCTAGGATAAAGCAGTAAAGTTAGAGATATACATACGTTTATTATATGTTGAAAATAATTACAATCCCACTGGTATGATTATATATTTTTTGTCGATACATTATTACAACATCTAGTTCCGTGCTAAGCTAAGCTTGTGTTACGGATACTAGATAGTTGATGTACTACACATATAAATTTTACATACATACATATTATAAATATAAACGCCCATGACTGGAGTACAAACATTCATGTTCAACAAATGAATGAACTCGAACCCGCGACCGCTGGCGCAGAAAGTAGGGTCTCTACCGACTGAGTCAAACATGTCGTCAGATATGAAGAAATAATTAAGTTTTGGTTTAATATTTATTACAGCGAATAGAGCATGCATAAGGGATCTTTGCATATTTAAACATCTATTTAGGAACAGCTAGCGCAGTAATTGGAGACGGGTGTATTTGTGTTGACAGTGGAGTGTTTAATGAGGTTTTGGACTTAAAGATGATTAATGTACCGTAGTTATAACGTAAAGCAATAAAGCAATTACGAACTGACCATACAATGTAATTGGTTTAATTCGATACTATGTCTTAGTTTACCACTTTAGTAGGAAATAGGGTTGGTAATTCGCGTGCATAATATCGCTAACCGCAACTATTATTGCGACTGTATAGTAATTAGCACTTACAGCCCTGTGTTTAAAGCTAATCATCTTTATTATAGCCTATACGACGACTAAATCCTAATAGACCTGCCACACTTAAAAAATTGTGTAGATTTATCAATTATCAGACGTAGTCAAAGAAGCGATAATATTTTGTGGCTAGTATGTAAATAACAATGGATACTTTTTTGCAGCAAATATAATTTAGAAATTTCATAGACAAATTTTCTCCTTCTTCTCCTTTTGGAGAAGTTAGTATTTTGCAAGAAAGACTCATTCTGTGTACGCGAAGAGATGAAAATTTGATGGAAAACAAATTATCAATCTGAGCAAAACGGTATACCGAATATTATAAATTAAAAAAGCACTTACGATCGTACTAAGTACATCAAAGCTAAATAAAATATAATGAGTTCTTTTCACCACCTACATTATACCTATATTATAAAGAAACATATAATTTAATTATCGTAAAAATACCTCAATTTTCATATCAAATTTGCGATTTAATTCAATGTATATTTATACAATTTAATTTAAACGTAATTTAGTGGCGAACTAGAAAGGATGCGGGATCATAAAGGGAGTGGAGCGTTATTTCCGCAAGTCAACTCGCAATGTCAACACTTCCGCAGTCCGCACCCGTCGTCGGCTGAGGCTGATGGCTGCAAACATCGCTTTTTCTGTCGCATGTGCTGAACAAAGTGCCGTATTTCTGGGAGCCGGCCAATTTTAATTTCCGCCGAAATCTGATGTCTAACTAAAATATCCATTGGTACCTATTCTTATAAAATAATTTCATAAATACTTATGTATCGGTAGTAAATTGTTTTTATTTACTTATTTTTCTTACAATGGTTATAAAATATTGCATATTGCGAGTATGGTATCTAGAACAGTCCATTTACCCCTTAACATGTAACAGTGCTGATATATTGAGAACATTCAAAAGAAAGTGCTTCACTAGGCAAACAGTACGTTTTGCATCATAATAATATTATTTTATATCTGTTTATATTAGCAGTTTGCTGTCTGCTATTTATTATAACAATTTGAATATAATTCCATATATCTTAGCAAAATAAACCCTTTAATAATCTGTATCAGTTATATTTGATTTAATGAAGATCACCAGATATTTTTGTATAAACATATTACAACACATCGATCACTCTAACTTAGGAGTGTAGGTGAACCGCGTATCTTGAGAAATAAACATTCTATTTTCCACAAAGTGTGCCCACGAGAAAAGTATGAATAGAATTTATGACACAAAACTTGACAAGATGTGATATATTCACTGACGCTAAGCGTAAACTTCTAGGACATACAGGATTATCTAGTGAACTCAGGATACATCATGAATTTTAGTCCCAGTACTCTCAGTATTATAAGAACCGTCCATTTATATTTCCATCTCAGTAAGAGGAAAACTCATGTTCTTGAGAAATATGACTTGCTTCATTCTTATGTATGACTTATTCTTATATTTCATTTTCGTGTTGCAGGTACAAATAAAAATGCTGAATAAGTACTAGTATGTCTAAAACTCTACAAAGAGAATATAAAAAAAAAAATAAAAAAAATATTTCTAATTTTATGTAAATAAAATAAAGGCAGTGGCAGCCCATTGGTAACGCGCTCGCTTGAAAAACTGATTGATGCGGGTTCAAATCCGGATCTTGCACCTCTGTTATTTTCATGTGCAAATAATTTCTAACATGATTACCACTTGCCTTACGGTGAAGGAAAACATCGTGAGAAAACCTGCATGTCTGAAAAAACCTAGCAAGTTTTGGAAAGACATGTGAAGACCACCAACCAGCGCTAGGCCAGCGCGGTGGCATAGTCATGCCTGTGTTGTGGGTAGGACGTTGAAAATCCATCCATCCATGTCGATAACGTAGATGGATTAATTTAAAACATTATCCTACTTATTGTCCAGTTCAACATAAATTTCACCAAAAGTTCATTTCGAGAGCTATCATTTTGAGTTTATGAGGGCATCACATGCCGGCGTGCGATGCCCGACCCTTCACATACCGGCCTAAAACAAATAGTATCTACGTGATCTTTGCGCCCAATATTTGTTGGACAACTTCTCAATATATGCTTGGGATAAGTAGCGTGTTGTTCAACTCACCCTTGTATCAAAATTTTACATGGAATACTTATATAAATTTATAATAATCTTTAGGATAGTTTCGCAGACTCCTTTTACTTTTGTATTTCTGACTTGACTTTCTCTCCCAGAATATGCCTCATTACTGATAAAAACTGCCAATAGAAATTAAATGATAAGATACATACATAATATATTATTTAATCAACTTAATACATTTACGTTATCCCCGTTCCAAAGATTATATTAATTGTGATAATATGAGATACGAGCAAGCAGATTAGGCAGGCAATTCGTTTTACCTTCACCCGCGGCGCGTTTCAATCTTAATTACAACCAGTATGATGTTTCTGACATTTCGTTTTCTAATAACTGCTGTACAGGCTTTTACAGCTCAATTTTCATACATTGAGAATTCAACATAACCTAGCAAAGTTCTGCATTCACATTCAATTAAAAAGCGTAATGTCGATTAAATAGTATAGTAGTTTGCCATACAATTTGTTTATATTTTTTAAAAGAAAATTTAAACAGCTATTTGCGATTAATAGACGTTAATTTATAGAGCACAAATGTTCTATTCCCCTTGAATTTTGAAAGAGAAATAGCATAGTAATTGTAGCTTATATTATACTTTGTCCTTCACCGTAAGACAAGTGGGAATCAGGATAGAAATGATTCGCACATGAAAATATCAGAGGTGCGAGACCTGGATTTGAACCCGCATCACTCGGTTATACAAGCGCTGGGTCACACACAATCTACACACCACTGCCTTATTGTAACTTCGATGGAATATTATCTTTACCAAAAATAATAACAGCATCTTAATAACTATGGCATGTTTGTTTCTGAAAAAAGTACATAAAAGAAATGTATTTTTCTCGTTTTCATTCTCATCACTAAAGAATCTACACTAAAAAATCTCGTATTCGTTTTACTTCCTGCTTCCATCAAAGCCTCTTCTTGTGTGTTGCTTGAAAGTAAAAATTTTATCTGAAATAAAATTTTGCTACGAGCAATATACGTAATAATTAAGATATTTAGCTTAAAATACCATGCTATTTTTTCTATACTAACTCGTTCTTCTTTTCATTTCTAAAATAAATTCATTTCTTAAAAGTTATATGTGTAGTGTATCAACTTTCTGGTATCCGTAACATAAGCCTCGTAGCTTACCACGCTCTATTTTTATTTTATTTTTAGGTCTAATCGATACATCTCGATACTGGTGTAAAATGGGCAAATCTTACCGATTTGCGATTTCCTACGATTTATTTTGCTCATTTAACAACGGATTGTGTTTAACTATCATAATACAATCCAGAAAATTGTACAAATGATTAATTTACAAAATTTTCTACATAGAATTGAATTCTACAGATAAACGGACGCGTTTTGAAAATATTGACGACAAATTACTATTCTAATTTCAATTTATATATTCAATCTAACCTAACCTCATACACTACTGCACCGATTTTCATTCTGTTCTCACTAATGGATAGAGTGGTTCTCGAGAAAGGTTTTAGTATATAATTTGTCAAGTTTTTGTATACATTTACTAACGGAACTCGCGGTTTCGCTCGCGCTAAAACTAGTGACGAACCCGAGTAAAGTGAGGGTGAGTTGCTAATATTAATATAATAATCTAGTGATGTGTTTTTTTTTATTAAATTTATATACTAAATTAAATACTTGATACGTTTATAGAGAACTCAAGTAGTAATACACGTTTCAGAAGTATTAGCTCTACAATAATAATTCTCGTTACATAATTGAAATAAAAATAAAGTACATTATTTCGTATAGATATTTAGTGGCCTGTTTTTTTAATTTTTTATATGGGTCATTGTCCCATCACTGTATGTCAATATATACGAGTAGTAAAATATGCAATAAAATGTAGGAGTGCTCAAAAGTTTTACAATACAAAAAATCGTTCAGTCACTCTCGGGCGAGTTGTTGACATAAATTGAAATTTTTCAGACCACAAACTCATCCCTGTTGCTACTTTATTAAATGCATGAAATACTTTTTGACATTCCTACATTTATGATTCAAGTGAAATATGAAATTTAAACAGGTAGCCATTTTAAATATTAATTTGGTGACAAATAAACGTATTTTTATTTCGTTACATAGTATCGTTTCAAATAATTCGATTTCACTGAAAGCCGGTCGCCATTATTATGCATGACGAAGCAAGTTATTGACCATCGTCGTCTGTAAGCTGAAACGCTTCCCTTATCACGTATCAGTAAAGCATTGGAACGTATTCTGCATTAAATCCTCTAGGCCTGACTGGTGATATGCAAGCCAATTTTATCAAAATAACAAATCATTTGTTAGTTTGTAGAATTATTACAGGAAATAATGAAACAATAGTGTTAATAACTTTTGTAATTAACCAGTACTCAGTCAACATCATAAAGTTGTATAGAATTTGCCATTCAAACTATAAATAAAGGTTTTTTTTTGTAATTTCAAATAGGTTTTTTATTGGGTTCATATTGTTTTTTTTTTGAGTGAAAGCTATTGTTATCTTAATAAAAGATATCTCTATTAGAGAGATTATAAAAATCTCGTGTAACAGTGTTTGTTATCGAAATCCTCCGAAACGGCTTGACCGATTTTATGATTTTTTTGTGTATATTTGGTAGGTCTGAGAATAGGTCGTAGGCTTTTTATTCCCTTAGATGATAAGGGTGGCCCTCTCCAGATTTTTTATTTTTATACCAAATTTTTAACTTTTTTATGAATTGAAAAGATACTTTTAACCCTAAATTTTCATCCTTGTACCATCAATCCCTATTTTTAATAGTGATTTGAACGCGGGCGGTGCCGCGGGAATAGCTTATAATAAATATAACGCTTTATTTTTAACTAAAAGAGATTTGTGGTAAGAGTTAAAATAAGTCGCAGATGGTGTAAAGTTACAAGGGAGATTATTAGCTAATGTTCTTAGTAATACTAGCCGTCATCAAGTTAGTGGCATCAAGCAAAAGTCTCACGTTGATAAATTACAACAACGATACTTGGCGTGATGGATGGAGGCGAGACGACGAACAAAAATACCGAAATTCTTTACGCTACGGCTATGAGAAATTTAAAAATTTTTTGTACTTTTACGTATGATTTTTTTTATTTTTAACTAAATTGCTTTTCCGACTTTAAATTCACTTACAAAGTAATAAATATAATACTCTTTGATCTGGTCAGGAAAATTTGTCCATAATTGAAGATAATATTCATCCGACTCAAGTATCAATAACGATCGAGGCTTGTAGTATTAATAAATTGGTCAGTAATTTAATAACGTGCTCTGGCGAAACTAGCGCAACTGATATATCTTTTTACAGTTGAAATGTTTTTTGTTTTTTTTCTGCGAGTTCAACTTATTGAAACAGCTTTTCATTCATCGAAATTCTTAAAACTAGAACAAGTAAAATCGAAGGAAATATTTCAATTGTTATAGAACATCGAGGAAACTTTTTACAAAAAATACTGAAAGGAACCATTTTTGCTAGCGTCAACTCCCACTAATATATTAGAAACGTAGAATAACTTCGGAACTTGGAATTTTCCAATAACGGCGGTGATGACGGCGGCCGCCTCGTGCCAGAATGTATGCCGTACTATTTGATATTAAAATATATTGCTGAGTATTTCTAAAGAAATAAGTTTACTTGAAGACAATTTATTGAGCGTTTACTTAATTTTCTACTATTGTTAGTAGATTTTCTTTACTGAGAATCAAAAGTCGAGTCAAAGACGTTGAAGTGTAATATTATTGTTCTATGAAATAACGATTAACATTAACGTTGTCATTTCAATACAATATTTATAATTTCTATGTTGTACCTACTTATTAATATAAGGTCCCAGAGTAATGAGTGTGTGTTGTTGTACATAAATCAAATCAAATCAAAATATACTTTATTCAAATAGACTTTTACAAGCACTTTTGAATCGTCACTTTTACATTATGATAGGAATATAAATCAAGTGTCAGTCTGTAAGTCTGGGACTTGGGAGTAAGCTACCACCGACTCGGAATGCAGTTCTGCCGAGAAGAGCCGGCGAGAAACTCAGCAGTTGCTCTTTTCAAAAAAATATTTGATTACAATATTTATTGCATTACAATATTTATTTATTTATCCTACGTCCTATTTATTTACTGAGAAAATTTATTAATCTGTCCTTCTAATTATAGATTGTGTATAACGAATTTGCGCCAAAATTGTGTTATAAAAAATGTAAGAATCTCTCTCAAGAAACTTTATCCTATAACGAAATCATAGTTCGACTTCTCATAAAAGGAGGTTTTATCGGAAATGATAGTGAACACTTTGTTGTTGAACTTTAATAATACGATAAAATTGTTCCGTTTTACATTCACTGAAAGCCTGCCCTTATCCATTATTTTGCGTGACGAAGCAAATTACTAGTAATATTATATTTAGTGTAATATTGTATTCCACAGAAAATCCTTTTGGGTATCTATTTACATGACAATTCGTATAACTTAGTACAATATAAAATGGTACTGAATTATTTGCTATAGTCATTAGGTTATATTACTGTGCTATATTGTACTTATTTATTTTAAATGGTATTTATATGATGATGATTTATATGATATTATTATAGTAAATGGACTCTTTTATGTATGTTTGTCAGTTTTCTCAGGCTAAAATACCTGTACGGATTCAGATAAAATCTAGCAAATAAATAGATTGGAACCTGGGATAGTAAAAAAACAAAAGCTAGACAGCCTAGGTAGAGGAAATGCCCATTTCACCATATTTTGCACTGAGAGGACCTTGCTACTTCAGAACATTACCTAATGGTTGAAGACGAAAAAAAGAGCACATCTGCCTTACACGGTGTGACGCGTCAAGCGTGTGTAGGGGACCACGATAGTGTTTTACATAGAGAACGTGCCTCAGTCACGTACGGCGATACACCGGACTCTGCATAATTATCTCTCATACTCTACATGCGTATGAGGGATAATACCCAACAAACAATAATCACTCATGTTATTCAATTCGAGAAAATTTATATCAGTATGAAGCGCGTGTTGCATTAAAATTATTAGACTAAATGCACAGACCATTACTGTAGTCAAAATTATTATGCTCAAATAAAATTCTTGATATTTAAAAGACAATTTTCTTTTATACAACTAAATTCATGGCAAATTCTATTACAATTGGTTGGACAAAAGAGTAGGGATAAAAAATATATTTTAAGTTATAATAAGCCCACTAGCAATACCCGCGGCTTCGCCCGCGTTCTAAAGACGTAAATGCAAGCGTGGTTGTATTTCTAACCTTCTTTTTGTATTTTTCTGAGAGATTAGTAATTTTTCCGCAGTAAAAAGTATCCTATGTATTGACCCGGGTAACCAGCTATCATCATACCAAATTTCATTCAAATCCGTCCAGTGGTTATCTCGTTATGCGGTCACAGACAAACAGACAGACAGGCAAAAATTCTAAAAATAACAGATTTGGCCTCTATATCGATAATAATGTCTATTTCAAAGGGATTTTCCAAAAAATATTCAAAGTACCTACAGATTAGACTCGGTTAAAATTTTACTATATGTATAATGTGCCCAGCGGTAACGCGATGCTTGTATAACCGAGTGATGCGGATTCAAATCCGGGTCTCGCACATCTGATATTTTCATGTGCGAATCATTTCTATCATGATTACCACTTGTCTTACGGTGAAGGAAAACATCGTGAGGAAACCTGCATGTCTGAGAAAACCTAGCAAGTTTTCGTAAGACATGTGAAGTCCGCCAACACGTCCTGGGCCAGCGCGGTGGACTATGACCTGATCCCCCTCGTACTGAGGGAGGCCCGTGCCCAGCAGTGGGACGTTAAAAAGGGCTGATGATGATGATAACAATTTCAAAAAAAATACCAAATGATAGGTATATGCAAGCCTCAGGTACAAAAAAAACAATTTTATGCACAAAGGTAGCTAAATCAACAAAATATGTTCAATATATCAGATTCTTTTGTAAAAATAACATCCCATTTCGAACAGCACGGTGACAAAGAAAATTTACATTTATAGCGACAAGTGCTGACGTACGACTTTATTATTGCTTTGCATGCATATTTCCTATATTATTCTACCGTTGCAGTGAGAGTTAATTACAGTTACAGGGTACAGTTAAAATATTTTAAAACATAGAACAATAACTACTTTAACTATTAGTATTTTAATAATGTCTAGTGACATAAACGCACGGCTTCCTTTGTTATTGATCAGATTTTGGTAAGATTCGGTACGATTTTAACTGCAGGAGAATATCTCATCTTTGAGAAATCTATAAAATAAAACCTTTAAAATGCATGTAGTAACGAAGCCGATCGGAGCGAAGGTGAGTCGCTAGTGTCTAATAAATTCAGTGTGGCAATGTGGGATGGAAAATGCACGTATTAGTTCCCTGCTATAAAACGTGCTATAATTTAAGTCGAAGGAAACAATTGAGCGTGTTGAGTGGACTACGTATGCACGTGTGAAGAATTCTCTTGTATTTTTGTTCAAGAATGCTATTGGCAAAAACTAGGACATTATAATGTAGCTTTTTATTCCCTTGACTAAATTAAAATTTTCAGTGTTCATCTGATATAATGGTGCGTCTCACGGTAAAGAGAGCTTGTTCTAATACTTTTTATTATTTATTTATTTTTATATTATGCCACAATCGGTATTTAATAATAAGATGTCTTAATAGTATTTGTTTATGCTTTATGTATATGCAAATATAAATAATACATAAATATGTTGTAAATTGCGGCATGCATTCGGTTTGGCGGACTTCACGTCTACCCAAAACATGCTATAGGCCTCTCAGACATGCAGAGTGCAGGTGTTTTCACGATGTTCTCTTTCACTTTAAGACAAGTGGTAGTCATGATGAAAATGAGATGCGAGACCCAGTATATGAACCCGCTTTACTCGATTTCCCTAGCAAGAACGTTACCACTGGGTTACCACTACCTTCAACTTACTTTTGTACGTCTTTAACGTAAAGACTCTCAAGTCTATTAATTAACATTCTTAACAAAATTTATGATTATTATTAACGACCAAATCTTAGTAACTTATCTATATAATATATATAATGTTTCTTACTTTTTGACTTTGGACCATCAGGTCCAAAGTCAAAAAGTAAGAAAGAATATCTCAAAAGTTTATAAATAATAATATATTTCATAGAGTGTTCCAATCGTTGGGTCGCAATTTTGAATAACTACACGTCAAATTGAACATAATCATTGAAAATATTTCGTTTTCCCCATGGGACTAGGCTTATTACAAAATCTTCAGTAATACTCAGCCTCTTTCATACAATTTCGCTTCAACATTTTCAAGGGTCGTTTAATTTTGTAACACCTGTTTATTTTCACGGAGGTCATTACACGGTAATAAATTTTAATATCAGGTAGTAAAGTCACGTTTAGCAAACGATCGTTTCCATTAAGGAAATTTCTGATGTTGGAAAATGGAGACTAAGATGTTTGTTATTTTTATATGTACGTCAAGAAAAAAATAAAATCACTTGTATGATATTTCAGTTGCTGAAGCAAGTTCAAAGCCTCTTATTTTCGATACTTATAAATATTATTCATTCCATATCCCTTTATATATAATCGAGAAATAATATAATGAACCACTTACTTAGTACTTTTGTATATATAAATAAATAAATATGTTGGGACATTATTACAAAAGCGCCACCTAGTTCCGTGGTAAGCTACGTTACGTGCTTATGTTACAGATACCAGATAGTTGATATTCTACACATATAAATTTTAAATACACACATATTATAAATGTTAACACCCATGACTGAAGTACATACATCCATGCTCAACAATATTTCAAATGAAAAATAAAAGAATTGCAAATTAATATTTTTATATAAGTGTTTGTTTTTTCTCATCCATCAAGCTAGCATTGTGTTGGAGTCAAAGTATTTTTTTCCTTTTACTCTGGGTTGGTCAGATTTCAAATGCCATCTTTTTTACACTGTACTATCTAATAAATATAATTAAACTTTTCATTATATTTATCTGTATATAAAGTAAAGTGTAAATAAGATTTTTAATTATATGGTTAAATATTTAATGAATCTATGTAGTTGTAGTTAAATATATTTTCTTGTGATACAATTCTTTATCGCACATTAAATTATGTTACTGACATAATCTTTAAAGATTCAAAGACCTTTAAATCATAAAAAATTAAAAAAAGATTCATTCAGAAGAAGAAGATCATTACGTGTCTGTTTGGAACATCAGCATAACAGTAGTTTTAACAAAAAGTATAATCATAAGTGTTTTAGGTACAACTGGATGCTCATAATATATTTAGTACGGTGTCCAAATACCTAGTTTTCAGACCGTTATTAGGTATACATATACACGGTTATCGGTAAGCGACATTTTATAAATACATAAAAATGAAACTAAATTTTCAACCTCAGTTTCACTGCCATTTGAGTTGATAAAAACAATATCCTACCTAAACTTTCCTCGAATCCTATAAACATTCACACTTATTATATTCATTACGTATCATAAAAAAGAATATATGTATATTATCAAAACGTTTACACTACAAACCACTTGCTTTTATTACAATATAAGTTTGTAATACTTTAAAATTCAATAAAAATATCGATAGAGAATTCAATCTGACTATAAAATATAACTTTTGCGAGCACGAGCATCATTGTTATTTCATTCCATTGGAAAGAATATAAAAACGGATTTAGAGCAATTCAATCTCAGCAAATCGATTAGAGTAACAATTGAAGTTGAGGTCAGCGTGTAAACAGTGAAATCGTACAGTGTTTTGATATAAGCGTTTTGGTTTCATTATATAAATATTTAATATACTTTACGGTAGTTTATTATTTCTGTCTGTGTATTCCGGCTAATTTCTGAAACGGCCGGATCAATTTTAACAGTAATTCTACTGGCAAATAGCTGATGTTGTAAGGAGTAACATAATTAAAATAATTCGATAGTCATAGGACGATAGTTCGTCACAACAGGTGAGAGTTCAGGCACAATTTCAACAATTTAAAAAAGTTTATATTTTGTCCTTTTTAACGGGATGGGGGCGAGATTGTTTTATCATTCCATTTTTATCTTAAAATGATAAGATAAAAAGGTAGTGATAGCCCAGCGGTAACTCATTCGCTTGTATAACCGAGTGATACGGGTTCAAATCCGGGTCTGGCACCTCTGATATTTCATGTGCAAATCATTTCTATCCTGATTACCACTTGTCTTAAGGTGAAGAAAAACATGATGAGAAAACCTGCGTGCCTGAGAAAACCTAGCAAGTTTTCGTAAGACATGTGAAGTCCGCCAACACGCACTGGGCCAGCGCGGTGGACTATGGCCTGATTGCCTTCGTATTAAGGGAGACCCGTGCCCAGCAGTGGGACGTTAAGAAGGGCTGATGATATCATAGAAAGATAAGAGAAGCTACATGTGAAAGCTAATAGCTTATATTTGACTAAACATATGCTACGACAAAGTGCTACGCCAGTACTACGTTACCTTGCTACGATGCAAAGACATAAAGCTAGTTAGAACCGTACCGTACCTATACATCAATTGTTCCAGTATAAAAAAGTCACATAAACTCATTTAAAAAAAAATACACGGAATGACGTGCACTATATAATTGAGGTTTTTTTTTATCAACTGTAAATAGTGAAGTGGGTTAACATATTTTAATAAACTTCTATTTCAATAGGTTACGAGAGAACATGATTTTTATACACGAACAAACAAATAACAAGCTCAAATAACTTGGTAAAAGTAAAAAAAAAATACTTTATGCATAGCTTCATACAACCATTTCTGCATTCATACATAATATTAATGAATACATATTAATACTTGACGCGAAAACTCTGTACCCCTTTTTACAAAAATTGCGCGGACGTAGAAGTATAAATTTTTGCAAACTTATGGTTTATATACTCGTAGATAGAACTCATAGATATTTTTTTAATTATATATAAACATCATTTTATAAACAACATCAAACAACACATTAATCGCCATATAATAAACTTTAAGACGAACCATTTCATACGTTTTACTTTTAGAATACGCAAAATAATTCTTATAAAATATTCGTTAATTTCTTACAGTACTTTTATTTGATATACAAAAATAATATACTCTTCATACTTAATACTTAAAGCGGAAAAATATTAATTTTCGGTAGCTGAATGAACGATGTCTTACGTCTTATAAAAGCAAACACTATTAGCCTTTAAATAAGATTTATCCTGTTAACGACGTCTAACGGCAAAGTTGAAGTTTAAGTTTTTTTTAAGTTATATTTTATCAATTTTAATTTTTATTTAACATTGAATTTGCGTCGATTTTTCAATGAGTTCCTAATCGATATTCAATTTGTATAAAGTGTTATTCAGTAAATTTGGAAGGTATAAAGTAATTTTTTTAGGGTTGTGAATATATTGTCGTATATATATTACTGAATAAAATATATATTTTTCCCTCTTACTTAATTTTTGATTTCGATGCGGTCGCGTATGTCACAAAAGATAGTAATAGTGTTGTATACATTATTCTTAATAAAAATTCTTTAAGCTTTTTGAAAAAAAAGTTCACAAAAAATTGCAGAAAGTTACGAAATATCTCAAAAATGATATAGTTAATTCAATAGGTTTAATTGAAAAATAGGACGTATTATATTATTATGGCACACGTCAGGTGCAAGTGAACACGGTACATTAAGATTAAGTATAAAGTATTTTAAAAAAATTGCTTCTGATAGATATTTAGTTAACTGCATTTTTTAAGGTCATATAAATTCTTTAAATCGTTTATAAAACGACATTTTATATATAAAATATTGTATCAAAAATGTACTGCAACAACTGTAACGAATGCTAACGGTGAATGTGTCAGATTAAATGAGCCGCGACTGTGTAACGCACCGAAGTACTTTATCTCTAGCGTCAACTATAATTCGTGAAACTTTTACTTGACTGAATCCGCTTTTATACGTCTGTTTGGCCCTAAACGTTAATTATGTACTTAAACGAAAGTTTTCAAACAACTAAAAAAAGTAGTTCGGAATAAATATATGATGTATAACAAAAAACCGTACTATTGAATTTTGTCGACGTATTTGTGTACAGCCGCGAACAAGAACTAGAAATTAGTCCAAAATGCCAGTTAAATTATTCCTAAATTTTAATCGGTTTAACTGTGTTTGAGTTTATAAAAAGATTATTCTATTTTTTTGTATTTTTAAATGAGTAATAAAAAATCTTGTGAATACTTATGTAAAATCTCTTTTAATTAATAGCAGATTACGTGGTTTCATGCATATAATGAATAAGTTCGTATAAATTGGCGTAAAGTATTTCTGTCGTGAGTGAGCCGTATGTCCAGTATTGACAATCGAAGCGTAAAATTCAAGCGTTGATAAAATATGATATCGTTACGTTGATTTCCTTATGTCGTATTTAAACGTAATATTTATATTTTATACTAGCGACTCACCTTCGCTTCGCTCGGATTCGTCCCTAGGCGCTCCCTGCCAAATTTAAAGTTTGTAGTACAAAAATCGGTCCCGTAATTAAATTAAATAAAATTTCTAAAATAAAAGTAGCCTAAGTTACTCCTTACAACATTAGCTATCTGATAGCTGCTGTGAAAGTCCCGTCAAAATCGGCCCAGCCAGCAAAGATTACCCGGAACAAACAGATAGACAAACAGACAAAAATTTTAAAAATTGTTTTTTTTGTTGTATGTACTTTTATATGCATTAGATAAAAAGCGTCAGCCCTTTTTAAGCGTCCCACTGCTGGACACTGGCGTCCCTCAGTACGGGGGGAATCAGGCCTTAGTCCACCGCGCTGGCCTAGTGCGTGTTGGCGGATTTCACATGTCTTGCGAAAATTTGCTAGGTTTTTCTCGGACATGCAGGTTTCCTCACGATGTTTTTCTTCACCTTAAGACAAGTGGTAATCATGATAGAAATAATTCGCACATGAGAATATCAGAGGTGCGAGACCCGGATTCGAACCCGCTTCACTCGGTTTTACAAGCGAGCGCGTTACCGCTGGGCTACCACTGTTAATTTGAAATTAAAACCAGACACTTTAATTTTATTTATATGTATAGACAAGCGATTTACCTGAGATATAGCCTTGTAGGTGACAAATGATGCTGCGTTCCGGACAGACCGCGCAGGAGATACGATTAGGTATTATAGTGTACAAGCGTACGCGCAGACACTAGAGCACTGTCTATTCCTGTAGCTCTTAAATATCGAACAGACAGAGGACCTAAGGCCCAAGGCTTTACGTGCTCTTCGAGGCGTGAGGCTGACACGCCGCCAATTTTCCCACTTCTGGCTGTGTGTATGAAGGTGGTATGTATATTTGCATATCCCGACTTAAAAAAAAGGATATTCAAAATTTTATTTTGTTTTTTTTATAACTTAAATAAAAATGGATTCAATTTTAGAACCTAGATTTTGGAGTTACCTATAAAAGAAGATGGGGAAAATGGTTCAAATACAATGAAATAAAAATGAACTATATTTTACTATTTTTATCAAATAATAAAATACAATGCAATTAATAGATGTATACAATAGAATGACAAACAATTAAGCTATAATAACACTTAATTTAATGTTCCACAAAGCTAATAAGAAATCAAGATGAGGTAAGTGACACAGGGTTGGAAACACTTGACCTTTAACTTTCTGGAGTTACTCTAAGTCTAAATCAATTAAATTATGTAATCTTCAAACTTACAAGCTGATGAACTCGTTTTTAATGGAAGGTAAATGTTATTCTCTCAGATTTTAACCATAAAGTTATTTGAAGTAAAACTGAAATTATAATAGATTTTTTAATATACGATTTTTAAACAAAATCAAGTAATGTCAACAGTGTAATTTGAGTAAATTCGGATTGATAAACGTGTAACAAAACATTTTTACGATAAAAAAAATACGTTATGACAGTAACTGTAGATATGTCAGAAATTATATATTTTTCCACAGTAAAAAGTATCCCATATGATGGTCCAAATAACCAGCTATCTTACTGAACTTCATCAAAATCTGTCCATGTTTTCTCGTGATGTAGTTCAGACGGACTGGCACAGATGAAAGTTCTAAAAACGATAGATTCGGCCTCTATATCGATAATAATGACTATTTCAATAAGACTTTTACACTTTTACAAAAAATATTTAATCTACAGATTCAACTCAGTTACAATTTTATTGTATGTATAGATTACGTCGTCATCCCAGTTATATCAAGTGACAGTAGTAGTAAATCCATGTCACGGATAACGAAAATCTTGATACTCTAAACCCAAAGGACGTCACTCATCTCATATGAGGGTATGGAATAGTAGTTTAACTGCTATAAACTCAATTTAAATAATAAACTTTTTCTATTGGGAAACGCATAGTTATAGCTTTTAAAATATTTATATGACATCATAGATAACTTGTACTATACAAATCTTACTATTACTTATGTATAATAATAAACGAAAAGTTAATAAAAATATTAGAAAAAGAACTTTAAATTGGAAGTAAGTATGCTTTATTTAAAGTAACATTTATCATATTTTATGTACGTCTCTTATATACGTCTAGTCTGTTTAGAGTTAAAATATCTTGTTATGAAGGCGAGCACGTCCGTAGGGGTACATATATCAAGTTGTAAGCGAGCCCAAGAAAGGAGACTGTCTAAAAATGTTTCTTTATTAATCCTATACTGTCACTATACGAGAGTTAGTTACATATTTAAAAACTAGCGATTCACCCTCGCTTCGCTCGGGTTCGTCCCTAAATTTAGCGCGAGCCAAGCCGGGGCTCTGCTAGTTATAATAAATCAAATTTCTAAAATAAAAGTAGCCTAAGTTACTCCTTATAATATTACCAATCTACGAGTGAAAGTCACGTCAAAATCGGTCCAGCCGTATCAGAGATTAGTCGAAACAAACAGACAGATAGACAAAAATTTTAAAAATTGACTTTTTGATGTAAGTACCATAATATATACTTTCATGTGCACCTATTGAAAAGCTTTGAAATTGAAAATTTGAAATTAAAAACAGACACTTCAATTTTACTTATATGTATAGATGTATAGCAATGATATTTTAACTATAGATATGTTATAAGCGCGCAATCGTGAAAACTCGAAAACATCCTAATTAGGACGTATTGCCTTTAGTCTGTGTCACCGCATGGCGACGAGTGGTACGCTGCTACAAAATTTAAAAAAATGCCATCCTGTGTATTTAGGAAATGCACCAATTATGATACCAAAGTTAATAAAACACAAGGGATCTCATACCACGTGTAAGAACGCAGAATACTTCGATTTATTAATATATTTCAATTATTTGCCTAATATTCTGATATGTCATCGGTCGCTAGACTCATGTTTGTTTACATTGACGCGCAATTGACAACATTAGCTGTCTCTTTTTTTCTAATTGCTTTTATCGACTATCCCCTTTCTATCATTTTGACATGTACCTTGAATGAAAAGTGTGTATGTGTGCAGCGTGGAACACTTTTTTCGGTTGTTTAGTGAGCGTATAACATATCTATAGTTAAAATATCATTGATGTATAGACAATTAATTTGAGCTTCATAATATGTTGTGAATATATAATAACATGTCAGCTATATCACAGATTATAATTTGTTTTATATATTTTTTATTATTACCACCTATAAAGTGAAAGAAAAAGTTTTTAGTGTGTTTGTTCTGTTGTTATGTTTGTTTATTATGAACAAACTGAAAATGAGATCACCGTTTTAAATGAAATTTGGTATGAACACGCCTAGTTCGAGTTTCTGGGAAATGCTTAGGCTAGTATTAATCCATTAAGGAGTTGAAAAAGGGGATGAATGAACGTGGTGAATTTTCGAAAGACATGTGAAGTCAGCCAACCCACACGTGGCCAGCTTTAAAGAAAAAAAATCTTTTATAAAAATATAATAATTGAGTATCAATTTGCTTTTAGCAGGTAAGGTAGTAGACTGCTCGATTTTATGAGAAAATAAAAATAAAAATTCTACCTTTAAAACGAAAGTCGTAAAAGTGATCTCGAATGAAAGGTGCCGTAATATTTCCATTATTAACCGATGTTAAAATTAATGAAGAAGCTTTGGGAACAAATTTGCTTCAACTCTTTATATTTCGAAGCGGCAAATGCTCTTATTTGCATAGGAAAATTATATTTATTTTATTAATTATGCTTCCAATTTAGTGTTTTTAGTATAGGTCGTCTTGACGACACGTCCTAAACTGCTGAACCAATTTTCATCAAATTTTGTAAGCATCTGTAATTTGGTCCAACTTACGAGATAGGGTAGTTTTTATCTCAATTATTTATCTCAATTTTGTTATTAGAAATTAAATATTTATTATACGACTTTAGTATGTATTTATAGTTTTTAAAATTTATCCCCAATAAGGAAAGGCAAAGGACTATAGTCCATACAGCCTTTATGTATTTATAGATGGCGCGTTTGAATATAGAATTTACATATATTTTCATGCTTAGAATATATTTAACCGTTCATATCACGATCACATATTTTCTTTTCTGAATTATCTTCGTTTATGTTCTCAACCTTAGAATATTGAAGCCATTTTATTGGCTAGATACATTTCCCCTCGCGTCAACTTAGTCTCAGCTCCCGCTTTATTTAAAAAATGACTTGCTGTGCACTGTGCAGTGAAAGTGTGTCACAACGGGTATCATAAAAAAATAAGAAAAAGAAAATCACATTTCACAAGTTATACTTATAATTTAAAGTAAAACATTCGTCTAAACAGAAAATTCATTTGTAATCAAATCAGACGCTATTATGATAAAAAAGGTTTCAGCTATAATAATAAAAATATTATACTTTATTTTATTATAATATATATTTAATTTTATATACACTTTTGTTCCTTTTTTATTTTATTTTTTTATAAATTACAAATTCTTATTTATATTTATATACATATACCTACAGTATATTAATTATAATAATTTAAGTGGATATGATATGATTTTATAAATAAATACTTTTAAAATAATATTACATATTTATTTTTTTATAAGCGCTAGAAATAAAGGTACCTATATTTTATTTTATTTATTTTTTATTTTTTTTAATTACAAATTTAGACTAGGCTGTATGGACTATAGTCCTTTGCCTTTCCCTATTGGGGATAAATTTTAAAAACAATAAACAATTGTTCTTTATATTGTGTTATTATTGTGCAGTGTTCAGTTTGTATATTTTTAGTCTTATAAATAATAACATAAACAAACTTTATTGATTACTGTTTTTGTCTAATAATTTTCATACCATTTCGAAAATATGTAAGTATTTCTTGATTGCATTTTATTATTTTTTTTATTTTGATGTTATAATATGATAATTGTTAATTTATTCAGTCGTAAATTTTGATCGAATTTATTTATTCAAATGATAAATTCTTAATTTTTTTTTCAATTTTAGTATAATTATATATATATAGTATATTTTGTAAGTAAGTCACTGATTACAAACTATAATTAAGGATAAGATGAATAAAATGTAAATTCAAAAAGTCTATATTGGTTTGTGCTTAATTTCAACATTTCGATACTTTACCTGTTACTTTCAAATTTTGGCGGAACGTTTTATTTTCAATCCCGTATTACTTTGATTGTATCGAAAGAATTGTAAAAAAATTACTCAATCTATTATAATTACTGAGCCACAGCAACGCGTGGCTGGGTCAGCTAGTATAAGTAATAAAATTCGTCCTCGAATTCGAATCTCATATTTTTTGAAACATTTAATTGAAATAGTCATTATTAACGATAGAATTTTTGTCAGTCTGTCTGTAAGCGCAACAAGCAACAAGAAAACCGCTTGACACATTTTAATGAAATTTGGTATGGTGATAGCTAATTATCCGGGTCAACATATGGGATGCTTTTTACTGCAGGAAAATATCTCATTTATGAGTAATCTGAACTAACAATTAAAACGTATTCTCTATGTACATAAAATATAAGAATTTGGTTTCCGGTCTAATGCGGACGGAGCCGCAGGAAATGCTAGTATAACTTTAAGTTTTACGATAAAACACAAATTTGCAATTTTAAGAGCATAATTAAATGCGCTCTTTGTTCCTATCTCTCTCATACTCCGGTGGGACGACTACTCGACAACCAGTGAACCTTCCTAACTCCGGGCTGTTACTGAGGCTTACTAAATAGAAAGACTTAATAATTAAACTTGGCCCGACCCGGGACTCGAACTCAGGACCTCTCGATGTATTATCGTATATGCTAGCCACTACACTACCGTGGCAGTTATACTATAAAATCTCGTAAAAACGACCATTTTTCTAATCTTTATCGAATTAAATTCAACATCAGAAAATGTTAAATTGGTCAATAAATTTTATTAGCTACGATCTTTGAATATGAATGAATCTTTGTAACCATTTATTGGAAAAATTTGCATTGCCATTCATTCTGTCACCCTTTGTTACTGCGAAAAAATCACTGTTTAAACAGCTGTGATGTGTAATAATTTACGATTCCCTATCGATATCGATTTGGGTTATCCTCGCTATAAATTTCAGGTTCCAACAAAACAATATAAATTTTTATACAATGAAGTACTAGACACGAATCTTGTCTTATTTTATTTTTGATTATTTATAAAGCTATTAAATAACAGAAATTAAGAATACAGAAACCTGAGAGTACAGATAAGTATTCAGCCTTTTACTAGCATCCCTTTAATACAAGGGTGATCTGATCATAGTTCACCATGCTGGTCGGTTGGCCGACTTTACACGTCTTTTGAAAACTAGCTAGATTCTCTCAGACATGTCTTCCTCACAATGTTATCCTTCACCGGACAAACACCACACCGACAAACGGTAATAATGTTTTCTTTTATTAAACCATTTTGTTACACACTGAAAAATAACCTATGTAGGTTTTTAAATGTAAAATTGTGGCCTTCCATTGCTTTTACTTTTAGTAAAAAAAAAAAAATAAGTATTTTGATAATAGACATTTTGATAATATATCGTTTTAATAGGCACATAGTTTGTTAACTACTTCCTAATTAAAAGGTCTTCTTATTTATTATTCTAATAGACACTTCGTCGAGCTTAGTGTTACTTTTATATTTAGAGCACGTATACAAAACTTTGATAAGACTACCGAATACCGTGCATTTTTGGCACTCCCTAGCAAATTGAATCAAATCCAGTAAATGTCACCCTCTAAGCCCTTAGCAGCGATAAAATACTTTTATTATGTTCACATATGTTACATCAAAAACAAAATACGGTGGATGTGAGTAGAATCACTTTATTATTTTAGGAACCGAAATAGTTTAGTATATTTTGTGCAACTACGCCAAATATTACTAAATATTTGTTATATTTAAAACGGAGTTATGAACTAAGATCATATTGATTTTATTGATTTCATATATTTAAGATGTACACGTTCAGTGTTCAATATCGTAAATACCCATTGAAAACAAAGAAAATTTTTAACAATACTGAATACAGATACGTATTTACGGACAACAATGTTCTGACGATAATATTGTTATAAAATTCATAAAAATATATATAGTTAACGTAGAAGTGTTAGTTACGTACGTAGTTACGTTTAAGTAGACGCGCTTAGTGGCCTTTAGTTCGCCCGCAGAAGTGTGAGTGAAAAGAAGTGCGCATCCTGTCACGGCGGTCAGAAAATATTATTAGGCATTTTCATTACAATTTTTGTCGCATGTAGAAATCAATGTAAGAAGCATCTTTTTGAACTTAAAGACGTCACATATTGTTAATAAATTACATGTAATATATGTTTATATATTTTATTGTAGCTTTAAGTTCATCGAAGATAATATTGCGAGTAACGGCCATTTTGATTTGAGTTGCCTATTTCGGGTAATTAGGAACAGTGACAGGAGGGTAAATGTGAACGTTCCTAATTACCCCTTCCTTACTAATTACGAATTAATTCATAAAATGTTTATCTTTAAAAGTAAGAGAATGAGCGAATTGTTGCTAAAAGTCTGTAAAGTGACATGATCGACATTTCACTTTTTTTGTAAAACTAGTCATAATAATATTAGATAATCACAAAAGCCACATTAGCCTGGGCGCAGACAAACACTAGACTTGACTTTTGTTCACTGAAAACTGCACACAATCGAGAATGCGATCTCTAAATGGTTCACAATCCTGGCAAACAGAACAACAGACAGAAAGACAAGTGGAGAGGAAAATGAAAGAGAAAGTTCAAAAGATAAAGACCACTAATACTAGGGATAAGGGAGTCAGAAAATTGAAGAAGATGTTAGAAGTATATGAAAATGAAGAAGAGTAATACTGTGTATTCTGCAGTGAAAAATATGAATCTCCACCTATAGAAGATTGGATTATGTGCATTATGTGTAACAACTGGGCACATGATAAATGTACCTCCGGTCAATCCAAGGATTACGTCTGTGATTTCTGAAAAACAAAGTAATTTTAATACTTATATAGACTTTGTTATGTCGTTCACAATTACCCCATATCGTTCCTATTTTCCCCGCAGACTGATCTCAATTACCCCATACGGTATCGGGTAAATAAAAACGACAATGACTTTTATTTTCTTAATTTTATTGATGTTAAAGTTTATTTTCAAGAGTTTTTATTTATTTATTTTGTAGGTAGATTAGTAACGTTAATGTTGCAATAAAAGTTCATTATGTTTGTTGCTTTCTTTAATTTTTTAGAGTGTTATAAGTTAGGTGTTCCCATTTACCCTACTTTCCGATATAATATACTAAATTTTATTTATTGTTAAAAAGTATTTACTGTTTTTTTTTGTGATATCAATATATAGGTATATGCTATTTACTTTTTAATAGCTCTTAATAAAGTTAAAACCTAATATAAATTTAATATATACTTACCTTATTACTCATTTTGTAATTCCATTTAAAATTACCCGAATGGTTCATAGAATATTCTACTTAGAAACTTGTTGCCGGTACTTTATTAATCAACTTAAGTAAAACTGCTAGAAGTTAAAACTTGTGAAGCAAAATACACGAAAAACAAAACACACCTTTGAGTATGTTTAAAATTGCATATATTACCAGTCTTGAACTTTTTATAACTAGATTATGTTATTCTAGGAATATATCAAGTTGAAAAATATGGTATACTAGTTCTTACCCCGGTTTCACTTACGGACTTCGGCTCGGGGATTAGTAAGAGCTTAACAGCTTACAGTAGCCAATGTGCTTTTTTTTAACGTTGGGAAATGCATTGACGCATACCACCAGGTGGTTATGTGGGACTTACTAGATTAAAATAAGCCAGTACTGCCCACTAAAACCTAACGGAGCAGCCCAAGCTGCCATACACTAATGTCCCAAGCGAGTGTATGGCAGCTTGGGCTGGCTGTTACGTCCGTTGGCCGCAAGAGTACGGCTGCTTGGGCTGGCTGGCACGTCCGTTGGCCGACTATATGTTTCATACTTTTGCATAATTGGTTTTGATATTACTAAACATAACAGTATAAGCCATTGTTACCAATATTTTTGTATTGATAAATAAAGTTGGTCAATAGGTACTGACGAGACCTTTTGGCTCAGTTTATAGTGACCCTACTTTCAGCGCCAGCGGTCGCGGGTTCGAGTCCCGTTGGGGAAATTTCATTTGTTGAGCACGAATGCTTATACAAGCAACAAACTGGAATACTCCAGTCATGGTTGTTTATATTTATAATATGTATGTATTTAAAAGTTATGTATGTGTAGTGTATCAACTATCTGGTATCTGTAACACAAGCCTACCACGCTTACCACGGAACTAGAGGGCGCTGTTGAAAAATGTCCCAACATTAATTTATTTAAACAAATGAATCGGTTGACAAATATAGGATAAAACTTACTGAACTGTTAACTTTACCTATTTATATGTTGGTTTAAGAAGCAAAAAGTTCGTTATAATCGATATAATCTATTAATGATGCTTCCGTCAATTGCTTTATTCTCGTACATGATTGTGCTCACAGACTGTGAAACCTTAACATGTTTTTGACTAAAGTGGCTTTGTGATTTTAATAAAAATACTTTCATAATTAATTTTAAATAATGTGTTTATAATTCAAATTGATTGGTTAAATTTTGTATATATAAAATTTTATGAGGGATATGGGAATTATCTCTTAGGAATTGAGGTTAAAATAAAATTAAATATTACGTACTTGACATTAGTAGCAGCAAGATTTTATATAGAAAATCAATTAAATCACGAGTAATATGGATGTAGTGAAAATTAAAAAATCTTTACTAATAATATAAATGCGAAAGTAGCTCTCTTTGTCTGTCTGTATCTTTGTTGCGCTTTCGCGCCAAAACTACTGAACCGATTTAAATGAAATTCGGTACAAAGATAGTCTAGAGCCTGAGAAAGGACATAGGCTACTTTTCAAGGCGAAAAAGGGCTGTAAGGGGTTGAAACAAGGAATGAAAGTTGTCATGGAAATTGCATAATTTTTAAAACTAGAAGTTTGAAACTTTTTTCAGGCTTTTGATCAGATATAAATAAGTAAGACATTCAAAGTTTATAAAATGTTATACTAAAGAGGGTACTTAAGGACGAACCGATGAGTCGCTAGTTTAATTATAGTTATATAAATTTTAAATTCTAGATGTAATTTTATTAAAAACAATGCTGTAAGCATCGATTTTCACTGCCGACTTCCAAATGTCTATATCTCTCTAGGATTTCTGTTGCTAAAATGCGGTGAAACAAATACATTTTGGAATATAATTGAATATAAAAGAAAATCTTCCTAGTTTTCAATTTTAATAAACATTTTATGTATTTTGCTTTAATTCAATACATATTTTAAGTCACGGAGATATATCTCTGTATTTAATAAAGAAAAAAATAGAAAATGTAAAACGAAATGGGAAATCTATTACTACATATTACACAAAATAAATCTAAAGAATTTTCTGCTTTCACAAGGTCTAACGCACGCTGTGCTGTTTGTTTTCAACCGAGTACCTAATATAGAGTCACCTAGTTACCGAACTCCTGTTTGAACATAATAAAATACATTTTATATTTTGCTATACTATCCATTTTCTTATAAAATGGAAACAAAGTACGAGCATACTTTTATTATCTAACTTTGATTATGTTTGTTCCAGAAGTCCATACAGTGAATTAACATTTAAGCAACTCAATTTATTAAGTTCTTTAAAAGTAAGATTTAAGGGTGACTAAAAGGTTTTTTTATAGTTTTTGTTTTATCTAACGACGAGACAAAATGATATATTATATTATTCTTTGCTTCTATTATATTATTAATCAGTACATCAATACATAAGTATAAATAAAATTGAAGTGTCTACTTTTAATTTCAAAATTAACAGCATTTCACTAAATGCATATTATTATGAAAGTACCTATATACGGTACTTACATCAAAATATTTCCTTTTTTAATTTTTGTCTGTCTGTCTGTTTGTTCCGGCTAATCTCTGAAACGGTTGAACCGCTTTTAACGGGACTTTCACTAACAGATAGCTAATGTTATAAGGAGTTACTTAGGGTACTTTTATTTTATTGTAAAATTGTAAGTTCAGTTTAATTTATTTTAACTCAAGCCCAGCAAAGCGGGCCAAATTTCTTAAAAAAATATTTATTTATTATGATAAATAATAAATATTTTAGTATATTAATAGAATTAAGTATAAAGTTTTCTTATAATAATTGTATTTGCCTTATTATGCCTGAAGCGTTATACGAGTATATACGAGTAAACTCCTACTCGAAGCTAAAACAATATACATCACAATCACACAGTAACAAATCAAATTCAAACATTTTAGTTTCAATATCTGTTTATTAAGAAAAAATATATTTTCCTTTTGTTACATTTCTGTGGAGTAACGACATTAAAGATGTAGGTACTCAAACATAAATCTTATAAGCCAATAAACCATATTTTCATAACCCGCCTTTATATTTGTCAATATAATTATTTCAAGAAACAAAATCACGATGTTGGCGTTTGTGTAGAAATGTAATTCATATCGTGGTTTGAATTAATTATTCGATTAGATAATAGCTTAGGATTAGAATAATTTATTATTGATTTTTGGAAACTATGTTAAGATCTTTTATAAAATGTTAAATGTTTATTCATTTTACGTACCGATAGTTTTTTTTTAAATACATACAATAATCTTGTATCTTCTTCTACTTCTATAATTATAAAAAATAAAAATCAGTGTTTGTTATCGAACTCCTCCGAAACGGCTTGATCGATTTTTATGATTTTTGGTGTATATTTGGTAGGTCTGAGAAGAGGCCGTATGCTATTATTTATTTCCCTAGGTGATAAAGGTGGCCCTCAACAGATTTTATATTTTTAGACTAGTTTTTATTTTTCGCTCGGCTTCGTCCCTAGATTTAGCGCGGATGTAGTCGCGGGTTCCGCTAGTTAAAATAAATTAAATTTCTAAAATAAACTTAACCTTAGTTACTCAAAAAGATGATTTGGCATCAAAAAATATTTATGACCCTTTTCTATCCTTCTATCACCAATCCCGATTTTTTAATAGTGATTAGAATGCAGATGGAGTCGCGCGAATTGCTAGTTTACATAGAAAAATAAACCGTTGTTCGTTAGTCTCGCTTAAACTCAAAAACGGCTAGACCATTATTAATATTTTTTTGTTTGTTAAAAAAACAAGGAATTCTCAAAAAAACTACTTCTGTATTATCGAATAGTTCAGAACTCTTTATTTTGTATGAGAATCAATGAGAATCACTAACCGTTAAAGCATACGTACCTACCCAGATTTATCCATTTCAACTATATAGATTCTATAACTGAAAAAGTAATCAAAAATCTTTGGAGTGGTTAGGAGCGGAACGTAGGCGTAGAAAAAGACAGACGCAGCCATTGCGTCGACTTAGTTTTATACTATGTACCTAATATAATATACACCTATATAATGTTATATAGAAGTGATGGTTATATCAGGTTGTATTTATAGCTTCCTTTAGTTCAGTTGATACCACCTCATTATTTGATAGTATGTAGAACATTACAGTAGTCAAATACTCGTAACTATCCGTCTAATGACCAATTATCGTAATTGACAGATCGTATATCAAATGGAAGCTTTTTATGAGAACGCTTTTTAGTTTTTACTTAATTATGCGTGAATTCGTTTAAAGTAAGTACTATTTCCACTCCAAGTTTATTTTATTTTTTTCAATTATGTACAAATTATGTACCTACTTATGATAATAAGATATAAAACATTATACTTACATTATTTTGACTATATGTTTAGCTCAGTTCGTAGTGTGGCACTTGCTGTGCCAACGGTCGCGAGTTCGAGTCCCGTCAGGGACATTCATTTGTGCGATGAGCACAAATTGTTATATTTATAATAAGAACCTATGTATTTATAATATGTATGTATTTAAGACGGTGTACGATATAATTCCATGGTAAGCCACTGTTTATATCCCAACATATTCATTTATTATACATTCATGCGTCTTTATTGATCAATTAAAATATTCACCACATTAATAAGCAAAAAATAAATGTGACGAGATTGAGGGATGATGCCATCAATCAAATGATATGATATAAAATGATGTTTATGTTAACGTATAGTATATAAACAAAATATTCATACGTAATATATTCTTTACACTAACGACTTCGCCTAGTGCCTCTCCCATTATATCTGTAGACTTTTCTGTAGACCTTTTAAACTTTACGATTTTACAGTACAATGAGTACTCTATTATTTTATATTTAATCCACCCCTGACACGCTACCAAATTAAGTTTTAGCAAGAGTAACGAACAGCAATAGATTTTTAAATATGTAATAGGTATGTTAAGAGAGACGATTCAGTCAGAATAACGATTTTTAATGTAGGTACTAATTTTTGTCCCTTTTCAAGGGATAATACATATACACATACATCTATGTCGTACTTATCAATCTCTATTTAGAAAATTACGAGTACCTTGTCTGATTTTCAATTGACATTAACAATTGATAAACCAACAAAAATACATGTTTAAGTTACCTACTTGTTTTAAATGTGAAAATGTGAAAAATTCTTAAAAAGTATAAAATTATAAGCTTTAGCAGCAAAAAGAGCTTAATATGCAAGTACGAAAATCTACAAAGTAAATGCGGGTGATCACTAACTGGAATAAGGAGAGATTTTCTCTCGGGCAATTCAAAAGCATTTGTTTTATCGGATTGTACTGAAATTGTATAATAACTCATTGAATTTCAAATATTTACTTAGTGGAATATTAGTTAATGTTTCACAATGCTTGACTTATTTCGCATCAAATTATATGTTATTGCAGTATTTTGCCATCCATTATTACATAATGACAGTAATGGCACTTTTAAGTACTGCTTAAAGCTTTGTATGCTTAATATTTTTAACATAGATTTTTATTTGTCCTTAATTACGTCCCACTGCATTGAACGGGCCTCCCTGCAATATGAGGGTGATAAGGCCATACTTCGCCACACTGGCTACGGGTTGGCGGACTTCACGTGTCTTCCGAAAACTTGCTAGGTTCTCTCAGACATGCAGCCTCACGATGTTTTCCTTCACCGTTAGACAAGTGGTAGTCGTGTTAGAGATGATTCGCACACAAATATGTTATATGGCAGAGGTGCGTAACAGGGATTTGTACCCACTTCACTCGGTTATCCAAGCGAGCGCATCACCACTGGACTACTACAAAATCCTTATTAAAAAAATTGTTGTAAGAAAACCTGACACAGAAGATAGTATGCCGTCTTACTATAAAATTTTATACATTACCTACTCATAAAAAGGTTCGTTTTAAAGTCTTAATAATATATTAAAGTTCTTGTCAGATGCCGTCATTTTCTTGGGATCTATAAAAGTAATAACTTTTTTCTCAAGAATTTTCATTTTCCTTTTCTTTCCTTCGAACGTTTAATAAAGAAAAGCGAGTGTAATAAATTATATTTACATCGAGTTGGATCCAAGTTAAGTGAAGTATTTTCTTACAAAATGTATTTCATATACAACCTAGAATTTGACGAGGTTAATATTCTTTCTAGCAATGACTAATTTTACTTAATTTTTTGTAAGCTTAAAAGAATTAAATTATTTTTAAAAATGCACTTTCCAAAAAATTATTTACAGTATTAGTTAAAAGGGTCTTAATGTCAGTGTACAATTAATAGTAATTTCGGTTTACATAACAACAGTCATTTTCGAATTTTATAATTTCTGGAATGAAAGGCTGGGTGGACTTACTTGGTTCGATGTAGTCGTCCCGCGTAGATTCTTGCGTCATTTTTGAACCCATCACACCCGCACTGGGTGATTCGCTAAGTGTTTATTTATAATTGTGAACTATAACATTGATGATTTGCTGAGATTTGATAGGGAGCATGCTGAGCTACACCCATCGCCTTACGCGGCAGTAGAAGTTTTTTTAATGTACTATATACCTGCGTACCTTTATAATTCTTACCTACTACTAATCTTACTATCTTCTTACTAATTACGCCTTCATAAAACTATATAACACATATTTTCCAATCGAAAAGTATGTAATGTTAAGATATTTCAGGCCATAAATTACCTGTATTATGCGAAGATTAAGCTAAGCCCGACTAAGTGCAAATGGATACGCATTGCGTAGTCCTGGCTACAGGCAGAAGATTAATCCTATAATAAATTCTACTAATAT
This sequence comes from Boloria euphrosyne, assembly GCA_951802675.2. Classification (NCBI taxonomy): domain Eukaryota; kingdom Metazoa; phylum Arthropoda; class Insecta; order Lepidoptera; family Nymphalidae; genus Boloria; species Boloria euphrosyne. Next base: position 5,426,911 of record OX637886.1, read on the forward strand.
TATAAATGTGAAAGTATGTATGGATTTGAGGATGGATGGATGATTCCCACTTTTTCATACCATTAACGGCTAAGCGGATCTGGTTGAAAGGCACAAATATTTTATAGATTGTAACAAGTTCCTATTTATCCCGCAAAATTGTATGTATCCCGTGGATAGATTTAATTTTGTTCTTCACTAGTAGTAATAAATAATGATTAACTACTGTTTATATGGAAACATATAATAACGTACAAAGCTAGAGTCTTGGTTCGAAGGAAAAAATAATTAGGCTTTTCTATTAAGTACCTATAGAGAAAAATACAAATACGAAATCAGTAAAGTCGTTATAATATTAGTACCAATAGTAGTAGTGATAGTACTAATAAATTTTTGCGCCTCGAAAAGTATGTAAAAAATTAAGCCTCTCGCCGATCGTGTCGAACGTCTATCAGACAGAGAAGTGTATATTTTGTAGATGCGCATACGCACACTTTTGTGCATTGTTTTTTAATCTAACAAATAGATGTATAAAATCAGTATATAGTTTCGTGTTCTATAAAGATAGCAAAATATTCTGTATTTAGTTAAGCAATGAATAAATTGGTTTTCAAATATGCCTTGGCCTAATTTGGCGGTGACAAGATAGCTGATTTACATTATTCCGCAATATTTTTGTTTCCCCCGACGCCATCTTACCCGCGGCCATTATGCAAACTGTTCCGTGACCCGCATTTAAATTGTTCTGGCTAAGCAAATGAAAGAGTTGGCTTCGGTGGAATAGCCTATACTTGTAACAAACGGTTAAAGCTTGTTTAGTTTAATTATAAATAAGTAGTAGTGATTTTTGTGGATCAAAGTACGTCTTCCTTAAGACATTACCGATATACTTAAATATAAATGTAACAAAGTTTGTCGATGCATTACTGGAGAACTGAAATGATTTGCCATACTTTCATTTAATTTTTTAAACTGGTTCGAAGAGAGTTTGTATTAAAAAAAAACTTAAGAGAAAGAACTTTTTATAGGCTTTTATACCTATGTGAACATAAACATCAACATAAATCACAATAAAATGTAGGTGGCAGTAATGACAACATCACATTTTTTCAATCATACTCGTATCGTGTCCATTATTGATTCTTTAAAAACATAACTATTGTAGTTAAATCTTTAACTTGAAGTAGCTCTAACAGGACAAAAAAGGAAAATTCATTTAATGTCTGTTTAATAAGATCATTATTTACAATGAAAATTATTTTTGTCTAATGAAAATGTTTTTGGTGAATCTCTCATAAATAAAACAAATATTTAATATGAGCATGACTTCTGAGAGATAAGACGGCAAGAGAAATAAACATAAGTATAAGCTTTGTTTTTTGAGGGCATTAGCATAAACTATGAATACATAGTTACTACTTCGAGTATTGTGAGCTTTTATTTTCATTTCTATGTGTCAGTCGTCGAGGCTCAGTGGTATTTATTTTGCCTCCCACTTCTACTAGAAGAAGTTAGCGGGTACGAGTTCTCGTGATACATGAAAAAGCAAACATAAGGTACATTCATGTCCAAATGTATGGATTTGATGTTAATTACATTCAAACTAATTAATAACATTATATCCCTCGCTCTTTAAAGTAAATACTTCATTTAAAATATTTATCGCGCTTTTACGGAAATGTTTCTACCAGTAACAAATGATGAATTTCTAAGTATCAATAGAGAGTACTTTCCGTCTTCTTCTTCTCTCTTCTTTTGTCTTTGTGCTCGTAAGAAAAATGTTTATATTACAATCCGCTTCCGAAAATTTTAAATGGAAAGGGTAAATCGCTTATAGGTTTGAACGTTATATATCATGTATGAAATAAAAATACGTCAGGAGTGACAATAAGAGGTTGAGGAATGAGAGGAAAAATATAAGATATACATATTTCTTGAACATGTCCACCATAAATCGCATCGACTTTACGATGAGTGATCAGATGCCTCTTTTATTACACTAGCTAAGAATTTACGGGGCTTTCAAGGAAATGGCCGCGATCAATACGCGTCTTTCCGCACTTTGACATAGTTTTCATTGTGATTTATTTTTATACTCATCATAATATCACCAAAGCCTAGCAAGAAGCAATTATTATGGAGAAAGTTTTGTTATTTTATTTTTTTCTTCGCAAACTTACCTACATTAAAGTTGTTGAATAAATCTTAGCTGGAACTATAACAGCACTTTGGCAATATTTACGAACTTATAGGTTGTTTATATTAGGGAGTTGAACTTAACTATCATATTACCTACTTAACTATCGTATTACCTATTACAGAAGGAATCCAATACAAATCTCTAAAACACACCATTCAATTGAATATTAATTAATATAAGTGATAGTTAGAGGTAGCCCAGTTGTTCCGCGTTTAAGTAGGTACCTGGTAAGCGTGGTAACCAAGTAAGTGCATTCAAATTCCGATCACTTTTGATATCTTCATGTACAAATTATTTTCAACATGTAAACCGCTAGTCCTACGTTTAAGGAACTTCTGTGAAAAACCTGTATGTTAGAGAACCTAAAAAGTTTTCGAAATATAGATGAAGTCTGCCAACCCATATTTAGCCAGTGCAGTGGACACTCCTCGTATTTTAAAGGGAAGCTTGTGCCCAGCAGTGGGTCCTTAAAAAAAGAGCTGAGTAAATAAAAATATATTAGTCATGACTTTATATAAATGAGGCTCTGTTTTGTACTTATTTAAGCACTCGGAACCAGTTTTAAATAAGAAGTAATCTATTTTCTATTTACAAGGGAGGTGACAATTACTTTCAACGTCATTGACTCGAAAGACTCTAGGTAGCTTTGAAGTTATAGGGAGTTAACGCTTTCAGTAATATATTTTTAGTTACTATCTGGTATCCATAATACTAAATATCTCGTAGCTTACCATGGAACTAAAATATGGTGCTACTTTTAATGTCCTAACTGCCAATATATTATGTATATTTATTTATTTTTTACTATCACCTACCTACATTTTTCAACCAGTTTCCTCTAGCTTTTTACCCTTTCTCCTTAAATTAGCTGTATTTTCGCAGTGTTTCTCATTAGAAGGCGGGTAACGTAGAGAAAAGCCATTAATCAGATTTTTTCTGCTCCTGTTTAAAATACACAGCTGTATTTAGAGTATCATGATTTAAGCCGGAAGAAAGCTATTTAAGAAAAGTTTAAAGTTACACTCAATCTTGTGTTTTGACTTTTTAATAGGTACAATTTGAAATATTAAGAAAAATGATTCTTTTTTCCTTTTTATAAAAAAATATGAACTGAATAGGTAACAAGTTTAAATTCATATGGTATAATTTATTTGGTTTATTTGAGCTTTAAACAAAAATAATTTTAGTTCTTACACTACAACTACAATTTAATTTAAATTCAGTAAATCTTTATAAAAGTTCTTTCTAGAATATTCTTTCATAATTTAAATCTTTGCTAGATTTTATTTTGAAGTTCAACATCAGGTATATTCACAGTTAAAACCATGTTACGCGATGTTTGTCTTAAAGACTGACGCTTTGAGTTATCCTATGTTTAGTCGATGTTAACTTTTTAATTGAATTCTGAGCATTTAGTTGTTGTTCTTGACGGGGCAATGGTCTTGAAACTCTTACTGGTCTTTGTTGGATCATTTTCTCACTAGAAAGGTCAGGAAATCGGATTACTTTATGTACCGTATTAAAAAACTTTTTTGCAGCTGTCTCTACTTTTGTTAAGTTTAATTTGAGATGAGATAATTGTGGGATTTATAAAAAATAATGAATAAAATATGTAATTGTGATTTAGTTAATTTTGTTTGTACGTAACGATTTTTTTAATTTAAATATTATTGAAACGAAACTAATTCTTTTAATTTTTAACAATTATTACCTTACGTCATGACAGCCTGCTGTTAATTATGCAAAAAACGCAGCTAACTCTTTTTAGGTATAAATCTTTCTAAAATTTGTAAATATGATAATTATAAAATTAATAAAGATATATTACTATATTAGGTTTACGCGAAAATTCTACATTATAAATGAACCTATCTTTTCGGATTTTGTCGCGGATTTATTTTGATTTTTGGTTCCCGACGTTTCGAATGCTTTACTTTCTCTCCCGTGACCATGATGGCTATAAAGTCAGGAATCAAAAATTAAAATAAATCCGCGACAAAATCCAAAAATATAATTTAATTTATAATAATAAAGGTATGTTAGAGGGAATGGTAAATATATTATTGGTATTGCACGTAGCTATGAGTCAATTTGCTAAAACATTCCCTTTGGCAAATTTATGTAATTCTGTTATAGTTGTTACGATTTTATATTTTACTAGCGACTTGTCCTCACCTCGATCGGGTTCGTTCATAGGTACATAATAACGGTTAGTATTAATCTTTTAGAGATGAAATATGTTGCCGCAGTAGGCATCCATTATATACTTATATTGAACCGGTCAACCATCTATCATCGTACCTCATCAAAATCTATCAAGTGATAAAAACCACTTCGGGATGCGATCATAGATAATATTTTTTTTTTAATAATTATTTCTTTTCAAAAAATATTTGGTGCAAGGATTAGAATTTTTTATATGTTTAATGTATAGATTACAATGGACTTTAAAATTAGGAAGTGTGCTTCATAAAAACATTCGCAAACAATTGGTAAATATGTTTCGATGAAGCATATTGTAAATTGCTATTCCATTGTAATATCGTTTTATTCTGATTGGTCATTAAGTGAAGTGGTCCTTCTATTTGTAAATGGCATGTTTGTCAATGATTGAAGTGCTACTCGTATATTAAACAAAGTCATTCCAAACAAAATAGTCAAATATGAGGGCAATAATACGTATTGGGGTATTTGAATTTGAAACAATATAAAATATTTTTACACCTTCAATATAAAAAGATATAAGTAGTAAGAAATAAAGAATGATTTAATAATATAAAAAGTTTGGTAACGAGCTTGTTGTGACAGACAACGGTGGCAGCCGACGTAAACATTTAAGATGCGTCTCAGTTAATTTTAGTTTGGACAAAAATAATACTTTCTCATATTTACACGAATATTTGATACTTTAAAGAAAACTATATGCGGATCTTTTCGAATCGGAAAAACAAAAAGCATAAGTGCTAAACAAAACTGCTCCACAACTCACCCACATTCGTCACGTAACATATTCAATTTCGTTGCGTTGTTTTCGAATACTCAATAGATACTATGGATATATTCCTGCACGAACAACATGTGAAATACATAAATCATTTACGAACATTTCTATTCAAAATGTAGGCTCTGGTTTATTTAATAACATTGTTTTACAAAACATGAATATTCAACAACTAAGAGATTATTTAAATTATTCGATTTGTAAACTCTGTTCGATGGATTAGAAATTTGATTATCGGTATCGATTTAAGACGAAATGATTAAGCCACGAATGGAAAATTTGATTGAATAAATCGAATAATGAAAATCAAACAACAAGACAGCAAATTCCTTTTATTTCTTGGAAAACAACTGTAATATTTAGGCGCCAATAAGCTATACTTCTTTTTAACAGTTTTATATTTGCGTGTTGTATAAAAAATTATAGTAAATCGAAATTCATTAAGTTTTCAGCATTTCTAAAACGAGTATATATATATTAACAGTAATGTATCTAATATTTACTTAGGTATATAAAAAACTAGTCTACTCACTCATGTGTTATACGAGGTGTATTTTTGTATTCAGAATCTGTAACTACTCCGCGCGACCCTCATTTTAAATTAGAATCCTTTCTCTCTATGCATGTATCTGTAGTTGATCTTTTAATTTATGCTAATAATTTGGATTCACCTTAAATATACCGAAATATTGTTAATTATTAGATAGTAGTAGCCAGCCAGTGGTAACGTACTCGCTTGAATAGTCGAGTGGTGCGGGTTCAAATCCGGGTCTCGCACCTCTGATATTTTCATGTGCGATTCATTTCTAACGGTCTTGTCTTACAGTAAAGAAAAATATCGTGAGGAAACCTGTATGTCTGAGAGAACCTAGCAAGCAATTTTCCGAAAGACATGTAAAGTCCTCCAACCTGCACTGGGCCAGCATGGTGGACTATGGCCTGATCCCCCTCGTATTGAACGGAGGCCCAAGCCCAGCAGTGGGACGTTAGAAAAGGGCTGAATACATTGTAAATTTAAGACTACCTAAGCTAGTGTTTTTATTTATAAGGCACTTTAAGAAAACAAAGTATTTAGTATTAGGTATACTAAATACTTTGTTTTCTTTAAGTGTACTTTCTGTGTTATCACACTTACCTAGGACCTTCAAGTTGTAATACTAGTAATATAATAAGCAAGAAAAGCTCATCTGGAGTCATTTGTTGCCGTAATTGCCTCATCGTGAACGGACAGAGTTTAAAGGACATTTTATCTACGCCCAATTTGTTACGGTGTCAGTTGGATTCGAAAAAATATGTTAAAGGAAATAGCACTTATTTTTCTTAGAGATAAAAGCAAAATTTACTTATAGAATAGTATTTACATTTTCTCATCGTATCAGGTAGATAGCATTTTATATTTTAAGACCGTTTATTTAAATGTAATGTGGTTCATAACATGATTTTGTTTCACTTAGGTACAAGGACCTTTATAAAATTAGGTTTGGCTCGCTTGAAAGTGGGTTTGTACTCCATATTGTTTTTAAAAAAATATGTAGGTATGAATGCTAAGCTCTATGTTATATGTTTTTCAGATTTTTTCTGTTGGTGCTTGAAGGAGGGTGGAGATTCTGTTTTGTTTTAGTGGGTAGCACGAGCTTAGTCGGTGAGTCGTACATAACCTACATAAGTATATGCAGGTGACATGCCTAAATGAATTTCGCTAAATAGGTAGGTAAGAATTAATAACTATAATATTTGGTATTGTTTATTATTGAATAATAATTCTCCAATATGCCCAAGAAGGCGGCCGAACTAGGTAGGACTAGGCAGTGTACCGTGCGGGTACTTCTTTAACTTGTACATCTTTGATAGCAGAAACGATAGTGGTAGCAACACCTTCGTTGGTATGCATTCTCAAGAAATTCAAATATTAATTAACGACTTTTAATTTTGTATAAGGTAATACATTCATAAATATTTTTAAATCACTCAAATAAGACATACTAAATAATTCAATAAATTGTATCAAACTTGTTTGAAAGTAGTATTCTGAGATTAGGTCTATTTCATACATTTTACAAAAGTAAACAGGTGGAATGAATAAACTAGCATAAAATGAATACGCCATTTTGCGCAGAAAAGTTAAAAATAGAAAATTTTAAGATCTGATTAGATATCAAAAGACCCAAGAGATAAATAAGGCTGTGTAGAATAAATCAACTTCGCTCTCTCAGATATAAAAGCATTAGGTTTACTTGCTTTCTTTTAAAGTCGCTTCGTAGTCAGTAAGTGATAGGTACCATTATGAAAGTGGGCGGAAATTTTCCTCATTATAACGCGAGCGCAGTAGAAATAGCCTCTTCAATATCACTTCAGTGAGAGACATTTTTACGTGACATTTTTCATTCGCAAGCCTAATTGCTTTTAAACTTTAGCTGTTAAATTAAAAACAGGGAACAAATTTTCATGAAATGTTGTTTTAAATATATCTACGCTTTTTTATATTAGTAAAATTCTATGGCATATTAACAAATTTCAGCATTGAGGGTGTTTTCAATGTACGTTGACCTTGCACTGCTGAGGGGGGCTCATCATGCCAAGGAGGTATGGGAATACGAACTTTAGTAAGTAGATACAGTATCTATTTAGTTTTTGTTTAAAATTTTATTTATAATAGAGTTTAAAAAAGTACTTTTTTTAAATCTATTATAACTTGAAATTGGATTTGTAAAAACAATGATAATTTTTCTTTGTCATTGTTGATTAAGAAGTTAAGACTTCCCCCGAAATTTAATCTCCTTACTCCTTCGCTGATTTTATTTAGAAAAGGGTGTTTGGTAATTATTAGTGTGATTTTTATGTATTAAAACTAAATATTTATGCTCATTAATATAATTAATAAAACAAATTCATAATATTAACTTTATAAAGAGTAAATAAGTGAATGTTAATAATTTCTTGTTTGTATTAGCTCAGAATTAAGACTTCTTTATATAGGTAAATTAAAAATTAGTAAATTCAAATAATTATTTGGTTCTGGTTGGCCCTCTATTCTTTCGGCTGACGGTTGTGATTGACCCTCTATTGTATATACAAAGCATCTTTCGGCAATTCATGAACGCCCAGTCTTAACACTAACGACACCACCGATAGACTTGATTTCACTACGATTCTGCCAAACAGCAGAATACGAACTCGACGTGCAGCCAATATCCTAATTCCTAACTGTAATTCCTAATTAATAGGGACATGGAGTTGATTAATGATTTTTTCATTATAATTATTACTGAACACAAATTAATTTTAAGGACTAGTAAACTTGATTGTGAGAAATCTTAATTTCGATTAAAATGTTTGCATGTAACTAGATGAGTACAAAAATAAATATATCTGAAATTTTAAAAGCCTACTAATATAAAGGCATAGATAACCGTTAAGAAAGGATTTCTCATAAAACTGAGCGAGCTTGAAATTCAATAGTCCAATCGTGTTTACGAAAGATCTTCAAAGTTTCCTTATAACAGAGGATAAAAGTTTATATGAAAATTTTGTTAGTATGCACTAAGTGCTGCACGGATTAATAAAAAGGAAGTATATCGAGTAAAGAAATATGAAGTAACTTCTATTTTAAGTATATAAAATAATATTTAGTTACTATTCACAAACGTAGTTTTAGTTAAAAAATATTGATATACTAAAAAAAAATAGTACCGGCTTATATAATTACCATTAAAAAGTATAAGGGTTCAATTTTCAATGTAAAAATGTTTACGAGAGAAACTACAATGAAAAATTTTAAGTAACGACCTCACTGTACAAATGATAGTGAATTTAGTAAAATAGTTTTTATTAAATGTAAAGCAGATGTGTCGCAGTTTGTCAATACTTATTGCTATTTTAATCACCTTCTCTGAGGGATGTGGCATATCGATTGACCTACTTATACCATTCTCGCCCCGTATTACGTCTCCTCATAACTCTATCACTGCCATCTTACCCAAGGACTGCTTTTTTTGACAACGCTTCCGTTTGAAAGTATTAAAAGCTTTATAGAATATTTTATATTCCAGACAATATTACTACCTTCTACGTTTTGATGCAGTGTACATTACCAGAAAACCGATTTTAATGTTTCTTTTATATATAATCTTCTAATAGGTATAATGTACCGTACCTCCTAGATATAATGTAGTTAAACCACTACGCCAAAATAAGTTTCGGGATTACTTATTATTAGTATACTAAAAGTCAAAGACACTCAGACCAAATTTAGTTATTGATATCTATTTAGAAAATCTGTGAGGTAGCAGCCGGTTGGCAACACGCTCGCTCGGGATAATCTAATAAGTGGGTTCAAATCCGGATATCGTACTTCTAATATTTTCTTGTGCAAATCATCTCTAACATGATTACCACTTATCTTATGGTGAACGAAAATGGAACGGAATCTAGCAAGTCGTAGTTGTAAGTCTAAAGACATGTAGGTACAGTCCGTCAATCCGTGGATTATTTTCTGATCCCCTCGTAGGTACTGAAGGGAGGCTCATGCCCAGCAGTGGGGCGTTAAAAAGAGATACCTATTTAAAAAGTCTTAGTAGCCCCTGTGCCTCGGAGAGTAAGTTTGTGCGTAAAGTTATATACGTATAGAATAGTCCTCTGGCTGAAATATTATAGTAACAGGAATGTAGCTCAAAAATGAAGTGGTTGTCAAAGAAACAGCGTACATAACAGTGTACATAATACCCTTAAGGAAACGACTTAGTTGGGTATCTAGGCAGTAGTAGATGTATAATATTATCTTCCTACTTACGGTAAGAAATTACCAATCAATAAATACCTACGATTCTTATGATTACTCTTATAATACTTGGTAAATATTTATTATTATGTATATTAATACATTCTGAACACTATAGCAGGTTTTACAGACTTTTCGTCAACATGAATTCAGCTTGTCGCGGTGGGGAAGCTCACTAGCGTCTGGCGGTGTACCATGCGAGTTGCTCCAGGTTCTCTAATCTCCAGTGAGTAATACTAGCTATTCTAGCTGGTAAGCCCCACATAACCATCAATTATGTGTAAATGCATTACTCTACAATAAAAAAGGTATTACCAACTTATTTATAAATACATAAGCAATGAAATTTTAATTTTAGTTTACAGTATAGGTACTCATGTCTTTACTAAAAATCAAGTTCAATTTAAAGCTACATTACTTTTTCCTCATCAAATAAAGTGTAAGGACCATGAAATAATGAATACCTACTTACTCATAGGAGCTTATAAGGAAAAATAGTTGATATTCATCACCCTTGTTTCTTTTCAATTTAATAAGAATAATGAAATTACAGGGAAAATGCAATTAAACGTAGAAAATTAATGAGAATTGTGTATTTTTTCTTTAGTATTATATATTAGTAATATATACAGGTACGTACACATATCTATTAGAAAAAGTAAATCGGTAAATTTATCATATCCATCTACGTCTACCATCTTGGAAAACTTCTCACTTGCAAGCTTAGCAAGTGAGTGGCACAGATTTTGTGGTGATAGAATTCTTTTTTGTGAATATTTTACTACATATTTAAGAGCCTGCCAATCATAATGCTCTACGCTAGGCTCTTTTGTGCTTTTACCAAATTTATAATTCAGAAAATTCCGGGCAATACAACAACAAAGGCGTTTCAAATAATAGCTAATGAACCCCACTCAAGATATTTCAATAGGCCGCCTAATGCCCAAGTTTGAAAGGTCGAGTTTGCTACCTACAACTTTATAAGTTATTGAGAAAACTTGAAAGTTTTAACAATCCAAGAATCTATGGAATGTTCGTAATTACTAAATAAAACAATTTTCCCAAGAAGAGAAGAAAATTGATACCACAACTCTTATTGAAGGCCTGATTTCAGAACCTAAGCCTTGTCCCTCTTTTGTGGTCTAAGTATATCATTATCTCTTTCCCATACTATATAATTTGACTATTTTTTTCAGGATATAACAAACTTGGACAGTTATACGATGATACTGTAAATATTTTTTGAAGACACGTTTGACTCAATTTGTAGTGGCCATACTTTCTATGCCAGCGGTCTTGAGTACGAGTCCCGCTGGGGCTTTCATTTTCATTCATTGGATATTTTTCTGGTCTATAAAATATCACAAGTCTTTAACGAGAATTATATAGTGCGGAACGAGAATCTAGTTTCGTCTTACTTTAAATAATAAACAAAAAATGCATTGCCTTGTCTTCTTATAAGTCAAACTTTCGCAAAACGAAATAGATATTCCTCGATCTTCGATATACTATATCCCTGTGACTTTGACTGATATATATTTTACGGTATTTTCAGTCCCGAGGTCCTGTGTGACGTTAAGTCACACAATTTCATATCAAACGATAATAACATTAATAATATCATCAAGTATTGTTAATACTCTAGGGAGATTTGGAGTAGGTTAAGTACTTGGGTCTGGAGGATAATGGTGTATCCTAGATAATAACTTAGTGAGCAGGCATGCGTTGAGGCGTCCCTATGCTATGACATTATACTAATATATTATGCAGGTATCTAGGTATGTATGTATTGAATATTTGGAATTGCAATTTTTACATGATACCTATGCAAAGAGATACGTACATATTGCATTTTTTAATTATAAGCAAATAATATTTTTACTGGGTTTGGATCATTATATTACTTTTTAGCCCGCTGGCAAAGAGAAACATTTTACGGCAAGACATCTGTAGTGTCTTTTTTTCATCAGCTATACCTACAATTAGTTCCTCACTAAATTGAATCCCCAATCTAATAATCATCTACGAACCCTATCAATAATAATATTATGTTGTCGGATTGACCTATATTTTTGAGAATGAGAATAATCTACCTAGAAATCCCATTTAAAAAAACCGTAGGGTTGTTGGTTTTTATTAACCTGAATCTGAACTTAAGAAACTTATAAAAGAATAATGTAGGACAGACCTTAAGCAGGTATAATATCATGAAATAGGTGATTAATCTTAGGACAGAGTCATATTTGGACTGTTCTCAACCAAGTCATACTTACAGTAGAACATAGGTTCCTCGACCCTCGCTCTGATCGTTAGATTCACACTATCGAAAACACATCCATTTAAACTAATATTGGAAGGTGAACGTCTTATAAAGGATGATTCAAATCCTTTAGTCTTAAGACGAGCTTATGGAGATCGTGTATTAAGGAGATTGATATAGAAATGTATACGGTTATGTTATGTTGATATACCTTCATCTATATCTATACTATTTTAATTATAAAGCTGAAGAGTTTGTTTGTTTGTTTGCTTATTTGAACGCGCTAATCTCAGAAAGTACTTGTTCGATTTGAAAAATTCTTTTTGTGTTCGATAGTTGTTTATCGAGGAAGGCCACAGGCTATATTACATCATGCTACGATCAATAGAAGCTGAGCACCAATGAAAAATGTTGCAAAAACGGGAGAAAAATATTTCTTTTGAGAGCTTCCGGTGCGTGCGCTGCGTAATTAACGGTTAGAGTTATGTAAAAATCATGTATGACGGAATTGTTCCTCTTTAAAGTTCTAAAAAAAGTCCGCGATAACATATGTCTATATTTTAAGGTTACTGCCTCGTTGGTGTAGTGGCTAGCATGTACGGTCGCACACCGGGAGGTCCTGGGTTCGAGTCCCGGGTCGGGCCAAGTTTAGTTATTGAGTCTTTCTGTTTCATAAGCCTCAGTAACAGCCTGGAGTTGGGAAGTTGGCGGTGTTTCACCCCCGTGCCTCGGAGAGCACGTAAAGCCGTCGGTCCTGCGCCTTAACTCTCACTGGTCGTGTCGAGCAGTCATCCGGGATGACTATACGGATACGATACTATTCCGGTGGGATGACTCATCCCACCGGAATATGAGAGTGATAAGGAATAGAGTGCACTTGTGTCTGCGCATACACTCCTGCACTATAATATGTCCCGCGTAGATGGCTAGTCTCAAAGAGATTGACCGCCGTGGCCGGAATCGGTCAGGAGGACATCATCATCTATATTTTAAGGATGACTCGCTGTAACCTTTTTTATGGTAATCAAATTTGTTTTAAGAAAATGCATTATTTTCTTAAAACAAATCTCAGGAACTACTTAGTAACTACCGGTTTGAATTGAAAAATTCTTTTTGTGTTGGATAGTCCGTTTATCGAGGAAGGCTATGGGCTACATTACATCGCGCTATGGCCAAAAGGAGCGGTGCATCAATGAGCTTTGCTTTCATATGCAATTAGTGAAAAGCTGTGAATTTGAAATTAAAAAAAAAACTTTATTTTATTTAATACTCTTCGAAAGGGGATAAAAATAATACCCCATATTAGGTTTTGATTAACATTTATTTATGCATAACTATGTAAGAAGCTACCTATAAAATAATACCAATTTGAATACAAACGTTTAAAAGTACATTCAGTTTGAGGAAACAACGATAGTACATTATACTCTTACTATTTACACACAATTTAAATACGATAATTTGATACAAATCTGATAAAGTACAAACATAAAATAGAAAAGATTATTAAATATTATAAAGTTGTAAATTAAACATATTATTAAGTTGTATTGTATTTCAGACACCTACTTTAAAATATTTTTGGCGTTTTTTCTTGTCGAGATAATTGCCACGTAAAAGCTCTTAGTGAGATCTGTTTAAAAATTACTACTGTTGTAATCAAAATGCTGTCGATAGAAGTCGCGGGTTCGAATCTCGTTTATGACATGTTATTTTATATTTATTTGTATATCACATATCCGACTATGAAAACTAGAAAATGGTTATCATTGACAAAGATAGACAACATTAATTTTGTTTACTAGCAAATATTTTAATGTCTCCTATAATATTTAACTTGAAAAGTTCTAATCCAAGCAAAAAAGTTTATTTAAATTAATTATAAACAAACTTTTTTTATAATTCATTTTGTTTTCGGACAGATCTCATTCTAAGTTCGTGGCGGAAGGGTTCAATTCAATTCAATTCTCTTGTTAATGGCTTCAAGCGTGCCAGTTGAGCATAGATTACTTCGCCAATGTCACGTAGAATGGAGAAGACACGAAGGAGATTGGTCAGTGGCGGAAGGGTTATAAATTACAATGGCTCTAAACCGGTACAGCAATCAGTAATAACTAAATTCTTCCTTATATATTTAATATTTGAATAAAACTATCTCTCACGGATTTTCATGAGGTTTAATTTTTGTTTAATTTATATATTAATATTTCAAATCTAAAATAATAGATATTACAACGGTGTTTACCCAAAAGAATATATGTACAATAAATTGGAAGTAAAGAGAAGTACATATATGTACTGGAGCAGGCCTGCGTCACTCGTCAATGCGTACCGCGATAAGCACCTACAGCGCCCGACAACTTGAAGTTGCAAATCAGTCGGGGCCGCCTCGCCCTTGTGAGTACTCGCGTGCCTATACGACGGTCAGCCGATCATCGTTGCAACGCAAGGTTATTGCCCCCACAGCACTGTACTCTTCTTTATAATGGAGAGTCGTAATACTAATAATTGCTGCGTAGAGACCTGTCGCAATAAACAGAAGGATTCAACGTTTTCTTTTTTTACGTTACCGAAAGATTCTGAAAGGTAAGAAATATTTATATTGACGTGACAACGTCTTAAATTAGGTTGCGGCTGGGAGTCACTTATGAAAAAGTGTAACGCTCGGTAACGTTACGATGAGTCACCGAACGAGAGAGAGGCCCGCCGAATGCCTTGCGTCTCTCTCCCACTCAACTATTAAAATATATTTCTATAGTTAAAATTTGTGCAATTCTTATTTTCATTCAATTCCTTGTTCCTATTGTGCAATTTAATTATATTCATATCAATAAATATTCTACCGAGAAAAAGACGTTGTCACGTAAAATCTTCGCCCGTAAAACCGACTTTACAGGCAACCATTTTTTGGTTTATTTTACTCGCAATTTTAATGAGTATTTTCGCTAAGTAGGTGTAACTATAACTTCGTGTAACTTACTTCGGCCTACAGTTTGTTCAATGTTCATTCGTGTTCAGACTGAAATGACCATAGATGTAAGTATTTTAAATCTATGGAAATGACAGACAGAAGTGAAATGGATTGTCAATATGAATCTGTGGTCATCTGACATTTCATGGACGCGACGGTTCCCCTTCCCCCGTGTGCTAAGCAGACTGGCGTTGTATTATACGTCTAGAAATACTTAATAAATCCTTTTCTGCCTCAAGTATTATAATTATTATAATAAGACCCGCTACTACACAGATAGCGCATGCGTATGCACATTCTCGGGTTATTCATAAAACTCAACGTTTTTGTTGAATTTTAGATATTTATTGTTGTTCTGTTATATTTTTATTGTTCTGTACATATTATTTCTGTTATTATTTCTTTTACTATTATTTGTGAGAAAAAATGATATGGATTAAGAACAGGCCGGTTCGTCTAAGAAGCCGACTTAACTATGAGTAACAATATATCTAAATGTATTTTTTAAATAAATGATATTAAATAATATTTTCATTCTATTTTTAAAAACTCCTCTTTTTGTCTCCCTGTCTGAACAATAGCTCGCGCTAGTGTGTACACGCAGTCGAAATTGTTAACGCCTACTGACTTTGGAAGGGAGTTTTTGTTTTTGGTCATTTGCATGAGATTACGTGACAGAGAAAGCGCTATATTCACTTTTCTTTCTCTCTTCAGTATACAGGTAGGAAGGCATGTAGTTACCTATATCCAGAGGCGGGTTGTGACTATTTTTTCGCAAGTAATTCGCTCAAAATTTTTCATTCTTTTTCTTTTCTGCCTATTACCTACATTTCGGGATTTAAGGATTCCGTAGATTCATAATGTTAAAGTTTGATTACAAGTTTACGTGAGCGGCGACAGCGAATCGAATTTCAAACGCGATTTGAAGTAGGTTAGAGTAAATAAGTTGCGTCGATTTGTTATTTTTGTCGTACAAAATATTTTGTTTAACGTTTTGGATTGTGATAAACTTTTTCTTCCACACTCATTGCTTCACTCACATAATGATGTAGGTACTTCAGCATTGTACCGAGTTAGGTCACTTTTTACAGTGAAAAAATACCCCGTTCCCACGGGAAAAGTCGAGAGTATGCGCTGGTAGGCATCTAGTAGGTAATATTATATTGATTTTTAATGTGTATATATCGATTTTAAATGTGATATTTTATGTTTATCTTCCAGGAGGAATGCATGGTTGGAAGCAATTGGGAGATCTGACTTATTAAACAGAACTGATATAAAGTCAAACAGTTATAAAGTGTGTTCCATACATTTCGAAAGTTCAGTAATGTCTGAAGTACTTACGCGGAAATTATTGCCAGGTGCTGCCCACTAAATTTCTTCCGTACCAACTCCAGCCGAGCACTTCAAAATGTGAAAACGAATCATGTACAATTTCCGAAGCATCAACACAAACCAATATTTCATATATAAATAAATTATCTGTAGATAAAGTTAAAAATGCTTCTATGAACAACGTTGATACACAAACTTTTAAACCAGAAAGAGAGCAAGAAGTACAAACGGCACAAGCTTTTTTATCAGGTACGCGAAGAAAAAAGAAACATCCTACCAAATTACAAACAACTGAAAAGAAAAGAAAAGGCTAGAAGAAAAAATAAAAATAAAAAAAGAAACCGAAATTCAAAACTCACCTATATCTACTCAGTCTGGTATCAACACTAAAGAAATGACTGAAAAGTAAAAATCTCCTAACTAATGACTTTTATATCGAAAATTGCGTGGGAGCAAATATAAACATTATATTTTCATCAAAAAGAACAAAACTTGCGGCTAATAGTAAAGATAACAGATGTCCACATCGAGCCCAACAACTTTAGAAAGATGCGCGTAAAATACGCTGCACCATTTTTTTTGTCAGTGTGTATGGTGCACTTAAATACTTTCATCATCAAAAAAATGGCGGTAACAATACAAACAAAATAAAGGACTTATGACAAAAACGCCAGCAAATAGATTGATTACTTTCGCTAAAAAACGGTATGTTTTTTAATAAATTAACACCTTTTAAAATTCTTTTAAAATTTTATATAGAATTTTCGCAACACTGAAATTTAATAAGTTAAATAATTGTAAATACAATAAATGCTTCTTAAAATTAAGTATGTTGTTAAGTATTTTATATTGCTTGGGTAGTACAACCCTGACGACGCTTCCTGAACACAAAGGAATTGCGCTCTTGTGAAGGTATTGGTAAGGTGTGATATCGAATGCAACAGGTGCGTTGGAAATTTTGTAGGTTAATAATGGGACTTCGAGATCAAAGGAGTGCAACTTCTGTTCAGCTAGTACTATTATATATTCTGTGACTGGAGTACCAAATTCAAATTTTTGTAATAAAATCCGACAAATAATTTTATTCATTCTTAATACATATTACATACATACATAAACATCCTTAATACATACTTAATTTCATACTGTATAAGGTTAGTACCTTATACGTCATAATATTCTATATAACAATTAACAAGTTGTATAATTTAAATGAGATATACTGTATAATATTTAAAAAAAAATTGAAAATAAAGTCTAAAAAATTTAAATGAAAATTTTACATAAAGAAAACAAAACATTTACGCATAGGGTATGTTTTATATTCGATTTCGGAAATATTAAGGGTTCCAGTGAAAAAAACAAAAATTAAGATTTATTTAAAAATTACGATGACTATTTTGTCACGTCACGTTATATAGAATATCTATGAAAATAATATTAAATTTATAATTTGAATAACATGTATTACGTCATAATGCCTATGTTGGTTTATACCATGACAATAATAAAATTTACTATTCATGTATACACATTGATCATACATAGGTACCTAATTTAATTCTTTCACATCACAAATATATGTCTATAGTCTATAAAACTATACAAACTAAAATGTAAATAATACGTTATTAATCAATGTTATAAGAATATCGTTGATTTTAAATAATTTTTAAAATGTATATTTTTTGGTGGTACTATGGAACCCATTACAAATAAGTATAAAATTATCAGTGCTACATTTTGATACAAAAATAATAAAATATACACTCTGAAAGTACACATTATACTAATAAAATGAACAAAAAGCATAATTTTTATTATTTCTCATGCAACATTTTCATCATACTAATCCTAAAAACGATTATTACCGAATTTTCATTACACATATTACTATAATTGATATACCATTTCATTATAATATAAATGCCATCAATAGAATTATTTTACTGAAGAATTTAAAAATGTCATTTAAGATTTCAGTTCATAGTACAATAATCATACATCGTCACAATATACATTTAGAATATTTGATTAATCTATCTAACAAAGCAAACTACTACAAATTGGAACAAATTATTCGTTATTTTTATAAAGCATGAATGAATATCTTCATATAACATTGGCACATACAATTATGTGCTGAATTAAATAAAAAATGTAATCACAATGTATAAAGTTTAGTATAAAACTAACTATTAATACTTACTTAACAAATATAATTTTAGCGTAAAAACGTATTAAATGCTTGAGTCAAAAGCCAAAACACTCCACGAACTAGCATGCAAAATTCACAAAAACCACTAACTCTCTAAATAGGAAGACTGGGCAAAAAATAGCGACCACAAAGCGATAAAATATATTTGAAAAAACGCGGGAAACGTGCATTGTGAATATAAAGGACTGACAGTGACGTATGGAAGCGCTAAGGTAAAATTCAAATTTAGAACATTTCATTCATTCATTCAATGATATTAGGAGAATAAATGACACAGATCATTATCATTCACTTTTATTTCACATTTATGAAAACAAGTGAATGACAGATCTCGCTGAATCGTTCATTCGACGCCATTGATATAGCGAATGCCTAATCTAAAGGCTGATTTACACGTATTAAGTGATTAAGTAGTTAACTAAATTTTAACTTAATTTTATGTGACTTATATTTAAGTAGGTGTCCAAACGTATTAAGTAGATAAGTAGATAAGTTCACTCAAGATGGACAATCAACAACGTAATAAAGTCGTAAATTCTGTGCTTAAAATTGCTATTAGTGAGGTCTTGGACGAAATAAAAGATGAAATAATTAGAGAAATAACCAAACTCAAATAATAAAAAAATTAAAGATTCAATATACATTACACATGTCAGAAGTGAAACTTCTTTATTTATATATTTAACTCACTGTTTACACACTGTATAAATACTAATGATATTGTAACTTCCCTTCAAAAACAATTCCTCACGATTACCAGAATGATCAGCCGTCATTGGTGGCGCTAACTATACCCCGTCTCTGAGCGCCTGGTACTTGATTTACGTGTTTGTGTCTCTATGGACTTACTTTTTCGTTCTTCTTCTAAAGAAGTTTCAATAAAAAAATGGCGCGTCAACACTTATGCATTTTACTAAATTGCACCTGTCCGAACGGATCCAGAAATAAGCCCCGCCCACCTACTTATTCGATAAAATAGAAAACATTCTAATTTAGTATTTAAGTAATTAACTAAATTTTAACTTGCGACTTGCTACTAAATTTTCTGTTTACACGTACGGAACCACTTAAAATTAAGTTAAAATTTAGTTAACTACTTATTCACTTAATACGTGTAAATCAGCCTTAAGTGCTCGGGAAGAAAGGTGGGACTAAAACGAAGCGAAAAAACCAAACGGGATAAGTGCATCACGTCAAATATAATAAAGTACCGATATCTACGTATTTATTTTTTACTTTTTATATTTTTTTGTGTAATCTAAAAAATGTTTTCTATTTTACAGGTTACTAGATGATTTTTTTTTGTTGAGTTTTGGAACGCTCCCATGGCCGAAACTTGTCCGACCATTTGAGTATTCCAACGCTCGGAATATTTATCTATTTAAATAACAAGTATCAGCTGACATGAATTACGCACTTTCAGCAAAGAAAAATATGTCAAAACACTACTAACATTTTTTTTCGACTTGCGACTAGTGAAATCAACTCTACTTGACCATTAATCGATTAGTAGTCTTCGAAACCCTCCATTATAACTCTCCGAATGCACTATGTTTTAGTCATACCTATATGAATCTTAAGACACATCTACATTCTTAATTTCGTAGTATCATATAACTTGTATACGATAAGAAATCGATGTACAGGTGTCTGTAGATTACAAAATCCTGCGTTGTTTTACTGTACCACTACGAAAAACCTTAAATAGCCAATTTCTAAAAGTAAACGTTATCTTTTTCACGTAATATCATATTTCCCAAAGGATAGTTTGTTTTCTATTAGGAATTACTGGAGTAGAGACGTGATCTTAGTGATAAATATTATCAAGATTGTTACTTTATGGGATAACATCTTTAAAATATATAAAACACGTACATATAACAATCATGTTGAATTAATTTAAGAAAATATATGTCAAATACCTATATGATATAATAATGGTACCTTTCAAATTTATCCGAATAATTTAAATAACAATAAATTTAAAATTTTACACAAATGAATTTATACGCATATTATTATGAGATCTTAAATCAGTAATGTCTACATTATAAAATGTAACTTAAATAAAAAAAAATATTCCACGATCTAAGTCAAATAAATTTGTGTACAAAAAATACCCACATTCAACATTATAACAATACTACAAAAATGATCCTAATAATAAAAAAATAATAATATAATCAGTTGGTTTAATTAATTAATAAAAATATTTCTGTAATAGAACACTCTGTATCCATATTGGCCTCAACTACATCTACCAACACTAATAGTACATTTGGTGGCCAATACAGATAGGAAGTAATTCAAAACTTTATTAATAATTTTAAAAAATTTTAAAAAATTAATAAAAATTTTATTAATAATTCAATAACTTTATTGACCGACTTCAAAAAACGAGACACGCACAACTCATGTTTTATTTTGTTGTGTATGAACGATATCTTCACTAATTTGACTTTAAATTTTTTAATATGCCTATAAGACTTAAATCGTTTAGAAGTCGGTGTACTTTCTCAGTCAATAAATAACTATGAACACACATAATTAATTAATAATTAAAAGTATGATATGATTATCACGTCTCTGTTAGGTCGGTAATGGTTAGAGTTGACATCCCGTTTCGTGGCGCTATTCCGCGTCAGTATCCTCACTGATTGTCTCGCTAGCTTTCTCTTGGGAAATGTTTTGACCTAGAAATTACAATAATATATGAATACTATTAAAAATAGGGATTGTTGGTAGAAGATTGATATTTAGAGGTATTTTTGATACCAAATCATAAAACAAGATTGGTCTAAAAATAAAAAATCTGGAGAGGGCAATCCTTAACAGCTAGTGGAATAAAAAATAGACTACGACCTAGTCTCAAACCTAACAAATGTACACAAAAAAATGTCATAAAAATCGGTCAGGCCGTTTCAGAGGAGTAAGTGGAATATATATACATATAAAAATAAAAAATACTTTTACGTATTATCTAGACCCCAAAACAATAACCATAGAACCATAGAAATCTGTTTGTCTTTATATCTGCACAGTACGCAAAAATGCTGAACCGCTATTAACTAAATGTACGTAGTATTTTTGTTTGTGTCGTAAACCGAATGTTTGCTGTTTCTTGCTTACTTTTATGAATTCGCGATATTACGGTGTGAAAATCTCAATCTGCTTTTAGCAAACATGGTAGACTATGACCTGATCTTAATGGTTTTAAAGAAAGGACATTGTCTAACAGTAGTTTTAAAAGGGCCGAATAGACAAGGTTTTTGGTAATATCTGCCCAAAGTTTGAGAGGATTTCTGGTATGTACAAACACATACATTTAATGTAAATAGTTTCGTTTCATTTTAGATTAATCAAAAGGGAACACCTTTTATTGCAAGCAACATTCATTTTAAAGAAACCTCCAAACTGATTTTATTTCTAGTTTGACATCCACAAGACCTCACCCTTTTTCGCTGATGAAAGTATGCACTTCTTGCAGCTTATGAAGAAAAAGGAGACACATTGGAGTTAGGCGTTGAGGGCATCAGGTCCATCGTCTTGCACACCCATCCCGCTATGTCCGCCTTCTCGGCGTCCGCTTGACGGATCCATTCGTGGTTCTGTTGAGGGAATTTTATTTATTTAATAGCAAACAAGACAGTGGTAGCCCAGCGGTAACGCGTCGCTTGTATAACCGAGTGATGCGGGTTCAATTCCGTGTCTCGCACCTCTGATATTCTCATGTGCGAATCATTCCTATCATGATTACCACTTGTCTTACGGTGAAGAAAAACATGGTGAGGAAACCTGCATGTCTGAGAAAACCTAGCAAGTTTTCGTAAGACATGTGAAGTCCGCCAACACGCACTGGGCCAGCGCGGTGAACTATGGCCTGATCCCCCTCGTACTGAGGGAGGCCCGTGCCCAGCAGTGGGACGTTAAAAAGGGCTGTTGATGATGATGATGAATAGCAAAATTACATTTATGGTTCAGTATTGACTATCTAACGGCTAAGCTTTTTTATGTAGTACTAAATATTGCTTTAGGTGCATGCGTCTGGGAATGTATATGTATATGTGCGTGTCTCTTTAAATTAGAAAAAAAAAATAAAAAATTAAAAAAAATAACCAATCAAATATAAGCAAATCCGTTCAAAAACAATAGCAAATCTATCCCGCGGAGACTACATTTTTCCGAGATTAACAGTTAACTTTATGATTTTCCATTCATCAAGATCCATTTAACCATTCTAGTGTTACTTAAAACTATCCAAACTTTCGCATTTACAATATTTATGAGACTTTAAGAATATATTGGCTTGTATATTATTGTATATTATATTAAATATATTTTTTGCATTCATTTTGTAGATATTTCAAGCTTTGGCCATGATCATCAGTTATTTTGTTTTTTATTTAAAAATATAAAGAAAACTGAACATACCATAAGAGTTTTCAAATCGGCTCTCTCATCAGGATTCTTTTTAAGACATCTATCAACGAAGTCTTCGAATTCATCTGAGAATATCCCCGGGGGCAGTTCGGGGGGCGGTTCGTTCACTATGTAGTCGAGTAGTTCGAATATTGCCATCGGTCGTGGGGAATTTGGTGCCTGAAAATACATTTTATTCAATTCAATTCAATTCTCTTGTTTAATGGCTTCTAAGCGTGCCAGTTGAGCAAAGATTACTTCGCTAACCAATGTCACGTAGAATGGAGAAGACACGAAGGAGATTGGTCGGTAATACATTTTATTATTTATGGTATATATACACACAATAAAACAAATTTGCTATCTACCTCCGTTTGTTTTTCCTAGATCTTCTAGGAACAAATTTTGTAAATTGTTCTAGGAAATAATTTGATAAGGTTTAAATAATAGAATTTAGAAAAGGAAGTTAACGAGATGGTTGATGTAAAAATTTATAAAGTTACAAGTGACTAATGATTGAACCTAAACAGTGTTTTGTCAAACAATCTCTTTTTGTACAACTACATGGCGAACTAAAAAGCTAAATTTATAGAAATACACAAAAATGGCGTACTAGAAAATATTAGGTCTTAAAAAAGCCTACAGAAAAGTTTGCGAAAAACAAAATACTCACTTGTCCCGGCGAATGATCTTCATTTTGTCCGCCAAAAATGGCCGCTAATGTCTTTGGATCAGGAGGTGGTATGGGATACATACCAATCGCCATTTCTACTAGTGATAGGCCGAGAGACCAAATATCTGATTGCACTGAATAATGCGTGCCTTGAAGACGTTCAGGCTGAAAATAAAAAAAATATAAATAAAATAGTAAACCTTTCGTAACACTTATCATATAAAAAAAAATTATAGAAACAAACTTTACAGAAACAAAAGGAAAGTCCCGAAAAAATAAACAGTTCCCCTAGATAGTGAATACATCAAATTATGTGAACTCCATCATGTTAAAAACACGGAACATATTAGAATGTAACTTAGAAAAGATAGACTATGACTTGGAATAACACTAACTTAACACAAGAAAAAAAAAAATTATAATTAAAAGGAAAGAAAAGATCAAGAAAATTAACCATCACAAACGAGGACTTTCAGGATAATAAGTACATTTTTTTTATTTATTAGGATTTTACAATTTAATGAAATAAAAACATTTAGGATTATTTCTCACCGACATATAACTTCTGGTGCCAACAAAGGAATTGGCCATAGAGTCAATTAACTGTCCAGATACACCAAAATCACATATTTTGATCTCTCCATTGCTGTTCACTAAGATATTAGATGGCTTCACATCCCTGTGCATTATTGCATGTTTGTCTCGCAAATAGCTAAGACCTTTGAGCACTGCTGATGTAATTGTTCCTGTAGTAAACAAATAATAAAAATATTTAATAATAATAC
This sequence comes from Boloria euphrosyne, assembly GCA_951802675.2. Classification (NCBI taxonomy): domain Eukaryota; kingdom Metazoa; phylum Arthropoda; class Insecta; order Lepidoptera; family Nymphalidae; genus Boloria; species Boloria euphrosyne. Next base: position 5,451,529 of record OX637886.1, read on the forward strand.
ATAAATACAGATATTTAATAATAATACTCACTGGTTCAAACTTTAAATACAATTCAAAATAATTGATATTGGAATTATTAACACAAAATCATAATAATATGTAATTAACATGAGTTATATTGACTGACAATAAAAAACTTTATGATACTTAAGTACTTGTGAGGATTTTTATGAGCCAAGTGCAAATAACCAAAACAATTTTTTTTCCTATTAGATGTACTACAACACCTATCAATTTTTTTCCTTAAATATAGACAAACACCTATACATACCTAAAATTGACTCAGGAATCCTTCCAGCCTTCTTTAATATCAAATCTAATGATCCACCATCCATATATTCCATACAAATTGATATTTCCCCATCGCTGTAAAAAGCTCCATAGAAACCAACAATATGAGCAAAATTGCATTCATGAAGCACTTTCAGTTCTCTTATAATCTGTTTCTTAATTGCTGGCTTTACTTCCAAATGAATGAGCTTTCTAGCCATAATGAGGCCTGTGGACTTGTGTCGAACTTTCATTACAACCCCACCATTTCCTTGACCTATAATTTTAAAAATCATTCCCTTATGTTTTACAATATTTCAATAAATACATTTTTGTATTGGTTAAAATTAAGTAAAGGAATACAAGACAAGTTGATTAAAAAATAACTTAGTTTAACTCTCTTTTCAACACAACACATTAAATTGAAATAACTAAATAATAGGAATTTATAGAAAATTCATTCACATATTCATTAATTTTAAACTATCCTACTATATATTTTACCAGCTTACCTAATTCACCTAACTTTTCAAAGTCATCATCACTAAGCTCTCCAATTTTTTCTTTCTGACAAAGAAACACTTCTATCCTGCGTCTTTGCGTGTCATCCATTTCAATTTGCTCTAGTCTTTCTGTGAGGGCTTCAATGCTAGTTTTTGACTTCCCTGCTAAACCCTGCCGTCTGAATAGAAATTGTGTAGAATTATTAAATGATACTCTTATATACTTAATATTAAATATTATATAATTTATCTTAATACATTTTATAGGCAGGCACAAAAATCAATACAATGACAATGAAAATAAAATATACCACTAAATATACAAACCCTTAATGTGACTTGAAGATTTGCTAATTTAAATTTAACCTTTAGATAATTAAAGAACATTGACTTTACTGATAATAAGAACTTGTTCAATTTTAAAATGAACACTTAGGAAAGATCAATAGTTTGTACTTTCACTTATATAATATAAAGGTTTTGATAAGGAATATTCAAAAACAACAAATAATATAATATACTAATTCAAATATTCCTCCTCCCTTATTTTCTAAATAGTAAATAATTGAAACATTTTTCTTAAAGATTATTGATTAGATAACTATATACAAGTTTGTTATAAATTTATACAAAGAAAATCACAGCATTCTAATCCTCAATTTCACTTACTCTGAAGCAGTTGCAGATTTCAGCTGAGGGGTCATATTAGACGGTGTTATAGCCGGAGCCGTATCTATAGACCCCGGTGGGAGGGTCAAGTTTAATTTATTCTTCGACATTTTACTCATCTTTATAAAACCTTTATCAAGGCATTTAATCGGACAATTGATTCCTTACTCACTACGAAAACACTGCACTGGTGATTCACTTTATACAAAATGTAAATTTAAACAGTTAGATCGCTAACACCCAATGTAAAATGTAAATTGTAAATTATACGATCGGATAATCGTTGAACATATGACGTAAAGATGACATTTGTATTGACGTTTGTTTTTCATTCGTTCATTCTATGAAATTAAATATTGAGCAATAATGAAATGAACGAATGAGATATTTTTTTATGCTTGCTATACTTATTATAATGGGATTTTAGAAATAAAATTCTTAGCTCATATTCTGATAATTTAGTCTGGAATTATTACATATTTTGTTCCTTTTATCCCGAAAAAATCTAAAAATCTACAGTTCCCTTGGAACACATTTGTTTTTGTTTTCCAATAGTAAATTATGGATTTAAAAATTGGCCATAATTTTAAATTTTCTTGTTAAATGTAACAAAAAAAACAAAATTTTGTCTGTAAATCAGATGAAGGGAGAAAAACAACAAAAATTAAATATTTTTTAACATCGCACATGGAAACATCAGAGGTGCGTGACCCACGAATCACGATGTAAATCCGCTTCGTGAGTGAGCGCGTTAACACTCGGCTACCACTAAAATATACATACCTACTACACGTGTATACGTTTTAAAAGTTAAATGCTTTAGTGTTTGATAATGTAGTCTTTACTATATAAGTCGCCAGTCAGTGGAAACTACAGACTTAGAGAATGTACTGAACAATACCCGTATGGAATCGACCATTCTCATTCTCAAGAAACAAAGCGATCGTGCGGTCAATACCTATCTGTATCTTGTAGATCTGTAGTTATAAAAGCGCGGTACTCCGAAGCAAAAACTTTTGTTATACATTTTTTACTTTGCATTTTACAGTATGCTTGACGCGAACTTTATAAACACAATTCATGATGAGGCAAAACTTTTCAGACAAGAAAATTCTAGACAAAGACTGCTACTGGCCGCACGCTCGTTTCATCTCTCTTTCACTTTCCTGTCTGTATTTACTTTACCTACATTTGAATAAGGAACGCTCAGTCCATTCTTAAGTCTATGGTGGAGTAACTCTGTATGTATATCCGTCGTGCTTTCACATCAAAAGTAGTGAACCGATTTAAATGAAATTTGGTACCCAGATAGTCTAGTCTGAGAAAGGACAGGCTACTTTTCAAGGCGAAAAAGTCTGTCAGGATTTGAAATAGGGGATAAAAGTATCTATGGGAATTATGTTATTTTAAAAGCTTGAAGCGTAAAACTTATTTTTTAGGATTTTGTTAGATATAAATAAATAAGACATTCAATGTTTGTAAATATCCTAAAGGGGGTACCTAGTGACGAACTCGAGCAAAGCGAGGTTGAGTCGCTGATATATAATATCTATGCCTTTTTCAGATTTTATATAAAAGAAAATGCATTTTTAATCTTAACAATTTTTTTTTATTTTATAAAATACAAGTATGTGTTAGGTGTCAAACCTTAATTAAAATTAATACTTTAAAATATAGTTGTTCACTTATATATAACAATTAAAATTATATTCAAAACTTTTAATAAATAAATTTATGAAGTCTTAATTTTTTTTAAAAATGTGTTGATTCCAGGTTGATTTTTCTTTTCTGGCACTTTTTTATTATCAGTTTTAGGTTTCTTTCCATCTTTTTCTTCCTCTTTCTTCTTTTTTTTCTTGTTTTTAGGACTTTGTTCTTCTCCATCGGGTGCTTTTTTCTTTTTTATTTTTTTCTTCTCTGGCTCCTCTGTTTCATTTGATGGCTGTAATAATGGTGTGGGGTCATCCATAATCATGGCCATTTTTCCGAAATAGTTCCATAATGCATCAACACAATTCTCTGGTTTTCCATTCTCTGTTTCCCATATCAATCCATAGAGCCTCGGTTTTAATTTTTCCATAGGTTTTTTTAACTCTGATTCAAATTCGTCTTCTAAATGCTTTAACCTAGCTTTTTGTGTTTCAGGTGATAGTGATAGTACATCATCGCCATCCATGGTTCCTTCCTGATGATAAAATATTCAAAAAATTAGTATGAGTAGACTGAATTTAACAACCAAGACAGACACATGTTTGTCTGTCATTATATCTAATGAATATGTAATTTTAAATCCGACACAGTACAAATATTTTTATTAGCCAACTTTTAAAAAACCTAGGTTTAAATGTTTAACATTACAATTATTGTCAACACAGAACTTAGTTTAAGTCTCGTAATTTTCCCCAAAATAAAAGCATTCATTGCAAGTTTAATTAAGATATTTACTAATTGCAATTTATTTTATTTGATTTTGCTAATCTCTAGAGCAACCATATTATAAAATAGTTATTTTTAAATGTATAACTTTTTTAATAATAAAAAAATGAATCCTGATGGATACCATTTGCATCCTGTAGGATCTGAAGAAATGGATCTTATACTTAAATTACGATTATTGTTTTTTTACTACATTTATTAAGTATATTTATTTCTGAACAACCATTTATATCTAGTTAGCCTTCAAGTTTGGTATGCAGTGCGGTGAAATCTATGTATGAAATACTATGTATTAAAGATAAAAAGCATTGTTATACTCTATTGGCTTCCTATTTAAATAAACTAGCGACTAGCACTCGCTTTGCTCAAGCTAGTCCCTAGACGGTGCGGTCGCGTCCGTAATTTTTTTGCAATCACTCCTAAGATATTCGTTTAAATTGTATGGTGTAAAAGAGTAAAATAATGTGCATGAAATGTTTTAAAGATTTAAGCATATAAAGGGACAGACAGTGGGAAGTTACTTTGTTTTATACCATGTAGTGATAAACTAGACAAAGAGCCATTGAAAATGTAGTAATAGAATAAAAACATACTTAAATATAATTTACCTCATCACTCAAATATCCATGTGGTACAAACACTTCATTATCGACCTCATACTCATCATTATCTTGTTCTTCATCACTATTGGCAACACTGCCGTCTATGCTTTCACCATCTTGCTCTTCTTCCCATTCTTCATCACTATCCACTTCGTAATCTAGAAGTTTCTGTAATCAGATATATTTCTAGTACTTTCTTAGGTTTATGCAAATATAAGACTTTTTAAATGTAACTATCTTTTCCAAAAACTCTAAGAACATGAGGGAACCAAAAATTAAAATAAATGTGCTACAAAATCGGACAAGATAGTTTTGTTTATGTTCACTGATAAGTTTAATTTAAGATAACAATGCTTATGTAAATATTTTCAACTAAACTTGAGATCATGTTTTCTTTGGGGGAATAACACAGCCATGTGTAAAGTTTTGATGCCACTGTGCTATTATATATTTATGTACCTAAATTTAAAATTAATAATAATGATGTACTTAATCTTGCCATATTAACTGAATTCTTTAAACTCATTTAAGTAACCTCCTATCCATCTATGATGGTAGGGCAGCCTTATTGAGACTAAACAGAATATATTATTATAATACAGAAGGTTGAGAGCTGTTCAGGCAAACGCCTGATTGATAATTGGAGCAACGAATTTTAGCATTTAATTTTTATGTGTACCGCACCACTTACATGTATATAATATTTTTTCTAATTTTTCTTACAATATAATTTATAACTGCATCGAGAACACGTATTAATTCACTCCCATAAATACTGCCAAAATCCTATACAAGAGCATTAGTGTAGACACAAGTGTATTATTTTACATTTGATGCTTATTAACCAGTCAACTAATTTATAGTTTTTTACTTATATGCTGCACATATATAGCCTCAAGATAAATTATAGTACTATGAATGTAATGTTGTAAGCACAATATTACTATAAATAATGACAAGTATAAAAAAAATTACTTCATCAGTAGAGAAAGGTCTTCTAGGGTTAATACTAGAACTTTTCTTCCTCCAAGTACCCCAATATGGTGGACGTCTATTTTCATGAAAAGCAAGAAGCTTTGGACGTAGCTTCTCACGGATTGTTGTATCACATGATATTATTTCTCCTGCACCATCTACAGGCGGCAGTTCATCTTCTGCAAAAATAATATTCAATTTAAATTACTTTACTTATTATATAAATTTGTTTAACTCAGATATTTATTTATATAGAAAATGTAAATAAATAAAATAAATGATTTTACATACCTATTATCATCACATCATCTTGATCATCTTTGTCACTCAAGGGCCAAGTTCTCCCGCTACTTAAAGGTTTTTGTACACCATTCTTTAAGTTTTTAATATATAGAGAACTTTCTGGAACATCTTGCTCTTTTAAATGATCATCTAAAACCTTTTGCTTTTCTGCATCTAAATTTACTCTAACTGTGGGAGCTAATCTCATATCTGATTTTAATGTGAAACTTGACAGTAAATTGTTTTGGCTGACTGGTCCTATTGTAACTTGATCTTTTTCGCCCTTTTGTTTTGGCACAAAGAAACTAACAAAAGCTTCAGCAGCCTTCTTCTTTTTCTGTTCTTGTTCCAACTTCTCTTGTTCTAAAGCTTCTTGCCTTTTTCTCTTTTCCTCTTCCCTAGCCTCTTTCTCTTTCTTTTTTTGTTCTTCCTTTTCCTCTCTTTCTTTGCGTTTTTGCTCTTCTTTTTCTTCTCTGAGTTCTAAAATTGAAATCATAATTATTTTTTATTATTATCAACAATAGATAGAAAATACTTAAGTCTTAGTACCATATAAGTTTTTTACCATAAGGAAAAAGTTTTTCATCACGAAGAAACAAGTAATATTAAAGTCATACATATTTAAATTAACATAACATTAATTATTTTACATAAAATATTTAACTTTGTTTATGTAAGGACATCAAACCTTTATGGCGAGGACCGAGGAAATTAAGGAAGAATTTGCGAAACAAACCTACGCCCTCACAGAAAACTTCACCAAAAATATGATAACTACACTAGATGAAAAACTCAATCCGTTTATGGAAGAGAACATTAAACTTAAACAAGAAGTGTCACTGTTGAGGGACAAAATTAACAACTTAGAAAAATCTGCAAGGAAAAATAATATTATCCTCCACGGATTAGAAGAGGAGGAAGACAGTAACTACAATCTTATGGACGCTGTCTTAAAAACTCTGAATGCCATGGCGAAGGCTGCGAATATAGAAGATTTTGACAAATGGGAAGTAAGCGAGGCCTACAGGCTGGGAAGAAAAGACTACAAGAAAAAAAGACCTATACTAATAAAACTTACATTGGCATGGAGGAGACTTGCAATTCTACAGAACAACAAACATTTTCCAGAAAATATGTACGCCACAGAAGATTTCCCAAAGGATGTCCTGCAGGTTAGGAAAGAGTTAAAAGACAAGCAACAAGAAGAGATAAAGAAAGGAAATTTGGCCATCATCCGATATGATAAACTCATAGTTAAGGAAAATAAACAAGGGAAAAGTCATGACAAACGGAAGCGTTCACCTACAAAAACACCAGAAAACACACGCATTAACAAAGAAAGGGTTAGCCAAATCGTCCCAAACAAAATAAATAAAACAAACAAACTCGAGTTTACAAGCCGTTCCAGAACAAACTCACTATCTGAAATGCAAACTCCAAAAAACTAAAACTCGCCTCCAAAATCCGGAAGAACACAACCAAAGACACAACATATAAACCAATAAAATATCCCAATCCGGCTGATCCCCGTGGGATATCAGATCAAAACCCTCCAATATATATTACCACTCTAAACACACTTTCACTACGAACAGATGAAAAACTCCTTGAACTAGAAACAGCTTTAGAAAGTATCAAATGGGACATCCTTGGTCTGAGCGAAGTAAGACGACTTGGAAACCAGATCGAAGAACACGGTGACTACATTTTATATTATATAGGCGAAACAAAGGGGCAACATGGAGTAGGATTTATGATAAAAAAACATCTGAAGAAACAAATAATTGAATTCATAGGTATATCCGAAAGAATTGCGGTACTAAACATAAAATTACACGGATATAAGGACGAATGGTCCATTGTACAAATTTACGCCCCGACGGAATCAGGAGAAGAAAAAATGAAAGACGAATTTTATAAACAATTAGCAACAACATTAGAGACGACCAACAAAAATATCATTGTGATGGGCGATTTTAATGGAAAAATAGGCAAAAGGAAACAAGGTGAAGAACATATTATAGGAAAGTACGGCATAGGCAAGAGAAACAAAAATGGTGAGAGAGTCATAAACATGGCCCTCCAAAACAACGTAACTATATTGAACAGTCTATTTAAGAAAAAACCATCTAGAAAATGGACATGGATGTCACCTGATGGAAGATACCACAACGAAATAGACTTCATAATGAGCAACCAACCCAAATCATTCCAAAATGTCGACGTAATAAACAACTTCAATTTTAATACAAACCATCGCATGGTTAGAGCAACATTATCCCAAAAACAACATAAGAAACAGAGAAAGTGCTTTAACATAATTGCAACAACTTCAGAAACCCACAAAACGACATGTAAAAAAGGGACTCCCAAACAAACAAATGAGGTGCAAGAAAACTATAACTCAGTGATAAGTGATATGTACAAACCAGAAACAAAGGCAAAACCAAAGAGAAACACACTAACACCCAAGACACTCGACCTCATATATAAAAGAAAAGAGCTACTTGTGAACAGGAAAGATAGAGCAGTGATTCAAAAAATAACAAATCTCAGCAAAGAAATTAGTCGGAATATAAAACAGGATAGGTCAAGTAGAAGAATCAAATGTATGAAACACCACATCAACAAAACAGGAGGCATAAACAAAGCGTTGAAAGAATTAAGAGAGGAAACACTCTGGATTCCAAAAATAAAAAACAACAAAAACAAACATGAAACTAGGAGACAGCCTATTCTAAAACTTGCAACAGAATATTACGAAAAACTGTATTCATCTGAAAATATCCAAGAAATGAACATAGACCTTGAAAACGACCCTGAAGAAATACCCCAAATTCTAGAAAGTGAAGTTCAGCATGCAATAATGTCACAGAAAAACGAGAAAGCCCCAGGAACTGACAACATAACCAATGAGATGATGAAAGCGAAACTGCCAGAATCAATAACAAGACTGACCAACTTATTCAACCTTATCCTAGACACTGAAAATATACCAATGCAATGGACAACAAGCTCTATAATTCTTATTCACAAGAAAGGAGACAGAACAGAAATAAACAACTATCGTCCGATAAGTTTAATGTCGAACATATATAAAGTATTTTCGAAAGTAATACTTAAACGCATTACCAAAATCTTGGACGAATCACAACCACGAGAACAGGCTAGCTTTAGATCGGGATATTCCACAATTGACCATATACATGTAATAAAACAGCTTATAGAAAAATGTCAAGAGTATAATGGCCCACTGTATATGGCATTTGTGGATTACAATAAGGCATTCGACTCCATAGAACACCATTGCATATGGGAAGCCTTAAAAACTCAAGGAATTGCCAATAAATATATAAGGATTATAAAAAAAGTATATGCAAACAGCACAGGAAGAATAAAGTTAGAAACAGAAGGGGAGATGTTCCCTATACGAAGAGGCGTAAGACAGGGAGACCCACTCTCACCAAAACTTTTCTCGTCGGTATTAGAGGATGTCTTCAGGAAACTAGATTGGGACCATTTTGGAATCAACATCAGTGGAACGAACTTGAACCACCTAAGATTCGCTGATGACATAGTACTCATAAGTGATAACCCAGCAAATCTTCACATTATGCTTCGAGATCTGGCACAAGAGAGCAAAAAGGTGGGACTGACCATGAATAAAACAAAGACCAAAATACTAACAAACAGATCCCGAGTAAATATTAAATTAGAGGAAGAAGAAATAGAATATGTAAATTCCTATATTTACTTGGGCCAAATAATTGCATTTAACGACCAAATGGACTCTGAGATAGAAAGACGGATTGCCAACTCATGGAAGAGATTCTGGACTTTGAAGGAAGTGTTGAAAGGCGAACAGTATAACATGGCCATAAAAAGTAAAATATACAACACCTGTATACTACCAATACTTACTTATGGGTGTCAGACATGGGCAACAACATTAAAACAAAGCCAAAAACTCATTACTTGTCAGAGGGCTATGGAACGTAACATACTGGGCATCACCAAACGAGATCGCAAAAGGGCTGAGGATATAAGAAAAATAACAAAAGTGGAAGATGTCACATCAAAAACAAAAACCCTGAAATAGAGGTGGGTAGGCCACATGCTCAGGGAAAGTGGAAACAAATGGACAAAGGATGTAACCCAATGGACCCCTAGATTTCTGACTAAAAGAAAAAGAGGAAGACAAAGAAAACGATGGTCGGATGAAATTAGGAAAACTGCAGGTCCATTATGGCAAAGAACTGCCTTATCGAGAGAAGAGTGGAAAGAGTTGGAGGAGACCTTTGTGTCCCAAAGACACGCAGATAAATGTTAACATTTATCTTTTATAATTTGTTAATCAACATGATTTATGTCAAACATTGTTAACTTTATCAGCAATAAAGGTTTAATAATAATAATAATAATAATAATAATGTAAGGACATAAACATATAGTGGGCCATATCAAGAGCGAAATAGGTTTGCTTTACCTAGGGTCAAAAAGAGTAAAAGAAAAGTTTCACTATTATTGAGTTTTTAAATTTAAAATTGAATAACTTAATGTTTTTGTACTTTTCTCAAGCTCCCTTTGTTTTTCCTTTTCTTCTTTTTCTTTCCGTTTTTGTTCCTCTTTTTCCTCTTTTTCCTTCTTTCTAGCCTCTTCCTTTTCCTCCCTTTCTCGTTTTTTCTGTTCTTCTTTTTCTAGTTTCTGCTTGGCCCTTTCTTCTTTTTCTTGTTGTCTCTTTTTCTCACGTTCTAGTCTCTCTTTTTCTCTCTCCTCTTTCTTTTTTGCTGATTCTATTTTTTTCTGAAACTAAAAAATAATGATTTTTAATAGTACTCACCACAAATATATACCAAACTTTTACTTTAAGTTTTGGTATTTCTAATATGTAAATTACATTTCTTAGAAGTTCTAAAAAAATGTAATACGAAAAATAAATAATTTAGTACTGCGAAAACTATTAATGATAATAATTTAAAGAGATTATAAAAAAGTACCAATAAATCAATGTAGTAAAAAAAGTTGTAATAATTTAATTCCGAATAAAATATTTTGAATTTTATTCTATACAAATAATAAAATTGTTTGAGTATTTAACTAACTATTTACATTACTAGCCTTTCCCGCGGCTACGCTCGCGTTCTAAAAGCTGGAAACTAAATTCTTTCGTCCCACCTGTCCACCCATCTTGCACACAGTGATTTTGTTATGTGATATCTCGTAAGATATTTATTGAAATCAAATGATGCCAAGAGCAATTTTGTTCACAATTAAATACTTGTGATACTTATTTATTTGGATGAGGATTAATATCATATTTATTTAACACCTTCGCAAATAATGCATTATCTTAAAACAAATTGGATTTCCATAAAATTAGTTATAGCAAGTTAACCTTAAAAGATAGACTATGCTATTGTGGATTTTTTTAAACTTTTAAAGGGAAACAATTCCATCATACATGATTTTTGCATCACTTTTAACAGTTTATGCAGTGCACACAGCGGAAGCTCTCATAAGAAATATTTTTCTCTCGTTTTTTGCAACATTTTTAATTGATCTTCAACTTTATAAATTGTATAGATATATCTTTTTGGAAAATGTTATCAAAACATCATTATTATCGAAACAAATGCAGAATCTAAAGTTAATTAAATGTTGTTGTGTGAATCACGAAAGCACGGGAAAGATTTTAGTGAAATTTGGTATAATAGATGTTGAAGATAGCAGATTATCCAGGTTAAAGTATCCTATAATACTTTATATTATGGAAAAATAACTTATCTCTGTGTATGTATAATGTATATAGGTAGGTACTAATTAATAAAATGTACATAGTGACATCCAAGTGGAGATATATTACTAAATTTAGTTTCAAACTTACTTGTTTAGGTGTTAAACTAGTATTACTGGACTCATTCAAAGATATATCCCCTTGGCTATTTGTGATTGACACATTTCTTGCTGACCTTCTTGGAGTTGAAGGGCTCGAGTTAAATGATTCGTCACAGATATTCTCCATGGACATATTCAAATTTTTGTCCTCTCCCTTGGATTTAATCCTGTCACTTCTTTTAGGGGTAGCCACATCTTCATTAATTATATTTGATTTATTTTGTTCATGTTCTTGAGATATTATGTTCTCATTTTCTCCATTACACTTTTCCTCAGAATGAGTGTGGTTTGTTACATTGTCTAATTTATGAGGTTTAGGGTTTGTTTCTGAACAATTAGAATCTTCCAAAACAATTAAATTATTATCTTCTTCGGCTTTAGTATCTTTTATATCTTCTTCTTCTGAGGTTTTCTTCATTACTTCATTGGATATGGTATTTTCTATTTCTTTAGTATCATCAACTTCCATCTCCTCCACACTTTCAGATCCTTTATCAATGTTTTCATTATTTTCTATAGAGGAATTACTTTTATTTTTCATTGAACTTTTACTATTTTTCTTCTTCTTTGCAGCTTTGGTTTTTTGTAATTTCTTTTTCCAAGCAGTATCAACTAGTTTCACAAATGGGTTGAGACACTTATCCACTTTGTCTTGAGCTCCTGGAGCTTCTTTACTATCTTCGTCACTAATTATCACCAATTCTTCAGCTAACTCATTTTCCTTTGTTATCTTTCCCACTTTAGTAACAGGTTCTGCTTCTGGAGCGGAAAGTTTTCGTTTTCTGGTTTGAGTTGGAGAAGATTTTGGCGATACATCACTAATTATCATAAATGGAAGACGAGCTTGCTTTAGAACTTTTTTTGAAGGTGTTACTTCTTCATTATCTGGTGACTTTTGTGTTTTCATGTTTAAACGATTAATTAATCACGTGTACAACTAAACTACTTAGTTGCTGAATAGATTAAAAAAATAATTAATAAAGAAAACAATCACATTGCAAAGTACAGTCTTTTTATAAAGTTTGACATTAAAGTAGAATACGCGGGAGTTTCGTGTACGTTCAGAAATCAGAACATATTATCTATACTCTTTGAATCAGAATTTCACAAATTCACAATTATTCCATTCTATCCTTATTATTTATCTGTGATGAGTATTGCACACTTAAAAATATTTTTCCAATAAACGTTAAAAATATAAATATTACAATTTGTATATAGAAATACATATTAAAATATTTTAAGTATGATTTTAAATTGTTCAACGTTTTAAAGATAAAATATTAGGTTATAATTTTCCATTTCGTTAATCTCTGAAATAGTTGGACAGGTTTTTACGGGACATTCACAGGCAGATAGCTTTTTTATAAGGATTAACTTAGCTTACTTTTGTTTCAGAAAAAGGATTAGGGTTTCGAAAAAATAAAACTGACCTTACTTTTATTTTATAATAATTATAAAAAAACATTAATATCTGACTTTTAATCATAAGATATCTAGTGCTAATACAAAACAAAAGATTTTCTAAACTCAGATCATGAATTTAGAGCGTTGTGATATTATTGCGTGCGTAGGTATGGCAAAAGTACCTGTAGGAGTAATTGTGACAGAGACAGGTGCATTATGTTTATGGTCTACATCATATTAATGTTCTCTCCTACATCAAAGGAAACTTACTATGCGTGAATATGTGTAATAAAAAAAATACATCGTTACATAGTTGTAAGAAAATTTATCAAACACCAAAAAGTAATATATCGAAACGGATACTCTAAAAAGTCCGCAATGTGACACGCTTGGCGTTATGGTCTATTATAACCACTGACCTCTATAATACCTCTGGACTGGCTGTTCCAAGCGTTTGACAGCAAATTTTTTGTGTCCATTTGAAGCGCCACTAGCAAGAGTCCCGAGAACTAATTTTTACGTATATTGCAAATGACAGCGAGAAGTGTTTGTTTACTGTAAAGTAATTTTGCATTTTCGTTGTTAATATAACATAAGTAGTAATTATGATGATACGGTTATTGATTAATAAAAATAAAAAAATAAAAATCTTTATATCGACATCATTAGTTTTAGTACCACGAACTCTCGCTACGTCCGACAGCGGCGGACAGCGCCAAAATGGCGAATATCAAGCAGCCACAAAAGCACGTTGACAACAGCCAGTCCAGTGGTATTATAGAGGTCAGTGATTATGGTAGTTTTCCAATTACAGCACTAGAGCGCATTATGCGGCACAATGCTCAACGTTGAATGTTCCAACTACATGAATTGAATTGAATGTTCCAATTAAAAGTGGTAGTGCCATGCTTGTTACCTTCGGGTAGCAGCCGAATGGGCCGGCACGCCCCGTATCGTACCACTCTCTCACAGAAGACCGGCGTGAAGTGGCAGCTATGCTGTCGCGTTTCGTCCGGTAAGTGAGAGTCCGGGAGGCCCACACCCCATCCCTCCTCCCGTCCTTCCCCCTCCTCCCTCCCTCCCTTTCCTGAAAGGCCGGCAACGCATCTGCAAGCCCTGTGGTGTTGCAGATGTCCATGGGCGGAGGTGATCACTTACCATCGGGTGAGCCTCCTGCCCGTTTGCCCCCTTTGTCCCATAAAAAAAAAAAAAAAAAGCAACGCTTCGCACAATCGAGCACTCTCAAAAGTACTGTTCTCGGGTGATACTCGCATCAAACTGCTAAAAAAATAAATATAAATATGGATGAAGGTATAAATAATTACTTTTTTTTTATATTCCACCTTAAAATATGAATACAATTTTATTTTAAAATTCGGATCTGTAAACAAGTTTATTTTACAGGATTATACTTTTGTAAACATTATTCACGTTCCAATTAAGCTTCAGCATAATTCGGCATTGTGCGCCACTGAGTCGCACTATGCTCTGTAATTGGAAAACAGGGTATAACAGAGCCAGTTTTGTTGGCAACAGTAGTAGTTGTTATCACATACTTTGACGTCACATCCGTTCTGACCATGGCGATATATTTTAACTAATTCAAATTTCCTACCTACTCTTACATTTTTATTATATAACTAATTATTTTCTTATTTTAAAGGAAATAACATTAAATAATACTGATATTTGCCTAATTCAGTAGCAACTCAGATTATAAAATATGAATATTTTCATTTTATTTAAATCACACACAGGTATATTATATTGTACATAAACACAAAAACTAAGACACATGCTGAGTATGATAAATTCTAAATGATAGTACACAAATTCTGAAAATTAAAAATATTTATTTAGTTACGATAATAAAATTTAAATAAATTAATAAATATCTTTCATAACGAACATATAAATAATAAATAATATTTCTATTATTCAGAAGTCCAAGGATTTTCTAAATGAGCCGAAATATCTATAATCGGTATTGCTGGTTTGCATCGGTACCGGTACCGGTATTGCACAGAGCGCAGGATACGTGGCGCTCGCTAGAGTCGCGTCACAGTCCACAGAGTAAGGCGACGTCCTGCGTGAGCGATCTAGACGCGAACGCGAAGCGGCGCGGCACGGCGCGAAAACAACAAACATTCGAAACCTATTGAAGTGGCCTATGTGACCAAACGCACGTGGGGTGCGGTGCGGAGCGGCGCGAATTGACGCGAACGCGATCAGTTGGCTTGATATTTTCGCGCGAAGTGGACGCGTCGGCCATATTTTTTTCAAGCAAAAATTGTTGTTGAATTAATGTCGGAAGTAGAACTTCTTATTAATGCTATCCAAGAACGTCCTACATTCTGGGACAAAAGGAATAAAAGTTATACACTTCTTCAATATCTCATATTTAAGACTAGCTGTGCCCGCGACTTCGATCGCGTGGACTACAGGATAAAATCAAACTATGATAAAAATTAAGATTTGTTTTTTTCTACGTATTTTTCCAGGATAAAAAGTATCCCATTTTATGCCCAGGATAATAAAGTATAATTATATCAAGTTTCATCGAAATCGAACCGTTAGTTTTCACGTGATGCCTGAACATACACACAGACAGACAGACATACAGACAGACAGACAAAAAATTTTTTAATCGCATATTTGGGTTTGGTATCGATCCAGTAACACCCCCTGCTATTTATTTTCTCAATATTTTCAATGTACAGAATTGACCCTTCTACAGATTTATTATATGTATAGATATGAATTTTCCAACAACATTAGCTTCCGTCCGCCCATGACAAATGTTTAATGTTAACTGAACTGAACGGCGGCGGAGGGGACGGTTCGCGCGCACGTAGGACAGAGTAGCCGCATCGCTCCGCACCACATTAAATTCGCATCGGATCGTTTCGCAATCGCGTTCGCGTTGAGTCGTCCACGTAGGACACTGTGTAACGCGACGTCCTGCGTGAGCGATCTAGACGCGAACGCGAAGCGGCGCGGCACGGCGCGAAAACAACAAACATTCGAAACCTATTGAAGTGGCCTATGTGACCAAACGCACGTGGGGTGCGGTGCGGAGCGGCGCGAAATGACGCGAACGCGATCAGTTGGCTTGATATTTTCGCGCGAAGTGGACGCGTCGGCCATATTTTTTTCAAGCAAAAATTGTTGTTGAATTAATGTCGGAAGTAGAACTTCTTATTAATGCTATCCAAGAACGTCCTACAATCTGGGACAAAAGGAATAAAAGTTATACACTTCTTCAATATCTCATATTTAAGACTAGCTGTGCCCGCGACTTCGATCGCGTGGACTACAGGATAAAATCAAACTATGATAAAAATTAAGATTTGTTTTTTTCTACGTATTTTTCCAGGATAAAAAGTATCCCATTTTATGCCCAGGATAACAAAGTATATATATACCAAGTTTCATCGAAATCGAACCGTTAGTTTTCACGTGATGCCTGAACATACAGACAGACAGACAGACAAAAAATTTTTTAATCGCATATTTGGGTTTGGTATCGATCCAGTAACACCCCCTGCTATTTATTTTTTCAATATTTTCAATGTACAGAATTGACCCTTCTACAGATTTATTATATGTATAGATATGAATTTTCCAACAACATTAGCTTCCGTCCGCCCATGACAAATGTTCCTTAATGTTAAGTCTCCTTAATCTGTGATGTTAACTGAACTGAACGGCGGCGGAGGGCGCGGAGGGGACGGTTCGCGCGCACGTAGGACAGAGTAGCCGCATCGCTCCGCACCACATTAAATTCGCATCGGATCGTTTCGCAATCGCGTTCGCGTTGAGTCGTCCACGTAGGACACTGTGTAACGCGACGTCCTGCGTGAGCGATCTAGACGCGAACGCGAAGCGGCGCGGCACGGCGCGAAAACAACAAACATTCGAAACCTATTGAAGTGGCCTATGTGACCAAACGCACGTGGGGTGCGGTGCGGAGCGGCGCGAAATGACGCGAACGCGATCAGTTGGCTTGATATTTTCGCGCGAAGTGGACGCGTCGGCCATATTTTTTTCAAGCAAAAATTGTTGTTGAATTAATGTCGGAAGTAGAACTTCTTATTAATGCTATCCAAGAACGTCCTACAATCTGGGACAAAAGGAATAAAAGTTATACACTTCTTCAATATCTCATATTTAAGACTAGCTGTGCCCGCGACTTCGATCGCGTGGACTACAGGATAAAATCAAACTATGATAAAAATTAAGATTTGTTTTTTTCTACGTATTTTTCCAGGATAAAAAGTATCCCATTTTATGCCCAGGATAACAAAGTATATATATACCAAGTTTCATCGAAATCGAACCGTTAGTTTTCACGTGATGCCTGAACATACAGACAGACAGACAGACAAAAAATTTTTTAATCGCATATTTGGGTTTGGTATCGATCCAGTAACACCCCCTGCTATTTATTTTTTCAATATTTTCAATGTACAGAATTGACCCTTCTACAGATTTATTATATGTATAGATATGAATTTTCCAACAACATTAGCTTCCGTCCGCCCATGACAAATGTTCCTTAATGTTAAGTCTCCTTAATCTGTGATGTTAACTGAACTGAACGGCGGCGGAGGGCGCGGAGGGGACGGTTCGCGCGCACGTAGGACAGAGTAGCCGCATCGCTCCGCACCACATTAAATTCGCATCGGATCGTTTCGCAATCGCGTTCGCGTTGAGTCGTCCACGTAGGACACTGTGTTAGCGCTCATGTCAAAAAATAATAAACGGCGAACGCAGGGCTCGCATACCGGCAATGATATTTTAATAGACAGATATGTTATACGCTCACTAAACTACCGAAAAAAGTGTTCCGCGCTGCACACATACACACTTTTCATTCAATGTACATTTCACTACAAGTCAAAATGATAGAAAGGGGATAGTCGATAAAATCAATAAGAAAAAAAGAGACAGCTAGTGTTGTCAATTGCGCGTCAATGTAAACAAACATTAGTCTAGCGACCGATGACATATCAGAATATTAGGCAAATAATTGAAATATATTAATAAATCGAAGTATACTACGTTCTTACATGTGGTATGAGATCCCTTATGTTTTATTAACTTTGGTATCATAATTGGTGCATTTCCTAAATACACAGGATGGCATTTTTTTAAATTTTGTAGCAGCGTACCACTCGTCACCATGCGGTGACACAGACTAAAGGCAATACGTCCTAATTAGGACGTTTTCGAGTTTTCACGATTGCGCGCTCATAACATATCTATAGTTAAAATATCATTGGATACCGGTATATTTTTCGAAACTTTTTCGACTTAAAAACCTAAAAACGGATTAGTAATGGTTTCGTTAGCATAATACCTATGCTAACGAAACCATTACTAATCCGTTGGTGGTGCCGCTATGGTGGTGCCATTAAAAAATCCTTTTTTCTTAATATTTTGTAAAAAATAAAAAAAAAATTAAATCCTTGCTGTCACTTGACATCCACATATTTTTATATTTTTTGATTAGGAATATTCACTTGCTACTTCTCAGATTGTTATAGATGGTGAAAACAAAGTTTAAATTTAGAGACGTATCTTACGGTCTTCAAAAATTAAGAGATTTTCTATTAGGAAGGAAGCATACTTTACATGGTCGTTTTCCACCTATGCTAGCTCCTCGGACGTTACCACCAGTTGACCTTCCACGAGGCCCTGATACAAAATATTCTGATAATTATTATTTACAAAGAAATGCTTTTAATTCTGTTTACCCTCCAATAGTAGCACCCGTTGCAGAAGGTCCACCACTAAAGAACGATCATGTTGGAAAGGGAAAACCTTGTGGAGCAATGCGGCCTGATACTGTGAGTAACATTAAATAACATTTTATAACAATAATTCAGAATAATTAAAAAAATAATTGTAAGACGAAGTGTTTTTAGTGCCTTACAAAAATCAATATGCAATAGCGATTATTAGATTTAGTTAGGTATATTGCTTCAGTAAAAATAAAGGCAGCTAATCGAGTAGGTATTTGTTTTCTTCTATTGAATTTGAACTCTGAGCATACCTATATATTATATATACATTCAGCTCACACACATGTGTTCATTATATTTTTGTAATTACGTGCAGTGTTTTTGTTCCCTTCATTTATTGTTGACGGTAGCCCGTTTTCTAATTAACTCGGACGTAATATTGTATATAATATTACCTACCTATAATATAAGGCATTTATTCCGAATTTGGGTATATTTTTGTAACGAGTTAAAACTATAATTTGCTAATTTAAATCTATAATATGTCCCGCAGCTCGGTGTGCCTTTCGGCATAGGCCTCTTCCAACTCTCTCCATTTCGCTCTATCTAATGCAACTTGCAAGTCTGGTCCAATATGGCTAGTGTGGTCCTAGGGTTAGACGGATGTCATTTGTCCATCTTCTTTTTAGACGTCCCTTTCTTCTTGTTCCATATTACCTACCTACTATTACCTACCTACTGTTTGATTTCAGATTTGTTTCAACTTTGCACCAACACCAGGCGCTGCTTGGTGGTGGGATGGCCATTGTTACTATGAATGTGCGCCAGAAAAATCAAGTCCACCGACCCCTTTACAAGAAAAGGATTCTCTCTGCCCTCCTGATCAGAAATCACTTAAATAAATAAAATTAGTTGTAATTCTATTTTGTTTCGTTCCTCAAACCCAGCTACTTAGATCGATTAATACCTAAATGTTTTAAAATAATATTTTCCATGAAAAAAACCACATTCATTCAGCTGTTTTGGCGTGAAAGAGTAACAAAAATCTATGATCCATCCATATTATATCATCACCAATTTTCTTATTCATATAATTAGTAGGATATTAAGCTCTCTCCTGCAATGTGCGTTTACCTTGAAGAGGTATAGGTAGATGAGCCCCCCGCTCATAGCTCATCAGTATATCAGTATATATGAATAAAATTGAAGCGTCTGTTTGTAATTTAAAATTACCAATCTTTCACTAAATACATAATATAGAAGTACTTATATAATGTCTGTTTGTTCCGCCTAATCTCTCAAATGGTAGGACCGATTTTGACGGGATTTTACTTGCAGATAGCTTATGTTATAAGGAGTAACGTAAGTTACTTTTATTTTATTAGAAAATTATAAAATCCGTTTTAATTTATTATAACTTATATCTAGCGAAGCGGGCCGGCTTTGCTAGTATTATAATACAATTTTAACTTAGATTAGCAAATTTGACACTTTTTAGTTAGTAATTAACCCCCCTTATTTTAATCAGACGCGCTCGAGTATTTCAGGTGATCAATTTTTTTACATAGGTATGTAACGGGTTCGCCTGAGCGCACCCCCCTATATTGAAGACTGATACCGGTAGGGTTTACTTATCAATATGTAAGGTATCCTACCTTATATTAATCTGACGCTCTCGAGTAAATCCTAAATTTTCCCCTTGGGCTCCCTAACTATAAGTATTGATCCTAGTAATAATCTATTACTACACAAAGTTTAGTTCACCTATCTATGGAGTAGGTTCATAGGTTTCACTAGTACCTACCTATAACATAATAACTAATGCCAACAAAGCGTTTGTTTTTACAACTTATTATTTTTTTATGATGAACACAAATACACACACACACAAATAATACGTAGTTCAAAAAAAAATAATTTCGTGCCAGCTATGTTAGTTAAAGCAGTTTGACCGTTTATGTAAATTTAAAATCGTTATTATCTGAAGGTTATTGTCATCAAGTACAAATCTACACATCTTTACAAACTTATAATAAAATAGTAATTTAAAATTTTGTACATTATTTATATTTTTTAAAAATAATGAGTCTAACGTATTGTGTACTGAAAATAGATCCTAAAACAATGGTTATTAAAATGGTTGTCTGTTTGTCTGTGTGTATATTTAACACAAAAAGTACTTGACTGATTTGAACCAAATTTTGTGTAGTGATAACTTTTTACTCAGGTCATCACTTTTTATTGGAGAAAAATAATAGCTTTTCTTTTGAGTCGTCCTTAGTAAGCGGTGGCTAAAAGTCACTCATTTATATTATGTACTAGCAAACCCTGCTTCCTCTGTGTGTAAATTAAAATACACAGTTTTTATAATTCAAAATTTTCTAATAAAATAAAAGTAGCCAGTAGCCTAAGTTATAAAATTAGCTACGAGTATCTGTGAGTGAAAGTCCCGTCAAAATTGGTCCACCCGTTTCAGAGATTAGCCTGAACAAAAAGACAGACAAAAATTTTAATAATGGATTTTTTGAAGTACTACCTTTTTTTTATAACTGGGAAATGCATTAACGCATACCACCTGTAGAAAATAGTTTGTGGGAGTCACTGGCCTAAAGTCAGTACTACCCACTAAAACCCAACTGACCTCATCCTGCGTTTCTTGGCTTCGCGCCCGGCCGTCTTGCCAGACGCTACTGAGCCCCCAACCACAATAAGATGAACGAACGTCGGGGGCTTGATGTAAGTACCTACCGCATTATATACTTTCATATGCATTAAGTAAAAAGATGTTAATTTGAAATTAAAAACAGACACTTCAATTTAATTTACGAGTATATTATGTATATTGTATAGATATACTGATAACTGGTACCTACCTACTACCTACCTACTCATATAAATCATGATGTTGTTTGTTTGTACATGTTTTTCCTTTTACTAAGGTTAACTTGAACCGCACAAAGGATGTTGATACTGTTTTAATTATAGAAAGTGCGATAAATGAGACAGCTCTGTGTTTATAATTTATAAACATTTTGCTGAACTGTGAAGGTGTATTGTCCAACCAAGGGAAACGCGGGTTTTCGTAACGAGCTAGCTTCTTCTGTATGTATTCGTCGGTGCAGTTAATTTTAGCTGTGATTTGAGAAGGTATAACTGCGTTACAAGTTAAATAAAAATAGGTATAAGTTATCACGGTAATAAATAAAAATCAATACAATAACAATTTTACACCTATAAAAAAAGGTTGTCATTTTATCTTTAGTAGGTCTGCACTGTTATCCATTATTCATCGATTCTAGCTCTATAGTATTTTTTTTTCTCAAATTTTTTCCATCTTGAAGGTATAGGAGTTGAAGTTGAAGTAAGCTTATTCATTAAAAAGTGGGTTTAATTTTTATGAGATAATCCTTGTTTGTGAAGGAATGAAGATCTAAACGGAAGAATAAGGTCTATTATTCCAGTCTACCTGGGGTTTTAATTTTACTTCAAAAAAACACCAACAAATTAGGTACGCATCCTATTTCTAGAATCAAAGCTTGTAATTTTTTTGGTTCAATACTTTTTGTCGACAAGATATTGTATAAGAAAGAAAAGCTTACTACCAAAATTTCTTTTGTAACTTTGTTCATAATACGTATTGCTTTATTCACGGATAATCTTCTGATAGATTTTAATAAGGTTTTTTATAAGTGGTAGCCCAGCGGTAACGCGTTGCTCGCTCGCTCGCTTGGATAACCGAGTGATGCGGGTTCAAATCCGGGTCTCGCACCTCTGATATTTTCATGTGCGAATCATTTCTATCATGATTACCACTTGTCGTGTTGTCGTGGTTACGGTGAAGGAAAACATCGTGAGGAAACCTGCATGTCTGAGAAAACCTAGCAAGTTTTCGTAAGACATGTGAAGTCCGCCAACACGCACTGGGTCAGCGCGGCGGACTATGGCCCTATGAGGGAGGCCCGTGCCCAGCAGTGGGACGTTAAAAAGGGCTGATGATGTGATGATTTTATAACATAATATGATATCGACTTATTAAATATCTTTAATGTAATCTTGCATATGTTTTTTTTAATTGCAACACTATAATTATTATAAGCCTATTATATAGTGCAAAGTAACGGACAAGTTTAAAGGGTTCACATGCGAAGCAGATAGAATCTAACTATAGGCACTGCACCATACTTTATTTTTCCCGTCTGAAAATATGTATTGCAAGCCCCCTCAAGTTTAATTTCACGCCTGTCAGACGCTTTAATTATACTGGATTATTTTCCCCTCGTTCTTTTGGTTCCCCACATTAATCTTAGATACATCACTAAAGGTTAGATAATAGATATAAGTCTAAGGGTGGCTATGTATTGAAATAGATTTTACGATAACGTATGTAGAGCCAGACTAAAAAAATTAGACAAGAAACTTAAAACATTTTCCATGACAGACTTATAGGAGAATAGAGTTGATCCTATTTCTGAAGTTTCCGAAACATAATATTTTTTTGTTAGTTAATTTTAAGGTACCTACTAAGTACCTAGTACTTACTAGAATTTTCAGAATAATTCAACTCTCGGTATTATTCCCTAATCGCAGAGTCTTATTCAATAGTTTACCGCAATTTTTCATACAATACGCATGTATGTTTTATTCATAAGTCTGCACGAGGCGGTGTCAAGGAAAATTGTGTAAGACGTAGGTAATCTTCGACTTGCATACAGCAGCTAATAAATTATTTATTAGGCGATATGTTAAAAGTAGGCATGTGTGTATTGGATATTATGAAAAAAAAATAAAAAAATCATGATTTTCATGTAATTTTCTTCAAAAAAAGGTTAAATTATTAATTTGATAAATACTTCTAACTAATTTGTGCAACTAAATGTATGAGCTTCTATTTTTCCGTAATTATAAGTTTGTGGAAAATAATTAATTTAATATTAAAATTATATATTTATGCATCCCATTTTATACAACTAAATAAAATAAAATAAATTATATTTAATTAGTGATCTTAATCAAATATTAAATCAATAATAAGGGATTATTATTATAATTTATCCTTATCATTATTTTGATGAGAATCGTTCTATTTTTATCTTGCGTGGGAATATGTATGCTCATGCTGGGATAAAAATCTCTAACAACCTGTATCTAATAAGTACATCATTTTTATAAAACAATATTAAGGAAAATGTATAAAAATCAACCATTAATCTATTGTAGAATATTATTAAAATCTATAATAAGTAGATAATATATCTATATAATTCATTTTGTAACAAAGTTTATACAAGCAATATTTTAAAGTAAGCTATTAATAAAAATTTAAGACTAACTAAAACTAAATAGAAGGCTAAAAGGTTTAAACACCTGTTTACAATTAAGAAGTTCTTTTATTTCGGAGTGCTCTCACAGTTTATGAATTATGGCTAGTGATTAGGGTTAATCTGAAGTCTCTGAAATATATATCTATTACCGCACGGTCCGTACACCCGCTCGTTAGCGCATGAGCGAGAAACGGCCCAGACTGTTAGTACCTCCGGAAACACAGTAGCTGGCATACGTATTGACAATCGTTTGAGCGGCGAAAAATCAGTTATGACTGACTTCTTTCAACTCCCGCCAAGGCTCTAAGAAGTGGGCACATCCAAAAATATTCTTCAAAACGGAACTCAACCAATGTTGTGAATACTAAGCATTGTTTATACGCTTTTGTGACGCCAGCGTTTTATCTCGGTTGTGAATAAAACCACCTGTGAGTTTATACTACCATAGTAAGGCTATCAAAATGAGAGAGGACTCGGAGACAGCTGCTTTGAACGAACGGATAGATGAGTTCAAGAGTGATCCAGAAAAATTACGGCAGGCCACCGAATTTGTGGATGAACTTATACATCAAGCAAAAAAACAGGCCGAATTAAAACTGAAAGAGAAAGAAAAAAGCAAATTTGTAAGTATTCATGTATATTTATCCCAGTAAGGAAGCGATGTATGGAATTGATAGGGCGGTAAGTGTTATTAGGAGTAGAGCTGCTAGAGTGCAAAATAGCTTCTTCGATAGCAAAGCTGTTTTAAATCTTCAACACGTTATTCAAACACCTTGCATGCTTATCTCATTTTTCAAACTCACCGTTTTTGAAATACCTTGTAAAGGTTAAAAACTTTTTATTATATTAATTAAAATAGATAAATATAAGATAAAGTCAGGGAGCCAATATGTAATAAAATATTTTATAATATACATGTATTATAATAATATTATAAATATAATACTCGTAATATATTGATAGACATGATTATCTGAGTTTCTGTTTATGTATATGAAAGTTTATCTATACAAATTTTCAGCACTACGCTCTTCGAGTAGATGCCGATTTTTATCATTATTCTAGTACTGTATAAGCAATATTTAGTTAAGCCGGGAAGTATGATATTTATGATATTAGTGAGCAATTGGCTTATTTTTATCAGATAAAGCTATTTCTAAAATATATGACAGGTAGACGTTTGATCGATACTTTCAGCCCCACAACAGCTCTACATTTTAGCTAAGTTGACCTACATTACTCGCATTTAGTAGTAATTTTAAATTTTAATAAACTTTAGAACGTATAATTTTCTTTTATAATTTTGTTAATCACATAATTAATTTATGTAACATTAAGTTTTCTGACAAATTCTACTGTACTTGTTGTAAGTATTATAACAGCAATGTAGATTAAAATAAATTTTATTTTTAATCCATTTGTTGAACTTCTTGAACCTACGAAAAAAAGTTCATTTTTATATATTGGTGACTTGTGGCTTACCCTCGCTCGGCTCAGGTTCGTCCCTACTTCCTAGGTAGTTTATCGGACATGAGATAGTTTACGGCAATAAAAAGTATCCTACATATTGATTCGAATAATCATTAATCAGCTATCATCGTACCAAATTTTCATTAATATCAGTCAAGTGGTTTTCTTATAATGTGGTCAAAGACAGACAAAAATCCTATAACTATAGATATCTATATTATATCAGCTATATCGATACCGATAATAATGAGTATTAAAATAACACACTCCAAAACATATTCAATGTACAGATTCAATTTCAGCTGTCATGACTTGTAAAGCTCTAACTTGAGTCCCCTTGCAGATAGGGACGCCTGAGCTCACTAGAGAGACGTTAGGAAAAAGATCTGAACAGAATGATTATTAATCGGACTTATTAATATATTATTTAATCGGACTTTTGCGGATAATAAAATAATAGAAAAATATTCAATACGAAAATTAACGGTTTATTTGGGTACATAGGTTAATTAACATTGTATGACCGTAGAAATTACAACGCATATAGAAAGAAAATGCTGTAAAAATCCCAATAAAATTATAAAGCATCTATTTTATTTTGGTATTGGCAGTAGAATGAGTACTCTATAGTGATACTTATGTATTGCTAAAACAGCAGAGCAAATTTGGATAACATTAAGTATACACAGAGGCTACCATTAGGTACATAGTGACGCTAGAGAACAGCTAAGCGAATGAAGTCACAGATACCTAATATTCTTTAAACTTAAGAAAGCGTTGCGAAGAAAAATCTAATTAAGTCTAGATCGGCATGCAACAGCGTGTTGAATACCATCACAATATTAATATAGTGAAGGCATTATTCAAATTATTATATACCGTATAATTACCGGTATAATATTAAAATTACTTTGCTTTTTCATAGTCTAATTATTATTAAAAATTGTAAAGTTCTTGTTGTTTTATCGAAAAATAAATTAAGTTTCTTTTAAAAGAAGAAATGATGAAAGTTGTACAGAAAATTAGAAAATTTAAAAAACTTTAAAAAAATTAACGGCGTTTGAAAGTCAAACATATAGCGGGCGGTGCAAAGTAAATATATACAACACGTACAAATCGTCACGTCAAATAGAGGAGTGTATAAAGTATATTAGATAGCCTATAGAATATTATATAAGTAGTACTTACTGATTTTACCGCATGTTCATAGACAGACAGATGATATTATATAGATGCGAGAGATTTAACTTCGCTTTGTATCAAACAGAGTGGGTACCGATGTACACTTTATAATATCACCTTTTTTAATTCCATAACGTCAATTAAACAGGAATTTTCCATATATAAATATTAAATAAACCGCCATTTGTATCATAATCAATATCAAAATACAGTCTCAATTTTCCAATAACCACATTAATCAGTCAACTCGAACTCTAGTACTTAGTTGACGAGATATAATTATTATCCCCGAAATTTCGACTCAAATTCCTATTATTAAATCCCTTTCCTCTTGCGGTTCACAACTCCGATATGTACCTATACAATATTCGTATTGGTATATTAATATTAACAACTCAATAGCTGGGACGGATATAAAGAATTGACCTTTCATATTAATGCTAAATTATAAAAAGCTTTTAATATACCTATAGGTACTTCTTTTTATAAGTAATTCTATTAATATTTAATCAGTATATATTAATAAAATGAAAGTGTCTGTTTGTAATTTCAAATGAACAGTTTTTCACTAAATGCATATGAAAGTATGTATACGGTACGGTTTCACTCGCAAACAGCTAATGTTATAAGGAGTAACTTAGGCTACTTTTATTTTGATAATAAATAATTTACTAGTATTTAATATAATATCACAAAGTAGCGTCCTATTTTAATTTCCCTACGACTAATCTTTCTTCTCTTGTAATTGACTAAATTATAAAAAATGCAAGTAAAAAATGCGTCTCTGCTTCAAGTCTGGCAAAGCTTTACTTTATCAGTTTGTTTGTGCTTCTCTACAGGTTTATTTTACTACAGACCTGGACGGAACTTGATAAACAGATCTTACAGATTTTATGATTTAGACGATTTTATAGATATTTTCGTCGTATAGGATTTAAGATTGGACTTCCTCCAAAAGGGGGAAAAAGGGATTTATGAGATTGAAAAGTAGAAAGTATAAAAATTACGTGATAGAAAGATTTAGGTTAGTTTAATGAAAATTTGGTGAAGACCTGATGAGGATCTTCGTCGTGATAAATGGAATTGCTTCTCTAAATGCAGTAAATTGCTCACATAACTTTAGATAATTAACTAACTGTTGCAAAAAAACTTTGTTTACCATATTACTAAGGGATTTTTGATTAGTTTGTTTAGCGATAATCTCTGACTGTAAACGCGCTATCAATAATCTCTGAATCGCAATTGTGATTAAAACAGTTCATTATATTATTCATCATCACTCACCAATGCTTTAGAAATTATTTAAAGCCTGGGATATATGACGATCAGTAGCAATAGTATAAATTTATCCTGCTATAAATTTCAATTTTAAAGTTCTTTGAGATCAAACTTACTTAACTCTGCAAACATTAATATCAATTGACACAGCTTGGTTCTATAACAGACGTTTGTACATAATAATAATTATAATTAAAATACATTATGTAGGAAACTGTTAAATTTCAAAGCTTTCAAAATTAACTTACCTATATAATTAAATATATTTACATAAACTAGCAAAGATTAAAGTTTCTATGAATTCAAAATACAACTAAATATAAAAATATATACTAAAAGAATGAACCTAAAACTAAAAACCTTAAAAAATATACTATATTAACTAAAATATATTATTAAAAGGAGTCCCTTTAGGCAAGGTTCCGAAGATACTGGCAGCGTTCCCCCTTTGGATTGCTAGACTAATTCTTTGTCCGAGGTAGCTGCCAGCTCTTCGGTCTCCTGTGATGTCGACTAACCTTTTAGATATTTCCTTAAAAAGCCTCATGGCACTAGGACCCCACGGACCAAGGGTCTCGACACCGAATGGAACAAAATCATATTCGGAGCCTAGACCCCTGTATTTGCCTGCTTTAGCTTTTTCAGCCGCTTCACAAGCCGCACCAGCTCTATTGTTGGTTCCATGTAGATGGGAAGGGGCCAGCGTGTCTGAACAGGTTGCATCCCATACCAGCACCCGGCCCATCTTCCATGGAATCAAACTCATACCGTCCGGTCTCTTGCCATCGTCTCTTGCTATACCAGTCGGCTCTAGTAGACTTGGCACATTTATAATTTTAATTATAATAGCATAACATACATATTAAATATATTATCTACAAATACGTTCGTACATTCGATTGATACTATTCTTAATTTTATTTTTTCATATGTTATATTTTAATATTTAATAGCAATGTAACTCTAAGCAGCTCTATACGAGTTCTGATGTCATTAAAAACGAAAGCGAATTTCATACTAGTTATCATAGAAGAAGTCCTTATTCTTATTAATTTTATTAAGATAATTATCTTTTTAGTTTACTTAATAGATCGTTTGTGCCTATAGTAATAGATGCAAATTATAGCTTTTTTTATTACATTTTGAATAGCATTAGTTTAAATAACTATAAAATAAATACACTATTACTTTATAGATTAAATAGTTTTGCAAGAAATAGAAAAAAAAATATTAATAATACTATTTAAATAAGTAAGATTTACTAAACTTAAATACTTACTCACTTTATTTACTTTACTTACATAAGTAAATAAATAATACAATTAAATACAGGCACTGTTCTATAAAATAACATAATAATGTTTCATCGCCTCGATCATTACTGTAATTATAAATTGCCGGCTTCCGCGTAATGACAGTTTATTTCGTACTATGACGCTGTAGACGCTGATTTTCATTTGCATTTTCTTTGTTACAGGACTCTCAAGATGCGAGTGTGGGTAAGTACATTATATAGAATATATTTATATTTATAAATAGCCTGCAGCTTTGCTTCAATAAGTACATTATAATATATAATTTCTTAATAATTACTAAAAATTACTTTACAATGTTATGGTGAACGGTATTAAACTCAGCAAGGTATGTTTGATCAAAGTTAGTAAATTTGATTATTGCACTAAAAATGGGTAATTTTTAATCTCGATTGTTTTCCTTACACTTAATTAAATATGAATTACTTATGCATAAATATGACAAATTCTATGAACATTGTTTAATAAGTAGTAGTTTATCCATTAGTATAGAGTAGTAATTACTAATTGTAATTACTAAAAAACTGCAAAAACTAAAAGTGACAAAACATAAACAATGTCATTTAAACGTATTTGAAGTTAAGAGTGGATTTCCTTTATTAATATTTTTTCCTCAGTTTCTGATGTGATTATTTTGTCATTTTGCCGAGTATTTTTAACGTGTTTAGTATAGAAATAGCGACACAACCTCGCTTCGCTGGGATTCTTTCCCATATTAGTATTTTAAATTTGAGAAATGTTCTAGTCTCTCAAATTTCATTTTCTTTTCCACGAATGATGATAACAATTATCCTATCCAAGGTTTCAAGCTATCTTGATACAAATTTTTATCTAAATCGGTTCAGCGGATTTTTAGTTTATCCATTGCAAATAAACATTGTTTTCTTATTATTATAGAGTCATAGAGTATAGACTACAAAAAAATCATTGTAGATATCGTTCTATATTTGATGACACGTTTGGCGAAGTCGGTAGTCACCCTACTTTCTGCGCCAGCGGTCGCGGGTTCGAGTCCCACTGGGGGCATTCATTTGTTGCGTTCGAATGTTTGTATTCAAGTCATGGGTGTTTATATTTATAATATGTATGTATTTAAAATTTATATGTGTAGTATATTAACTTTCTGGTATCCGTAATACAAGCCTTGTAGCTTACCACGGAACTAGATGGTGCTGTTGTGATAACGTCCCTATATATTTATTTTATATATTATTATACTATCGTTGTAGAAGACATTTTTGCTTTCCTCCCTAAGGAGTATTTACATTGCGTCCGAATAGTCCGAATATACTATGGATTAGGCTATATCATTTCTATCAGTCAGTCACACTATAAAAACAAATGTTTGAAGATAAAGAGGATTAAATCAATGCATTTATTATTTATATATAAAAATAAGCTTGAAACGTTGTTTAAAACTATATATTTTGCTGTTAGGATAATACGAGCGAAATAACGGAGACAAGTAGAGAGCAATTTCCCATTGAGCATTGTCGTAGGCGGTACATTATGTAGTTACTAGTTTATATTAAGCCACATTAGATTATTAGTCACACATTATAGTAAATTATATCCACGATCTAGTAGACATTTATAGTGTCGTACAAACTGTAAAGGAGAATGCTTTATTCATAATTACTGTACTTAGTGCATTGCTGTAAAGTGTAGGTGCTTACCGTATTTGTATGTAGTAGGTACATATTGTTATTACATAGGATATAAAGTAAGGTTATTAATAAGCTAGCTATGTCTTCTAACCTCTAGGCTATATGAACTTACAGAAGAATAGTGTCATCTAGCAGTAGACAATATTCTCCCTTGAATCACTTGGGTTCATCCTGGTTTCTTACAACCTCCAGACACATCCACAGACAACTTGTGTATGATTTTCATTAGGTTTAACATATTTCTTCGTGACAATGAAATATCTTCTCATTTCAAATGCAATTTGCATTTTTCATTTCTACAACTATCGCTATAGGTACAAAAATCGTATTAATACGTCTCAGAAGTAAAATTCGCAATAAATAATTTAAAATTCGCAACAAATTAATGCCCAAACAAAGTCAATGCAAATTGCAAACTGAGCCATTCGTGTCGTCTTATTGAGTCTTTTTGATAAGAAGCTTTCCGTTGTTACTGGTGCTGGGTTTTCCGGAATTGAAGTAGCTCGTGTTTCACCCCTGTATCTTGGAGAACACATAAAGCCGTCAGTCCTGTGCTCGATATCTTACTAGTCGTATCGAATTATACCCTCATTGATATTGTCATAAATAGTAAGTGCACTTTTGAAGGAAAAGAGCGATTATTTGGGACTTTCGGGTTAGAACTAAAATAATGTAAAAGAAATAAACTTCAAACCTTTTCATTCTTGTATATTACAAACATAATTTTATACCACGTTTATAGTTAAGCTCCTCTTTATATTATATAAAGCGTTCAAACGCTTGGATGGATCACGTGTTGAATAGAAAATGTTATTATAGAGTTTTTTACATGTTACTCTTACAAAATATATTATTCCTTTTACATCACACCACGAATGCGTTGATAATAAGCTTAAATAAATCTAGTCTTCATATATTTTGTGCTGTAAATAAGCTTTACGAAGCTCGTGCTTAGAAGAATTTCGTAAACTCCGGATTATAATCTGTACTTTTGATCTTTATTGCATACTAAAGAATATGTTGTATAGATTACAATCCAAACTTCAATAAAATCCATAGAGTCATAAGGAGGTGAATAATA
Source organism: Boloria euphrosyne (assembly GCA_951802675.2). NCBI lineage: Eukaryota > Metazoa > Arthropoda > Insecta > Lepidoptera > Nymphalidae > Boloria > Boloria euphrosyne. The sequence goes on from OX637886.1 coordinate 5,483,628, forward strand.
ACGCGCAAATCTTTAACTTGAGAATTGATTATTTTCTACATTTGATTATTTAAGAAAAGGACTATTCGTTGGTTATTTTTTTTTTAAATATTTTACCAACACTAACGGAGGGAGCTGAGAGAGCATATCGATACTTAAGGGAATATTTGTGACTACATAATGTATATACAAAAACAACACACATAATACTTTCGTCCTTTCTTGCTTAGTAAAATGTTAGTTATAGCATAAGCTCCTAGACTAATATTTAAGTAGCCAATATTTATAAAAATAATTCAATATTTATTATTTATTAATATAATATAATTTGAATTTATTTAAAATATTTTTGGTATTTTGATAGTATTACTTGCATTAATTTTGATGAAAATTCTGTTTCCTGTTAAAACAGTATTTTGCATGATTTAACTTGACGAGAATTTTATACGTTCGTAAACAAGTAGGTATTTACGTATATGTGACGTTCATAAGTAAAGAAGGATTATAGGTCATTATAGTAGCTGATTAGTAAATGCACACTTGTGTTCTTTAAATCATGCGATGATTAATGGATAAAGTGATTATGCTTAAGAGTTTGTTGCATACGACTTTCTTTGTAATTTTTCGTAATTTTAAATAATATTAAGAAAAATAAAACAATTAAATTTTTATTTGATTAATTAATTATATAGGAGGTTTTGGTAGCTCAGCGGTAACGCGCTCACTTGTATAACCGAGTGATGCGGGTTCAAATCTGAGTCTCGCACCTCTGATATTCTCATGTGCGAATCGTTTCTATCATGATTACCACTTGTCTTACGGTGAAGGAAAACATCGTGAGGAAACCTGCATGTCTGAGAAAACCTAGCAAGTTTTGTAAGACACGTGAAGTCCACCAACACGCACTAGGCTAGCGCGGTGAACTAAAGCCTGATCCCCTCGTACTGAGGGAGGCCCGTGCCCAGCAGTGGGACGTTAAAATAAAGGGCTGATGACAAATTAATTAGATATGATAAATGTTTTGTGCATACATGTTATATACAATACCTACATGTACAATTTGAATATAAAAAATGAAATATGTAACATACAATGAAAATGATGATAAATGAGACAAATATATTTAAGTCAAATATTAGTATCAAACATTATAGGTACGTATATAAAACTTTCTGTCGTCATTATTAAAGCATTTAATTCTGAATTACCTATAATTTTGATGTATCTTTTACGTCGGCAATCAGCATGAGCCATTCAAGAGCTTTTTGCCAATTTTCCAAGTCTCGATTACGAATATTAGAATTATTGTACTATTTATAAATTAAATCTCTACATTGTCATAAAAACATATTTCTTAAAATAACTTTTCTAAATAATACCTTCATTCAGGCTATTTTGGTATATAACATTAAGAAAAAACATAAAAAATATTACGGACAACTTGAAGTATTACAAAAAGCTTTTACTTTTTATTACAGTCTAATAGCCATTTTAATAAAGGCGAGTAGAAAGACGCATCTGTAATATTTTGGGCTTACGCTTAGGTATATATACACTAGCGATATTACCCTTATTCCGCTCGGTTTTACCCTACGTGCGTTTAACTGTTAGTATTGATTTCTCAGAGTTAAGATATTTTCGAGCAGTAGGTACTAGTATTTGTTGACAATTGTTAACTATATAGAATAACAGCTATCGTTAGACGAAAATTCATCAAAATTTGTCCTGTGGTATTCAATGTTCCCGGAAAGACATAGAGATAGACAACATTTATAAAACTATCGGCCTTTTTACGTTATATTTATAATGCTCGTTTAAAGTAACGCTATTAAAGGTAAGAAATAATTGTAAGCTAATTAATTTCCAATCTCACACATCATTTTCTTTTATGTTATACTGATGAAAAGGGAGGCCATTTTAATGCGAGAGAGCTGAGAGATAGCCACAACTAGCGAACATTCAGTCTGATATTAGCTACCCACCTACATTTTTAAGGCTACTCTTAGCTTTCAATTCATGCTGCGTTACTCCATAATGATACCTTTCTATGAACCAAACTGTGTTTACTTTTCTTATTAGTTTTAAATTAATGTTTAACGAAAAATTTAATATTGACATTTTTTTTCTTTTTATTAAAATTTCTTTGGAAGAATTTAAGAGTACCTACTTTGTTGAAATATTCTTGACAAACCTAACTAAATACAAAGAAAGCACGTTCGACAGCATTATATTTTTTTATATGAAAGTCCCGCTTTCTTCAAAAGAATATAAATAAGAAAATGGACTAGTCTACGTTAAGAAATGATAATTGCTTTGAGTTTTGCAAAACCTTTTAATAGATATCTAAATATAGGTTCGTTCCCTCCTCGTCCTTTTATGTTTATTTATTTTATTATTTTATTTTAAGTACGAAATCGATCAACTAGTCTAAAAGATATGAAGACGTGCAGGTACAAGTGATAAAATATATTTTTATGTCGAGCATTTGGTATTTAAGCAGTATTCACTAAATGTAAGAATCAGTGGTATCCCAGTGGTAAAACGCTCGCTTGGATAACCGAGTGATGCGGATTCAAATCCAGGTCTCACATCTCTGATATTTTTATGTGCGAATCATTTCGAACATGATTACCAGCGTTTGGCCAGCGAGGTGAACTATAGCCACTTGTCTTACGGTTAAGGAAAATGTTGTTAGGAAACCTGCATGTCTGAGAGAACCTTTAAATTATTGAAAGACATGTAAAGTCCGCCAACCCGCACTTGGCCAGCGCGGTGGAATATAACCTGATCCTTTTCGTACTGAAGGGTAGCCCGTGCCCAGGGACGTTAATAAGGGTTGAATACAAACAATATTTGTAAGTACTATGTAAAGTTTTATATTGGTACATAGGTTTTCATTATTTACTGCAACCACGAATTTATGAAAAAACTTACATCAATTCAAAAGGCATGTTTAAAATGAAAATTCATTTTTAAATACGACATAAATGGCAAATTTTCAATTTCTTAAAATTTACCAATATTAAGTTGGTACGTTTGCTCTATTCTACAATCTTATCATGAAAAATCTTATAAGTACTTGACAGAAACGCAAACAACTGATAATGAGGTTACATCTCTGCAAAACATTGATATGATAATGTGTCGTAAAAAGGTTAGACTGACAACAAATATAATTAAATAGATGAACTAATGATATATATTATCAAATAAAATGTAAAATTATACCTACTACTAATAATATTTTAAGATATTATCATAGAAATAAGGACATCTCCAATAAAAAGAAAATACTAATGGCAATATTAGTTAGCATTACCTGTGGCTCTACATTTAATTAGTTAAGTGAAAAACCTGTTTTTGGTTAGGTGTATTTCATAATATATTTTGTCAATAATAGCGGAGATAGTAGAGAAAGCTAAGGGAATTTTTGTTACTATATTCATAAGCGACACACACAAAAGTTCCATTATTTTTTGCTTTATATAAAATGTTAATTATAGCATTAGCTCCTAGATTAATATCTAAATTCAAAACCACGTAATGTAGCAAAAAACATGCAAGTATTTATAATGAAAGCTTTTGAAACACAAAAATTAGGTAAGCAGTAGTTCTACTGTACCTTTATCCATGCCCCGTAAATTGAGAAGCAAAGTACCTAGGTGGTAAATTTATCTTTTTTAAATTAAATGGTTATTTCATCAACATTATTTTCCATTATTTCATAAATTCGAAAGTTTAGTATTATGTATATTTGATATTTAACCACGTCAGAGCTTGTCTTGCTCAGAGAAAAATATCGAATATCTAATCCATCCTAACCGTTAAAACGTAGGTACCTAAGGATGAGTCGTTATCTACTATAATTCGGGTTTTCCTTCCTGACGCTATAACTCCACGGTTTTGCATTCGTTGGAAAGGGGCTCCGTGAGGTTTATACCAAAGAAAATTCAGGAAAAATTTCAACAGAATAGCGGGAAAATCTTTTAAACTATACTAAAGAGGTTACACCTGGGGACGAACCCGAGCGAAGCGAGGGTGAGTCGCTAGTTGTTTATAAATCTAATCATGCTATGATTTCAAAATTACTTAGTAGGATCATGCTATCTATGAATATTTATATTTTTTATATGTAGTGCGATTAAAATGTAAATTACTTTTGAACTCTATCGGGAATCTGATGACCTGAAATAAATTATCATAGTAATTTATTTATTTGTCATAGAAGTTAGAAATGATGATTTGTTTTATCAAATCACACGTGACAGTGAATGATAAACATTTTTCGTTCCACGAACATATACCATTAGGTATTACAATATTGTGTTACTTTCTATAGTAATTCTTTTTATATGGCCAATAGAAGTCTAATATACTAAATAATGTTAAGCAAATTTATAATATCACATTTTGGCTATACAGATAATTGTATAAAAGATCCATGATTCCATAAACGGAAAAAATCTACATTCAAGTTTGGTATGATCTCAGCCACGGGCTTTATTACTTTATCCACGTTTCATCGCGTTCACTCAGCTATGTGCACATTTATCTTACAGCTACCGAATTTTTTTGACGTCTCTCTTTTTTGTCCTCGAATATGATTTGAATATAGCCGAATAATAAAAGTAAGATTTTACTGGTAGGTTATACAGTGTAAAGTAAACGTATATAAATTCGTTTAAATTAGTTTATTCCGGAGGATTAAAATTATACATATTATGATTTATATTTACTAGTGTTCAATCAGTAGTCGAAATACGACTGTAATCATTTCTTCTTATTAATAAAACTAAAGATTCTACTAACAAAAAAAAGTAAATCGGTTGACAAAAAGTACTGAAGTGTTTTGCGTAATTATGCATTACCTATATTCATTTATATAAAAAATACAACGAAGCTTAAGATATAAAAATATGTTAGTATAATAATATAAAATATAACTAAATAAGTTTATGAGTAAGCTAAGCTGTCCTGAAAAAAAAGAAGAATAGGTGTTAAAGCCGTTAAACGGATCATGTAAATCAGTGTAAAAGTTTGCGCTCAGTGAAAGGGCACCTTTTCCACTGTCGGTCGATCACAAGTCTGGGCTTTTGTCTGGCATTGAACGATCAATATTTCACTCCCTCTATAATGTTCATTCCCCTCAACTAGGGCTGTGCTTATAGTAGGTAATCACAACTTATAAAGAAATTTTTGCTATGCTTTGTAGCAAGTAATTCTACAGAGAGTACTTACTTAATTTTATATAGAAAATGGAACATTATGCTCACCGGTATATAACGGAAGTCGTAATTCCACACCCACAACACACATTAACTGCTCTTAAGGATCTTCCTTCATTTTTATGGACGAAAGATCGCGCTCGCTCTTCTGGCGATGTGTAAGCCTATATACATATAATATGTAAGAAATTGGTTATCTGTTTTATACGCCAACACACTGTTTTATACAACATTTAGATTGGATAGCACGAAGTCCCGACCTTAATGCAATTGAGCATGTGTGGGATAACGCAGTGCAAGCTGCTCCAAAAAACAGCAGTCTGCTGAAAAGAGACAATGCAGAACATATTCCACATACGTTATTATAAATATCGTGGAAAGCATGCTCAGAATGATGGAAGATGTGATTTTGGCTGGAACTATTACTATCATTTACAGGAATTCACTATTTTAAAATTACAAAATTTAAAAAACATCTTCGTTCCTTTGTTGGCCTTTTAGGAAGTAATAATTGAAAGCAATATATACATTTAAAAACTTAAAAGGTGACAGCCCTATAAGACAAGTGATGAAGGGGCCAGTGTCGCGACAACGGTGGGTAATAATGAAAATGCAGATAGTCACGAGAAACTCGCATTACCTTTATCTAAAGAAAATGTAAAGACACCGCCAACTCTAAGAGCAAGTCCTATGATTGCACGCTTCGTTGGCTATTGTAAGCTTTCTGTAAGTTCTTTGTAGTGATGACTACAAGAATAAAGCTCTTTAAATATGTTGGGACATATTTAAATAAATAAATATAAATATGTTGGGACATTATTACAACAGCGCCATCTAGTTCCGCAGTAAGCTACGTAGCGTGCTTGTGTTGCAGATACCAGATAGTTGATATACTACATATATAAATCTTAAATACATACATATTATAAATATAAACACCCATGACTGGAGTACAAACATTCGTGATTAGCAAATGAATGCCCCCAGCAGGACTGGAACCCGCGACCACTGGCGCAGAAAGTAGGGTCACTACCAACTGAGCCAAACGAGTCGTCTTTAAGTTAAATTAAACTGTCGTGAAAGTGTCAATATATGTATATTACATATACTGAATATACTGAATTATAATCGTATTTTTTTTTATTTTGGTCGTTTGTACATTTTATTTACCACTAGCGACTTGCTATCGCTCCGCTCGGGCTTGTTCCTAGCCCTAGGTTTGGCTCGGGCGAAGCCGCGGGTTCCGCTAGAATTATCTAAGGAAGACGGTGCGCTTGAATCATCAGACAGAATCTATCATTTATTGATTTATTTAGTTCTGTTTGTGACCGCATTACAAAAAACACTGTATAAAAGCTGGTTTTTCGAGTCAAAAACAGTTATAGGATACTTTTATTTGTACGAAAAATCATATCTGTGTATATTACTTAAGGGTACTGTTACACATGCTCATAACTAGCACGAAAGCATGCCACTATTGAGCAATTGCTACTCAGTAGCATGTGTGTCGAAACATTGCTAATAATGAGCATGCTTATTTCGAGCATACTCAAATTTCGACGGTCGTGCGATTTTTGGGCATGCTACTGTCAAAGTCTACTGGAAAATTCACTTGGTTTTCCATTTTTCACTTGCACACTGGCAGAGAACTTGCTAGAATGTCGAATACCAAAGAACCAGCCGTGCTTAAATAGCATGTGTGTTCAATTTATTGCGTCAGCGTTTTTAATTTATAATGTGTCAGTCAATCACATTTATAATATGTTAGTTTGTTTAAGAGCATGCTTGTTTTAAGCATGCTAATAAGCATGACATTTTATGAGCATGTGTAACTGTACCCTAACTGTCAAAACTTACCTAAAGGGAACGAACCCGAGCCAGGGTGAGTTGCTACTCTATTATATAAAAATCTTTTGTGACAGTGTTTTGGTAGATCTGAGAATAGGTCGTAGGTAGGTAACAACCTAGTATGGTGCTCATACAATAGACTACTTTACTTTCACTTTCTTGCGAAAGAGAGTGGCTACTTTTATAAATATATACAAACAACTCTCACGGGCTTATCTCATGTATAGAAATTGATTTAGCTAGTTTTCAAACCACCCTCGTCGATCTTTTTATATATTATATCGAAAAAAATATATAATAAGAACAAAAAACACAAACTTTACTACTAATCTATGTTCGTAGTAGATACTAAGTACTCAACATTTCTACTAACTGTAATGGAAATTGTAATTCTTCTAAAACTAATTATTAACTTGCTATCTGATGGCCTAAAATGTATTATTTGTTCCAGGTAATATAAAGAGGCGGTTTGGAAGGGCGCGCGGTTTCGTCCTACGCATGTTCGACGCTCTTTGTAATTGTACGCAGACGGCCGCCGCTGCAGCTCGCACTACGGCTCGCAACGCTAACAACCCTTTTACAAAACGCTAAACTTCTTGCTTACGAGTATCTAAACATACATACATATGACATTTGCATATTATACTGACATGAGACGTGTGCATAATTTTACAGTCGATGATATATAAATAAAAATATTGTTTAGTGGAACGAAAGGCGAAAATGGCAATAATCGGGAAAATTTTCGCGCTATTGAGCTCTCAATCTTACTTAACGCCGCAGATTGCCTGTCATTCAAACTTGACTCTTTACTTTTTTTTTTAAATTAAGTGTGGTTTGTGAAATTACGTTTTATTTGCTTTAAGTTCAAAATATAGCTATGAACACCAAAGCTATAGCTTTGGTGAATAATCAGTATATTATTATTATAATAATCAGTATATTAGTACATCTATATTCTATACAATAGTATATAAATAAAAGCGTCTGTTTTTAATTTCAAATTAACAGCTTTTCACTAAATGCATATGAAAGTATATACGGTGCTAACGTCAAAAAATCAATTTATAAAAATTTTTGTATGTCTGTCTATCACATTTTGTTCTGGGTAATCTCTGAAACGGCTGGACCGATGACGGGACTTTCACTCACACATAGCTATCGTTATATGAAGTAACTTAGGCTACTTTTATTTTATTAAAAATATATATAGAAACCGTTTAATTTATTTTAACTTACGCCCAGCGAAGCGGGCGGGGTTTGCTAGATGAGAGCAGACCATAGAGACTGCTTATAAATGTTACATACTAAAAACAATTATTTTTATTTCTATCTCAGATTACATTATAAGTTTTATTCTTCTATGCTCACGACTCACACCAGTATTTTATACAAGTCAACTAATGCGTTTAATTTTTTACTATTGAATCTGATATTGATCTGTACTGAAATTTTCGGTAAAGTGCTAAATTATTTGTATCAAACAGAAGTTTTAACATAAAATATTTACTTACTGAATTATAATGTACGTATTTAAGTGTTGGATATCTGACCATTTTCGTAATGGTATTGGGTATTAGGAAAGTAAGCTGTCGCGGTGGAGCGAAAACTACAGGCAAGCTATTATTACATCTATCACAAGCTTTTGCTGTAGTTAAATGATTATTTTCCCAAACATTTCAAAGGAAAATATTTTAAGCTTTGCAATACTGTAGACAAATGCACAACCGTACCTTCATTGAAATTATTATACATTGGTTATGTTAAGCCAAATACGTCCAACTTAACATGCTTACTCGTATTTGTAGTTTGTCTTATTTCGACTTTCGTACTTTGCTACATACTCGTGTATTCTCCATTCTACGCGACATTGGCGAAGTCAACTGTGCCCAACTGGCACTCCTGGAAGCCATTAAAGGAAATAATTGAATTAATTGATTTGCTACATAATAAAAACAATAAGTATAATATAAAAATATACTTTATATTGTAATAGTAACGCATTTATTAAATTTTATTTTGCTATGACTAAAAGAAAACTAAGAAATTGATTATTTTATTGCACAGAATGAACTTGAATTTTGAATCAAACTAAAGATCGCGAAATATGTAGAAACCTCTAAATCCCTAGATATGTCTTCCTCACGTCTCCCTTGTCGATGTATCTATTATTGATGTTTACGTGATCGATGTGAAACGCTTATAGATGTAACTGTTAAAGTTTTGGCAATATGTAGACGTAAAAATTTAGAAATAAGACATTGTAGTCGCTATACATGGTAGTGGTTGTAGCAGTCACTACACTATATTTGTATTAACAAAATTTGTAGTAACAAATGGTTGAAGAGAATAAGTATTAAAAGCACATCAATTATAAAGTATGTGCATATAACATGTATTTCACATGACTTTGCTCAGTGTATGGTGTGGGGGAAATGTATGGTGAAAACTTCATCATACCTACATTAATTATACTAAATATTAAGTCATCTAACAAAACATATTATAATAAAGATGACATTTAGTTAGTTAGGTCTGAAATCAAAATTTGACTTACAACTTTGCATTTTTGATTATTATGTTGTAGTTTAAATGATACAAAAACATTGTGTAAAGGTTTTAGTGTCAGTAACCTCCGGCAAGGGTGGAAAAAAGGCGGTCAAAATGTTTTTTCGCAATTACTCGAATTAAATTAAACAGTACAAATTAGACAAAAAAGTTCAAAGAAAAATTTGTAGAGCTTAAAATTTTACATCCAAAATGCAAAGTTGTAAGTCAAATTTTGATTTCAGACCTTATTTGACTGGACTAATTATTAAAATTTATACCAAAAATATTATGTTGTGTATGAAACTTTCAAACGCTTAAAGTGATTTAATATCACTTATAAAGTACTAAATCTTACAAAGTACTTTCCTATCATAATATACAACTCTATTCTATAATATATACAAACACGACATAACAATGACAACGTTTTACATCTTTTTACAAAAAATATATTCTCATTGGTTTAATACTGTATTTTAATATTTGTAATATAAATCCTAAAAAAACTAGAATTACCTATAGACCTCCTTTTAGGTTTATGAAATGATTTCGAAATATGTCGCACAAAACGAAATTGTATTACGCTTCAAACAAATCGTATTTTTTATATAATTTATTTATATTTTGATATTAACTTAAAAAATACTTTTCCGCCGTGACTTTTCAGAATTTATAAAGAATATTGCAAATGGATGTCGTATGTTAAAAGAAAGAAAAAGCTATTCTTATCTAATTATACTTTCGTCTTGGAAAATATTGATGTAAATAGTTTTTAGATTTGTAGATACCTTCCTACTGTGAGACTTGTGCGAATTGAAACACAATATATTTTCGAATTAAAATGGAGCTTTTTAAATATTACGTGTCTTATTAACTGAAATGTATCAATGTAGAGGAAAATAATTTTTAATGAGAAAAATATGTATGTACCTTTATTGTACTATCCCGATGTATGTAAATAATCTTTTCACATATTTTCGTGCCATTTTTTATTATCATTTACCAAGACTTAAATAATTTGATGAGGAGCATTAAATAGTAAATTCATTATTTTGTTTAGAGTATAGGTCTAAGTGTTATTGCCTATGGGTACTTTTTCGTTTATATCTATTTATATCTAAATAATTAAGTCTTACATACTTTTTTATTAGGTAATCAAGGTGCGTATAAATTTGTGAATTGATTATAATGTAAATGTAAGTTTTTAATAAATGTTCAATGTGATATCCTGCCTCTAACACTTCCTATGTGATCCGATTCGCAACTTCTTCTATAAATATTAAAATGATTTTGTGTATAAAACTGAGTTTTATTTTTCTGTGATGGTATCGAACCTATGATACCTATACCCAATGATATTATATTACTATCATTGCCTATAGAAACTATGTAGGTAGGTGGTACCTTTATACCAAACTAATTATTTAATTTAACTAGTAGTAGGTAAATACATATATTTTCTATTCTGCTTTCTGACGTAAATAAAAATAACATATCGATGTGTCAGAAGATATTTTTTCAATATAACAGCAAAGAATGCCATATCGTCTCGTATTTCAAGACATATTGCTAGAGCTCTCAACAAAAGAACACATTCTTTTAACGACCTATTGTTTCGAATAATAATCAACACAAATCTGTAAAAAGAATGTCTTAGTTTTTATAACCTAATATGTAAATAATGTACTTTTAAAAATCTATAGATTTACGTCTCGTATTAGTTGGTAAAATATAAATAAATAAATATATTGGGACATTATTACAACAGCGCCATCTAGTTCCGTGGTAAGCTACGTTACGTGCTTGTGTTACGGATACCAGATAATTGATATACCTACTACACATATAAATTTTTAAATATATAAATATTATAAATATAAACACCCACGACTGGAGTACAAACATTCGTACTCAACAAATGAATGCCCCCTGCAGCGAGACTCGAACCCGCGACCGCTGGCGCAGAAAGTAGCAACAAAGCCAAACGTGTCGTCGACAAAGTATACTTATATTAAATAAATGCCTAACTATTCTTTATTTGGTTAATGTAGAATTTTTGGAGTAATACCGGACTGAAATGATAGAGACCACTGTCGAATACTAAGCTTAGGTAGGTATACCTATCTATCGTTTCGCCCGTTTATCTTAAATGCTTTTGACGAGTTTTTGACGATCTTTATCATAGCCAGTTCAGATATGAAACAAATGGGCTTTGTTCCGGAACATAAAAAGGATCCTTTACCAATTGTATGAAGATAAAATGGTTGATAAAGAACGAGAACACAGGTCACTCGTAAGAGCTAATAAATCACATTTTTAAAGTTTATTATGTTAACGGCTGAACGGATTTTAATGAATTTAGCACTGAGATAGATTATAAGTCTGGATTACCGCATAGGTTACTTTTTGCCACTGAAAAATGTACGTCCCACGAGGAACCCGAGTGAAACGAGGGTAAGTTGCTAGTATTGTACTACAATATGCTTATGAGTTATGACTTATGGAAACGTTATGGTGAAATAATTTTTAATCCAGGTCACGTCGATAAGATTGAAATAGGTCAAGTACGTTACAAGGCTTTCTTAGCCGAGTCTAATTTTAATCACAAACATGAAGTAAGGTACTCAAATAAGGAAGCTCTTCTGGAGTTTTGTATGAAGATTGAAGTCGAAGTTTATATTCAATGGAATGAAAACGCACTCGAGCGAAGCGAGTTACTTGAGTCGCTAGCTTGGAAATAATAAAAAAAAAATATCAATATACGAATCGGATTCGATGTAAACACAGCCGAAATTAGACTGTAACTTATTTAGGATAGAGATTCATAAATAAAATGCGACTTGTGGTTAAGCTAGAAATGAAACTAGAGATGAAACGGATAGTGGTTTGGCCGGATACCGGATATTCGGCAAGCTACGAGGCCGGAGCGCCGGATATCCGGCCATTAATGTCGCAATACATGACGCGATCAGTTTGATTTGTATATAAGCGCATAATACTACTTTATAATAATACTTTCTTAGGTTTACGCGAATATTCGACATTATAAATGAAGGGTACAGGGGTAAAACAAGGAATGTCACAAAAAATTCAAATAATTAAAAAGTATGGGAACATTAAGATTTTGCCATATGTTATAGAATGCAATGTTAATTAGAAAAAAAAAAATATTTTGTGACATTCCTTGTTTTGCGTCTGTACCCTTCAAATGAACCTTTTCGAATTTTGTCGCGGATTTATTTTGATTTTTAGTTCCCGACGTTTCAAATGCTTTACAGCATGATTGCTGTAGTTTCACTCTTTTTTAAATGTTGAAAAATGCATTAACGCAAACTACAAGTTGTATGTGGGACTCACTGGCCAGAAAAGCCAGTACTACCCACTAAAACCCAACAGATCTCACCCGTCTTAATGAGGCGTCCCAGGATCGATCGTAGTGATTGTCGCGATCAAGAAAAATAAAATCCTAATGCTAAGAGATTGACTTTTATAAATGAAACTACCTTTTCGGATTTTGTCGCGGATTTATTTTGATTTTTAGTTCCCGACGTTTCGAATGCTTTACAGCAATCATGGTCACGGGAGAGACTAAGGTATTTGACGTCTCATAGGTTTATATACTTGTTACAGACAGTGCCTACCCACAATTTACAAAAATTTTGAAAATGGCATCAGAGTACCTTATAAAATTTTAATTCTAAACATTTATATTTAAATTTAAATAATTTAAAAATAATTTATAATTATGGCAATATTATTAACTTATTTTTAGCTAGTATTGTTATAATTATTATAATTTTTATTTTTAATATTAGTTATTCAAAAGTATTATGTAGTGTTGCTATTATAATAATACATATGTATATTTTCTTACCTATAAATTGTTTATGCTAAGTTGCATTTTATTATTTAAATTAATTTGATATAAGAAAATTAAGTTAAAATTGCTAAAAATATAAATTGAATTTTGATTATTTTAAAGTATTAAGCAACACTACTGCAAATTAAAAATAATGTAATCAAATCAAAATATGCTTAGATTTGACAGATTCTTTTGAATTATAATTTTTTAAATTTTTTAGAATTTAGATTGAAAGAAAGCTACTGCACGGTTCGGAAGGCAGTTTGTGCAGAGAAGAACCGGCAAGAAACTCTACACTTGCTCTTTTTAAAAATATTTTAACAATATTGCAATACATACAATAATTATTATATATTAAATTTGACTACTTGTATCAAGATCTACACAGTATGAGCTAACTACATCCGACTGTCTATTATGATTACTTTTATTATTATTAGATTTTATTATATTGATTACAGGATCCCAAGAAGGTGGTAATACCCAGCCGTCCTCTCTATTAAAGTTAGGATGTTTTTTAATTTCAATTGCCTCGCGAATCATTCTAGGTCGATAACGAGTCTCTTTCGCGAGTATTTGAGGGTTATCAAAGCGAATATAGTGGCTGGGGCGATCCAGACTATGTTTACAGACAGCGGATGTAATATTGCGACGGTGCGGTTAAGACAGTGTTGACACCATATGATTTCAACGAATGCATTGACACTTTAAATAAGCGCGAAACATCTAAATATAATCAATGCAAAATTAAGCATATTTCAAAATATAAAAAACTCGTTGAAAAATTAAACATCAAACAGACAAAGAAATTCAAAGATTATAACGGAACGCGCCCGTCAACCACAGACTCACACTCGTGCGGACTTCACGCAGTTGTCAATCTGTCAAAACAACCGCTGGACGATTCTACTATTCGGGTACTAAACAAAGGTTTGAATTTTGCTGTTACACCGGCGCGCATCCCTTATGAGAACATCATTTGCGCTGTTGAAGATGTCTTGGCCAAAAATACTATGAAAACTGAGGATATGGAGGCCATACGTCAAGATGTTTCATCTTTGTTACGTCGTAGTACAAGGCCCAAACCTAATCTCAATAAACAGGAGTATTTAGCGTTGAAGAACTTACGCAACAGGTCAGATATATCTGTACTTCGCGCAGACAAAGGAAATGCAACCGTAGTGATGGATACATCAGATTATAATGATAAAATTAAACAACTGTTGTCGGATGAAAGTACATACAAAAAGGTTAAAACGGACCCAACAACCACCGTTTTAAATGACACTAAGAAGTTGATTAAGAAATACTCCGACAAATTAAATCTAGATGTCAAAGATCTTATTCCATCATGTGCAAAACCACCTAAACTATATGGTCTTCCGAAAATACATAAGGTGAACGCCCCCCTACGTCCAATTGTGAGCCAAATCGACTCGCCGACTTACAAATTGGCCAAACTAGTAGGAAAAGTACTCTCACCACTCAGAGGTCAAACAAGTGCGTTCACAAGAGACTCTTACCAGTTTGTCAATGAAATTAAACATCTAAAACTCATGGACAATGAAACAATGGTTAGTTTTGATGTACAGTCTTTGTTTACCAGCCTACCAGTAGAAGACTGTATTGAAATAATATCTAAGAAACTTATGGCTTACAACATGCCGATTGAATACACTGAACTTTTAAAACACTGCCTAACATCTGGCTATCTACTGTGGAATGATGAATTCTACAAGCAAGTGGATGGAGTGGCCATGGGTTCGCCAGTCTCCCCTGTTGTCGCCGACATCTTCATGGAGGACTTCGAGGAGACTGCTCTAAACACATCACCTGTGACCCCTCGGTTCTACAAGCGGTATGTAGATGACACTTTCACAATATTACCAACTGACAAAATAACTGTATTCCTAGAACATCTTAATTCCATAAATCCTAAAATACAATTCACAATGGAATTAGAATCGGACAATACATTAGCTTTCTTAGATGTTTTAATTAAACGTAATCCAGATAACACCTTGAGTCATACTGTGTATAGAAAGAAGACCCATACTGATAGGTACCTGAATGGTGAATCTCACCACCACCCTTCACAGTTAGCTACCGTGGGAAAATCTTTGTTTCAGAGAGCTCGAGGGATCTGTGACGAGCAACACCTGGCGGGAGAACTGCAACATGTCAAGCAGGTTCTGCGAGACAACAAGTTACAAGTGCCGCGCCCTCGTCACAGTGAACGTGTGAAACCAGCCACAGTCGAGCGCGTACCTGCAATTCTCCCCTATGTGAGAGGAGTCACTGACAAGATTGGCTACATCCTAAAGCGTGCTTCTATCAAAACATATTTCAAGCCGCCTAAGAAAATCAGTCAGTTTCTACCATCAGTCAAGTGCCATATCCCTCTCCAAGATGCAGGAGTATACAAACTTGATTGTGACTGTGGGCTCTCTTATATCGGACAAACAAAGAGATCTATTAGAACTAGGATCAAAGAACACATAGCTGATGTGAAGCACCGTCGCAATATTACATCCGCTGTCTGTAAACATAGTCTGGATCGCCCCAGCCACTATATTCGCTTTGATAACCCTCAAATACTCGCGAAAGAGACTCGTTATCGACCTAGAATGATTCGCGAGGCAATTGAAATTAAAAAACATCCTAACTTTAATAGAGAGGACGGCTGGGTATTACCACCTTCTTGGGATCCTGTAATCAATATAATAAAATCTAATAATAATAAAAGTAATCATAATAGACAGTCGGATGTAGTTAGCTCATACTGTGTAGATCTTGATACAAGTAGTCAAATTTAATATATAATAATTATTGTATGTATTGCAATATTGTTAAAATATTTTTAAAAAGAGCAAGTGTAGAGTTTCTTGCCGGTTCTTCTCTGCACAAACTGCCTTCCGAACCGTGCAGTAGCTTTCTTTCAATCTAAATTCTAAAAAATTTAAAAAATTATAATTCAAAAGAATCTGTCAAATCTAAGCATATTTTGATTTGATTACATTATTTTTAATTTGCAGTAGTGTTGCTTAATACTTTAAAATAATCAAAATTCAATTTATATTTTTAGCAATTTTAACTTAATTTTCTTATATCAAATTAATTTAAATAATAAAATGCAACTTAGCATAAACAATTTATAGGTAAGAAAATATACATATGTATTATTATAATAGCAACACTACATAATACTTTTGAATAACTAATATTAAAAATAAAAATTATAATAATTATAACAATACTAGCTAAAAATAAGTTAATAATATTGCCATAATTATAAATTATTTTTAAATTATTTAAATTTAAATATAAATGTTTAGAATTAAAATTTTATAAGGTACTCTGATGCCATTTTCAAAATTTTTGTAAATTGTGGGTAGGCACTGTCTGTAACAAGTATATAAACCTATGAGACGTCAAATACCTTAGTCTCTCCCGTGACCATGATTGCTGTAAAGCATTCGAAACGTCGGGAACTAAAAATCAAAATAAATCCGCGACAAAATCCGAAAAGGTAGTTTCATTTATAATGTCGAATATTCGCGTAAATCTAAGAAAGTATTAGATTGACTTTTCTTAAAATCATCTCGAATCGATCGCAAAGAAGCAACAAACATTTTTGACGTGCGATTATAAATATAAACGGTGTTCATAACCTATTGTGGTATGATTTGCCTTGTGTAAAATAATGAGTTTTTAAATTTCACTATCCGGTATCCGGCCGGATAGTAAAAACAGGGCCGGATACGCCGTATACCGGATAGTTGCCGGATATCCGTTTCATCTCTAGTTAAAACTCCTATTTAGGCTGGTTTTGTTGGTTGTTTTAGTTTTGTGTTATAAGCATACACGGTTTCACGTTTTAAATATCTAAATAAATAAAAAAAATAAAGCTAAATGTATTTTAAAACTTTTATATTTCAATTATTAAACTAAATAAATTTTCTAAAATGTAATCTCTTCCTTTTTTGAAGTCGGTCAAAAAGTAGCCTAAGTTACTCCTTACATCATTAGCTATCTGCCAGTGAAAGTTCCGTCAAAATCGGTCCAGCCGTTACAGAGATTTCCCAGAACAAACAGACAAAAAATTATAAAAATTGATTTTTTGTTGTTAGAATCGTATATACTTTCATATGCATTTAGTGAAAACCTGTTAACTTGGAATTAAAAACAGACACTTCAATTTTATTTATATGTATGTATGTATGTATAGAGTATAGATTTTCTATATGATATATCTACGTAGAGCGGGCGTTAGGGTAAGGGCGACCGCCCAAGACGCGTGATATGAAAGGCCGCCGGGCGCCGCTGGTGTTTCTTTAGGTATATACCCACCCTCGCTTATTGAAAGAGGCCTACTTAGGTAGTGCTTAAACCGCCACTGTCTTCATAATATAACAAAATCTAAGTAAGTCGACTCTATAAATTACTTTTAAAAAATAACTTATTAACATATACCTAGTCATTATTATCGATACCTACCAATGATATTATAAGTAAAAAGGTGTAGATACGTTACCTAAACGACATTCTATCTTCAAAAACGGCACACTAACGCACACATGAATACAGAATAACTAAAAATATTGCAATAACACACTACATTACGATTAGTCGTCAAAATAGGATGGCATGATTCAAGTATCGCCAGTGAAAAAGAGACAAATATAATTCTCGACAGTGCGTCGTCAACGCGTTGGTAGGCCAATAGCCTAGTTTTAGTGTGCCACTTTTTGAGCGCGTATGACTTATCTACACCTTTTTTCCTAATATATCAATGATACCTACAGAGACTGATATTTCAATATATTTTCTCTTTGTATTTTCTCTTTTATTTATTTTTTCTGTTACTAAATAAAGAAAAGAAGGCTTATACTAATTAATTTGCAAAACAATTTAGCACAGTCATTGATATACTAGGAAAAAAGGTGTAGATACGTCATACGCGCTCAAAAAGTGGCACACTAAAACTAGGCTAATTGGCCTACCTGAAATTGTCACACTTGTCACTTGTCAAAAATGCCGTCGTGTGTGATGAGATTTTGCACCAACTATACTAAAAAAACTTCCAAAAGCCAAGGAATCACTTATCATTCGTAAGTATTACAATTCACATGGCTTATTTATTATTTTACAAATAATCAGTAACTATTCTCTAAAATTTTGTCTCTATTCGCGACGATACAAAGAGCTATATAGTTGTTTCTTTTTCGCACGTATGCTTAGACTTGCCGTCCTACTTTATCTGAACTATAAGTGATCATATTTTATTAGTGTGGCGTCTATTATACGTGTGTGCGTTTTGTGCCATTTTAAAACACCGTTTGCCTTGTAAGTGACCTATCTACACCTTTTTTCCTAGTATATCAATGAGCACAGTCGAAAATTTATTTTGATATGACAACTCCTAGTGTTGACAACATGACAGATTATATTTTTTTTACTGGTAATCTCGGGCAATCACATCTCAGAACAATAACTAAAGCATAGAAGGCGCTTTACGACATGATTTGAAGTGTCCGCTGTCATAGATAAATACCGATATCGACTTCTTAGTTTATGGTATAAAAATATAACATCCAAAATTCTTGCAAGCAAATGACGAGTTTTTTAATAAAATGACAAAGACGTTATATACAAATATATTGATTGAAAAAGAAATGGGCATCAAGTCCAATGTGGGACATCTGCCAAACAAACGTCAAATTGATTGTAGCACAGAAAATCTATGACTATCCAATAGACTATTTGACAGTGTAAGCCACGGTCGAGTTAAACAGGTCTAGCAACAAGCTCAATTTCAGTAGTAAGAAATTTGTACGAATAGTGTGACAACTTCCAAGCTTCGCGTCAACGCCGCTATACGTCGTTGCTATCGACTGGGACTTCTTCAAGGACTGAGATAAGTACATATATTTTGCATTTTCATCATCTATTAATTAAATGGTATTTATGAAATACGAAATAAATTTGAGTAATGTGATGAGGGTTTAGTACGCTTGCATAACGAGGGATAAAAAGAGGCCGAATAATATTCTATCTTAGTTGCACAGCACCCTAGTCTATCGTCACGCCACGGCCGTAAATGGAAATTAATGTCACGATAAGCCGACGTATCCCCACTACTGTTGATGCTAGACCTTCTGTCTAGACCGTGGTGTAACAATATTGTTTTATTTATTGAAATAAGCATAATTAGGAATTATAAAATTAAAACATAATATTATGTACAGACGAAAAAATATTCTATGAAATATGCAAAAAGTCCCTCCAAAATTTATTTAATTTTATTTGTTATAACATAACTATGGAGTGTAGAGGGAGGAATCATATATCTTATATGGAAGCAAAGTTGGCGCCAAAATGGCGCTAGTGTAGCAAAGGGGTATGATATGACTATAGTAGCTGTAAACTGACTGAAGTGTTATTAAACCACTTGCTCCGCCATAAATAAGATAGAAATAAGTATAATTCGTCCTTAAAAATTTACCCTGATGCTAATGTGGCGCCACCCTAATTTAAGGCATTTCTACGGACACGTTGTTTCGTCGGCCTGTTTACATGATAGAGTAAAAATTAAGTTAGATAGATTATGGACACAACTCAAGATCTTTACTGCAGTAAAATCAACTGTTATGTACGCCATTTAACAAAAATAAATAGTTTAAACATATTTTAGATATATAAGCTTTATATTTGGATAACGGTTAAATAAATCAAAATGGTAAAAAATAAAATTTTATTACGAAATGATTGTATAATTGAATGTATAATTCAATTTTATTAGGTACTTATTTTCTGCACTTCTTATAGTAAGGCGAGCGATCTCTATCTCTTTTCTTTTTCTTGCCTTTCCTCTTCTTGTCTATATCTTTCTTCTCTTTTTTATTTTCTTTTTTACGATAATTCGGGGAATCGCTGCTACTACGCCGTAAACGCCTAGGTTTATCAGAATCTGAGCTTAACGATTCATTACTGCTGTAATTTTTATATTTCTTTTTATATCTGCGATCTTCACTACTAGAAGAATCTCGTCTATTTCGTTCTCTACTTCTGCCATTGCTATGATCATTCTTTTTAAGTCTCTCTTCTCCTCTTCTATCTTCTCTATCTCTTTCTTTCATTTCATTTTTCTTACTGGATGATGCTTTCTTTATATCTTCTGTTTTGGAACTATTCTGTTTTGAACTAAGCATTTCTTTCTTTTTGTATGCTTCATACGAGTCAGAGTCTAAAATAATAATAAAAAAAAACATTACATAAATAATAATAATAATAATAATACTTTATTATCCAAAAAGATGTTTACAAGTTTTACAAAATAATATATGCCAAAATATAATATCGCTAATAAGTGAATGCAGCATCTGTAGCTGAACTAGGAAACCTGTATTCCAGCTAGCAGCGCCAATTCCCTCCATTAAAAACATGGTTGACATGCACGAGTAGTGTTTCAAACAAAGTAAAGAACAAAATTAAACAAAAGTAAAAAAAAAACAAAAAGATAAAAACCAAAGATCTACCTACATAATCAGTGGTTTTGTTGTGTGATCCTCTCTAATATTATTGTAAGTGTGTTTACATGTGTTGAGCGGTGTGGTGCATGTGTGTGTGTCTCTCCATCTGTGTGTCTGTGTGTGTGTGTGTGTGTGTGTATGCGTGTGTGTATGTGCGTGAGAGAGAGAGTGTAAGGGTGTATGAATATCTGTATGCGCCTACATTAAGAGAGGATGTGTGTGTGTGTGTGTGTTATTGAGTGATTAATGTGTTATTATAATTGATAATAAATATATAAAGTAAGAGCCTGTATTAAATTCTTTAAATTACTTCAAAACGGTAAGTAGGCTTTCAGTTCTTTCATAAGATAAGGTTAGAAGAAACGATTTAATTGTTTTCTTAAGAGCTGTTTTATTTAATTTATATATATCTACTATTTCATTTATTTTATTATACAAGTATGGTCCAAGAAAGCAGTAAAATCTCGTTATAAAAACTGAATTTAAATGTGGTGGAATTTCGGCTACGGCAAATTTTCTTCGTTTATTTTCGTAAGATGAATTAAATGGTAGTTCCTTATGTTGTTTTAATAAAATATTTAAAATAAATAACTGTCGTACAGTAAGAACCTCTGTTTCTTTATAAAGCAGTTCAGTTGGATATAGAAACGGTTTAGCTGAGTATACTTTAAGAATAGAGCGTTGCGCAATTTCAATTCTTTTTATTGTACTTTTGGCAGCCCCACCCCATGATGATATACAATACGTTAGTAAGGATTCACATAAGGCTAGATAAATGCGTTTTAAGAGTTTAGGTTCTACAATATCTCTAAGTCGTTTAAAAATAAAAGTCATGTTATTCAATC
Source organism: Boloria euphrosyne (assembly GCA_951802675.2). Taxonomy (NCBI): domain Eukaryota; kingdom Metazoa; phylum Arthropoda; class Insecta; order Lepidoptera; family Nymphalidae; genus Boloria; species Boloria euphrosyne. The sequence continues at coordinate 5,505,469 of OX637886.1, forward strand.
TTTTAACTAAAATATTTATATGTAGTTTAAAATTTAGGTTACTATCAATGGTCACTCCTAAGTATTTGATATTATCAACGCGCTCAAGAGCTGAGCAGGAGCAGGTGCTTGCAGACTGTAAGTGTAACTTGGAGTGAGATAAAATATTAAAATTGTTGATTATATTATTTGGTTTTTTTATGGAAAAAGTGATAAATTTAGTTTTGTCTTCATTAAGTGTGAGTGCGTTATTATGAAGCCAACTAACAACTTCATTGAATCCAGACTGCGCTAACACGAATACATCTTTCCATGTATTTGCCGCAAACAACAGAGCAGTATCATCTGCATACGAGACAACACGGCCCTGGCAATGTGGTATTCTTGTAAGGTCATCAATATAGACCAGAAATAGGGTAGGTCCCAAAATACTGCCTTGTGGTACGCCATGTTTGATAAGAAGATCTGAACTTATATAATTATCCACTTTGACGCATTGATACCTTTGCGAAAGAAAACTTTCAAAAAGCTTTAACTGATTACCTCTGATACCGATTCTCTCTAGTTTATTAATTAATTTAGGGATAGAGACGGTATCAAATGCTTTGGCTAGATCAAGAAATATCCCTATGCATTTTTCTGCTTTGTCCAGTTTTGATGAAATAAAATTGGTCAAAGTGTGCACTGCATCACTTGTGGATTTTCCTTTTCTGAAACCGTACTGATTATCAGAAATAATTCGATTTTTTTCTAGAAATCCGACTAGTCTTATATTAAGTAAAGTTTCCAAAATTTTTGAAAATGCAGGTAGAATAGAAATAGGTCTGTAGTTTTTTAGGATAGATTTGTCTCCGCTTTTAAATTAGGACGTATTTCTGATTTTTTTAAAGCTTTGGGTAAAATACCATTTCTGAAACAACAATTAAATATATGCGTTAACGGAGGTGTAAGAACTTTTTTGCATTGCTTAATTAATTTGTTCGAGATTCCATCCCAACCAACAGAGCTATCCGATTTAAGGTTCATTATTATATTATTAATTTCTTGATCGTCTGTGTCAATTAGGGCAAAAGAATCATAATGTGGTGTCATATGGTGTTTATCTGAACCATCCACATTACGCCTAGCATGGGACTGCCTCGCGAGGTCTTCGCCTATGTTGTTAAAATATCTGTTAATATATTCCACCGATCGTTGAGGGGAGTTTTGTAAATTTAATAATTCCTTACCTTGATGATTTTGTTTTGAAGTATTTGTGATATTTTTAAGTGTTTGCCATAATTTTTTGCTGTCATTTTTAACTTTATTCACCTGCTGTATATCATATTCTTTTTTAATTTTCTTAAGTAAATCATTACAAAAATTTCTATAGCGTCTGTATATTTTATTAAGTGTGTCATCATGTGAGCAGCGTCGCGCCTGCATATGTAACTTGTCTCTATGTTTAATACATCTCAGCAGACCAGGCGTTATCCAGGGTTTGATAATTTTATTTTTTCGCGATAGTTTAACTATTACCGTATTTTTTTCTATTATTGATTTTATTGATCCTATTAAATAATCAATGGAAATATTTGTATCAGAAGTATTAAAAATGGGGGCCATATTTATATTTTCTATATCGATAAGTATTTTATCAATGTTCATTTTATTGATGTAAACTTTGGAAAATTCAACATTTTGCTTAAATTTTATGTAAAATATTACTGGTTTATGGTCGGTTATAAAGGTTTCGAGGACTAAAGTGACTGGGTTACATTTTGTTTTGAGCAAAACATGATCGATGCAAGAACCACTTAAGTCTCGAGTTTTTAGCGTGTGGGCTGGTAATAGGCCATGAAAGGAGGTTAGCGTTAAGTATTTTTCAGCGTTAGGGTCTAGTTTTCCTGCGGTTATATCAATATTTAAATCACCTACAATGGCTACATTTTTATATTTGGTATAATTCTCTAATATTAAGTTTAAGGATACTAAAAAATTGTCAATATTTTTGTATGATGGTGAACGATATATAGCAATAACAATTAGGTCCCTGAATTTCAATATTAAGCAGTTGCCATCTTGAAAATGGGGTTCCTCGACAGAGAAGGTAAGAGTTTCTTTGACATAAATAACTACACCATCATTTTGGAGTATGTGCGATTTAGTTGCCACCGAGGAATATCCATATAAAGCCGGTATACTTTGATTTTTTAATAACCAACATTCAGTTAATATTAAAATATCCAAATTAATGTTAAGTCGTGTCATTAAGATCTCAAAACTATTTATATTACAATTTATACTTCTAATATTCTGCGTGATAATAGCTAAACCGGAATGTTGCGGGGGAATGTATGTAACACAGTCTTCGACGTTGCATGATTTAGAGAAAGATACAGACACTTTGTCGAGATCATTTCCCAAATTATTTATAGTATCGAATTATGTAAATAAATATATATTTTATCAAAATAATTTGTAGTCCTATATCTGTTTTAATATATGAATAAAGCATAAAAGGCTCAAGAATAAAAATAGATATTATAGTGTGTAGAAGATGAATTATGTACTTGTATAGTAACAATTTATGTTTATTTAAATATGTAAATATGTAAAGTGTATTATAGAGTAGTGTATATCTGTATAAAATATAACAAAATTTATAGAGAATAGTAAATCTTAAATCTAGTCATTCAATTTTATTGAGTTTATCTAAATCCGCCAGGCTGTTAATTTTTATTTGCGATGAATTTTCTCTTTTACGTAGATATACTGCACCCCGAGATGTCCAGCAGAACTTATAATCATGGGTTTTCGAAAATTTTCTTGCCAAATAAAATAATTTCTGTGTTCCCTGAGAAAGTGTTTCCGAGATATAAACCGGCTTAGCAGGGTTAGCATATTTCATATGTGAGGTATTTAATTTTTCACTCTTTGATTTTCCTTTATTAAATGATTTCACCCCGTTAATTATTTTTTCTTTGGTAATAACAGAAGATAGTTCTACTATAATGGGGTTAGACATATCCTTTGAACTAATCCTATACACGTCCCTCACATCTGAGTCTCCCAATTCAATGTTTAATACTTTGCCTACATTTTTAACGATATTCGAGAGGTTATTTTTCGATTCTTCACCTATTTTTGGAATATTACGAATTTCAATGCCCGCACTACGTGATTTCTGTTCCATCCTCTCAATTTTTTCTTCCAGAAAACAAATAATTTTCTTATCCTGTTTTCTTTCCAGCTCGAGAGTAGAAATGCGTGATAAGAACTCATCATATTTATTAGACATCATGTTGACACTTTTTTGCAATTCTTCGTTTTGCTCCCTGATGTTAGAAATAGTACATATTAACTCGTGAAATCGTTTCTCCTGTTCTTGCGAAAAAGTGGCAAACAACTCATTTATGCACGATGTAACATTCAAATTTTCTCCGTCATGTTTTCTTTTCTTGCGTTCCGTAATATTTAACATAAGGGAAGGTAAATCAGGCGCCGATTCACAATGTTGCATAGTGGAGCGTTCCGTACTATCGACCGCTTGCGCACGATTTGTGGCCGCGGTAGTCACCGGTAGTGGTGAGGCGGGGGGAGTTCGCTTGAGGGGCATTGTGTACTTTAATTCTCCTTAAGTTACCAGGGAAGTATAAAATATGAAGAGGTTGTATGTCGATAAACACGTAGGGGTCAACTAAAGTGGCCAGAGAGCGACCTGTACGTATGTCCGTCCAATTTACCAAGACCTCCGTTTAATTAAGTAGCGGATTTGCGAACAGTCCTGTCAAATATAATGCCATTTCTCTCTCGCAGGGTATAATTTACATAAGGTGAGTAGAACTATCCTCTTCTTAAGCGCATGCAGTGTGATTTTGTGTAAGTGGTTACTTACGTTGTGAATGTAAGTAGGCTGTTGGGCATATCTCTTGACGTTTATGCACTCCTATTATTCTACACTGATTTAAGTTATAAAATCATTTTTAAAATTAAAATTTTAAATCAATAAACACGTCTGCTTTGGTTTAAGTCCGGGAGGGAAGGGGACATATATGACATCTGTCAATTAATATAAGAATAAACTATTACATTAAAAAAATATGTTATGACATTACTACATACACCACCCTCTAGTGCCATAGTAAGCTATGAGGCTTGTATTATGGATACCAGATAGTTGATACACTACACATATATAACTTATAAACACCCATGACTGAAGTACAAACTTTCATGCTCAACAAATGAATGCCCCCAGCGGGATTCGAACCCGCGACCGCTGGCGCAGGAAGTAGGGTCACTACAAACTGAGCCAAACGTGTAGCCAAACACATAAACTATTGTAAAACAATACTGTAACACAAAAACTTATTTTTAAAGTCATTGACACTCCAGACAATGAAATATGTTTCAAGATAACATTATTTTAGATAAAAATACATTTTAATCTTATATATAAAATTCTCGTGTCACAATGTTCGTTCCCGTACTCCTCCGAAACGGCTTGACCGATTCTCATGAAATTTTGTGAGCATATTGAGTAGGTCTGAGAATCGGCCAACATCTATTTTTCATACCCCTAAGTAATAAGGGTTGTCCCCTAAGTAATAAAAAAATATTTATATGGCAAAACAAAGTTCGCCGGGTCAGCTAGTTTTAGATAAAAATACATTTTAACTAATATGTTATTTTTACAGTGCAGTAAACAAGTACAAATTAAGGCTATGTATAAGATCTTTGACCATGCAGCATTACAAAAGCAAGCAGACCATTAAGTCGTTCTAAAGTATGAAGATTTTCGACTTAATGATTCATTAAGTGACTATGAGTGCGGTGGTTAGACCACAATGCTCTAGGGGTTTGTGATTTGGTATGCTAATTTATTTATTACACATAAAATAAGGGATCATCCATAAAGTATATCTCACTAATTTTTTGATTGTTTTACTCCCCGTTCTTGTCACAGTTGGTCACTTTTATGAGAGACCCTCCCTCCCTAGTAAATAATATTAAATTAAGCCACAGTTCACAAATTAGTTTTATTTTTATTAAAAATATTAAAATCAACATTTAAATCAATCATTTGAAAATAAATTATGAAGCAATAAATTGTTAATTATATTAAAGACCATTACAAACTTGGCCAACAAAATAATTGGTATAAGATTTTGAAATGTGATATCACAAAACTGATATGAAGAAAACGGGTGGGAGGGCCCAATCCTTTTCTTCGTCGACCCTCTCCCTCCCCCTTAACGCGACATACTTTATGGATTACCCCTAAAGTAATTAAAAAAAAAAGTTAATTTAACTTACTAATAACTTTAGATTGCTTATCAAATTCAGTTTTTGTGACTGCTTGCATCATGAACTCACTGAGGCTCACTGTTTCTTTTTTAATAGTAATGTCGACCACAACACGGCCATTGTCTTCGTCTAAGCTGACAACCTGTAAAAAAGTATTTTTGTAGTAATGATGAAGAAAAATATTATGAGAAAACCTAGGAGAACCTAGCAAGTCTTCGAAAGACATGTGAAGCCTGCTATCCCACGTTGAGACTAGCCAACGGCGCGGGACGTATTACAGTGCACGAGCGTACGCGCAAACACAAATGCACTCTCTGTTCCTTATCACTCTTATGTTCCGGTAGGACAAATGCTAGACACGACCAGTGAGAGCTAAGGCGCAGGACCGACGGCTTTACGTTCTCTCCGAGGCACGGGGGTGAAACACTGTCAACTTCCCAAGTCCGGGCTGTTACTGAGGCTTATGAAACAGAAAGACTCAATAGCTAAACTTGGCCCGACCCGGGACTCGAACCCAGGACCTCCCGGTGTGCGACCGTACATGGTAGCCACTAGACACGAGGCAGTTTAAACTATGACAATGGCCTCACCCCCTTGCAGGGGTTGTTGAACAGAGGCTCATGCCCACTATGGAACATTTAAAATGTCTGTCTGCCTGTTTGTTCTGGCTAAAATCTGAAACGATTGGGTCGATTTTGACAAAACTTTTACTTGCAGATAGCTAATATTATAAGGAGTAACTTAGGCTACTTTTTTAGAAAATTATAAAACCGTACTATTTATTTTTACTTACGCCCAGCAAAGCGGGCCAGGTTTGCTGGTATAGTATAAAAACATTTGTGGGACGGTTCCACTTGTTCAAGAATCAAGCATATTATCTTCTTTATGAATTATATATTTGGTATTGTAACTAGTAATTTGTAAACACAACACAAGTCAAAGGAAATGTTTAAGTTATATTATTAAACCCTATCAGATTCATATATTGGCATCATTCAAATTCCATGTCACCATTAAATGTGATCTTTCAGGTATTATAATACACAAACTTATGTGCAGACACTCACACAAGTGCATTCTCTATTTCTGTCACTCTCATACTGGGTAAGATGATATTTAAGCACTAGTGAAAGATCAGGTGTATGACCAACAGCAGAACATGATTTGGAGACACGGTGCTAAAATATCACCAATTCCACACTGAATTTGGAATTAAAGACTTTCATGAAAATATTTACCTTTCCATAATATCCACTGTGCTTTCCAGAAGTTATTTTGACAAAAGAATTCTTAACTATAGACAACTCTTCATTTTTGTCTTTGGACCCTTTTTTATTTTGATTATCTTTGATCATTTTGTCTGCACCTAGTCCAAGACCTTTTGGACGTAGTTGAGGTTGTTTATATTTTGACCTGAAATTGTGTAAATTACAATATATTGCACAATGAAATAAATGATCCATTTACTTACCATTTGATAAGATTAATTTTAATACTCATCAGAAGAAAGTTATTAATAAAATAAAATTTGATAATTTTTATGATTAATAATAAAGTTATAAAATATGTTCTGCCAATTTAATCTAAATTTTTTTTTAATTTGTTGGTTAATACAAAACGTAATTCAATTTTATTTTCGAAAATAGTACAGGTAAATCAAAATATTCAGAGTATAGAACAAAAGGGTCATAAGATATTTGGTAAAGCAAGAATACATATTATGTATATAAGTTTTATGACTCATAAAAATGTCACATAAAATTTAAAAAAGGTGAAAAGTATGGGAACATTAAGATTTTGCCACATGTTATAGATTGCTATGTTAATTAAAAAAAAATGTGACATTCCTTGTTTTGCCCCTGTACCCTTCATTTAATATTAGTGACATAGATACATTTTATATTTTTGATGGGACCCTATTTTTTTTAATAAAAGTAGCCTCAGATACTACTTCCATTGTCAACTATCTGCAGTGAAAGTTCCGTCAAAGTATGTGCAGTTTTAGAAGCCAGAACAAACAAACTGACAAGAATAAAAAAATAATTTGTTCTAAGGAGTCCCATATATAATATAGCATTTAAAAATATCTTAGGAGTCTTATACATATAGTAAGCATTAGAAAATGTTATGTAAAAAAAGTTTAATAAATATATCACATTTACAAAACTCACTGGTCTTTGCTAGGTGTCCATCCCATTCCCCGTAACATTGCCATTCCAAATTCTTGTATTGGCACTGAATCATAATCATCAAGAGTAGCCTGAAAATAGAAACCATACCACTTTTAAAAAGTAAAAAGTCAAATACATAGATTATTTATATACAATCTTGATAGAAACAATATTGCAAAGAGGCTTATATTAAACATAAGGCTATAATATTTTGTACACAACTAGATCTCATGGATCTCTAGTGTGAGTCATAAATTTAGATATTTTGCCATAAAAAATCTAATGATAATGTAATATTATTTAATTTGTGATCTTTCTACTTATTGGATTTTGTAAGAAACAATGATTATGTATTTAAATCTTAAATTTGAATTATTCATTTTTATTTACATTTACAAATGTTGTGTATAATATTTGATTTTTTTAAAGCTTTTTTTTCTAAAGTTAGTAGCGTTTGCCAGCCACTACAGCACATGCTTGGTTCATTAGCTTGGTTGTGGTTCAGTTCTAACCTAACCTATCTTTTTTTCTAAGTAATCTGTGCAATAAACTGCTCATTCGATATAATTTAATTGAAAATTATTAATGCTGGAGACACACTAAAAACATAATTCAGTATAAAGCCATTTTTAATTAAATATTTGATGAAAAATGCTTAATACTAATTGGGTTATTGTATTATACATCTGCTTTTCAATTTTCAATATTAGTAAGCCTATTAAATAAACACTACAGTTATGAAAATTCATTTATATAATGTATATTTATAATACCTCTGCTTGGCCTTCCATCACAGGTTTTGCATTTACTGGAACAACCAAATTAGGCTTTTCTTCAGTTTTTTCCTTTTTAGCATCTTGTAACAATTCCCTAATAGCCATTTGATCCAAGGTTTCGTCTTTTGCAACATTTGTTTGCTCTTCTTGAGCTTCATTCTTTATTTCTGGTTCTTCAAAGTTTTCCACTTTTAACGCTATCTCTTTTAATCTATCAGCAGTAATCAGTGTATTAGGTTTCATAGGAATAACTAGAGGTTTTATTTCCTCCTTTATCTCTCCCCTGGAAGTGAAATATTATATTTCATTATTATAAAAAATAGTATGTAACTATACAAAAGTAATATTTATTTTTTATTCATAAATTTTAGGTTTATATAAAATAATAAAATTATGATAATGATTCAAGTCTTGGATGATAAAAAAGGAAAGTCTATCTTCTATTATCTATATAATCTACATTCTATTTATGACAATATTTTTTCAAAATGAATATGAATTTGTATAAATAATATTATATTTTATTATTTGCATTAGATAGTACCCAACTACTTTGATGGATTTTTCTTCAACACATTCGATATATTCCTTCTTTTCTACTATTAATGGTTTATTTGCTGTTTTCGTTTTAGTAAACCCAAATGATATTTTTTTGCCTTCCATTTTATAGTTCTGAGTGGATTTACAGATATTTGTTTAACTATGATTATTAACGATGATTTCACTATATGTTTTCATATATTCGCACTAAAACTACATTTTCAATACAGAAATAGAAATTTGTACTTTAATCTTCTTAATACAGTTATTATTTGTGTTATTTTCCTCTACTTAACCGTACTTTCTCAAATAAACTTATTTTTTCTGTTGACAATGACAACATGGTCGAGTTGACAATGACATGTAATCATATAATTGACATTGAAAGTCATATTTTGACATTTAACCACAGGTTATACTTCCTTTAAAATTACGTAAGGTTCTATTATTATACTTATTATTAAGCAATCTGTGAGGCATAAGTAAAAAATAAATAAATAGAATTGAATAAGCATAATCTGTTTAACATTCGATTTAAAGTATGGTAAATCGATATTGGCGTTGAGCATATTCCTTACCAGTGAAGCTTTCCAAGCTTCGCGTCAACGCCGCGGTACGTCGTCGTTGCTACGACCACCTATCTACCGGGCACAATACCTTCTATCTATCGCGGCTGCTTCAAGGACATTCCTCATTTTCAAATGTAATAAATACATTGTAAGTACCTAACTTAATTTTTTTTTCAAGTTCATTATAATTAACAATAATTTTATAAGACTAAAATAGCCAGGAGGTGATCACATCATTCTTCGATCGTTAATTGAATGAATATATTATATTATTATAGCACAAAGTTCTTTCGCAATTTTTTAAAGGCAATAGAATCTTTTCGACTTTTGTTTTCTGGGAATACAGACGTGGAAGCGTAGGTATTGCCATTGTCCATAAAAAGCATTACTGACTCGGTGTAAGTGGGTCACAGGCATTACAAGTCTGTGTTTGCTGCTATTATTTATGTCGCACTTCCTGGATTTTTCGTGTATATTTTTACAAACATACGTACTTAGGTATTTTTTCGTACACCTACTTAAGAAGCATATAAGCTATTTATTACATACTAGCAACTTGACCTATAGCATATAGGTACCTCTTTTAGGATAAAATTTTTACAAACTTTGAATGTCTTATTTATTTATACCCATTGATATACTAGGAAAAAAGGTGTAGATAAGTCATACGCGCTCAAAAAGTGGCACATTAAAACTAGGCTATTGGCCTACCAACGCATTGACGACGCACTGTCGAGAATTATATTTGTCTCTTTTTCACTGGCGATACTTGAATCATGCCATCCTTTTTTGACGACTAATCGTAATGTAGTGTGTTATTGCAATATTTTTAGTTATTCTGTATTCATGTGTGCGTTAGTGTGCCGTTTTTGAAGATAGAATGTCGTTTAGGTAACGTATCTACACCTTAGGGCCTAGACAATGTAACAATCGATTAGCGAAAGCGATAGTAGAAAAGTTCAAAATGTATGGGTTTGACATATGCCTTAGATATGTCACGTGATCCGTTGTCAACGAATAGATGATGGTAGACAATGTAAATTCATTTCAATTATTAGTGATTTAAAGTTCAAGATGCATACGCTGCGTTTAAGCGATGACGATTGTAGAAATCGAATCGCTTCATAACGAACGCCGGTTGGCTATAGGCCCTTTTTACTTATAATATCATTGTTTATACCTAATAAAAAGCCTAAAAATAAGTTTCAAGCTTTAAGAATGACGTAATTTCCATACAAAACTTCATCCCCTAGTTTAAATCCTTACAGCCCTTTTTTTGCCTTGATAAGTAGCCTATCTCCTTTCTCAGGCTCTAGACTACCTTTGTACCAAATTTCATTTAAATCGGTTCAGTAGTTTTGGCGCGACAGACAGACAGAGTTACTTTCGCATTTATAATATTAAGTAAGAAAGTGAGGATAAGGAATATGATGTCTACAGCCTTTTCTAATGCAAATTATTTCTCAAATCCAAGTAGTAGTTACTGAGATTAGCGTTTAAAAAAACAAACACTAATAAACATCAAACTCTGCCTCTGCATAATATAAGTATAGATTGTAGAATATATTGCTGTATTTTTTAAAATCTGCAGGTGTACTTTTTTATACCTAAGTACGTACCTATGTAGGTATATAGAACTCTATACTACTTATAGGCACTTATTAATCGTTAAATTGTACCTATATTATGACAAAAACTCTAGCTATAAATATATATATTCTAGCTATAAAGTAACAGAGGAATAAATTCATTATTTTTTATGAAGGAACGTCTGTTGTCACGAAAATTTGATTTTACGAATGAACGCATTTAATATGGCCACCTTCATCAAACGTTAGATTTATATTCCATTTGTATTACTACGATGAAAATAATGCGCTGTTATATACGGATTTGTGGTTTCAAACAATATCAACGACTAGCTAGGTAAGTAGGTACCATTAATTACTGTCATCTAACAAAATTTTAAAAAACTTTTATGTAGAAGTTTAGATACATTAAAATGAATACATACTTAAAATCACTCAGTCCGTGCTTAGAATCTACTTCAGGTAGATTTATTTAAAAATATTTAGGTATGTACCTATATGTATAATGTATCTGTGTGTATGTGCTTGCATATATGTTATATAAATATATATGTTGGGACTTGGGACATTATTACAACAGCGCTATCTAGTTCCGTGGTAAGCTACGAATACCAGATGGTGATATACTACACATATAATTTTAAATATATTCATATTATAAATATAAACACCCATGACTGGAGTACAAGCATTCGAGTTCAACAAATGAATGCCCCCAGCGGGACTCGAACCCGCGACCGCTGGCGCAGAAAGTAGGGTCACTACCAACTGAGCCAAACGTGTGTATATAATTTAAATTGTATATGTATAATATGTATACATGCTTAAATTATATTAATAGACGTGTACTATGTATTCTGATTACATTTTATATATATGATATTATAACTAATTCACAAAATTTTTGTGGTCCTTTCTCTTTTAGCTATAATTACTTACATTAATCGGCGAAGATCGTGTAACGTACTCGTAGCTACACAAAAAAATAAATCGCCAAATTTAAAACAAACAAGAATAGCCCAGAGAATTCTTCCTAAATTGGTTTAATATTGTGCATAGATAACAGGATAGATAACTGTAGTATTAAATTGCTGTTTAGGTATTGGAAACGAGCAGATAACCGTAACATGAGCTTAATAGTATTGGTAGTTAGTTCGGAATTACAGGTAGCCCACACACGCAATGAAGTGCCTATACTAATATATTATGTAGTTTTTAAATCTTACCACCAATTTTAATAAATAAATAAATTATATCTATACATTTATACATCTATATCTATACATATCTATACATATAAGTAAAATTGAAGTGTTCTTTTTTATTTTAAATTAACAGCTTTTTACTTAATGCATATGAACGTATATACGATACTAACATCAAATATTCAATTTAAAAAAAAACCCTGTCTGGCTGGACCGATTTTGTTGGGACTTTCACTCGCAGATAGCTACTCGTAATGTAATAAGGAGTAACTCGCGAATTCGCTCGCGCTAAATTTAGGGACGAACCCGAGCTAAGCGAGGGTGGTCGCTAGTTAATACTATAATGAACGTTCTGAATGTTTGCTGAAAATTTTATTAAATAAGATGTGAGTTATTGATGTAATTTGTGTTATGACATAGGGTATATTCATAATATTATGTTTGTTAAATTTTTAATTATATATCCAAATATAAAGGATTTAATGTACTTTAATACATAATACTATGTAATATAGACTCGGAACAATAATATTATATATTGCCGGTACATATCATCCTAAAAGTCTTTCCAAAAGTTTGCATAAATCATACTATTTACTGTAATACATTTACTGAATTGCATTGCATAATTCTGGACATGTAGTTAATTAATACACATAATAAAGTCATCCCAGTAACACGAGAATGTAACCGCCATCACCAAAATTGCCTAATTAACACATTGTCGAATGTCTGTTCCATTGACCCAAGGGGAACATTCAACTTGGCTTTTAACCAAACTCGTATTTTCTGAAGGTACTCTGAAAATCTGTTCATAAAACTAATAGGGTATTTACTTTTACGATTTATTATAAGGTCAAGATTCTTCTTATTCTATTCGTAGTAGTATTATATTATACGCTCTCGCTTATGAAACTGAATGATTCGGGTTCACATCCCGGGTCTCTCACCTCTGACATTTTCATGTGTGAATCATCTTAACAGGATTACCACTTGTCTACGGTGAAGGAGAAAATCGCGAGGAAACCTGCAGGTCTAAGCAGTGCAGTACCCTAGTCAGGACTAGATTTCTAAATCTGATCCCTCTCTCGTTATCAAATCTGAGCTTCAAGTTCATAAAAAAGAAACAAAAAAAGACACAACCAAGCTTTCGTAGCAAACAAACTATTTATATTGCGAGCCTGTCTTTGTAGATACTACAAGGCTACAAGAGGCATTTCAATAAAAATTAATTTACCAATATTGGTTCCATTATTGTCAATATAGAGGATCCTTTGACTTTGAAGTTAAACACAATTATGGGAAACTTAGTCTTATTGAGGTCGATTGCTGTGACATTATATTATGCTAGCTAGACTATGAGTGAAAGGTAAGGAAATGATATTATATTATACTCGTATTATTAATACATTGATAGTACCTAACTTGATAGACGCTGTTCTTTATTTATATAAGTAGAATTCTATATAGATAGTTTTTTTTTAAATAATCTACAAATAATAATCATTAATTAATATATTCTAAATAAAAAATAAATAAAATGATTCCAGGTGGGACGATTTCCCTACTTAATTACCAAAAAAAGGGGAACGTTATAAGTAATCATATCGAATCTGACTACTAAAATCAATGTTTATACCTAAATCAAATATTGAGAATTAAAAAAAATAAAAAATATAAATTAAGTTATATATAATCTGCGGCGTAAGCAAAAAGAATGTGATCGTAAAAATGTGAAGAATTGAATGCTTGGGTCGTATGTTCCGTAGTTTGGTTTTTGGGTCAGGGCTGTAAAAATCGGTTAGAGCACAGTTAAATTTTCGGTTCACGGTTATAAAAAGTATTTTACGTTGTGTCCCTTATTTTTAATCTTTTTTAGTGTAGCGTTTTCTTCCTTCTTCTCTTCATTTGCCAAAATAAGTCAAGGGCGAGTCTGACACGCAAACCGAGGGTTCTGTAGAATGAAACCTTTAGTATGCTTAAACATTTTTTACGTTAAAAGTAAAATTATTATTCACCCACCTACGTTATAATTTATTCACGTGAATAAGTCTGGTAAGACACCATATACGCTAAGTGAATTAAAAAAATCTTGACTTATAAGGAGGACTAAGTGCAAGTAGAAGTGCCACTGCTTTTTAATGTGACCACGAATTAATTATCTAGTTGATTACATTAGAAATCTAACTAAAAAACTAACTGACAAACGAGTTGACAAACAGACACACGAGGATTATAAGGAAAATATCAGCGTTCTGTTTTTTGGCTACGGTATTCTTAAAATGATTATTAATATATAATATATCACTAGTCCTTAAATTAATAGGTAGGTTCGAGTAGAGTCGACTTAAAATTTGGCAGTGGACTAGTCTAGTTAAGCAAGTTTACAGTAAATATACAAATATAAATAAATTACATAAATAAACTATTATAATGAGTAATATTTAATTGCAAATTTAGTTTTTTTATGATAAATATTTTTTTTTCAATAATTTTTTAATACTTGTAATGTGATTATGCAATGGAGATAACATAGTATTTGTATATAGTAGCATACTCGTATAATATACTCTATACATATTACACAGTGCACTGCACACTGTTTGCAAATACAAATGAACCCTTTGTTCAAAGGATAATGCAATTTTTTGATTTATAAAAACGATATTCCCATTAAAATTCATTTTAATATTAAAGTTGAGATCGCTTTTTCTTCCGTTTGCCAGGGTCTAACAATATTTTCATAGTTTTAATTAATTCTTTCTTCCTATCAGACGAAATTTCTTGATGTAATACCACTGTGTTATTGTTATAATTAAAATTCAATTCATAAAATCTTTTACATTATATAAGATACCAGCGACTCACTCTCGCTTAGCTCGGGTACATCACTAGATTTAGTGCGAGTGAAGCCGTGGGTGTCGCTAGTTATATACTAAAACCTTCCTCAAGAACAACTTCTATCCATTGGTGAAAATAGCATGAAAATCGGTACAGTAGTTTTTGAGTTTATCGCGAACAGACAGACGGACAGACGCGGCGGAGGACTTTGTTTTATAATATGTAGTGATATTGTAACTGGAAGATTGTAGAATTATTTTATACGGCCAGATATTGTAATATTGCTAATATTTTGTATAGTCTTCGTATAAAAATTGACAGCATGAGATGGCTTAATCGAATATGTTACTAAAAATCATTCTTGTTACAAAAATTATCAATATTATATAAATAAGTATATGGAAATATAAAAACTTAAAATAAGAAACGATTTTCAGGCCTAGCTATAGTAAGATTTTATTTGATTTGGTAGACAATGTATAGAGGGTCTCTACTAAATCATAATTCTGATTAAAGAGTTACTAAACACTTTTGCAACGTGCAAAATCTTAGTCTCCGACATGATCATGATCATGTTTGCTATACAATATTCAAAAGGGCCGGAACAAAACAACCCCAACATAAAAATACTTCCCTTAAATGTTGACTACTTTGTATACAAAGTATAAGTTGACCTCGCATCGTGCTTAATTCCATTCTTGACCACTTTTTATCTAAGATCGGTTTCTATATTAGTCGAACGACGAACTCAAGTCTAACTGTCGTAAAAATTCGTTTACAACTACGATAAGGCTACTTTATGCTGTGACATCTACTTTAATGTCTCGTACTTATTTTGAACATAAATACTGTTTTGAACGTAAATCGCCTTCATATTATATTACACTTAAGTAAAAGTATTTTTTTTTTCTTTATTACTATAATATAAATTTACTTTAGAATAAAAAAGTACGTCGACGTAGCTTTGAAACTAAGTAATATTTTAAAGTAACCAGTAGATAGAGATACAATGCATTAACAAGAGAAGTGAATTGATTATTATTATTACTGATTCGCCAAACTTTTTAACTGCCCTGAATTGGCGCGAGCCAATCTGCAGAATGAAACTTTAATGCATCGGGTGAGACAAGTAGGGGTATCGGGTCCCCCCTTTTTGAGTCGCAGCGCCTGGGACACCGTGTAGAGTACCGTCACTGTGTGTGGCACTTCTAAATATGTATGTATGTATCTATGTACTTTTTATTATTTTTGGTGTTATATTTAATTTTTACTCTTTGTTGTGTTATTAATATCTCGGGCTTATAACTTTTGTTATTAATGCCTCGCGCATGTGTATGTGAATGACACGTTGACAGGCGTCAAAATGGTATGCGAGTTGCGACGTCTTACAATTTATGAAAAATAACTTCGAAAAGACTCGATCGAAGGTCTTTAATTTGAGATTTAAACCTTTGATCAGATGATAAAATGTATCCAAATACTATTGATTGACATTATCTATATTATAATTTTATTTACCAAAACGAATAATTGCGTATAAAAAAGTTTTAATTAACAAAATTATGTAACTTCATTATCATATTTGATGAAAAAAAAAGAAAGTTCGTTGCTACAATACTTAAGAAATACCATTCTTTGCTTCAGCAGGATGTAATATTATTGTGTGACACACACAATAAGTCTACAATAATTCTTGACTTTACTTGAAGTTATGATTTACCGTACCGTAAACAAACGATTTTCATCGAAATCGGTTTGTACACAGCTCCAAAAATATTCACATTACAAAATATGTCACTTATAATGGAAACCTAAAATCAGACTGTGACTTTACAACTTCTTTTTGTAAAGTTTATATATATGTATGTCAAAATATTCAAATATAATGTTAATTTAAAAGGCAGTAGTGGTAAGGCATGCATGGCATGTTAATGTACGAGTACATCTGCCCTAAGACAAGGAGAGAGTTTTATTGATTAATTATTGAATGTGATAATTTTTGAAATTACCAGTGTGATTTTCAAAACTTCAATTAAAAAGGGTTATGGGCTATTAAAATCCTTACTAATATTATAAATGCGAAAATTACTCTGTTTGTCTGTCTGATTACTACTACTGAACCGATTTAAATGAAATTTAGTACACAATTAGTCTAGAGCCTGAGAAAGGACATCGGCTACTTTTCAAGGCGAAAAGAGGCTATTAGGGGTTGAAAACCCTTTTTCATGTTGAATGAATGAAAGTTTGTATAGAAATTACGACATTTTTAAAGCTAGAAGCTAGAAACTTATTTTTTAGGCTTTTGATTAGATATAAATAAGTAAGACATTCAAAGTTTGTAAGAAAAATATACTAAAGGGGATACCTTGGGACGAACCCGAGCGAAGCGAGGGTGAGTCGCTAGTATTATAATAATCTGTGACATCTTTATCCTATATTTCTGAGTCTATGATTTATACGTTATTTACGGAAGATACTCAAGTGAAGCCGCAGGTAACAATAAATATATAAATGACTTTCTAACAAAGCAAGACAACGCTAGCTTGACATCAGTGGGAATAATTTGTTATGCACAATTTTCATCTCAGCACACCTGCGCTTTCCGCATGCAACAAAGAATTTTCAGTTTCATTTCGTGTCCGACATGTGATTGCGTCGTAGTTTGCTCATATCTCCATATTATGATTCCTGAAATTTGCTACACAGCTTTATCTAAAGCACGTTCCTTGAGCCATAATATTTGACGGTATTTTGTGTGAAAATTTATATGAAATATATTTTAGTTATATTTGAGCTACATTTTATTGAGTAATAATACACAATGATACGGTCGATGTTATTAAAATAAACATAAGTAGACGAAGTTTAATTCGGTCATGAAGTTATATTTTTCTGCTTTTATTAATTTTTCGATATTTCTTTTAATTGTTACCGTCAGCTACGAGAGGTCGACATTACAATAACGAAGAAGTCATAAAAATGACATTACTTAGTTATAAATCATTTTTAGTGTTTTTAACTAGGCTTAAGTTACTACAACATATTTAAACGAATATAAAATAGGATTTTATTTTAACAATTTATGTTCTAGTCAAATTTTATCGAATTAGTTATTTCTCTTACTTTCGAATGAAAATTAGAATATTACTATTAAAACTATTATTTAGATTATAATCAAATTACAAAACATATTAGGTACCTAATATTTATTAAATTTGTACGGTTTTACAGCTTCCATCTTTGACTAGAACATTTTTAAAATTTTCATATCGAAGTACTAGGAACAGTATTGAATATAAGATATTGGGGGAAAAATTCTTTGATGTGAATATCTCCTTGATAGTACAGAATCAGGTCAGCACCAAAAGATGTATTTTCCTCAAGGCGAAATTATAAACCAAGTAACAGTTCGAAAAGCTCATTCTATATAATAAAAGAAAGCTTCTTGTGATATTTAGAAATTCCTGTAAAGTATATTTTATTTCTCGAAGAAATATTAGATTATTTTAAAAATATTATAATGGACTAGCGACACATCCTGGGCTTACTCTGCTCGGGTTCTTTCGTATATTCGTTTCGACGGTTATTATGGATTCCCAACGTGAGATATTTTCCCATAGTGAAAATTATCCTATTTGTTGACGAGGACAAATGGCTATCGTCACACTAAATTTTAATAAAATCCACTTAGTTGTTTTTTCGTGATGCGTTACCAAAGAAACAGACAAAATGGCAAAAATTCTAAAAACCTTTGATAGAGTGATTGCTGAATTGAACTGACGATAGAGAGTGGAAAATAGCTAGCTCACAATAAGTAGCCTTATTAAGTGAACTCATTATTATCAACTGGATATTTAAATGGGCTAGAATCAAGATGATAGTTTTTTTTAAATATCGATTTTTTTTTCATTTCATTTGCATAACCTTGTTATATGAAAAAATTACTACGAGTTAGATTTAACAGGAGTTAAATAAAATTATTTTATTTTAATTAAATAAGAAATAAACTTGTATTTAATTTAATAATAAATAAATTATATAAATCATAGATAATTTGACAAATTTTTAAGCTTTTAGTTGCTCCGTTGAATAAATGCTAATGCAATTTATAGTCTAATCTCGTTCATTCATTCTTACTACGTGTACAGCATTCCATTCATATATTAAAGGCAAAAAATTCATTAAAAATATACCAATGCCAATATAAAAAATTTAAAAGCGTTTATTTTTGCCAATTTTTACGGATTAAAAAGGTAACGAAAAAATCTTCATGTTCCGCTGGGGCTTATGTAGAGTTTAATCTTCCATTTGTGAGATTTAGCGTTCGTGGCGCGGAGATAAAGTGGACTAGAGTTAAAATAATTTCATTCTACGGTTCAAGTGTTATAAACAAAATTAAATTACATAAAGTTTGATGAGCTCCCAACTGAATTTTTGATATATATCAAAAGACTATTGGTTTTTCATTTTTAGTAGATGAATTAAATAAATGTAAAGTAATTAGTATACACTATATATCTATCTATAAATAAACTTAATTTAAATTGTACTGAAATCACTGTAAGAGCATATCTGAAACACAGCGACGCGATTTAGTAGAATGACATCATACGAATAGGCAGACGGAAAAACAGAAAAAAAATCTAAAAGCTATAGATTCGGACTCTACAATGATAATAATGACCATTTTAATAAGAATTTCCAATAAATATTTAACGTACAGATTCTAACTTACGATTTTATTATAATATGATAGATCTCTTGATCTTTGCTGTTATTTTGATACTCGTAGTACGAAATCAGATATTTTTGCCAAACTGTCCGTGGTACTATACATATACTATACATTTATGCTGGTGACTGCGCGTAGGATCCGTAATAAGCTTATAATATCAGAAGCTCACAAAGATTTACAAAAAAGGTCTTAAAAATAATATAGGATAATAAATAGAGAGTATTTTGTATGGGTCCCACTGAGATTTTCCTATTTCTACTTTCTAATGGTAGCTGAGATGACTATGTCATATAATATTATAGTGATATAGGTTGTCACTTATTTATATTATGTGAAAAATATGAACTATTTTACTATAGTCCATTATTTCTCATTTGGAAATGGCTCACCGTTTATATTTTGTCCTTGCTATCGCGTCGGCTTAAAAAATAAACCCATATTTAAATAATCTCTTTCATCAAAATTAAAAAAGCTATTTCATCTTTCCACTTAAAAAATATATGCCATATTTTTTAATCAATTATCTTATTGATGCGTCCAAACGTTTATGTCCAAAACGATTATTTTCATCCGACATCAAAAAGAAGGAGGTACACCATTGTTTTTTTTATGTTTGTTACTTCCGAACTCGCACATCGCTCGCAGAACAGACGGTCGATGGGGACGCAAAGTTCTGGAGTGGCGGCCACGTACCGGAAGGCGAAGCGTGGGCAGGCCTCCCACAAGGTGGACCGACGACCTGGTCAAAGTCGCGGGAGCCCACTGGATGCGGATGGCGCAAGACCGGTTGTTGTGGAAATCTTTGGGGGAGGCCTATGTCCAGCAGTGGACGTATTTGGGCTGAAACTAACTAACTAACTAACTTCCGAACTTTGTTATTTGGATAATTCTTTTTTTTTATTTTAAAGCGTATCCTTCTAATTTGTTTCCATTTAATTTGAGAATAAATTTACCCCTAAGTGTAGAAAATAGGGGTGATTGGTTTTTCCACCTAATGAATTTTATTTACATGTTTCATTAAACATAACTTTTTACAGTTTAGTCCGATTTCGATGATTTTTTTTATTGGATAGGATATGTCTTCAAAGTTGGTAGTATTTAAATTTGAAAAAATATATCCTTAAGTGTATATTGTAACTATAATCTTATTCAATTTTCAAACATTATTTTAGCCACAATTTACGGCTAAGTTAATGTAAACCTACCTGATTTATTTTAAAGAAAGAAAGAATCTTTATATAAAGAGAAATGAAGTATTTTCATAAATTTAGATAGAGGTACTTTATATACTTAGCTTTTACCAAGTATCATATAGTTTAAGGACGTAATATACTAGTATTAAGTCCTTAAAATGAAGTAGTGTAATAACGTCTGGAAAGTAATAAAATGTATGCAGAGAATTTACATAACAAGCACTAACGAATTTCGACAAACTCATTTTAAAATATCTTCCTGCTTGTTTCAAGTGCGATGTAATTTAGTTGGCTTTATTGAAAGTCGGATGGATAATGACATGAAGTCTCTATCACTACATATTATAAAACAAAGTCCTCCGCCACGTCTGTCTGTCTGTTCGCGTTAAACTCAAAAACTACTGCACCGATTTTCATGTTGTTTTTATCAATGGATAGAGTGGTTCTCGATTTTAGTATATAATTTGTCAAGTTTTTTTACATTTACTAGCGGAACCCGTGGTTTCACTCGTGCTAAGTCTAGTGACGAATATGAGCGAAGCGAGGGTGAATAGCTAGTTGAGTTTCGTTCTATGATAGTTTTTTCAAAGCTTTTTTTAATTATCATGCTCTGATTAGTGGACTTTAAATAAAATTAAACCGGTATATGGGAAAAGAACTGCAAATTAAAATCACTATATTGAAGTCGTAGTAAATTGAATTGCAAATAAGGTCATTTGTACTGTTCTCAATTCTTTTGATCACTTTACTCGAGGATCTGTTTGCATAGATTTTATAAAAAAATGTTTATTTTCAAGCTACTTTATGCAAGAACAAAGAATCTTGTATTACTTAATACAAATGGGTTTTATTTCTAAATATCTATTTACTTATAAATTTGTATTCTATCCAGCCCTTTTATTGAGGAGGATCAGGCCATACTCCACTACGCTCCACTACGCTAGCCAAGTGCAGGTTGGCGGACTACACGTTTTTCGATAACTTGCTAGGTTCTCCCATACATGCAGTTTTCCCCACGATGTTGTCCTTCGCTATAAGGCAAGCCAAGCCATAAGGTAATCATGTTAGAAATGATTCGCACATGAAAATATCAAAGGTGCGAGACGCGGGCAAGCGATTTAAAAAAAAAACAAAATTGCGGATTTATGTCGCCAAATTCAAATGTTTGGTACGCTCTGCAGCCTGAACGGATCGATGGATTTTAGCTTCAAAGGTGTCGTTAGATTCGTATTAATTGTGAAAGTGACACCGGGTATAAATTTTGAATCAGAAGACACCATATTTTAGGTTTTCTTTTTATTTACAAATTACACAGAAACACAGTCGGGTCTTTTAGTTTTTAATTACACTGACTTGTTTGGTAATTGAACCAAATCATTTAAGGGCGTTTATTTCTGCCAATGCTAATAGATGTGTTATAAACAATTACATATTTTATTTTATACAAGAATTTTTGTGTAATTGAAATTTTTTGTAACTTTTACATTTTACTATCATTTTTTTATGCATGTTGTTTGTTTTTTATCTAGTTGATATTTAGCATAGGTTTCGGAACGTTTCTGTTTATACTATAATGCATGTTGAGTTAGCCTTTAAGTGTGGTGTATAGTGTAGGAAAATATGTTACATTATATATGAATGTTAATGTATATAAGATAAAACACTGTATACTATGTTGGCTTCCTAAATAAATAAATAAAAATAAATCGCAAAATAACCTTGGGTGTTTCAGTTCTACGGCATTTTCATGGATTTTGTGGAGATTCATTGGTTAAATAAAAAATAAATTATTTGTACTGGTGTAAAGTTATTAAAATGTAAACAGCCGTGAAGGCTAAAAGCCTCGTCCCGAAATCCGTTTACTCCCACACACCCTGCACCTGGCTATGTCTAGACGCTTTTGTAGCGATCATTACGATATAAATATACCTAGTAACAGTTGGCACTCCGCTGTGTTTAATTTTGTACAAATTAAAATTAAACTGCATATATGAAGTACCTTCTTCGTTATAGCACAGTATATTTAGGTAATTCGATTAAATTTATATAGGTATACATCAAAACATACTAGAAATATAGGAACTTATTACGATAATTGGATTTTGACTATATTATTATAATTTTTGTACGCAGTTTACATAAGTATGGCAAATAGTTACTTTCAAGTTTCAATATCGTGGTCAGTTTCTACTTGTTAAAAGTTTTTAGTTAGAAATTATTTTCAATTTAGATCACATTTACTTACTACCTAGGTACCAATCTAATTTTTCCAAGGAACTCTGGATTTAATATGATTAGATGGACTTAAATAAATTCCTTTCAGTAGTATACTAATTTATTTACTATGATATATGGGTAAGATTTATTATTCTTTTTTAAAATGAATTACGTAAGAAGGTATAATATTTTTTCTAATTAAATTACTATCAAAGAAACTGAAGAAAATGTAATGAACTGGAATAAATTGAGAACGAGAGGGGTGCACGTAATTACATTAATTGTATAATTCTGATCTATAGAGGTAATTACGACGGTTATCGATACCCTATCTGTTGTAGTTCTATATAAATATAAATTATATTATTCATAAATTCCTTCTTCTATTAAGAATATTTACGAATACATAAGCATTATACTTAGGTTATTGAAGGTAATAGTATGCCGTTAAAGTAGCAGGTATTGTCGTCTATAACGTATTTGACGACACATTTGGCTCACTTTGTAGTGAGTGCTACTTGATGTGTCAGCGGTCGCGGGTTTGAGTCCCGCTGGGAGAATTCTGTAAGCATAATGGCCTGTTCTTCAGTCATGGATGTTTATATAAATAAAAATAACAAACTATATAACGTGTACATATTTAAAGTTTTATATTATGTGTATTGTTACGACTATTTTGCATCCATAACACAAGCCAATAATATCCTAACATTTAATCACAGCAAGTCATTGTTAAAATAAAGCGACACACACATTAACCTTTATCGGCATTATATTATATAGTGTTTCATTTGCGGAATCACATGTTCTTACTGTATACCAATTTTTATAAAGATCGGTTCAACCGTTCTTGAGTTTTAGCGCAACATACAGACAGACAGACAGACAAAAATTTCAAAAATGGTAAAACTGATATCAGTGAGTCATAACGAATATTTATGACGAAATTCGAAAAAAAAATTGAGTGTACAGACAGACTCTACAAATTTATAATATAGTAGTATAGATACTTATGTAGGTACGTTAATTTATGCCTTCGTTTAATTTTTCGGGTACCTACTATAATTTAGCAAACTAAAGGTGCTGTTCCTTAATATAGGTATATTCATTGCAATTTTTGCAAGTTTAATATATTTAATATTAACAGTTAACTGACTCTATTTTTAATTTGTTCGCGGTTTGATGCCTCTGCCAATGTGGTTTGACGCATTTTATAATGCGACTATATTTCGATGAGCTTTAAGAATATAATTTAATAAATCGCTCTATTTAGGCCATTTTATATGATTATTAATTAAATATTCGCTTAAGAATAAATGAAGTATCTAACCGCCTCAACTCAGAGTCACTTAATAAACCATTAAGTCTAGAATCTCCATACTAAAGAACGACTTAATGGTTCATTAAATAACTCTGAGTGCGGCGGTGAGAGTTAGTAGAAATTAATGAATTGTTAAAGTACCGTAATTTTATTCACACGTTTTTAAAAAAAATCACTAACTTAGTATAAAATACAGACATTTTGACCAGTGTGAACACAATCGCTTGTAAAATCAAGTGAAGCGGATTTAAACTGTGGTTTTACATATCATGTGCGAATCTTTGTCAATATAATTACCGTTTGTACTTTAAGTAACACTTCTTAGGTAAACTTTCATGCCTGAGACAGACTGAGAGAGACTAAGTTGTTTTCGAAAGACATGAATTTCACCAAACTTAGCCAGTGTAGTGTAATTGTGGAAGGCTTATATAAAACAGAAAATCTATAAACAAAACATAAATGGTTTTATTATATTTTTGAATATTTCTAAGTTAAACAGCTTAGCTTCTTACGTTACCAATTTTAAGCAGATTTTTAGATATTTAATACTTATACAGGTGATGCTTTGTATGAAAAAAAAAATTTTCCTAGTGTTAAATTGATAAAAATTAAGCAAGCCCGTGAAGGCAGGTAAAAGGTATCTACTACATATTATTGTACATCAACTACTATGGAAAGCGAAAATAGTAAGTACTTTAGTGCGAGTATTTCAATCTATTTTCGTGCCAAGAATCTTACTGAACTCAATAAATCACAGAACTGAGAGTGTTTCTTCAGGAAATGGCACACCTCAGTCCCCAGCTACTCTCCATAGCTATTACATATTAATAGAACATTTGTATAAAAAGGGAAACTAACATTTTGTTGCACCTAGAAGAATATTTTTACTATGTAATATATAAAAATCTCGTGTCACAGTATTTGTTACCGAACCCCTCCGAAACGGTTTGACCGATTTTAATGATTTTTTATGTATATTTGGTAGGTCTGAGAATAGGTTGTAGGATATTTTTTATACCCTAAG
This sequence comes from Boloria euphrosyne, assembly GCA_951802675.2. Classification (NCBI taxonomy): domain Eukaryota; kingdom Metazoa; phylum Arthropoda; class Insecta; order Lepidoptera; family Nymphalidae; genus Boloria; species Boloria euphrosyne. The sequence goes on from OX637886.1 coordinate 5,530,918, forward strand.
TGATAAAGGCCATCTCCAGTTTTTTAAAATTGTTATTTTTTTATGATTTGACATCATAATACTTATGTCCCTAAATATTCATCCTTCTACCACCAATCCCTATTTTTTAAATTACATTTTTTAATAGTACGAGGGCTCGCTACCGCGTGAATCGCTAGTTTTTTAATCTAATATCGATGTTATTTGTCAAAAATATGTCTTAAAACCGTTAAGTTTATTATTTTTAGTGGTTATTAAACATTCGAATTATCAGTTAATAGTCGAATATGATGTAACTATTATACCTAATTGGTTATAAGGACGTGTTAAAGAAAAAGAAGGTGTTAAAGTTTATATTAAGTATACAGGAAAGAAAATGAAACTAAACATACAGTACATACTTAGGCACAACTTAATCTACCTCATTATTATGTGTTGATAAAGAACTCTTATAAAATATTGTAGCAATTATAAAAACAAAAGGGTGCAAAAATGTACACACTTTAAAGGAATCATAGAGCTTAAGAGACGTCGCACGCTTGCATTAAAACTTTGCAATCTTCAAGAGATTCTGAAATGAAAATTACGATTTACTCCAGTAGGTACAAACATGAGCAAAGTTGGTGGAAATATGTATGAAATTACAAATCTCTTTTCTTACTTTTAACACCCAATTTCAGAAGCCCATGAATTATAACGAAACTGGTGTTTCGTTAATTCCTTTGGTATATATTTATGTATATGTATTAGCTTTTAACTGCCTCGGTGGTGTAATGGCTAGCATGTACTAAACTAGAAACATTGTTTTAGTTTGTTTACATTTTTCGTGTCAAATCTTGTAAAGGGAATTTTTAAAGCAGTTTAAAATCTGATGAGTTTAAGACTTTGCAAAGTACTGCGTGGTGCTTAGTGACGTCATTGAAAGGCAAGCGAACTTCTTTCAAATGGTGTATTTTTGCTGAGAAGTTCCTACATGACCTTAAAAATTAACTTTAAATTAGATCAAAGCTATTTATAAAATTACTCAAATTATATGAGACTTGCAACTCGTTCCGCTCGAGTTCGTGCGTACATTTTAACGAGTAGTAGGTATGCATTGTTTAAGAGATATTTTCACGCAGTAAAAAGTATACTATTATCTCGATCTACTACATAATATCCTATGAACCAGCTATCATCTAAAGTTTATCAAATTTAGTAGTGGTTTTCTCGTGCTGCGTTTTCAGAGAGACGCACAGCAATTATAGATAAATAATTTTTAATTGATAATTAATATACATTTTAAGATATAGATTCAATCTGTGTCGAAAATACTATTTGAATAAGGTTTTCCAGAAAAATATTTTATGTACAGATTTGTCTCAGAAATTTAATACCTTGAACAGAAATTTATTTGTTGAAAATAAAACCACCTTCACGAAAGAATTAAATAATGCATTCTAATTTGAATGTAAAAAAGTTACATAATTGATGATTGAAGATATTGATATTTACTCGTATTATTCCTAATTTTTATAAAAATAATGTTATTTTCACTTATAATAATACTATTCGTATATTTATTTAGTAATGCAATATTAATGTAATATTATAGAAAATACTCAAGGGGTGAGACAAATTCGCACTGGTTTATTATGTTATAAATAAGATTTTATTTCTCGCGTTTCAGACAAATGGTAGAACATTGAATAAGAAATGCATTTTCTCAGAATTCGTTTTCGAAATTGGGATCAGTTAATTTATGTAAGCACTAGAGAGCTCATTTAAAAAAATATTTTTGTTCATTTAAAAAACCCTACAATTCATTAGACCTGTAGACCAAAACACCATGCATGTTTCCATTGATTCTACTAACCTTTCACTGCTATCTTAATACACCTCCATCTTGCGTACTGTTTGGCTTATAGCTTTTACAAAGAGCACAAAATTTTGGAAATTCTGAAGAATTTTCAACGTTGGTGGTAGACCAATTCCTATTTTTTAATAGTAATTAGAACGCGGGCGTAGCCGCGGGAATTGCTAGTATAGGTATAATAACGTCTTCTAAGCTATCTGTCCTTGGGCCGGCTAACTGTCAGAGATATATCACTATTATTTATCAACCATCATTACATTACGACATATTCCAATACCTGCGTAACAAACGTAAAACATTTTATATTTTTCCTTTCATATCATTTCTATGAAAAGAAGAGACGATGCACTTTATGTCATAAACTTCATTGGATATCGAAAGTGCATTGGACGCGGCTTAGGGGATGATTTTAAACTACTTCAGCGATAAGCAGCATTCGCATTTTCTTCAACCGTCTGCATTATTCAGAAAGATGATCCCTTTTGTATGGACTTTAAGGTAGCGTAGCCTATTCTTCGCTAGTGATATATCCAAAATACAGTTATTTTTGTTTGCTTTTTAGGGTTCTGTGCCCAAAGGGTAAAATGGGACCGTATTACTAAGAGTCCCCCGTCCCTCTCTATGTCTGTCTGTCCGTCAGTCGCTAGGCTGTATCTCATGAACCGTGATAGTTAGTTGAAATTTTCAAAGATGATGTATTTCTGTTGCCTCTATAACAACAATTACTAAAAAAAACTGATATTTAAGGGGACTCCCGTAAAACAGACATAATTTTTTTCATTTTTATAGTTAATGGTACGACACTCTTCGTGCGCGAGTCCGACTCGGGCTTGGCCGGTTTTAATTTTCTGGAGTAAATTCATATATCACATGAATAAATAAACATGAATACACATGCAGTTGTTTGTTAGTTTCTAACAAGATGATTCCTTTGGAATAATCGAATTGTTATGAAACTTAATTGAGTTGTTACTGACATAGTGTATAGGAAGTGTTCGAGTAGTATTGGATAGTTTGAGATTTATTATTCCAAAAACATAGGTATAGGTGTTTGTACCTGTGTATAAATGACATACAGATGTGATTGTATCAAAATAATTCTTTATTTATACATTAAACACTTAACGCTTTCACGAAGAGGGTTTGTAGAGTCGCATAATAAAATATTTTAAAAATGTCTATATTTAAATTCTCCTTATTTACATTCAATTATTAGTGAATATTGGAGTCAAAATAAATCATAAACTACTTAAGTAACATTGCACCAAAGAGTTAGTATTAGCATTACGTATAATTTTTCATATTAATTACAACAATTTTATTTTAAAAGCTATTAAATAAATGTCTTTATTTTAAATATTATATACTATGTTAAAGCACAACCTTAAAGCGTGATAGTTTTTCAGTAAAGTGTACCACAAAATGCTCAGGTAGTGGGATAGTGTAAGGTCTCGCTTCGTTCGCCCCAATAACATTTTTAATTGTTCTATCACCAGAATACAAAGCCGAAGTGCCCCCCCGAAGTGGTACAAGTTAGGGCTAAGTGAATAATAACAAGGCATACGAAATGATGTCATAGTGATAGTGATAGTGATGCTGAAAGCGAAGGTTCAGAATAAACCGATAGTGTGACCCCTACAACGAATGTACGTGACCTGCTTTAAGTAACTCCCATCTACATAAAGGCAATAAAACATTCTGATTGCAAGTAAACTGCTTTAATTTCCGTTCCCTAAACCCTAGCTCATAACAATATGTATATGTTGACTTGGATACACTATTATTATTTTATACTTACCGCCGCACTCAGAGTCACTTAATGAACCATTAAGTCGTTCTTTCGTATGGATGGAGATTTTCGCCTTAGTGGTTCATTAAGTGACTCTGAGTGCAGCGGATAGACATTAAATACTTAATTAGTTATTGATAGTATGAGCAGCAATGAACATCAAAATCATAAAGTTATTTTTGAATGTAAGAATAGTTTTAACTTCTAGTGGGATAATATGAGCACCTTGTATTTTGTTATTTGTCATATAATTATTGCCCCGTAAAATTGAATGAAACTTTCAAAAAGCATTATTTTTATTCTTTACTAGCGACTCACCCTCGCTTTGCTCGATTTTTTTCATTATTTTTATTAAATCGTTCCGTGTGAATCATCGAAGTTTGCGCTTTTATTTTACTTCTATTTTAGTAGACACTAGCGGTGCCCGCGGCTTCGCTCGCGCTAAGACTGAATAAAATAAACATTTTTGCTTATATACTGTTACTTATAATGTACCAAGGACTGATTCCCCATTTAAAGTTCTGGCCCTCTTTTCTGAAAACTACTGTGTAGCATCCTACCGTGCCGCCACTGCTGCGCTTTCTAAAACTTATTTCCTATTTTTAACCAATTTTGCTACTATGTGTATCATAATTTCTTTGTGTGTTTTTCGTTAATGATAAATTACTGATGTACGTGGTTCATTGTTATGGACTTATGGTAAAAATTACTGTTAAATATTTTTCCTACGCAAATTGTCCCACCCCCGTTAACCCCCATAGGGCTTGATTTTCAAAAAACGCTTAGATATGTATCTCATAATTTGTATTGCAGAGCATTATTTCAGTGTCACGCATATTTCAATAGAATTAAATTTCCCATACAAACTTAGCCACCCCCTTTAACCCCCAATGGGGGTGAATTTCGAAAAACTCTGAAATACGTGTTTCATCATTTGTACTAAAAAGCATTAATTCAAAGTTTCATGCAAAAATGTGCAATAAAAATATTTTTCTCATACAAACTTTGCCACCCCTTTTAACCCTTTTAGGGGTTGAATTTCCAAAAATAATATGCCTATTTCCTTCTCATGAATGCAAACTATCTACATACCAAATTTCAGCAAAATCGGTTGGGTGGTTTAAGCGTGAAAAGGTAACAGACAGACAGACAGAGTTACTTTCGCATTTATAATATTAGTATGGATTAAAGCCTTCCGTGGATCTTAAGGAACACACAAAAAATAAATTAGCCGAATTGGTCCAGCCATTTTTGAGTTATGCGCTTACCAACATTCATTTTTATTTATATAGATTTGACAGTAATCTTCACGAGAAAACTACTGGACAGATTCCGATGATATTTAATATAAAGATAACTGGTTATTGACATTGACGTTCGGATATTTCTAGTGACATAAATTTTTTTTAATCTCAAGATAAATAAATATAAATTTACGAAAAATACCAATTTATGTAAATATTAAGTATTAAATAAAAAATCGTAAAAGAATAAATAATAAGAACATTTATTAGCCGATAAACGCAATTTAGTGAAAGTAAATAGCAATAGAGTGCACAATAGTCTTGAGCGGTACAGTGATGAAAACCACAGCCGTCAAGACCAATCAAGTCTGAGTAGTACCCAGAGCGCATCCATTTCAATATAAAGTAACTTAAACGTGCGATTTGTATAGCTTTATATAATATAAAATGGCGCTAACTTCAAAGAAACTTTGCAGAAATAAATTATTTTTCTATTTTAACTATGTATGTAGAAAATCTTTTGACGAATAAAAAAGATGTTTTAACTTCATTTATTTTTATTTTGTTCTTTGCATAGGCAAGTGCATAATGCTTTTGTAAACAAGAAAAAAAAAATCTTCATATTCAGAAATAATCAAGTTGATAAGCAGCTACAGCAGATTTTTCGATCCAAAAATATAATATATTTAAATGTATAGCAGAAGAATTAAGAACATTAACTATTTATTATTATAGACAAATAATTTCGTTTGAATTTCATAAACTAAATGTATTTTGTGTATTTTCAAGAATTGTGCGGTATTGAAAGAAAAATACAACAATAACGAAGTACAGCTATTAAGGGCAATTAAAACTGAGTAGTCTATGCTTCCATTCCATAGCGGTATAATGTGATGCTATTGTTGTTGTCGTATTCATGCAGTCCTGACTGCGGCAGAAAGATCTTGTTTAGAGTACTTTAAGCATCCGTATTCAATAAGACAATATAACATTACCATTAAATATTCAATATTCTATATATAATACATCTATACAAAAAAAGATGTCTGTTTGTCTCACCTATATAAAATACTAGAAAACCCGGCCCGTTTCGCTGGGCGTAAGTTAAAATAAATATTATTTTTAACAAAAAAACAAAAACCGACTTCCAAACTTAATAAATCTAAACTAAAAAGTAGAAAATAATACTTTTAAGGACTTTGTTAATTTTGGAGTCGGTGCCAGCCAGGTATTTTGATTATGTTTACAAATTGATAGATTAATCAAATATGTATCTATTTAGGGCTATTTTGCTTTGGCTGGCACCGACTTCAAAATTAACAAAGTCCTTAAAAGTATTATTTTCTACTTTTTAGTTTAGATTTATTAAGTTTGGAAGTCGGTTTTTGTTTTTTTGTTAAAAATAATTTATTTTTAACTTTTTAGCGGAAAGTAGATACGTATTGTGTTAATGACTATAAAAATTTACCTTCTATTATGAGGTAAACCTAATAGCCTGAAAGTATACAACTATCCGTTCATAATTGCGTATTATATTGAAAGAATTTTCTTTAAACTTCTAACCGTTGAGGAGTTGTACCTTCCTGATGATGTTACGGTACGTGACTCAAATATCCATATAGCCTATAAAAGATTTGGCTGAGCATCGTTAATTTGCTCCTAAGAATTGAAGAGTTCCGATACTTTGTCATGGATCCCATCATCAGAACCTTACCAAACTCTCATCAAACTACCCTTGAAGTATACCCTTCCCATTAAAAAAAGAATCATCGAAATCGGTTGGCGTGATATTGAGTTATTCGTCCATTTGTCACGCAAATACTTAATGCAAATTTAAGACTTTTATGGTTTTCTCATGGATGCCATTATCAGAACTGGAAAATATTAAAATGGGACCACATGGGAAGCACTACCTTTCAAATAAAAAAAGAATCATCAAAATCGGTTCACCCAGCTCAAAGTTATGAGCTAACAAACATAAAAAAAAAAAAAAAAAAAAAAAAAAAAAAAAAAAAAAAAAAAAAAAAATACAGACGAATTGATAACCTCCTCCTTTTGGAAGTCGGTTGAAAATGGTTTTTATATTTCTCTAATGAAATAAAAAATAGCTTAAGTTACTTCTTATAACATTAGCTATCTGCGAGTGAAAGTCCCGTCAGAATCAGTCCAGTCGTTTCAGAGATGAGCCGGAAGAATTGATTTTTAAATGTAAGTACCGTATATACCTACTTCCATATTATGCATTTAGTGTAAAACTGTAAATTTGAAATTAAAAAAAGATACTTCAATTTTATTTATATACTAGCGGTGCCCGCGGCTTCGCTCGCGCTAAGAGTGAATAAAATAAAAATTTTTGCTTATATACTGTTACTTATAATGTACCAAGGACTGATTCCCCATTTAAAGTTCTGGCCCTCTTTTCTGAAAACTATTGTGTAGCATCCTGCCGTGCCGCCACTGCTGCGCTTTCTAAAACTTATTTCCTATTTTTAACCAATTTTGCTACTATGTGTATCATAATTTCTTTGTGTGTTTTTCGTTAATGATAAACTGATGTACGTGGTTTATTGTTATGGACTTATGGTAAAAATTACTGTTAAATATTTCTCCTACGCAAATTGTGCAACCCCCGTTAACCCCCATAGGGGTTGATTTTCAAAAAACGCTTAAATATGTATCTCATAATTTGTATTGCAGAGGATTATTTCAGTTTCACGCAAAATATTTCAATAGAATTAAATTTCCCATACAAACTTAGCCACCCCCTTTAACCCCCAATGGGGGTGAATTTCGAAAAACCCTGAAATACGTGTTTCATCATTTGTACTAAAAAGTATTAATTCAAAGTTTCATGCAAAAATGTGCAATAAAAATATTTTTCTCATACAAACTTTGCCACCCCTTTTAACCCTTTTAGGGGTTGAATTTCCAAAAAATAATATGCCTATTTCCTTCTCATGAATGCAAACTATCTACATACCAAATTTCAGCAAAATCGGTTGGGTGGTTTAGGCGTGAAAAGGTAACAGACAGACAGACAGACAGACAGAGTTACTTTCGCATTTATAATATTAGTATGGATACTGAGTACAAACTATCATTCATAATTTTTAAATTCAACTTGCCAAGATATCAAAAGATATAGGAACTAGAATCAGTTTTACATCATATTTGCTCCTTCACTTTAGGGAAGCAAGTAAAGTTTATTGCCACAAGTTTGGCTTCCCCTATTGGAACATTAGCTTGAAGACGTAGTTTCATACAGCGGCTGTTGAAGCTAGCGTTGAACTTTTGTCGTTATTGTAACATATGATAATTGCAACGAAAAGTTCAACTCTATTAATTGTTGATATTTCTACTTTTATTAAAGCTTCGTTGAAACTTTAATAGCAAGCTGGTTATAACACTAGTCTGTATGTGTTAGAATACCGAACAACGCTTTCAAAGTGCACTCGCATTTGCATACATTTTCTTCACTACTATAGGTATGTGAATGCCCCGAGGGAAGTATCTCAATAATACTATCTATAGTATTGCCTGACATTTATTACGTTCAGGTATCATTGTATGTAGTTTCACAAAGAGATGCCACTGATATAATTTTTAGTTCGAAATATTACAAGACCTTATATTACGTTAGAATTACTACAATACTATTATTTTATTTATTTATAGCTTTAAATACATACATATTATTATACTTTGAGGGTACTTCCATTTGTAATTTTTTTTTGAATTTAATTAAAAACAAGTAACGCTTTATCGCGATATTTCTTGTTAAGTGTTTAAGAGTATGAAACTTAAAATGCACCATTTTGAGGTAGGTACTTAGGTTTCGTAAGAAATATTCGATTAATAATTTTAGTACTTATTCTTTTAGCAACTAAAACAGCTACTATTATAAGTACAAGTATTTTACTTGTCAAACAAATTTAATTTTAGTTGAAAAACAAGATGTCTGTCAGCTGACAATTTGTCGTAAATAATAAGCTGTTTTGGAGGCACTCTGTTTGGAGGTAAGTTTTATTACTTACGTATCATTAAATTAATATAGAAGGAATTACTTTTTTTAAAACATTTTAGTTCTAATTTAGTATTAACTTGTCTTTAATAAATATTTATGCACACGTCTCTTGAAGTGAAAAAATGGTACAATAATTTTGATAATAATTAAAAAAAATAAAAAAAGAATAAATGAATTGAAGTAATTCAATATCACTACAAAATGACAATGCCTACGCGTGAATGGTATCATTTTGCAGATGTAATACATGAGTTCTTTACTTTGAACAACTATTGTCATGGAAATTCAAACGAAAGACTGTAATTTTCCAAAGTGATACTTTTTAGTGTTTTTATACTACAGAAACAGAACGCATATGCTTTTGTAAAATTTAATTTAATTTCAAAAATATCATAAGAGTAGACAGTCTCTGGACCCTCGTTTAAATTTTTTATGCCTGTTCATGCTGATGCATACATATGAATGTGTTAATAATAATATAATAATATAACATAAGAGAATCGTCTATGAAACATAATAATGACGGTATGAAATATGATATTTTTAAACAGTCAAATGTACCCATTTTGGACCCTATTTGACCTCAACTGGCAAACCACAGCCAATTTACGGCCACATAACAGTTGGCACAATATCCAGTTTAAACTTCAAGTATTAATTCTTTTATATATTCACCTTGAAGTGGTAATGAATTATATTTAGGAACAGATAATAATATTTTATTGATGATTTCAGTTTAGTATTTTTCCATTTCAATAATATTAATTTTAATTGACACATACATCAGTCAACTGTATAAATATATAATTAAAATACATTTAGCCCTATTTTTTAACGTCCCACTGCTGGGCACGGGCTTGCGAGTTGGTTAGTACCTATATAATCAAAGCTTTATTCTAATTGAGTTATACGATACTATGAGTTGCGGAAAACGTATTCATATTTGGATCTGAACATAAGTTTAGAATGGTTTTGATTAAATGAAGTAAATATTTTTTAAAATTGTCGCTGTTGAGAATGGGTTAGCTGCAAATCTGAAAACGTGATTATTTCTATTTTGTTAGTAATCCATAAAAATACTAAGCAAGCCGAAATACGAAAAAAGAGAATACCTATAGGAATTATATTGTGTAATCGTATAATACTTACTATACATAGAGAATCGTCCCATCAGTACTCTTGGTCCAGTCAAATAAGGTCTGAAATCAAAATTTGACTTACAACTTTGCATTTTTTATATGTTGTAGTTTAAATGATACAAAGACATTGTGTAAAGGTTTTAGTGTCAGCAATCCCCGGCAAGGGTGGAAAAAGAACTGTGGCCATTTACGTACAAATATGAATAATATGTCAACTTGAAATGTCGAGAGTTCATCAAGTGGAAATTTTGCTTTCTATTAACAATATACAATTTAATTCGATATAGTAGCTAAGTATGCTAATTTCATTTACGAGTACTTGTTAATGCTAACATGGTACCAACAAATTGATTCTCTGTTGATAACAACGGAAGATATTGAGTGAGGCTCTGCATACATAATAATGGAATAACCAATACCCTTGTTGTGATTGTATTGAAATATAATATTTCATAACTAGACTTGGCGGTGTGATGACATGTCATCACTTTCATTAACATTGAAAGTTACTTGATGTCATATCATGACATACCAGGTGTCAGTCCTCAGTGTGAATTTCAATTTCTAAACCGAGCAATTCTCAATCTCCACCGGTCTTCTTCATTCTACACGACATTGGCGAAGTAATTTGTGCCCAAATGGCACGCCTAGAAGCCACAGAATAAAGAACATAACGTAACATAACATGTCATGGACATCCAAAATTCAATTTGCAAATTGACCTGTAAGTACCTACACCTTACTAGTATAAATATACTCATACAAAAATATATATGAAATTTAAACACATAATATAAGTAAAACCAGCTACATAAAATCGACAAAAGAATTGCACATTATGTAGGCTAAATTATGGTGACGATTAATCCCATATTTTCCGTATAATATATTCTCGCAGTAAATAATATGCAGTGAGTATTTCTGACAAAAATTACATTGTAAAGTGTATAAAAGTTAACTTTAAAGATTATATACAATTCTATAATATGTAGTATGTACTTATGTACAGGAGAAATGTCAATAAGGAATAAATTTTGCTCACATTTTGGACGATATTTATTGCATTAATAACTTAAAAAAATTATAGAATTTATAAGAAGTCTATGGAACAGAGAGAATGAAGTGGTTAATTAATATGAAAATATTTCATAATCGATGTTGAGGTACCATCCATCGGTTAATTATTGGTTTTAAGTGCTTGGCACTTTCGTTTAATTGGCTTAAGTGTATTTTAATGATAAATTATAAAGTGTTAGGGCACTTAATTTTATCTTTTAGGACAATATGGCTAATAAGTGCCTTATAAAAAAGAGATATCGGTTAAAAGTGTCATCTACACTAATGCGATAGCTGTGTTGCATAATATGCGTTCTAAGTAAAATCTAGAAACCTAAAATACGTATTATGCATGTGAAAAAATTACAGTACATACTTATTAACTGTCATTAATTATTAATTGGTTTTCTCTATGACATAAAGGATTTCATAAAATCATAAGTATGACGGCGCACTCTTGTAAACCGTCGAAGCGATGGTAGCAAGGTGATACAAACTGGCATGTTTTAAAAAGAAATTAAATTAGAGAATAAAGTGAACTATTTAAAAAAACAAAAAAAGGAAATGTCAGATTTGGACCGCCGATGCACCACGTATGATCGACGAATTACTTATATCCGAATAATGGAACTTTTATTGATAATATAATGTTTTAATGTGTTTACGTTGTACTTAATTATGAGTGTGTTAAGTTAAATTGAGAATGTGCTGTGTTTCTCAAAAGACACTAACGATCACGCCTACATCTACGACCTACTTCTGATATTAGCCGTCCTTGGGCATAGACCGGAGGGACGCACTCGTCCGGTCCACGCTCACGGTTTGGAGGTGGTCGAAGGGACAGTGTCGTCCGGTCTATGCCCATGTTTTGGGATAGTCGAAGGGACACACTCGTCCGGTCCACGCTCACGGTTTGGAGGTGGTCGAAGGGACAGTGTCGTCCGGTCTATGCCCATGTTTTGGGATAGTCGAAGGGACACACTCGTCCGGTCCACGCTCACGGTTTGGAGGTGGTCGAAGGGACAGTGTCGTCCGGTCTATGCCCATGTTTTGGGATAGTCGAAGGGACACACTCGTCCGGTCCACGCTCACGGTTTGGAGGTGGTCGAAGGGACAGTGTCGTCCGGTCTATGCCCATGTTTTGGGATAGTCGAAGGGACACACTCGTCCGGTCCACTCTCACGGTTTGGAAAGATGTCATCCGGTCCATAAGTTGAGATGGTCGAAAGGATACATGCTTTCATAATAAATTGGTATTTACGTACGGTACGAATATAACAGAGAGTTAGATTGTTCCTGAGTGACAGGATGGGCGAGCATCGTTCCTGCTTTTGCAATGGCTTCAATAAATGATCGCCCGAGGACGGTCGAATGTCAGTCCAGCCGTGACGGCGCACTCAGTGCGCCATCTGGAGATGTTGGGTAAGCTTATCGGATAAGAGTGTGAAATCAAGCTTTGACAGCGCACTCTTGTAAAGCGTCGAAGCGATGGTAGCAAGGTGATACAAACTGGCATGTTTTAAAAAGAAATTAAATTAGAGAATAAAGTGAACTATTTAAAAAAACAAAAACGGGAATGTCAGATTTGGACCGCCGATGCACCACGTATGATCGACGAATTACTTATATCTGAATAATGGAACTTTTATTGATAATATAATGTTTTAATGTGTTTACGTTGTACTTAGTTATGAGTGTGTTAAGTTAAATTGAGAATGTGCTGTGTTTCTCAAAAGACACTAACGATCACGCCTACATCTACGACCTACTTCTGATATTAGCCGTCCTGCGCTTATAAGTATATATATTTTTTGTTACGGATTCAAAATAGAATAGTTGGATGTATAAATTAATGTTATAAATTATAATAAATTGAAAATTGTACTTAAACGTTTCTCTTCTGACTACTTATATAGCTGAGAAGAAAATTGATGCAAATGTCAGTGCAGTTTCCGAGCGCTATTGTGGTATTCTAAAGTAGTGCGAACGGAGAAATTCTGAAGTTGTTCTTATTGTAGGATAAAATAATAATGAAAATCATGTTAATAGTCTTAATTATCGTATAAAGGTCGTGTTAATATATAAAAAAATATTAACCGAAATATATTAATAATGAACTAAATATTAATGTTGAAAATAATACCAAAAACAATAAAATTTTTGATTGAAAACTTATTATTGCTCTTTATAATAATAAATAATCACATACTGTATAAATATATCAATACAAAACTGGTGCAATTGTCAAATTAATGTCATATTTCTGATGCAATTTATATCCTTGCCTTTCATCGGAATCTTACTTATAGGGTTCCGTACCTCAAAAGGAAAAAACGGAACCCTTATAGGATCACTTTGTTGTCCGTCCATCTGTCTGTCTGTCTGTCTGTCTGTCAAGACCATTTTTGTCAGGAATGCGTGGAGGTATCAAGCTGAAATTCATATCAAATATACTGTCCCGTGGAGCTTTGAAAAAATAAAACTTCTAAGCTAACGCAACCAAAAAATATAGCTGTTTATCATTTATGCTGCAAATTTTCGACACTCGCAAGGGAATCAATACCTATAGGATACTTCCCGTGAACTCAGAATCTTGAAATTTGGTACGAAGTAAAATTCGAAAAATAAAGAAGTTGAACATTAAAAAGTATACATACATAGTTGACCGAGTTGTATGGGCGCTCATATAATTTAGAGGACTAGTTATTGTTATAGATAATGGTACGGAATCGTTCGTGCGCGATTTTGATGAAATTTGGTATGATGTCAGCTGATACTCCTCTGACTCCGCATCGCATAAGATAATTTTTGTGCTTGAAAATATCTATGAGAAATACTTACGAACCATTGCCATATACCTACTCGTACGTATGGACGAACGTAAGCGGAACTACGTTAAGTCGCTGGTTTTGTTTTAAATATAAAGAATCTTTAAGAAATTTTACTCTGTATAAAACTGCCAATAGAAACAGATAATAGAATGATGTGGGTATGTAGTACCTAAATTGATGATGTAAAATAATAAAAAAAACATTCTAAAATGTTTTAACTAAAAACTCGACATTGTAAAATTTTACTTGTACCTATTATCCAACAACACGAACCCTTTTGTAAGTTAAGGGTGTAATAAAGGACTGTAATACCCTTTTTACATGGGTTGAAAACGAACAAATAATACGAAGCAGCATTTAGGCATTAAATTAAATATGTATAATGTATATCAATTAACGACCTACCAGGCGTATTGGTCTTGCTCCTTTTTCTGAATAGGAGAGTAGACTGTGGAGCAACCCCCGTGTCTGTGTGGTCTGCTTCAGCAGACCTGCCGGGTCGTCGGGGCGTCGTAGTTGAATGCGGCGCCCCATTAAGACGGGTAACGTAAGTTAAGTTTTAGTCGGTAGTACTGGCTTTAGGTCAGTGAGTCCCACATAACCACCTGTTTTATTCAGGTGGTACAAAAAAGGGGATAAAAGTTTGTATGGAAATTACGTCAGTTTTAGAGCTAGAAGCTTGAAACTTATTTTTTGGCTTATGATTACATATAAAGCGAAGCGAGGGTAAGTCGCTAGTATCAAATAGAGCTATCCATTTCAATATATCGGCATTTCGGCATACGGATACAAAGCTTCTTACTTCTACATGCTGGATAAAGATTTTTCAAATAAATTCAAATTTTTATCTGTGCCTTCCCACGTTTCGGTAAAATCTATGATGGCTCTGACTCCTCGATCAAAGAAGCGCGTCTATCGAATAGGTAAATGGAGCCAATATTACAAGATTTTTTTCCTTTTAGTTTTCAGTTGTTTATAAAATTTTACTTGTACTTCTATGTATAAAACACGACTCATTCATTTAAAAATTATTATTGTGTGTTTGGGATCTTGATTAACCTATTTTTTCCCACTGCTAAGCTAATATGCTTCTATTCTTTTAATTTACTGAGTGTTCAGTTTATATCCCAAATAGAAACATCGTATCTTCGTGTTTTTCCAAAGATCAATCGACGACATCCCAAAAAGTAAACGCTTAATAAAATAAGCATTGGACATTAGTATTTCAATATTTCAATACGTCGAGGCAATAGATGGCAGTAATAATTCCTCCGCCGGCAATGAATCCAATTATAGGGCCCTCCGCCTTCGGGGGCGACATGTTAAATGGTCGACATCGCCTTTATCGCCATCGCTGAATGTCGTTCATTATGAATAGTTCCGGATTAGAAACGGTGTTTGTGGGTTATCGTAGATTAAGATGTTATAGGTTTACCGTAACCTCTGATATCTATAGACCTGAGTATAAAATCAATCAATGTTAGATCGATATAGCTCACTCGAAATATTCGTAGGCTATATAAATATAAATGTTTGCACGATGCTAATTCTGTCAAGGTTGTCTTTATGATTTTTTGTATACGTCTGAGCCTTTGAATTTTAAATTGATATTAATGAGTGGATAGACGATTTAGGATGTTCCCGTGTTTAAAATAGACGAATAAACATAAGATATAATATATTTTTTAAATATGTTATAGCTTACGTTTTAGTAAAGTAATAATAAGTATTATTAATAGAAATGTGCAAGAAATTTTACATTATTAGCACGTCAGACAATTTTTAACTAGAGTTTCTCTAAACGACTAAAAAATCCTTAAAGGACTCTTCAGGCGTCAAAATTCTTAAAGCGAAAAGCTAGTCTTAGCGTTTACAATACGAATATTTCTTACAAAAATATGCACGTAGAATAAGAGCAGTAAATGTGACACGTTCAAATATGCAGATGACAGGTCTTTTGCAGCAGCTTTGAAGACTTTTCACTCGTACCTGTCATATTGTGACTCATTCTGTTAACTTTTAAAAGAGTATCAAACATTGTTTATATAGTATTTAGTTTAGTTGTGATTAATACGTTTGTATACTTATAAATAAGATAGAAATATCTTTTAACTATTTTTTATGAAGGAAGGTAAGTATATGCGGTACATATAAGAAAAACAACATATAAGTCACAATTTATACATTTATGTCTCTCAGTCCGTCTAACCGTCTTCGGTCAGGCTTATCTTTAAAACGGCTGGACTGATTTTGACGTGTTTTTCCTGGCAGATACAAAAAGTAACAACGAGTAAGACTACTTTTTTTAACTTATTAAACAGTGGTTAAATAATAAGATAGTCACAAAAACAATGTTTTGAAATGACATTTCATTTAAAATAACGTTTTTTCATATAAATGTAAATATTACAGAAAATATTTTCTTCCATGCAATATTCTCGTGTCTCGCCTTTAAGATTGGTATCGAGCAGCACAAAGGATAGTCGACATACTCTACACTCTTTCTTTAGAAAATAAATACGTACAGTGAACATAAGTGTAAACGCCAGTCCAATATCCTAAAATCACTTCTAAAATGATAAGGGTATTGTGACGTAACTGAATAAAGATTTGATACTATATAGAACGGTTACTTACAACATATTTTAAAAGAAAATTACTTTATGATATCGAATTAGTTTAAATACGCTTTAAACCTGAATTTTAAAAAATCTCGTTTGTTGTCATCAAAGTCGCTTTCTGCCTTCTGTACGCTTCAATTTTTAAACTATCCAAGGGATTTTAATGTGGTTTCACCAATAGACAGAGTGTTAGTGATGCCAGAGGAAGGTTCATCTGGCATCTGAATTTTTTGTGCTACAAACTTTGGCAAGGAGCATCCGAGCCGAACCCGAGTGAAGCGAGAGTGTGTCACTAGTTTTAATTATAAACAGGTTTACCTATATGATATTGTGTTAGGTATATAATATTGTTCATGTTATACTCGAGAAATGTGCTCAGCCATACGTAATTCTAGGTTTCTCGGATACGGACATACCGCCTGAGGCTTTCAGGACTCTAATGAACATAATAAGGGTATTTGAACGTGAATATTATAGTTGGAATGCTGTAAACGCAGTTAAGATTAAGGTATTATTGTGACAAAGGCCTTGCATACCTCTTTTACTTTGTATAATGTGGAAATTCATTACATATAATATATTCATTTTTAATTAAATGGCATACCCCTGTCGTGTACCCTACTGGTACTTTTTAAATTTATTTCTATACATATATCCATTTGAGCTCTCGGGAAACATTTCCAACTACGATGGTAAAACGAATGCACGAAATGAATTGTCTACCAAAATTTAGGGACGTGACGTGGGTAAAGTGTGTACCTGACAGTCATGTCTTATTGCTTCAAGGATTGCAGGTTCGATTTACTAATGAGTAGTTCATTCATATGTATTCCATCTATGCAAATAGAAAATTCGTGATTCCAAAATTAAATAAAATAAATAACAAACTTATTATTATTGCATTATATAGAAAAATAATATTTTAAACATGAGATTTTTCATATTAATATTTTTTTTGTTTTCAAATTATCTTAATGCTTCTTTTTATTAAAATTGATGATGACGAATCGGATGAAAAATCGATGACCGACTTTTCCAAAACAAATTTCGTATCAATCTCAATGTTTCAACACAATACTACAATCTTATTAAACGCAATTTGCATTGCCAGATGTAAAATGTGGTATACAAGCAAACTTTTCTCATTTCGTGTATTGCAGACGTTCTGATTAAAATATTAGTACGCGTTTATATATTGTTGTTGTTATTGTCACTATTAACACATAGAATACAGACTACAGTACATAAGAGACAATACAATTTATTTTATGATTTCAATATATTTTTTCTACTATATTTATGGTATATTTATAGTGAATTATTCCCGTAGACTACCACTCGCAGAAGTAGCTTCAACGAAGTACTGATCAAAATGGACCGAAGTCCGAAAAACGCGATAAAAGTAAAAATATATTTTAAATCACTAATAGACAAATTTCAGCACGTCCGAACAAAGAAACAATCAGAAAATACAAACTTTTAACACTAGAATAGCCGCCGTCCCATTTAGCCCCACCTACAACTTTAACTACCTTAACTTTTGAATCCATGAAACTTTTTGACTTTTACATAAACTTTTTATTAGTGTTGTTTAGTTTGTTCCGTCAACTCATATATTTTTTAAATATTTTTTCTGTTTTTGAAATACTTTGCAAAAGCGTTAGCTTATCGTGATAACTCTTAACAAGGATAGATACTGCAATTTTAAAATGTAGGTTTTCAAGAAGACACAATTATTACAATAATCCTCAGTTTTTAAACATTTAAGCTGTAGGTATAATATCCCAGTATTACATATTATAAGTGCGAAAGTTTGTGTTTCTGTATGTTTACTACTGTTACAACTATGATCTGGACATAAATTACTATAATGTGTTGACTTGTTTCGAGCACCATGTATACAATAAAATAGATTCTATGATCAATCAAATCAAAATTTTTTGGTAAATATAAAACCCCACAGACTTAAATAGTCAACAGCACTTTTTTTTAGTTTACTTAAATAGTACTTATATTAATTATGCTACGATTCGAAATATAGCTGACGTTGTAACATACTCATAAGTGGTGAACTTTAAATTTGAAAGGATATTACGAGATGTACTTGATGTTGCGAAACATGCAATTTTGGCTCTTTACCAACTCAACCTACCATTTATCATAGGTTTTGATGTTACATTCGTTAAAACGTACGTGCTTTAGACTAGTAACAGTTTAGTACTTTTGTTGGATAAAAAATAATTTCACTAGTCCTTTTCTAAATTGTTTTCTCATCTGGTGTACGGACATTTATCTTTGTGAATGGTAGCTGACGTTTTATTGTTGACAGTAAAATATTATCCTATTTATAAGGGTTCCATACTTTAAGTGCATTGGCGTTTTACAACATAGTAAAACACCTGTGACAAACACACTGCATGATACATTGAGGAAAAATATCATTTACACCTCAACGACGTATGAAATGGTTATGATGATACTACTTAAAAATAACCGATTTTATTCATTGATAATACAAAAAAAATGTCAATACTCATACTAAATAAAATAAAAAAGAAAATTAATCGCCAATCGAGAAAAAATACTGAATTGGTATGTCTTTGCCTATATTATATAAGTTTATTTAAATTAACATATTAAATAAACTTAGCTACGAAATAAATATATAAAATTTATACCATAGGCTTAATAACTTTTAACCCAAAATTAGCCTAATAAACCTTTGCTTTAAGCCTATAATTAATGCATCGTACTTCACTTTTTATGATTTATTTCGACGTGCACGATTTAATTAGTGGTTAGACTTAATCACAGCTTTGCTCTACTGACTGCCGCTTGCAACACGATGTACGACAGCACAATTACTATTCTACTACTATAATTCTCTTTATCCGTATGCAATTCGATTAATATCGCGGTTAAATTTTAGCAGATCCTATTCAAAGGTTTATGATATTAGACATGATTTTATGGCATTTATTTTGCCAATAAAGCCACTAGCATCGACAAACGACTCTGCCTTAAAAATAACAGATGACAAGACAAATTATTTATAATATAAAACAAGTTTGTTCCTCGGACCATTTACTAATGCTAAAAATAATAATTTGTTCCATCGTCAACTTGCTTTCATCTTTTTAATTTACTTTTTACGCAATCGGGTTTATATTTTTGTAAATATTTTTTTATTCACATAGAGCATAAATTTCCAAAAACCTCGGCTTTAAGCCTATAATTAATACATCGTCTTTCTTTTCTTTTCTTCTTTACTGTTTATGATTTATTTCGACGTACACAATTTAATTCGTGGGTAAGACTTAATTTTTCTATACACTCGTCATAACGACTGATATGTATGTACACATACATTTACGAACGCTAAAATGCATGGAATCTTAGATAGATTGACTAAATTCTCTCCTTCAAGTTGTAGCTTTTACACGTTCTTATTTTTCGAATAATCGGTAATTCGTATTTAGCTTTAATATTATATTATATTATGATAACTAAATTTTATAGTTTTTACCCTTCTTTGTCGGTTGTTTAGGAACAAGGATTTTCAATCCTTTTATTATGTAAGAGAAACAAGGCCTCCGGCTTTCCGATCAATCAACACGGCTTTGTTGTGGCGCAACTTAATTGAACTTTACAGTTTGAACCTTGTAAGAAACGATATATTTTGTCCAATTAGGCTTTGGATAAATTTTGAAGTTATTGGAAATTAGTTCTAAATTGATATTCGCAAATCTTATTATTTTATCATCGTGTTAAATTTAAATGGGAGATTAGGATTATAAGCAAATAAGCAGCTCGTAAATTAAACTAGTATAAAGTAATCGTAGAAATTGAATTTAAATGTGTTGTTTCTATCTAATATGGGATATGAAAATAAAGTTACGTTATAAAATTTGTAATACAAAAGTGATTAATAAGTGATTAATTAATAATTAAGCTTAATCCCTTGCTTTCTGATGTTTTTAATTCGTCTGTCTGTGTGAAATTATCTGGTCATTTCTGATATTGTTTTAGCACTAGAACAGAAACGTTATTTCTATTGTAATTTCTATTATAAGAAGCGTTATTTCTATTTTTACAACGTAGTACCATTTTTAAAAAACTTTAAAATAATAATGTATATACTACTGTTTTTAGTGCTTCTATACACAGCAATGATGATATACTCGTAGTACAAATAATTTAGTAGTATAATTTTATTTGAGGCTCTACGATAAAGGTTTTACTCGAAATTGAAAAAAAAAACTTTATTTAGATCCGTTAATTTTAATTTAATTGGATTAGAAATGGCGGCATTTAGGTAATCGTGCATTGTCACGAGAACTAAACATGCATACCTGTTTCTTCACACTATACTAAACGGAAATTTAACGACTTGCTTCATAAAAATGTAGGAAATAAACAAAAAAATATACCTACATATTATTTTACTTATATGAATGTATGCGAGTATGTCATTAAGATTTACAGAAAGTCAAAAGTCAAAGAAATTTCATAATGCATGCATTAATTTCAAAACTAATATAACTTGAAATATAACGCGAAACTAGTGCATTGTGTTCGTATTTGTCTTTTCGTTTGAGTGTTACACGACGTCAAATGGGTTATAAGACAAGTTGAGTACACAAGTCCATCAAGAGTCAATAGTACATTTATGTTACACTTTGAAAAAAATATATATTAACAATATTGTTCATAATAAATTGAGTTTGATTGATTAACAGTTAACTAGTAATATTCACACAGCTCGTAATCATATTTTTATATAATTCCCAAAATACTCTATAACCATTATACTTGAAACAAGCATTTTCCTGAGCGATAAATTTTCTTGTATATATATTAGCATATCTACATGACAAAACTTTGTTTTTTGTTATCACATCACATCCTTAAACACGATACAAGTGAATTACCCTCACCTCGTGCTTAATAAAGTAATTATTTATACTATTCTGTAAAATAGCATCACGTTTTAGCAAAATTTTATGATTATTTTTAGATTAACTAAAGCACTACCCCAGTCAGTCTATATGTATACTTAATTTCATCCTGCTTTAATTTTATTTTTGTTTCAGAGTGAGAGTATTACAAACAAACAAACAAATACACCAATATACATAGTCATATCAATATACGCGATAATGGGATATAAATCATAAAATGAATTAATGTGAGTTAGCTCATAGACACTAGGACAAAAGCAAGCCACGTCGTCCATCAACTAGAACAATTAACACTTAGAAATAGTTTGAGTGCACCTACTTCAATAAAGGCACTGAATTGTAACTAAACCTAACTTTATTACGAGCTTAAATTATACGTTAAACGTATAACGAGTGAACTTCTACGAGTATTAAATAGTTTATAAGTAATCCATACTACTTAATCTGCGTAGGTATTTAATTTAACCTTGACTTCGAATAGAAGACGTACTCTATTCATATTGGTATTTGATTGATTATGGAATCTAAATTTTAAGAAATATAAAAATTTAAAGGAGGATTTTTAGTTAATATTATTATGTAGTGATTATTTTGTTCAGTTTGTTATAAATCTAATAAATTTGAACTAGCTCTACGTAATGCTTAAAATCAAAACCTATCAAAATCTCTCTGGTCGTTTTCTAGTGATATGATCACTAACACTATTAAGTTTTTTTAACGCTCCATAGCCATAGTCCAACGCGCTGGCCTAGTGTGGGTTGGCGCACTTCACATATCTTTCGAAAACTTGCTAGGTTCTCTTAGACATGCAGGTCTACTCACGATGTTTTCCTTCACTGTAAGATAAGAGGTAATCATGTTAGAAATGAATCGTATATAAAAATATCAGAGGTGCGAGACCCGGATTTCAATCCGTATCACTCGGTTATCGAAGCGAGCGCGTTACCACTGAACTACCACTGTGATAGACAGACACATAGGCAGAAATCCTGTTTTAAACTATAGAATCGGCATCTCTATGGATAATAATGCCTTCAGATGGGAGATACAATGGATCAACACTGGTCGACGTAGCTAGGTTCGTCCTCGGCACCATACCCAACCAATGCAATAATAATGCCTTGAGATGTATTAAAAAATATGGGAACACGTGGTTACGAAGAAAAAAAATATATTAATGGTTCCTTTTAAATCCTCCAAGAGTTCCTTTACTGTTATACTCGTATATACGTAACTTTTAATAAATCAATCAAGTTTTTAGTAATTGAGATTAAGATAATAGTTAGTAACTTATCTATACTTTAAGACAAACTCTTTTAATACTGCTTAATACCAGTAAAGCTGCTGTAATCTAATTTGCGTTATTATGTTTGTTTAAAAGCTTACTAAACTAAATTATTTAATAAACCCATTATAAATATATTTTCAACAATAACACTTTTACAAATGATTTTTTATCACTCCTTACTTTTTAAGTGAAGATTTATTTTATTACGAGGAAAGTGATATTTTAATTTTATTAAAAGTGGAGATAATTACATTTTAAAAGAGTTTCAAGGAAGGTTTGATGTAAACACTTTATTCATTACTTCAGTATCGTAGCGATAGCGATACAGCTGTGATAACAGTTGAACTCTATAATGCCTTATTAAGTAATAATGAAATATTCTAGAACATAATATATGCGAGGATATTTATTTCTGTACATCTTATAATAATATTATAATAAGATATATTATTCTTATAAATTTATTTATTTTATAGTAAACAGGTGTGAATCACATCAAGGTTTTTTAATTAAATGCAAACCCAACGCTTTTTTTTAGTATATTTATTATGATATTTTATGTAAAGTATATTTAATATACCTTACACATTAAATTTCGTTTATAAAAAGAAATGTAACTATTTTGACTCATTACTGAAAAACTATTAACTTATCCATTAGTAAAAGAATTCTCACAAACAACACCTCGGGTAAAAAAGTCTATTTCAGCCCGGTAACGTGTGATCTTTGCGCCGGGCGAACGATCATTAAAACCTAAACGACCGCTCTCAGGCACCTTATAAAGAACTAACGAGCGAAATATTTTTCAATTTTATTCTCTTTCTTTATTTTTATTAGAATATTTTATTATGCATTTGTATTATATAAGTTTTAACTGAAATCTATTTTACATGTTATTGTTCGTACGCTAATACATCGTTTAGTATCGTCTAGTATAGGTCTAGTAATCGTTGGTCGTATGGTCTTGGGCTCGAGACCCGGTTCGGGCCAATAACTATCTACCACCAAAATATGGTATATACATGACTTACTTTATATACTATATTATACTGTATGTTGGATACTTGTATTGAACACGATAAGCGTGAAGAAGTAACACACACACACACACACGCACACACACACACACACACACACACACACACACACACACACACACACACACACACACACACACACACACACATACACACATACACGCACGCACACACACGCAAACATTTGCAATAATATATTTGAATATCATATTATATTTTCCGACATAAAGAAATAATTACTACTAGAAAAGAATCTTTTCACCTTTTGTAGTATACTTTTATAAAATTCAAATTAGGCAAATCTAGAAGCGATTCCTGATTTTATAGTGCTATGAGATAGTCAGTAGAGCTCTCAGCGTTCAAGCATTTGCATTTATTTTCTCAGCTATGCGAACAATCACTAAAGAAACGCCGGCATTGTACGATACCGACCTGTTTACTACCCTCCAACTACCCTCCAACTACCCTCCATTCTACTTAACTTTGATCAGTGAATTTCACCTTATGTAAAGAACATAATTAATTTTTAAGTGACCTACATACAAGTATATGCAAATGAAAGGATTAAGCATAATTAGATTTTATCACCTCTCAAACACAGTTTCCTTTTGAGAAACGAGAACATACCTCATTTAAATAAGATTGAACCTTTTTGAATTTATAATATGATTATACATACATCTACCTAAATACTGCGGTCCTGTTCGTGAGATCTAAGAAACCAAAATTAACTTAATTTACTTTAAACGAGCATGTATACAAATTTTATAAATATATCTCTATATTTTTTTTATTTAAATAAAACGAAGAAATCTGTCCCCTTAAAAGTCGATTATAATTTGCTATGACTATCGTTGATATATTATGTATTTTTTTTCTTTATTATCATTGGTTATGTGATAAAAGCAAATGATAATATCGAAATTTCTAGTTGATAAAGTGAATTAAAAAAATAATTGTTATGTATGCATGTATTATTCTTTTTCTGTATTATTTTTAAGCCAGAATACAGAATACAAGTGCTACGATGCTACGACGCTCGTAGCATTGAAGTTTCGTTCTTTCTTTTATAAAAGCTTTTTAAGAAATACACTTGTTGTTTGTTAAAATCTCTACTATCAAAAATTTTAAAACAAAAATGATACTTCCTTAAATTTATGTGAACTATTCTTTTCGAACAAGAAAACTAAATTCAAAATAAAACCGATATAAAACCCGAAAAGATAGTGTTATTTCAAAATATTGACTCGATATGATACGTTTAAACGATTAGTATATATTTCTCAGAAATTGTATATTTTCTCCGATTTTTATATACTATAATCTACTATAATATATATAAACCTTCCCCTATCACTCTGTCTATTGATAAAATCCGCGTTATAATCCATACCGTTTTGAAACCGTTTTGAAAAACATAAATATCTATACATTATAAAACTTAACATATGCACCATGCATACTCAAGAACACAATCAAAATAAACCATGCTGTATGTATAGACATAATATATATGTATAAGATCATATAATAAAATAAATCAAAAGATACTAAATGTTGTAATGTTACGATTGCATGTCGAAAATAAAGAAGCTTTCACAATGATACCATAAAATCAGATGCTTATGATTTATATTTAAAATAAATTAACTTAAAAAGCAAACCTTATTGTATTTATAAAATAAATTATGTACATTGTACATATACAATACCTACATTGTATATACAAGAATTGCTCATTTACACAACAATACTTATTATTACATAATATTGTTACTTCTATTTAGTCTTAGATTTTTATTTCTTCGTTATCATGCTGATTAAGAAATGAAATTGAGCTAAATAAATTAACATTATCAAAAATAATCACGTTGTCAGATTTTATATCAAAATAACTTGCTCTATCCTTGAAATTTGTTCTCTGCTCACTGATGACAAGTATACCTATAATCTATTTCCGTGTCTCAGAACGCGGTACCTTAGAGCGAATATTACATCTCATAAACTAAAGTCGCGACGGTAGCATTCACGTCTCGTTTGCTTCAGATGGTAATGCCCCCCAATATTACACGCTCGTAAATTGTCCCCGTGAGTTAATGCTAATTTACTAACGGTAATTTAAAAACGCATTATTTGGAACTTTATGTTTGTAGGTGTTAGTAAATGCGAGAAAATTTGTACATTTGATTTTATTATCATTTATTTTATTAATTTATGACGAAACGTTTGGTCCAGTTCGTAGTGACTTTACTTCCTGTGCGGTCTGCATTTGCGGTCGCGGGTTCCAGGCACGCTGAGGCATTCATTTGTATAGAAGCACGAATGTTTGTACGCCAGTCATCAGGGTGTTTATATTTATAAAAGTGTAGTGTATCAACTATCTGATATCTATAATCCAAACATCGTAGCATGCTATGGAACTAGATGGTGCTGTTCGTAAAAGTCTGAACATACTCGTATTTACTCTTACTTTTAACGCTATTAAGTAAGTAGTCGTCAGATTTGTAGTCGTCGTTAGGGTTAGTATATTTCAATGGACACGATGGCGTTCAAATTTAAATTATCATTAGTAATGACAATACAAATAGGCTCCTTATCTATCTATACATATTATAAAACAAAGTCCTCCGCCGCGCCTGTCTGTCTGTCTGTCTGTCTGTTCGCGATAAACTCAAAATCTACTCCACCAATTTTCATGCAGTTTTCACCAATGGATAGAATGGTTCTCCAGGAAGGTTTTAATATATAATTTGTTAAGTTTTTTAAAAATTATTTTTTGTTAAAAAGGAAATTTATAACAACATTATACAATTAACGGCGTTTGACGTATCATGTTATGACCGTTGCCATGGTGCGTGCAATTCATATAATCTACTCAAATATATACCGGGCGGTGCGAAGTAAATAATATATACAACACGCACCTAGGGGCGAACCAGAGCGAAGCGAGGGTGAGTCGCTAGTACATTATAAAAGATCTTGTACGCACTCGGAGACTACGGTCAAGACTATGGTCAATGTAACCACTGACATTATGTAAATATAGCCTAGTCACTGCGACTATCATCAAGGTGGTTATGAGAAATTATGCGGCTTGGTTAAATGTTAAGTGTCAATTTATAATATATATTTATTAGGTAAATTTAAAAACCAACAACGGCCAACCTGTCAGCCTGTCAGAACTTATTATATCCTTTATTGCACTTAAAAGGTAAAACAGAAAATACAAAAAATAGAAAACTTAGTTAACAAAGGTGGACTTATCCCTGAAAGAGATCTCTTCCAGTCAACCTGAGGATGTGGAAGAAGGTGTGAGCGGGAGATATAGTGCAAGAAATAAAAATAAATACATACACATACATACAAATATTACATAAATAAATATATCATACTGAGCCTATATACTACATATATAAAATAATAATAGTAATAACTCTACATATAAAATATATATTATGTATATATACATATATTTAATATATAACAAATGAAAACAGAAAAATGTGCTGATTGATATTGTCTAAATTTTTGAATGTAAATAGTTTTTTAATTTGGATTTAAAAATATGGATAGAAGGGCTGTCGTGAATGTTTTTGGGGAGGTTGTTCCAAAGAACTGCGGCATGAACGGAAAAGGGATTTAGTCGGAATTTAGTGTTACTCCTAGGAATGTCAAGCAAAGTAGACCTGCAAGACCTCTTGGAACGTGTTGGAGTTGGTACAAAATTAAAACGGGAACGTAGATAAGGAGGGAAATTTTGATTTTTAAGGATCTTAAAGAGGAATGTTAGGATGTGCATATCACGGCGAAGGCGGATGGGAAGCCACTTAAGTTGAGCACGAAAGTCTGAAATGTGGTCATATTTCCGTAAGCCAAAGATGAAACGTATAACGAGATTTTGGAGACGCTCTAGTTTATTAAGTAGCTCCTCTGTCACATCTAGGTAGCAGATATCGGCATAGTCGAGAATGGGTAATAGGATTGATTGCGCAAGCATAATTTTGGTTTTGAAAGGGAAAAAGTATTGGAGACGCTTGAGAGAATGAAAAGAAAAATGCATACGTTTACTAAGTTCATTAATATGAGGTGCCCAAGACATGTTACAGTCAATGATGAGACCTTATTGTGAAAGCGGAAAGAAGCACTGGACGGGAGTGGTTCATGACCGGAAGGGATGGCACCAAAGGGATACCTACTTTAGTAGCTATAGGTATAGTACTAAAGACTCAGTGGGAAGATGAGTGATGATATTTTTTTACATATAATAATTCTTGTTTCCTTGTACTTAATGGTTTTTTTACAATTATATACATTTATCTATACATTTATAAAATTGTAACTTAGTATAGATTTATACATTAAATATTTTTTGGAAAATTTAATTAAAATATACATTATTATCGATACTGAGGCCAAATCTATTGTTTTTAGTATTATTGTCTGTTTGTCTGTCTGTCTGCCTGTGACCGCATCACGAGAAAGCCACTGGACGGATTGGATGACATTTGATATGATGATAAGCTGATTAACCTGGTCAATATATAGGAAATCTATATAGCTCCCTCAAAATATACCTAGGGACGAGCCCGGGCGCGGCGCAGTCTAATCTGTACACTGAACATTTTTTAAAAAATCTTCTTGAATACATTATTATCGATACAGAGGTTGAAGTGTTCGTAATAAAAAGTTTGTCTATCTGTCTGTTTGTGACCGCAACCGCAACACGAGAAAACTACTGGACTTTCTCTAATCTATGCTAGCGTACGCAGTTACGAACCCGAGCGGAGTTAAGTAAGTCACTAGTTTAAATATGTATATAGCAATATTAGTAAAGTCCTTTTTTAAAATGTTTTAATATTATATCTTATTATAGCCAATATTATTTGCATATCAAAGTTCTTTATAGGTTTATATATTCTTGTGCAAAGCATAAGGAATTTTCAGTTACATTCCTTTCCGACAGTGTAATTGCTGCGTACCGAAGCATTCCAATTCAACGCGGGGCATATTTGCAAAGTTATTGGATTTAAAGGTTACACTCGGTGGGAAATGAAATTGCTTGAAAAGTATAATTCGATAAAACATAGTATTTTCAAAATATAATTTGGATAGTCTTTCTATTTCTAAATTAAGTATTTTTTGCTTTAGGTACATTATGAACGATTTAGACCCTACTGTATGATACTTATTTTTTGTACCTACTTATAATGTTGTGTTAAATTTACATTTTCTTAATATTATATAAGAAAATAGCAGGTAAAATATAAATAAAACAATACTAATAATACAAAAACACAATGAAAGAAAATATTAAAGTTTATCTTTAAAACATTGGTATTGCAATAGTTATATTTTATAAGTGAAAAATTTCACGTAACTGTCGAGCCTAAAACGTGAGCGAAAAGCCGATTACTGTTTTTGGTTCATTTGATATTCACTCTATTATTTATACCGATACACTCAATGTCTTACGCTTTATCGATAAGTAGCGGGTTCCTGTTTTCAATATACGCACATAATAGAGAGAGGGTTGAAGATGTGTTTTGACGATCTTTTTATACATCATTGCGTTTTAAGCAATCTAGAAATATGTGTGTGTAATAATTTATTTCTTTCAATTTTTTGGTTTTTTTGTTTTTAATTAAAATTATAAAGTAAAATAATGTAAATAAATTAAATCAAAATAACCAAACCAGTCTCGCATATTAACAATAGCTCTTAAATTAATATGTAAAATTAAATTTTCTTAGAAAATTGGCGACGTTATGTAAAAAAATATTTGGCTAAAATAATTATAGATCACTAATGGTATAACGATCTAAATCGTATCTAAATATCTCTATTAAAAATCAATAGAAAAGGTAAATGCGGTGGTGGCTTTTTAAATATAATTAATTTAGTACATCAACATTCAATATCAAGACGATTTCAAAAATATGTCGTATAAGAATATATTTTTAAAATAGAGTGTAAAAATTTAAAATATTGCAAAGCTCAAAATTTGCTCTTTTAATGGTAGTGACAAATATTTCCGTACTTAATGTTTCATAGCTTTCTTATTATTGTTTGAATTTCGGCAAATGGCCACTGTAGAAGTTATAAGTACGTTGCAGGAGACGCGAGTACAAAAGCTTGCTGTATTTTCAAGAACGATATTATTGTTGAAATTTTAGTCGAACATTCTTACACTGCCACGATTTCTGCAAGTAAACAATATTTATTATACAATATTACTATATAACACTCATTAAGAAATCGATTGTCGTATCGTTTACGTAACTTTTGTGACATAATAATATTTTGATTCAAAACATAAATATTTCCTCTCTTAGGAAGGCCAATTGCGACTCTAAGTTCTAACTCACGAAAAATGTTACCCATCGGCAGCTATTGGCCAGTATTCAAAAATATAATCTATAAAAAATGTCTATTGCTTACAAATCCTACAAACCTTTATCAACCTTGTATTTTTTATCATTTGTTACTTTACTGCAAAACACTTGCCAACCTACTCAGTCACATAGCTGTAATAGTTTTCGAGCAAAATAGTTTTTAAAGTTAAAATGATGAAGAGTGTATAGAATTCATAAAATAAATATTTAAATACCTAATTGATTGTTCAAAGTTTCATACAAATTCCATATTGATATTTAGAATTCAAAAAATAAATAACTTTATACCGATTGAATGTCAATGTTGTTAAGGACACGTTTGGCTTAGTTAGTAATGACCCTACTTACTGTGCCAGCGGACGCGATTTCGAGTCCCGCTGGGGGCGTTTGTTTATTTGTTGAACACGAATGTTTGTACTCTAGTCATGGGTTTATATATTAATAATATGTATGTATTTAAAATTTATATGTGTAGTATATCAGCTATCTGGTATCCGTAACACAAGCCTCGTAGCTTACCACGGAACTAGATGGCGCTGTTGTAAAAAATGTCCCAACATATTTAAAAAAAAGTCCCATACCGATTGGCGTGATTGAAAAACAGAAAAGCCAGGTGCGTCAGTGTTTCAAACAGGAGCTTTCATGTGCTGTCACAGCGGACGTACGAGCATAGGAGCTTGTTTTTGCTCACTGGCATGTCACGTCACGTCGACAATAGTACGTACAAATCGTTTCACCTCAGTGCCTACCGTAGTTGTTAAACTTTAAAATATTTTTGTTTATTTTGGCACTCACTGCAACGAGCTTACTCTCGTTTTTGATGAAAAATCGTGTAGCTGTAAAAGTTATCTTGTAAATGCTTTTCCCGTGGTTCCATTTGTTTTAAAATTTGGTTCACTAAAATTATATATTAATTTATAATACGTAGTTTATATTCCAAATAAATGTTTATGGGCTACGGTTAATTTATTGGTAATTCAGAGAAAACTTCTTCTTCTTTCTTCTTTCTTTGGTAAATTTGGTAAAATTATATTATATTGATTATTAGTTGAAAAGTAGGGCAAAAACACGGTATTTTACTACTTTTATTACTTTTTAGGTAAAAATATGTACACTATGTACATATGATACACAAAGTTTAACTGTATCAGATAGCCAAGAAGTTAAATTATGATAGCAATATTATTAATATCGATACCTTTTTAATATCAAACTGAAAAAAAAAAACACAAATTGCCTATAAATAATTGATTCTTAAGTCTTCTGAAGTCAATTATTAATAATTTGTATTATTTATAAGCTTATTATATTAAAATAAGTAAAATCGCGCACACATTAAATGAAACATACTAGAAATAACCGTTTTCAACCACCAAAATCCCCTCATCGCAAGTTTGGACCGAAAGCATGCATGTCGAGGTGATCTGTTTTAATTACACCATTCTGCTTCCAACTAAAATAGGCACTCGCAGGTACATACGTACATGTATGTATGCAAATGTTATTTGCCATAGCGCAGGTTTATATTGTCTAGTCTATTTTGTATTTTACATGAAACATATATACTAACATAAGTACATACTGTAAGATTGCTTGAACATGGCAATAACAAGTGGCAAGTATTAGGTTTTGAAATATTCTTTTTGCAATTTGAAGCTTTTATAAAGAAAAGTAAGAGGTTTCTGATAGATTTATAGATACATAATATAAACTTGCATTATAATAAAATACTTAGTTGAATCTGTACATAAAATCTTTTGTAATTTTTATTGAAATAGTCATTCTCATTCATTCAGAGGCCGAATTTTCGTTTTTAGAATTTTTGTCTGTCGGTCTGTCATCTCATAGCAAGTTGGTTATTCGGGTCAATATACTTTTTACTGCATGAAAATACCACATCTTTGAGAAATGTATCTACTAACCGTAAAAAGGTTTAAAGGGAACGAACCCGAGCCAGGGTCAGTCACTATTTCTAAATACGTACTAGTATTTACATAAATGGACCTTTGTGATAAGTTACTGTAAAATGAAAACCCTTTATTACAGTACACAACAGAAAGTGTACAAAATTTAAATTATATAGAAACTTTGTTATATATAGACGTCTGGAAAAGCGTAGGACAAGGTTTTCAATCACTCAAATTGAATAAAACTTTGTGAATTTCCTCGAATGAAATTATGAATATTACTACTTCACAGTTTAATATTATTAAATATTTTAGTAGCACATCAGAGCGCGCCCTTCGAGATTTAATTTTAAGCAACATTTAATTAACGTCTAGCGATGTTCCGCTGCTGCCATATTATATTATAATTATTACAATGATATTAATTATTATATTCCATTATCACTTTGCAGTATCTATGTTCGTGTGTTATAAACACGTGTTCAATAATGCAAAAATCAAAACATTCTGCCGCAAAGCTGCGGTAGTCCAGTCGTAATTCCCTGGGATACCGATTGAAGCGGGTTGAAATCTCGTGTCTCGCATTTCCAATATGATCTCCACCTGTCTTACAACAAAGGTAAACGTCGTGAGGAAACCTGCATATCTGAGAGAAGCAAGTAAGTGTCAATTCGCACTTGACTACGGTATTGAAGGGAATTCCGAGGCCGGTAGTGGCTTGTTAAAAAAGGACCGAATATATTAACTAAGTACAGTTTGTCTAATATATTATGATACATCTTATTTCATTTAGATGTGCAAGTGCAAATATTAATAAATGCAAGAACTACTTTATTTTATTTTATTATTTATTTAAAACATATATTTGATTTAACCTTTTAACCGTGTTTGGTTTGTATAAAAGACGTTTTTCGGAATTGCCACCGAAAACTTGTATTATATTTTAATATGAGTTTGAAAGGTTTATTGACAAATGTTTTCAACACAACAAAACATTCAATAAAAATTTAATGTGAATTCCATGATTCTATTGTTTAACAAATTTTAAAATTTTAATCTGCTCTGTATATCCGTTTGCTTTTGATGGAAAATGCAAAGAATTGATTTTATTTTTATTTTGAGTAGACTCGGGTCATTATGTCAGACACCGCTTACTACAAATCTTTCATAACCACCGAAATACATCAAAACAATGTACTAAATTTTTTTGTCTTAAAACACTCACAATACTATTTTTTACTATTTTTATCTATTTAAAACTCACTTAAGGGATTTTATGGATTTATGGAAATTAACGTTAACAACACGTTGGCTTAGTTGGTAGGGACTCTACTTTCTGCGCCAGCGGTTGCAGGTTCGAGTCCCGCTGGGAGCATTCATTTGTTGACCACGAATGTTTTTACTCCAGTCATGGGTGTTTATATTTATAATATGTATGGATTTCAAATTTATATATTATGTGTAGTAATCAACTATCTGGTATCCGTAACACAAGCCTCGTAGTTAACTACGTAACTAGATTGCGCTGCTGTAAAAATATCCTAAAATAATTATTTATTTATTTAATTATTTATTTATACCTATACATGTAATGTTAAAACACTAAATACATGATAAATAAAATTGTATTCGCAATAGAAAATTGTATATATCCGTTCTATAAGACGTCTATCGAACGTACTCTTAGTACAAAGAGTAGTCAAGATGTTCTAAGAGTTCTCCTTCAAATACTAAACACATAGTGCACTAGAGGTCGAGTGCAAGGAGGATGCATACTGTTGCACTAAAAACGCTTTCAAGATCATGTAGCAAGATGTAGCTTTGAGTTAGGAATAAAAATGTACCTACTAGTAGAGACGTAAAGTTAAATATTTTGGCATTATGTTTACGTCCTTTCAGATAAACAAAATTAAAGTACCTGTATGTTAAGTCAAATTAACACTTATTACAAAAACTCATTTTTTATGTTCTTTTTTTCCGTTGGATCCGGCTTATATCTAAAACGGTTGGACCGATTTAAACAGAACTTTCACTGGCAGATAGCGGATGTTACAAAGAGTAACATAAGCTAAATAGTATTGAAGGGTTGTAAATCTAAAGGGTCAGTGCCAAAAAATCAAAAATAGTATTTTATGAAAATACGATCTAAGCGAAGAGCCTAGAATATAAAAAAGGAAAAAAGTATAAAAGAAACTTTTATTATTTTACCCAAACACATGGAGTTAAAGTAAATTGCCAAGCCAATTTTACTATGGTTTTTGTTATATCTCGAAATAATTAAATTCGCACTTATACCCTTTAGACTTACAACCCTTGAACTAGGGTAAAATAAATTATAGCGTTAAAATGTATACATGGAGATATCTGAGCGAAGCGAAGTTAAGTCGATACTCGCTTATTATTATTACTATTACTGTTGATAGATTTATCTTTCGGATCGATGTGATTTATGCATAGTATTACTTCATAGGTCAGAAGCGACATGGCGTTTTACATCGTGCTATTCCCATGGGGTATTAACATATTGCAAGTCATAAAGGACGCGTTGACGTTGTAAGGGCATGAGAAAATTGAGAACTGGTGGCTGTATAAATATGTAAATTGAAGAAAAACAGTAAATATTCATCGATAACAAATATATATTTGCTTTCTAAACTTTAGTAGTATAAGTAACTATCACTATACTATATTATACATCTTACCAATAAAACTGGTAATTTCGACATCATGTTTCCTTATTAATAAACTCTTATTAGCTCCAATTGCATATAACTAAGAATATAAGCGTTGGATTGATATCATTGACTTAATAACATATTAAAAGACAAACAAATAAAATCGGGACAAGTCGGGTGGAACCTCTTGTACTTAATATTTATTTATAAAGGTGTTCTTTAAGTAAATAACTTGAAAGAAGTTTATACTTAAATATCTTCAAACTTTAACATTATTTACAATTCATATTTGCAAACTTTGTTTCTTTACGAACTGTTAAATTCATCATTTCCTTTACGTAAACTTTATTTCAGACAGTGAATAAATTTTAAGTATCTACATATGTTTTAATTCCCTCTTATCCCATCTCGACCGTAAGTTGTTAAAGAAACTTTGTAACTCGCCGCCTTAAATGAAGTAAAAGTTTCTTGCAGCAAAACTTGTGTAGAATAACAATTTACAGAATGCGACAAATAGCAAGTTATACAGCGATACTGTAATTTTTCTTTTAAACTTACCACTATTTACATTTGATTATATTTATTGTTTTTACAGCTTTTTCAAACTTACATTGAATGTTGGTTTGGATCAAATCTATTTTTAAAGTAGTTATCCTCGACTCCCAGAGAGGACGAGATATACTTTTAAGCACTCCCATAAAATGGATTTGATCTGAAAGTGCATGCTAAAAATACAAAAAAAGAAAAAACTATACAAAGCATTTTAGTATTACAAACTTAGCCCACAAAATTATATTTTTTACGTTGTGTGATCGATAAAGAATTATTATCATATCCTTTATTCGAAAAATTTAGAGAATATATTAGGCTTAAGACAGGCAGAACAAACCTATTTCCATTATCTATAGAAGAAACTTAAGCTCTAAAAAAGGCCTTATGTCTATTTCATCTGCTTGTAAAGCTACTCGTATAACATGTTCCACCGGCTACCTATAAGGCGATTTATGTTCCAGAACTTAACTTTTAAATAATTATAACATAAAAACTATGGATAAAATCGTTCAAGAAATAACAAAAAGTGCTAACTTAAAAGTATCTGTACTAAAGTATTTCATTTTTAAGTACCTAACTTTTATTACACTATAACAACTTTCGCCTTTAATCACTCGAAGGTATTAAAAAAACTATACTGATTATATTAAATAAAGATTCAGTCAACATAAATTATGGAAGTACGTCAATATGTAAATATTGTTAATATAAGGATAAGTAGATTAACCAAATCGAATTTGTTCATTCAATTTAATAAAATACTTTCATCAATTACCATTAGAAGAAAATTGGCACATCATTTATTTTTATTACATTTGCCAGATAAAAACCAAGATACAAAAAAGATTGACATTATTAAATTGAAAAATTACGTTGTTAGTAACGTAATAAACGGATAAACAAATACATTTTCAGTTAAGGTTATCAACATTTTACGATATGATTACCTAAGTTTGTAGTGGTACTACAAGCTGTTTCAGCGATCGCGGATTCGAGTCTCGGTAAGGGTGTTCATTTGTATGATGAGCACGAATGTTTGTACTGTAGTAATGGGTATTATAATACTAGCAGTACCCGCGGCTTCGCCCGCGTTCATGTTGTCCGCGCGAGCGAAGGCGCTGGTTTCGCTAGAGAGAAAAACAGAAACAAAGTATCCTATGTTACTTTTAATACCTCCAAGAGTATGTGTACAAAGTTTCATGATGATCGTTCAAGTATTTTTCGCGTGAAAGCGTAACAGACAAACTTACATTCACGTTTATAATAAAGTTATATATGCGTAGTGAATTAGCTATTTGGTATTCATAAACTAAATGGTGCTGTGTGTAATATCCCAACATAATTTATTTATAAGATCTGTTAAATAAAGACTTCAAAATATAATATAAGCGTTGTCAAAGGTGCAAATCGTCCACATCTTTCATTATCTCCTTTGGAAGGAAATCTAATTGTAGCATGACACTCAAACGAAGACCGTGATGAGGGTCACTGCTAATAGCGTGGAAGTGTAATCTTGTGGCATGACTAATGAGGTATCGTGTCACCACTTATTTTCTCTGAAATATGCCCTTCATATTTTCAGAATAGCCTATTGACCGGAGCAAACACAGATCGACCAAAGTTAATTTTCTGTATTCACATTTCTTTTTGTTGTTTCCGTGTTGTTAGTATTATTGACTGTCTAATATTGATATTAAAATGTGCTGCGGAATATGTTTTTAACCTACTGCGCCAAAAAAAGTATGTATGTATATTTTTTGTCAGATTCTGTATCCCAAACGTAATGATAGATTTGAGCTTTATTTTTCTTTAGATTAGTCAAAGGGTTTTATGAATGGATTAAAAAATATACATATTAAGTATAAACAATTTACAAGTGACCTATTCTTAAGTATATAATTGAGAATGAGAAATCCTAAAGATACAAATAATAATATTAACAAAAATATAAACCCCATTAAAAAAATAAATTATTATTGTAGTTTGTTCTCACAAACTGACGATGCGATAGTAAGTCGTTAGTAATCTTCAAATTTATAAAAATCTCGTGTCACAGTGTTTGTTATCGAACTCTTCCGACATGGCTTGACCGATTTTTATATTTTTTTCGTGTATATTTAGTAGGTCTGAGAATAGGTCGTGGGCTATTTTTTAAATTTTTTATTATTTGGCATCAAAAAATGCCTATAACCATAAATTTTCATCCTTCTATCACCAATCCCTATATTACGACGCGGGTGGAGCCGCGGGAATTGCTAGTATCTTAATACAAAAGATCCTCATTCCGCTTATTTAGTTCTGTTGTCCTTAGTCTGACTTAAATAAATATAAATAAAAACGGTGAATTCAAACTCTTTCACAATATTTACAATACTGTAAAGTATAATCCTGTACACTGTAGAGTCTAACTAAGCTTGCTTAGTTGAAAGAGAATAGTGTCATCAAAAAAGCGCTGTGAATGAAAAACTATTTGACTCGAAGAGCGAAATGTAAATGAGTCCTTTGTTCTTCCATGTCAAAGTTTTCAATTGCTTAATCTAACTACGCAGCAGTGATTTTAAAGGCCATTTCTTCCAACCGTATTCTCTCCTGGGCAAAATATAAAATAAAATTATAAGCAAACGAAACGCTGTTGGTGTGAACATAATTTGTTCCAGTACAAAAATTTGTGGAATGTAATATTTTAGCTTAAGAAAAAATATAGTATTAAGACATTTTCCTGTTTGTATTACGTAAATAAATCTACCTGTTTCTTCTGCATTCAGGCCAGCGAACAACATGACCAAATTTATGAGAAGTAAGGCGCGCGACTCTCACATAAATTCATCTAGCTTAAACGAATACGTCCCTCTTAGATATAACGAATGCTTGTAAAAATTCATATGCATTCTGGTTCAATATGCAGTTGTTGATTTAGTGCCTTGAAAATAAATGGCTAAATCCACAGTAACAATCCATATATTTGAAGTTTGAAATAGATTGTACTGAATAAAATTAATACCTAATTTATTGCGCTTTATAATTTTTGTTTCTGTTGCACCTCGGATTTTAATGCTTTTGAATAACAAAAGTATCTTACCAATACACGTAGTTTATAAACAGTTATGTATAAATTCAATCTCTGAGCTCTATTTTTCTCCACTGGTTACAATTTCTTCACTTTACGCCACTTTCTTCACTTCACTTTTTCGTACTTTTTTCTCAATCATCACATATTTCATAGAAATTCAACTTAACTTGACACTCTGTCGGCCTTTTTAAATGCAGAAATAAAAAAGCACATCCTAGTCATTGAATATTCAAAGTTTTTTCTTTAAAAATGTATTAGTTCTTGTTCTCTAACTGCCTAAAGACGACAAGTAACTTACGATCATGCTTCAGGTGTGTCCTTTAAATTAATTATTATTTTTACTGTAATGTTTGAATCTGTTTTTAAAAATATCCTAGTACTTAAAAATGTATGAGCCTCATTTAATACTCAGATTAACTATCTAAAAAGCAATTATAAATCTTTTTTTAGGCTAACATTCCACCAATTGTCTTAAGACATAAAGTTTTTAAAATTTAGCACAACCTCAAGTTGTACATAGAAATTAGTATGAATAAGATATATTGATTCAGAAGCAATTGATGCCCATATATATAACAAACTATTGTTTGATTTAAGAAATTTTTGTTATTTAAGAATAATTATTATTAGTGTAATTATAAAAGTACCATTTCTCAGCATTATTGTACTCGATATTAGCACTGGATCTCCGACGGACATTACACTCTTACATGTACCCTGACTCTTAATGACATTGAATATTATAATCGAATTATTTCAATATTTGTGCGTAGCGAAAAATAAGGATGAACTACGAAATACATTTTCACATTTAAGTACTATTAAGAATTAAAATTATATTCTGAGGATTTAATATTTATTTTTAGCTGAGCTTAATGCAAGAACAATATTATAGTCCTGTGAATAAAAAGTAACAACAGAATAACAAAGTGCCAGAGTGCTTGTATTTTAAAGGATTTTCGTGCCAACAATCTGACTGGAACGCATAAATCGTGAAATGGAGTGTTTCTTTAGGAAATGGTGCGGCTCGGCTGCTCTTCATCGCTGGCTCATTCATCACACACCTTTAGTGCGCGTTGTGTTCCACCTTTGTTGTATCAAAACTGTTTTTTGTTGATACTGTCCATAAAGATAAATGGCGGTAATATGAATTTACTCTTTGTATTGCGTTTTCACGCTCGAAACGTTCAATTTTTTCACATAACTTTGTTTGGCAGATGCTTTTATCTGTATATATTGAATAGTATATGTAGAAGGGAGTATACATTTTTACGATAGTAAATAGTATATGTTGACGGGAGGCCCGTGCTCAGCAACACGTTTGGCTCAGTCGGTAGAGACCCTACTTTCTGCGCCAGCGGTCACGGGTTCGAGTCCCGCTGGGGGTCATTCATTTGTCGAGCACGAATGTTTGTACTCCAGTCATGGGTGCTTATAATATATATGTATTTAAAATTCATACTATCAACTAACTGGTATCCGTAACACAAGCTTAGATTACCAAGGAACTAGATGGCGCTGGGTGTAATAATGTACATACATATTTATTTATTGGGAAGTTAAAAAGGACTGAATAGTAGAATATAAATATACTGCCCATATTTATAATATATGAATTTGATTCATGATATCTAAAATTTCTAACATTAAAAGCAATCTTTGACGCTACTTGTTTCAAATGTTTGCGTGTTATTTCAAACTTGTTTCAAAAGTGTGTACCTTTTTGTCGAAAATGCAATGCTATGCTATGCTAAAAAAAAAATTACCGACATTAACAAACTAGTATGTACCCGTGTAATAAAATATTAAAAGCTGTTAAATATTCGCGCTGTAAAACAAATGCTACGAGAATCTTCAGAGATGTTTAATAATGAAAAAGTTCTAAGGCGAGATGCCGTATGTAGGTATTAAAACTTTGCAATCTTTCAAAAGGAGTTTTGGAATGGAAATTACGATTTACCTAGAACAAACTTGAAGGAGCTTGTGCAAGTATGTTTTTATTTCTTTGTATCTAAATATTTTCGTGTTGTTGCAGTTTAATTTATTATGTTTAAAAACTTGTTTTAAGTTACTATTTTATTTGAGGCGTGATTTTTCGCAACTTTTATTTTGTTAAATTTAATTTAATTTAATTAAAAAACCTTAGTTTTTCGCCTTAGCTCTTTCACTGGTCATGGCGATTAATCGTTCAATTAGAATATGAGAATGTCAGGATAAATATTACCTCGTCGTGGTGGCGGGCTTTTTAGCCTCCAGCCATCCAGCTGGTCGCATGGCTTAGCACTGGGAGAAAGCTACCTCTAGGGTTTGAGCATTATGATATCGCACATACCGCTCTGAATACTTATATTGAATAAGTGATCCATTATGACAGAGAAGTTTCCGTTGGATTTTAGTGGGCAGTACTGGCTTTTCTAGTCTATGAGTTCCACATAACAATCTGTATTTACGTAGGTAGTATACATAAATGCATTTGCTAACGCTAAACAAAAGGTATAATTGCTGATTATAACTAAGCAGAACATTTAGGTACCTTCTTTTGCCATAAGCCAATAGTATGAAATTTTTTTTTAAGTGACAAAGGAGGCAAACGGGCAGGAGGCTCACCTGATGGGAAGTGATCACCTCCGCCCATGGACATCTGCAAGACTGCAGGGCTTGCAGATGCGTTGCCGGCCTCTTAGGAAAGGGAGGGAGGGAGAAGGAAAAAGGACGGGAGGAGAGAGAAGGACGGGAGGAGGGATGGGGAGTGGGCTTCTCGGACTCTCACATACCGGACGAAACGCGACAGCATAGCTGCCACTTCACGCCGGTCTTCTGTGAGAGAGTGGTACTATATGGGGCGTGCCGGCCCATTCGCCTGCTACCCGAAGGTAACAAGGCACTACCACTCGAAATAAAAATATTTGTTCAAGAGAAATATTTAATCCTGCAGCTGTATAAGTGTTACAAATCTTGAATTACTTTCCATAAAAAATGCTAGTTGTATATTTTTACAGTGAATTTAAAATGTACCTCATATGTTTCTCGGAATAGGTTTTGGGTGTTCGGGCAACGCTTATTTTTTATCGAGACAGTTCCTTTGGGATTGTTTTTACGATTCTTTCTGTATTTCCTACTATTGTGTATTTTACACTATAAAGTATTTTTCTTGAAACTTTGTATCGTTGCAGTCGGGTAAAAACTTGTGCTATTTTATTTTTGAATCTTAAATAATTATTATTATGTTAATCTCTTATAGATATTTATAGGCATCTTCTTCTAATTTTCTGTGTGGAGAAAATACTAAATACTTAAAATACATAATATTGTAAAAAATATTATTTTTACCGCATATGAGAATCAAACTCACTAACTCCGTAAACTGGTGTGTGTTGTACTAATGACGACCGAAAGAGTTTTTGTTCAACGAACTTTATGCCATGCCATGCCATATACAT
The DNA here is from genome assembly GCA_951802675.2 of Boloria euphrosyne. Taxonomy (NCBI): domain Eukaryota; kingdom Metazoa; phylum Arthropoda; class Insecta; order Lepidoptera; family Nymphalidae; genus Boloria; species Boloria euphrosyne. The sequence continues at coordinate 5,572,778 of OX637886.1, forward strand.
AAAATGACTTATGGGATGGAAAGTTACATTAAACCACTTTTTACAATCGTATTTTAAAAGGAGTTAAGGTAAATGGGCTTGTTGTAAAAATCAATTAATACGTCATAAAAATAAAATTGTATGTTCTCAATTTAAAATTAACAGCTTTTTACTAAATGTATATGAAAGTATATACGGTACTTACATCAAGAAATTCATTTTTTTTTATTTGTCTGTCTATCTGTTTGTTCCGGCTAATCTCTGAAATAGCTAGACTGATTTTAACGGAAGTTTCTCTTGCAAGTAGCTAATGTTACAAGGAGTAAGGCTACTTTTATTATATTTGAAAATATTATTGTATGGATTAATTTATTTTAACTAACGCCCAGTGAAGCGGGCCGGGTATGCTAGTATATGAATAAAATTCTCTAAACTATAAAAAAAAATATGGTTAAATTTAGCGAACGACACTAGGTGCACACTACTTAATATTAATAAGGCAAACAGTGCGTATGTTATTAGACTACGTAAGACGTTAAGGGCTATCAGCACGCAGTGAAGCAGTGATTGCCGACTTAATGAGAGAAATTGTTCATATTACTTATCTTGCAGCAACAAAGAGTAATAATTACTTTGAATTAATTGTTACTGTACCTGAAAGTACTTAAAGCTATTCGCGTAATATCCACAAAGTCAGTCGAGCTTTTAATAAAAGCTCTTGTATGCTTCGAAAAAGACATTCTTTTGATCTTTGAGATAATGTTGACTTTGCATTATTTATTTTTTATTAAGTCTTCATTTTAATAATATTATCTTTATACAAATGTTTTGTCCCACTATATTTACGAATATAAATTATTTTTAACAAAAAACAAAAACCGACTTCAAAACTAAACAAATCTAAACTAAAAAGTAGAAAATAATACTTTTAAGAACTTCGTTAATTTTGAAGTCGGTGCCAGCCAAGACGGATAGACTTATCTTGCCTTTGCAAGGAACTTTCGAACGGTATTTTGATTATGTTTACAAATATTATAGATATAGATTAATAGAATGTGTCTATTTAAGGTTATTTTGCTTTGGCTGGCACCGACTTCTAAATTAACGAAGTTCTTAAAAGTATTATTTTCTACTTTTTAGTTTAGATTTGTTTAGTTTTGAAGTCGGTTTTTGTTTTTTGTTAAAAATAATTTATTTTCAAAGTTTTAGCGGAAAGTAGATACTTATTTTGTATATGTAAAAAAAAGAATTTTCCAAATCGATCCAACCATCTTCGAGTAATGGGGAACATACATAAAAAAAGTCCCCAACGAATTGAGAACCTCCTCCTTTTTTTAGAGTCGGTTAGTAAGAGCCTGAAAGAATTTAACTATCGGTCTATAATTACGTATAATATTGAAAGAATTTTCTTTTAACTCCTAACCGTTGAGGAGTTGTACCTTCCATCATTAGCTCAACCACAGGAGATGATGATTATCAGACGCAAATACTTGAACAGCTTTAGAAAATATATGAAAAACGTAATAAGTGCCTATAAAATTTGAGAGTTGTCTTCGATTTCCCTGGGATCCCATCATCAGATCGTGACTTGGTGACTATGGGACCAACTAGAAACTATACCCTTTCAAACAAAAAAATAATTTTCCAAATCGGTCCAGCCATCGTCGAGTAATCGGGGAACATACATAGAAAAAAAAAAAAAAAAAGTCCCCGACGAATTGAGAACCTCCTCCTTTTTTTGAAGTCGGTTAAAAATGATATGTTATAAATGAAACTATCTTTTCAGATTTCGTCTTCACGACGATTCGAACATGCTTTACAGCAATCATGGTCACGGGAGAGAAAGTTCAAAACGTCGGAACCAAAAATCAAATTAAATCCGCGACAAAATCCGAAAAGATAGTTTCATTTATAATATCAAATATTCACGTAAACCTAAGAAAGTATTAAAATGATATGTTACTACTAACAACAAAAATATACATATATATATTAATTAAACATGCAAGAATTCTCCATGTACCTATATTTTGATAGTTATGCAAATTATATTATGCTATATAAAAAAAGAATTTACCAAATTTCTGGTAATTATTAGTAATTAGTAATATTGTGAGATAAATCGAGTATTTTCTTACCTACAAGACAATCATATGATGATAAGATGCACTCTAAGTTATAAGCTTCACTGAGTTTCCAAAGTTCCTCAGACGACCTTATTCAATGACTTTAAACTAGTTCATCGGCAAACTTTATTCGAATTTACTTGGTCTTCTGTATTATTCAATGCGAAGGCTTTTAATTTAATACAATATATTATTTTAAAATTTTAAATGAACTGTTTTCGAATACTTATATATTAACATAATACAATATTTTATAACTTTACATTAATATAAGTACAAAGAAACAAATTTTATGAGAAGATCTTAAATAAACCTTACTGTGTTGACATTATTTAATATTTTAAATTTTTACAAAAGGAACCTCAAATTAGAATTTTACTCACAATTCAACAGTAAAAAGCACGATGCTAAAGAAATATGTCGTGTTTTAAAGATTACAAGTATGTTGAAATCGTTTGCCGAGTTCAGGTAGCGTGTTCTTGGAAAAATATTACATCTCATAAATTAGAGGAATCGCAGTAACATTCACGACTCGCTTGCTTCAGATGGCTCTGTCCTAATATCACAAGCTTATATTTTGTGTGCGCACGTCGTTTCTTTATATTTCTTATTACAATTTTACATCAGAGGTTTTTATTCTATAAAAAAAGTTATAGTTACGTTTTTAATTACCTCTATGATCTAGTGGCTATCATTCGAGGATCGGACTCAGTTTAGGCACATTTTCTCACTGTTCGTGTAGTCATCTCACAGGAACAGGAGCGTGCACTTGTGCCTGCGCGTACACTTGTGTATTATAATATCTTCTATGTAGATGGCTAGTCTCAATGTGATTGACCGTCGTGGCTAAAATAGGTCGGAAGAAAATTATGACGAGTATGCACATGGCCGTTGGTTTGACCAGTTAAAGATTGGAAAAAAAAATACTTCGTTCAAATTGTCTTATAGCTATAATAACACTGTTGTGTATATAAAATTCTTTCTATAAATACTTAAAAAAAAATCTGTAAATAATTGGTCTGCGAATATGTTATACTAGTAAGAAACATAAGAAGTTGTGTAGCACAGAATATTGGGTCACCTATGCGTAGCCCATAACCCCCTCTTTCCGATGACAGCCGTGATTTATATTTCCGTCTGGCTGCGCCGAATTGAGGCCGTCATTTTGATTTTGTATATTTTTCATACATTCTGCTTATTATTTCCTATTTTTGTTTAAATTACACATATTTTTATTAAATAAACAGTGTAAATGTCGAATAAAAAGATGTTTGTTTTAGTTATTTTGATCACGGTTGGTAAATTGGTCGTACTCGTAGTTATAATTGTGGCACATTGGCATTTAAGATGAGTACGTAATAATTATATTCTTATAAAGCAATTATTATAAATGAAAACAAAATTGAGTTCTTGCTGCCTCTCCTAATGAGCTGCCTGTCGTTAGAGCTTGTGGTAGCTGTCTTGAGGGTACATTAAAGAATTTTAATTTAAATATCAACATTAAAGATTCTGCTGACAGGTATCAATAATAATGTTTCTCATGTTAAACAGTCTTCCAGTATTACCATAAAGTCGTGTCACACCGACTATAGTGTCACCATTGACTGTCTTGTTTTACCGCACATTACAAACAATTTACCAACTTCATTTATTAACATTGATGATATTCCTCTTCCTATGGGAATAAGTCTTGCTGACCCTTCTTTTAATGTCCCCTCAGCTATACATATATTAGTTGGGGCTGAAGTATTCTGGTCAGTCTTATGTAATAATTCTATTGACTTAGGTAAGAATAAACCTAAGTTATATGAAACGAAATTTGGATGGCTTGTGACCGGGTATGTCCCCCAGCAAAAGTCAACCCCTTTGAACTCAGCATGTTATTTTCTTAGTGAGGCTGCTAATCCAGACTTATCTCGATTTTGGGAACTGGACACTATTGCAGCCACGCATTCCTTGTCTCACGGAAAACGTGCCTGTGAGCAATCTTTTTTAAAAAATACCATACGCAAAATAAATAAACCTACTCGTCTTAAAGTTTTTCTTCGAAAACGAGTTCATCAAAATAAAAAATGTACGAAGACTCACTCATGGAGCTATGTACCGTCTAAAGATAATCCTGCGGATCTCATTTCGCGCGGGGTGAAGGCTGATCGCATCAGTACTTCTTCGTTGTGGTGGTCAGGGCCAAGTTATTTAAAACCAAATGAATCCGAGTGGCCGAAAATGCCTAACACTATCGTCAAACAGGATCTACCTGAATTAATTAGTATACTTTCTCTTCTGATTAATAATGATACAGGTCAATATTTCATTTAATAAATAATAAATCTAAATTTTCACATTTACAAAATAAATAATAGCATATGTACAAAGATTTATCAATAATTGTAGAAATAAAATCAATAACTTAACTACTCATTTTTCCGCTCAGGAATTAGAAAATTCATTATTATTAATTTAATTATACATAATCCCAATTAAAAATGTTCCCAGAAGAATACGCTATTCTTATATCTGGAAAACCACTACCTAATAAAAATAGATTAATTGCATATATTCCTTTTTTAGATTCGAATAATATTATCAGAGTTGGTGGCATTCTTGATAATTCCCCATATACTTATGATACTAAGCATCCAATTCTGTTATCTAGTAAGCATCATTTTACTAAAATTCTCTTCGAACATTTACATATAAAGCACTCACATTCCCCACCTCAACTATTATTAGGTTTTATAAAACAAACTTATTGGCCTTTAGGTGGCAAAAATCTCGCTAAGTCTATAGTAAATAAATGCTTACGATGTTTCAGGTACAAGGTAGATACAGTTCAACCTATTATGGGCCAGTTACCGCTACCACGCACAGAGCTAGTATTCCCCTTTTTACACTGTAGCGTTGACTACGCCGGCCCAGTTATGATAGCTGACCGACCAGGTAGAGGTAGTAAACTTATTAAATCTTTTTTGGCAATCTTCGTTTGTAGTTCGACAAAGGCTTATCATATTGAGCTCGTTACGTCTTTATCCAGTGAAGCATATTTAGCCGCTTTAAAGCGCTTAATGTCACGTCGTGGTAAACCTCAAAGCATCACATCTGACAATGGTAGAAACTTTGTTGGAACTTGTAATGAGCTAGCTAAATTTCTTGTTCAGTCGGATCTTGAAGGTCAGGTGGCACAGGAAGGCATCGAGTTTAAATTCGTACCTGCTTATTCACCACATTTTAACGGCTTAGCCGAATCAGCTGTCCGGTCTACCAAATATCACCTTAAACGTGTTTTAAATATTACTCATTTTACTTATGAGGAGATGACAACGTGTCTAACTCAAATAGAGGCTGTGCTAAATTCTCGTCCTCTTACTCCCTTTTCCACTGATCCCTCTGATTTTTCCGCCCTTACTCCAGCCCATTTTTTAATTGGACGTTCTCTTCTATCTGTACCATATCCACATATCTCCGAAATGAAAGTCACAACCATGGAGCGATATAAGAGAATTGAAGTTATAAGGCAACACTTTTGGAAACGATTTTCTCTAGATTATGTCAGTTTGTTGCAGCAGAAGACGAAGTGGCGGACATCGAGCAGTGAACTAGCATGTGGTTCTCTTGTCCTCATTAAGGACGGAACTCTGCCTCCATTATTATGGTCACTAGGACGTGTTACTCAGCTGTATCCTGGCGGCGACGGTATCGCTAGAGTTGCCGAAATTAAAACAACACGAGGAACCATTCGAAGGGCATTTAATAACATCTGTCCTCTTCCAGTTTCTTGAACCATACTTCAACCCGGGGAGCATGTTGGGAGCCGGTCCTGGCGGCGTTGCCGAGAGCGGGGATAAGCGTACCGCGACGACGATCATTGTGGCAGCTCGGCCGGCACTCGCCCTCACGGAGTCCACCGCAAACGGACGCCTCAATTATTACGGCAATAAACCAGCTCATTATATACAGTCCACTCTTATTTTACGTCCTAAGGACCCTTACAAAAAGTAATTTTAAAAGTTAAATTTAATAAAGTATATTTGAGTGCATTGAGACAAACGAATTCCGCTTTAATCTTAATTTCTTCTATTATGCTACGCTGCATTCATCGCTGCATTTTGTCATATTTAATTTACCAAAAATTAATGTTATTATGTCATACATAATATACATATTCTGTCACGTGATAATTTAGTGCATCATCTTGTATCATTAGCCCTTTCTACGTCCCACTTCTGGACACGAGCCTTCCTTCAAGTCTAGGGGGATCAGGTCTCAGTCCAGCACGCTGACCAAGTGCAGGTCCCATTTTTTTTAGAAAATTTGCTAGGTTCTCTCAGATATGCAAATTTCCTCACTATGTTTCCTTCACCGCGAGGCAAATGGTAATGACGCCAGAAATGATTCGCACATGAGAATGTCAGAGATGCGAGACCCGGATTTGAACCCACATCACTCGGTTATTCAAGCAAGCGCGTTACCACTGGGCTACATAATAAAATATTGACTTATAACGAGACCCTTCATAATAATTACAATTGAATACCACTATCGTTAGCACAAAAAACATACAGACGAATTGAGAACCTCCTCCTTTTTTGGAGTCGGTTGAAAACTAATTCAAATTGCTATCATTAGTAGAACACGAAAAGACTCCATAAAATTAAGGGAATAACATAATTTAACCACTTAATACTATGACATTTACTCCATTTTGTTATCACGTTAACTTATCATACAATGTTTATAAAACTTTCCACATGTAGTATATTCTAGAAAAAGTGGCAAATAACAAATTTTTCTGTCAAAACCAAAGTGCAAAACATTTTGGATATAAATTGCGAGTTTTCTTAAATTCATATCGGTCTATTTCATGTTTTGACGTCGCAATTTCCTTTTACATCCATTTGCAAGTTTTCACATCTAAACCAAATTTAACAAAAAGACTAATTTTATTTCTTATTACTTCAAAGAAATTATATTTTGTTAAATTTAATATTTAAAGATCACATATGTTTTATTTATCTATATAAATACTATACATATCTATACTATGTCATACTATGTCTATATCTATACTCTATATATATATACTACTAAATAAATGTGTAGAGTCTGTCTGTACACTCAATTTTTTGTCGAATTTCGTCATAAATATTCGTTTCATGACTCACTGACATCAGTTTTAATGTTTTTGAAATTTTTGTCTATCTGTCTGTATGTCCCGCTACAACTCACAGAACGATGGAACCGATCTTTATAAAAAATAGTGTACAGTAAGAACATGAGATTGTGCAAATGATATATATATATATATATATATATATATATATATATATATATATATATAATGCCGGTAAAAAATAAATTAAGAAGCATTATTCAGCGCGCGCGCGCGTTTTACGATTTAGTAGGTTATTTGTCATTTTACCTATTGTCTTTTGGTTAAAAAGAAAATGTTACATTCAGTTATCTATACATCTATAAAATTCTGAGTCGAATATGTACATAAAATAATGTTTGCAAAATCTAATGGAAATAGACATTATTATTGATATGGAGACCAAATCTTTTATTTTTAGAATTTTTGTCTGTCTGTCTGTCTGTGAGCTCATCACAAGAAAACCACTGGACGGATTTGGATGAAATTTGGCATAATGTTAGATGGTTACACGGGTTAATATATAGGATGCTTCTTACTGTGGGAAAATAACTCATCTTTGTGAAAAATACAAAAAGAAGGTTAGAAATAAAACTACGCTTTCATTTACGTCTTACGAGGCGGGCGGAGCCGCAGGTATTGCTAGTCACATAACAAATTCTAAACTTTGTCGAATCTGTATATACTTTTTTTGGAACATCTTATTGAAATAGTAATAACTATCAAAACAGAGGTGGACTCTATAGTTTTAAGAATTGGTCTATTTGTCTTTCTGTCTGTCTGTTAGTCTGTGATTGCATCATGAGAAAACCAGTGGACAGATTTTGATGAAATTTGGGATGATGGGAACTGGTTATGTAGATAACATATGTGATATTTTTTACTGATGGACAATACTTCCTTTCTGGATAATCTATACTGACCGTTAAAATAAAATAAATTATATAAACAACAAATTTTATCATTATTTGTAATAAATAATAAAACTTTTCCCCCTATAAAACTTTCAGTAAATAAATAAATAAATAAATATATTGGGACAATATTACAACAGCGCCATCTAGTTCCGCAGTAAGCTACGTAATGTGCTTGTGTTGCGGATACCAGATAGTTGATATACTACACATATAAATTTTTTTTTTTATGGGACAAAGGGGGCAAACGGTCAGGAGGCTCAACTGATGGTAAGTGATCACCTCCGCCCATGGACATCTGCAACACCACAGGGCTTGCAGATGCGTTGCCGGCCTTTCAGGAAAGGGAGGGAGGGAAGGAGGAGTGAGAAGGACGGGAAGAGGGATGGGGAGTGGGCCTCCCGGACTCTCACTTACCGGACGAAACGCGACAGCATAGCTGCCACTTCACGCCGGTCTCCTGTGAGAGAGTGGTACTATACGGGGCGTGCCAGCCCATTCAGCTGCTACCCGAAGGTAACAAGCATGGCACTACCACTTGTAAAATTATTATTATAAATTTTAAATACATACATAATATAAATATCAACACCCATGACTGGAGTACAAACATTCGTGATTAGCAAATGAATGCCCCCAGCGGGACTCGAACCCGCGACCGCTGGCGCAGAAAGTAGGGTCACTACCAACTGAGCCAAACGAGTCGTCAATAAAAAAATAATTTGAACTTATCGTATATATATTTTGTGGTCACCGGTAGACGCAAATGGTGGACACCTGTCAGTTACCTTGCAAAGTACAGCCTTCAGTTAATAAACTGTCAGGCAAACTCGGAATTCTCATAAAGACGTAACTCCGCCAAAAAAACTATTTATATTTTCTTTCATTGAAATTGTTATAAAGGTTTATTTTCAGTTATATCTAGTTTAGTTCATACCTATGAAATATGGTTTATCGTAGTAGTAGTATTAAGAGTATTTTTAAACTTTCGCAGATATTAGGTTAAAGAAATAAATCAACATTATTCTTTCATTATTATAATAATATTTTATCAACCCTTTAGATTACTATCGTTTATATATAAGCCTTTACATACTATATATGATGTTATACATATAATATGTCCTTTGCTGGGTAGCTAATGAGTACCAAGCGCTACTATTTTTAGATACCCCTCGTGTTCTCTATTATCATCCTGCCCTTAACACAACTTTAAGCCCGCCGTATTTAATTATTGTATTTAAATACCTATATGGTCTTTACAATTCTTCAATGTTTTTGCATTTACCGACTTAAAAAAATTAGGAGACCGTACTTTTTTCAACGCACATTTTTTTAAGTTTACCGATTTATTTACTGTAGGAATAACTTATTTTGCTAGTTGAAATCTTATTCTATTAAGGCATAAACCGATGGACAGTATAATATAGGAGTATTTTTGGTGTAATGCAAGTCGTTTAAGAGAAAACCCAAAAATACACTTTATTAAGACAACCCGAACAATTAAAAAAAAAAAATAATGAAATCATATGTATTAAAATAATATTATGTCTGCACTCGTATGTCAAACTTAACCAATTTGTACTTGTCGTTTTGACTTAAAATTTAAGTAAAATGTATTTCCCATTACATTACAATAACTTAATATGGAACTGATGTAACGATGGATCCCGGAGCTAGATAGTGATTTCGATGCCAGCTGACACATGGCTGTATAAGTCAATTTAGATTTAGATTAATTGTTCACTTTTGTTTGCTTGCGACGGCTGGCATCAATTACGAAAATATCTGATTTCGTACTTTTTAGTGGAGTTGAAATTACTTTTAAACAAGTTTTATTTCTTTAACGTCGTATTCGCCTATATCGCCAGTTTAATCTTATATATTTAAACGAGCAATTCGTGTATATAAATATATATATAATCTGAATCTCGTAAATGTAATTCGTACTTAAATATAATTTCTAAAAAACACAATTTACCTATCAAAAAAAAACCGAGCAAATCGGAAACGGCTCCAACGATTTTTTTCCCGACATCTATTGGCGAATAATAATAAAATTTGTATTAAAAATACCGAGTAAAGCTCGGTCACCCAGGTACTTAATTATTATCTACGTAAATCTTTTTAATTTCGCTCGTCAAATTTAAAAAGTAGCCATGACTCTCTTAGCGCAATCTTATAGCGAAGCAGTGACCTCCCTACGTTTCTTTTTGCCTTTTTTACTATAGGTAGAAATAAAAATATTTGAAAATATTAATGTAGTATAAGTTCCAATTTTATTACCAAAGAAAAATATTATAGCTTGCGGGTGACATTATGATTATAGACATATGGCTTCAAATTGAACGCAATATACGGTTCGAATACGATGAAAGAAAAATATTATAAGCGTTGACGCGAAGAAATTTCTCATAGTGGTTATTTTATTGATGCAGGTGTTGTTCTTAAATGAAAAATCTGCAGATATTTTCAAGAAAACAGCTCCTATTTTACAAACAAAATATGAAATTTAACAAGTTTTCTGTAGAGCTTCTACAATAGATTAAAAAATAAATTTTTGGAATTAATTAAGTGAGCATCTTACTGGTAAAATATATAAAAACGTGAGTAAGTAGAGTTTTATGTATTAAATATTATTTTTATTTTAAACATAATAGATGTTAGATAGAGTATTTAGAATTATTATTGTTTGTTTTTTAGAGATTTGTTGCGCATTACATTTTTGATTGCGAGGCAAATATAAAAATACACTTCGTCTTTAAATCACTTATTTTAATTCTAATTAGTTTGCAAAGCGAAAATAAATATAAATTGTTCTATTAAACTAAATGAAAGTGTCAATTATTAAAAAATCTTATTGACTAATAAAAATGTACACTGCTTTTTTGCAACAAATAAGTGAAGCAAAGTCTTAAAAGCGCTTCAAAAGAAAGCTGAATACTATATTATATTATAAAAAATCTATTAGTATCATAACTTATTAGAAAAAACAAATAGTTTAATGAGATAATTTTTTTTTTCAAAATCCTACTATAGAAATCACTTTAAAAAAATCTTTAAGAAAAAAATAAACTAGGGGCCGCGCTCGAAAAGTATTTCTCAAGAATAAATTGTTTCATTTAAATTAAGCGCTTCCATCTTGAAACAATGAAAAGAAAAATTATACGTCGAAACGTAAATTGGAAACCTCAGAAAACCGCTGGCTTTAGCGAAAGTTCCCAAAATTAAAGATTGCGAGACGAAATGGAACATTCGCACCGAGTTTGTAGGAATATTATATACACGTAATTTAATGTAGGTTTGACCTTTTGTGTCATAGATTAAGATCCCAGAGCGTTCTGACATAACTTATTTTCACATGGATGAAACCTTCACGACTTAGTAGCGTCTAGTACTACTTTAAATACCTGCCTACTTGTGAAGCTTGCCCTGTGACACCTGGGCAGCTACCAGGTGAGAAAGGTAACTAAAAATATGAGTTATCTTACTTAAATTAGTATGGCTGATTTTTATATATATTGTGTAGAATATTATTCTAAACTAGAATTATAAAGTGTCAGACACTTTTCATGGACCAGAGCTTTTGTCAGACGCTTTAAAGCTCGACAAAAAATTAATGAACTTTACTTATTTTTTCATGTCTGACTTTTAAATATGTTATTCAAGTAACCGTTACAAAGTTATATTTCATCAATCAGACAAACTCGAGTGACCAAACATCCCCTAAACACAAAATCCCCTAAACCCTGTCCCTGTATTAGAGCACATGTTTTTGAACTAAAACTTCTTTAGGCGCGACTAGGGGGAGTATCTCAGATTTTTTTTCTGACGGAAGTAACTATGTATTTAAAAATAATTCGTCAACGACGTTTATAAATTTAATTCGTTAAATTCGAGAACGCAAACACAACGAACAGATTAAAAAACTTCATTGAAAATAATGTCATAGATTGCGAGCGACGTTTTAAACTTGGTAAAATAAACTTACTACTTTTAATGAATATTTATTACTGTGAGATGAATGTGCATAAATTAAATAAAAGCTATCATGACTAATTGTTTCCATGGCAACCGTTGTTATTGTCTGACAAATATTATATTATATTATTTATTAAAACAAAATGGCTCCTCATATATTCACTATTCCAAATACATGCAATAAATAAATTCACTTTAATATTTATTAATTCACACAGTAAAAATTTTTCGTCTAATTTAACACAAAAATTTGTGTTGATGACTTTTTTTACAGAATCTGTGTTGAATCAACATACTAAAATGTTAAATTCTATACAAACATTTTTACACTTTACATAATAACGAAAATTTTTTTACTTAATATTGAAGCTCATCCCTGATTAGAAAAAGAGATTCGAAAAGATTCGAAATGGCTCAAAGAGATTAAAAAAGATTCAACTTGACAAATATATAGATATACATTTTGCATGGGTTGAATCTTTTTAAATCTTTTTTTTTTTAAAAAAGGAATCTTATTGAAATAAGGATGCAAAAATCTTGGATTGAAATTAGTAGAGTTTTTTACTCTGAGAAGCGTGCACATAGTGCTCTCGCGCTCGCACTCCCGGCTGAATAATTTTTGCTTAGGGGATGTTTGGTCACTCGAATTTGTCTGACTGATGAAATATAACTTTGTAACGGTTACTTGAATAACATATTTAAAAGTCAGACATGAAAAAATAAGTAAAGTTCATTAATTTTTTGTCGAGCTTTAAAGCGTCTGACAAAAGCTACACAATATATATAAAAATCAGCCATACTAATTTAAGTAAGATAACTCATATTTTTAGTTACCTTTCTCACCTGGTAGCTGCCCAGGTGTCACAGGGCAAGCTTCACAAGTAGGCAGGTATTTAAAGTAGTACTAGACGCTACTAAGTCGTGAAGGTTTCATCCATGTGAAAATAAGTTATGTCAGAACGCTCTGGGATCTTGGTATATCAATCGCAATACTAGAAGTTATACGCGTTACTTTAGGATGATTTTTTCCTCAAATATTATATTATAAAACGAAAGTTTGCCTTTTATTTTACAATTTTGTTTATATTTAAAATCAAAAATATTGCAAACGTTGCCTACAGCTATTTTTGCTAATTCGTAGCTATATTATGTATATAAACACATTACTCTCTCATCGACGTATCACAGATTGGACATTTTTTTAATAGTCGTTTTGACAAATTTGTCAATTTTTATTTCCCATTTTTTATAACTTCCAAAACTCGTCTTAGTGTCTCGTATGTTCGTATCGTCCGGAATCAAAATTCAAATTAAACTGCGAATAACGGCAGAAAGATTGTTTTATTTAAAATGTCAAAAATTCGGTGAATCTAAAAATATTAGGCACATTGCTATTTCGAGACAACCTGGGACTTAAATGTTGGCAGTGTTAGTTTATTACAAATTATGTTTTCACTTGTAAGATTGACTGGCAGAAACAGATTCTATAAGCGTAAAATCTATGTATCCGAACTAATAGTTAGGTCCAAAATTAATACAAACTTTGCTTTTGACAGTCTTAATGAAAGTTCTCTGAAACGCATGACAGACTCGATAAAATAAACTGTTCGTTAACTAGCAATTTATAGTTTGGGCCAATGAAACGTTCATAATTTTATTACGAATCATCTAATAATAATCATGAATTTTTATTTTTTCGTCTTGGCCGTGCCCAGATGTGGGACGTTAAATAATAAAGTGTATTTTTTAATAGTACCTTTTAGAATTTATGTAAAACATTGCTAATGCTATAAGTACAGTGTTGTGGTAAATAAAATCGATTAAAGGTTAAACTAAATTTGATTGTTAACTCCCACAAATTGATTTAAGACAACGCAATCAGGACCCGGCCGTGATGCTATTTCCGGTATGCTCTACGATTAATTGGCGGTGTAATTTCCGTAGTTCGACGATGGCAGAAAACCGCTGATTCATGGGAATTTGTAAGTTCGCTATTGTCACTATAATTGTTGGAAGCTTCTTTAGAAATTGTTAGTTCCTTTGTCATTTGCTGCAAGGAAGGATTTTGCTCCACTATTGTAAGCCCCGAATAAGGTTGAAGCTTTAGACACTTAGCTAAACTTGTTTGTAGAAGCGCGTCTTAGAGAGTTTACGTATAAGATTTTGGACTTGTGATTTGTTGCTTTTGAATGTTGTGCAAAGTGGGATATATTAACGAATACCATATCTCTTCTGAAGTGTAGTTATACTTGTTTTCTTTCATTTTCGAATTATTGGTATGACTCATAGATTTTATTAACCTATATATTGTTAATAACACATATATATGATATAAATATGTATTTAAGCATAAATAATACATTACGAACTGAAGAAAATTTCCTTAAAACAAAATATAAACCTTCCTTATGACAAACAACATTTCTTTTAACAATTTATATATAAATAGTTGTCTTCTCGAACTTCTTGGCATCTGTTAAAGTCCCTAATGAAATATTTACTAAGCACTGCTCAAGCAAGTAAAGTAATTTTGAAGTTCAATCACAATGAAAGGTGACATTAAAGGATATACCAATATTGAACTTAGTTTAAATTATACTTCATCAGTGATCTTAATACACTGAATCTAATTCTTAGTGAATTTTTTCATATTTACAATAAAAAAATACTGAAGTATTTACATGATTGTTCCTTACGACACGTTTGGCTCAGTTTGTAGTGACTCTGCTTGCTGCGTCAGCGGTCGCAGGTTCGAGTCTCGCTGAGGACATTCATTTGTTGAGCACGACTGTTTGTACACCAGTCATGGGTGTTTCTTTTATATTTAGTTATGGGTGGCTAGCATCATGGGCTATGGTCTGATTCCATCGTTCATGCCCAGCAGTGAGCTGAACTCAAACATATTTTATCATGATAAACTTTAGCAAAGTAACGAACTAATATGAAGACTGGCAGCTTCAAAGTTACTAACTTCATATTGATAAGGGAATTTACAAGCGTATGTCTTACGAATGCTAATACAATAGTCTGATAATCATGTCAATTTGCAGACAGCAGCTTTAAAATGACTACTGGTAAATCGCTAATTTGTTTTGTCGTGACTATTTAATATAAACATATTAATGGAAATTGGCTGAATTTTGTTTAATAAATATTTTACACTATATGAAGTTACTAAAAAAACTAAAGTTTAAAAATTTCTATTTTCATAAATCAAGTTAGTAACGACTAACTTAGTATTTTTACTTTGAAAACGACTAAGATAAGTTTTACATAACTATTCACAAGGACGCCTTCTTGATTGATTAGTAAGGAGTGAGTTCCGCTCATATAATTCGCATAAATTCGCCAGCTGTCGAGATGAAGACTCGAACGAAATCAGAACTTAGTAGGTTTAAGTTACTCTAATAGTGCAAATCAAATACTACATCACGGAGATAAAACACATACAACATAATGATATAAATGACATATATGAATTTTTTAAACTAACATTATAAAAAAAAACACCGTTGCAAACTATTTTTGTATTTGCATCACTGTATATATTTTTAAAGTGCAATAAAGAATATATAATATACTATCATCTAAATTACTAATACAATATAACGCGCTCGCTTGTATAACCGAGTGATGCGGGTACAAATCCTGGTCACACCTCTGATATTTTCATGTGTGAATCATTTCTATCATGATTACCACTTGTCTTACGGTGAAGGAAAACATCGTGAGGAAACCTGCATGTCTGAGAAAACCTAACAAGTTTTCGTAAGACAAGTGAAGTCCACCAACACGCACTAGTCCAGCGCGGTGGACTATGGCCTGATCCCTCTCGTACTGAGGGAGGCCCAGCAGTGGGACGTTAAAAAGTGCTGAAGATGATGATGATTTTATTTTATGTATAATATATAAATCTTACTATATTACCAAAACAATCTGCCCAAATGTCATAGAGTAATCAAAGTAAGAATACAAAGTGATCATTATTCCTATACCTATTTTCATGCAGGAACAACGAAAATTAGTCATCAATCGGAAGTATTTTCGTAAAAGGAACATGAAGCGTTGTAATTGTGCTGTCGTGCATCGTACTGCAAGCGGTCGACCCCCAGCAAAGCAGCGATCAAAACGATATTAACTTAAACCGCTAATTAAATCGTGCACATCCAAATGATTTATACTGAGAGCATCATGCATAAATTAGGCTGAGTAATATTATATTTCGAGCTAATATCTACCTGCAATTTTATGCGTGTAATTATAATTAGTTTAATTGAAATTTGTAAACTAGGTAACTAAAGATTAAACTTGCATTATGATATTATATATATAATGAAAACCATTTCTCTGTATGGAATCGAATCCGTTAAAAACAACAAAATTAAGAAGACGCTACTGTAAGAAATTAGTTTAAATTTTTAAGAAGCACAAGCAAACATTTTTAAGAGAAAGATATTTTGTTTCTCGAAAATTCGTAAATGAAACCGTATGTTTGACATATAAATTTTAATAGCTTGTCTAGACGCCAAAAATATCAAATATTTAAACTGTGAATACTTCTCTCATTTTCTAGGTAACACAATCGCTATTCTGGTAGTTGAACTGTTATTCAATGCTAATAACTATTAATTAAAGCTGAATATAAGAAAAGGCTCACCTTATCTCTAACCTTCTCAGGCATGATCAAAAGGAATGGCACTAATACCAATTTGCCGTACGAAAGGCACACTTGTAATCATTATTTTCTTCATGTTTTTATTTCAAAAATACAAGCTCCAGACTTTAATTTAATTAGGTCGTCGTATTGTTTCTTTTAAGACAGCTATTCTTGATAAAAAACTTTATTTATGTATTTACTTCTATTGTCCATCAGACTTGCGAAGTTAGTCGTTGCAAATGTTATACGTTTACTTAAATATTAAACGTTTACTTAATTAATTAAATTATTTAATAAACTAATATAACAATAAATGAATAAATATTAATATAAAATAAATACATTTCATTTGGTTGATATAAGATAAATATACAAAATGTAATCGTAAAATTTTAATATATTAAGACAATTTTACCTCTAGGTAAATTTGAACGGTTACTGTTGAAAATATAGTTGACCCCACTTCTGTGAAACACAAAAACATACCGTCCCACGGGAACTGTAGATTTTACTGCAATAAAAGTCTATGTGCTATTTCAGACTATAATCTATTTCTGTGCCAAATTTCATCCAGTACAGGTTTAAACCCTGATTCTCGTCTCTCGATTAAGTCGAGTCTCTTCTGATAAACTCATGGGCGAATCATTTCTGACATGATGTCCAATTAATTCAACTTGTCTTTCGGTGAAGGAAAACATCGTAAGGAAACCTCCATGCCTAAGACAACCTAGCAAGTTTTCGAAAGACAAGTGCGAATCGCTAATCTGCACTTGGCCTGAGGATCCACGTCGTATTGAATGGAGGTCTGTGCATAGCAAAGGGACATTAAGGACTGAACACACACACTGTCGAAAAACCCTGAATAATTCACAGCAAAAAATGTTAAATACATACTCATATAAAAAGTAGGTTAGGATTATTTGAAAGAGCGAAAGAGTCGACAGTAAAAGTACACATAACGTCTTTCGCGACTTCAGGTATAACAGTTATTCTCGTTGAAATATCACATCCCATAAGCTGTCTGAACTGTGTCAGTAGCATTCTGCTCTCATTTACGTCAGATGGTAATTGTCCTAAGATACGCGCTCATAAATTGGTGCGCTTATATTTGCGTTGGGTCGTAAGGTAATGCATCATAATAATTTATGAAGACTCGACCTGATTTTTGACAATAGAATGGTAAAAAATAGGCATGAACGTTACATTTTGTAGTCGTATATCTAGAATCTATAGTATAATATACTGGAAATAAAATTTTGTTTGTAAAGAATTGGTTCACAATTTATTTTTAAATTTTATCATTTTTGTCTTTTAGTTTGATATGCGAATGATCGTCAACGACGTGAGAAAGCTTGCGAGAATCTTACTAGTATTCGAAAAATATTTATAGTCCACCAAACCAGTGTGGCCAACGTGGCAGACTATGGCATGCCTCCTCGCATTCTTCAAAGAGAGGGAAGTGCATGCCTAGTAGCTGAACATCAAATGTGGTTTAATGAGGAACTGCCTATGTCTGTAACAAGTCCTCTATAGACTGTGAAAAGTTTGTTTATAAAATACCAGCCGCTTTTAGAACTGTTACCATAAGAATATTTATTTGAAATTATGTTTAGTTTATATTATTATACACTTTGAAATAAGATGAGAAAGGCAATGAATATATAAATATTATTATTTGAAAATATATATATATACATACATTCTACAGACTACATTTATTGTAAAGTATCAGTATAATTAAAAATTTATGGGTTTAGATAACTAACTTTGAAACTAAAATAACTTACAATGGATACATTTTTAAACGCTGACCAAATTGTTTTCGTAAAAGTATCTGACCTACGAAGTACCTTTATTGATCTCTAATGTAAAAGTTTTGTAACTAACTCACGTAGGCACAATATTATATAACTGATGTAGTTTGAAATTTTTATGACCTTTTATATTTTTAGTCACATAGTAGAAACTAATATTTTTAATACTTTACTTATATTTTAGACTCATGCATAGAAAAACAAAAAGATGCAGATAATAATGAGGGTAAAAAGAAATATTCATATAATTCATCTGTAATATTTCATGAAAATGTATTTTATGGCTTCTAGTTACCGTCAAAGCCCTTTGTTCTCAGCAGAAGTTACAATGAGCTCGCAAACATATAACCAGCTTAGAAAGTCAGCAATGGGACGGGATTCCCTCAGAGTTTCACGAACTGGATGAAATTTATGGAAAGTTACAAAATACATAATACGCAAATGGAAAAGTATTTACCACTTTTATTATAAGAATTCAACATTTAAGGATACATGAAAAAAATAAAAAAAATAAAATAAAAATTATATTTTCCTCATTTAAAATTTAAATCCAGTCAATATACTCGTACCTCATGTTTTTAAATCATTCGTGATAATAATAAGAAACACATTCAAACTCCGTGAGTACTAATACAAGAATTAAATGTGGCTGCTCGTTAATATCATATTCAGGGATCAAAATTATGTATATATATGCAAAGTTTCGTGTCCTCGTTACTTAAAGTTGAGGAATGTTCCTTGAGAAGTCAATTTTAGCTGTGATCCTGCAATTTATTTTTACCAAAAAAAAAAAAAAACTAAAGAGTTTGTTTTACATTTTGATCATATTTTAGAAAAATATACAAACGTTTAATATAAGAATTATATGTGCAAAATAAGTTTCATAAAATACATTAAAAATTATTTATCTAAAATATTTTCTATTCTTGTTTCAGTTTCTGCAACGTTATATCAACACTAAGTAATCTGCTTCGTAACAAAACGATAAAACCTGAAGTATCTTGGAAGAAACGGCGAGTTATTTTAAGCTGACTTCGTCGAGATTCATTATAGGTCTTTATTAAAATTCCACTGCCTATACCTGCACGTTGCTATTTCATCCCACTTCACAGTGAATTAACTTTTGATTAATGTTGCCGAGACGACGACCGTTTTGTCTTGTGTCCCAAAGTTGGAAATATCGTGTTAAATTTCCGTAATACGTAATTTGTGTTTGTATTAGTCTTGGTTAGTTTAACTTTGATATAAAATTTAACTAATAATCGAATTATTATCTGACTAAAATATATTTAAATATGAGAGACCCTTTTATTTATTATGAACTATCTGGTTATGCAAGTTATTATTTAGTTAATTTTCATTCCATAATTTTGGTTTACAGTAAATTGTTCAAAGGAAAGAATTGTTTTTCATATATCCCTATATCCTTTACTTATTTATTGCCACTATTGTAGAGTTTGTAGTTAAGTTATTCTATTCTAACAAATTCATACCAAAATAATGGCATATTATTAATACTTAATGTATAAACAAGCACAATCTAAGTATAATATAGAAAGTACTAATACAAAATTGTCTACGTTAACGTTTATAACCAAAATTTGTTAACTAGCGCGGTCTAAAACTATTATTCAACTTAAGTTTTACTGCAGATTCATTGAAGGAGGCAAGTTATAAAGTTTATGTAACAATGTTACACTCAGACAATGCGAAGAAGTGAAGGATAGCGTCAATAGTGGAGTTCAAACTATTTCGAATGAACTTACTCTGCTCACAAAATTCTTAACATATTGTTTTTTTAAATACTTTGTTTTATGATTTAAAAAAAATCAAATCATGTAGTTAAAATTAGGCTCTATTACTTTAGACTACTTCAACGTTTTTCCAGTGTTTCAAAAAGCTGTTAGACACTCACACATTATTAATTAAATAAGTTCTTACGTTTTATATTATTTTCCGTAAATATTAAGATGAGGAAACTTTTTTAAGCAACTGCTTTGATCTTGCTAGGGAAATTATAATTTTAAATTATAATAAGGGTTTTTTTTTTGAATTTTACTAAACCTTTGATATAAATTTTGTTTACAACTTTGTCACTTTAACTTTATTTTTTTATTTCATTAACCTGTAATAACAATATCGTTCGATTCCTTAAGTACGGCACGAGTATATTAAAACTAAATCATGCAATTAACTTACTTGTAGGTTATCATAACGAAAAATGATGTATATTCAATAGTCATCCTACATTTTAAAAAATAAAATGACTTTTAATAAAAAAATGACTCTAATGGACTAAACTTTATATTCAATCTATCGAGATAATATATTTATATAATTATAGAGCCGCAAAGAATTCTTCGTAAGATTTTTGTCTAGTAGTTTATTTTGTACAGAATCAATCGATGGCATATTTAGCAAACTAGGTTCTTAGATGCCGATGGAAATGTAATAGGAAAAACAAATTCGACATTCGAAACAATATTCCTCTGAATAAGTATTACAGAACAGATTACAAACAGCTTCACAAGAAGATGTAGTTCAAGAGTAAATATGTGCGTCTTGTGCCAAGAATGTTTATACGGTGTGGAGATAAGTAAAATAAATGTACAATCTGTTTTATTGCTTTGGATAATATTTATTTATATACCTCTATATATCTTTATTTGATAAGTTTATTTCGCATTGAAATTGAGTCTTGGGTTAATACGTTTTTGGCGCATGGTGAAACATCTGTAAGGATTTGGATGACATTTAGTTCACAGAAGATCCTGAGAATCTGGAGAAATACATATGCTCTTAAGCAGGTACCAAGGTAGGCATGCACACGGAACAACATAGAGGTAAAAATATTACCAGTATCAAATAAAACATTTGACCAGAAAAAAAAAGAAGAACCATATCTATTAAAATAACATTCTTTCCCAAAAAAAAATCACAAAGCTAATAAATTAATACGTTCATATATATTTAAATGAAAAATATTTTTTAAGCGTTTTAGTGAAATATAGAACAGTGTATTTACGTTCAATGTGTATGAAAAGATAATATGACCTCTTCACAATATACGATAATGATCTTTTGAAGCTAAAAGCGGCTTTGATGCTAACGAACCAGGTGGATTTTGATTTTATATTTCATTCTTCGTTACGTTTTCAAATGCTGCTTGAAATTTATTTCGAATTTTGCAATTCAAAGAATGTTTTATAAAACTAGTATCTATCATTTTGACTATATATTTTTGGGAATAATTAATTGGTATAGTAAACGAATAACCAAAAGGGAGGTTACTGTGATCTACGCTGTGTGTTAATCATTACCGTCATCATTTATCTGTTTAACAAAATTTCTATAGCTAAATAAAACGCAGCAAAGTAAATTTACAGAATTTAATAATTAAAGACTTGAAAATTATAAAAAAAAACTTCTTATACTTCTTAAACTTCTTATCTTACTAGGTATAAATAAGTACGTTATTTTTCCAAAAGTTAACACAATACAATTGTTAGCAAGATCCTGGAAACTTGAGCAAACAGACAAATACTTAATTTATTTAATTTGAGTATAAATTTTGATACATCGTTATAGTATAATGCTTCTTACTGCTTATTCCATAAAATTCTCGTTATGGTGATAATTAAAATGATCGTTAGTATGCTTAATTATCTAAAGATATTACCCATGTAACTGAGATTGAACGGTTAAATATACAATAATTACACGTTGTGCAAACTGAACGTCTTTTGCAGCCGCAGCGTTTTGGCAAACTTCATCAGCACTTCAAATACGTTGATGGATTTCTTGCGTTCCCGTTTATTTTCCGCAAAGTGTATTACGCTATAACTTAAATTTTATGCAAATTTTTATTCTGTGGTATCGTTCTTACCGCTCGCTCTTTAGCAAGGATAAAGGGTTGTCTTAATGTGTTAAATAATATTATATAGTTTTCAATGAAAAACATTCCTACACTTTATTCCTGTTTAAAATAATTTGCTATGTTTTGGCTAACAAGTAGGCAATAGGAGATCTTTTCATTTATGGTTTTACAACTTCATTAAACTCATATTAGTGAATAAATTACTTTAGAAGAACTTTTGGTATCATTAGCTTACAAAGTTTCGCCATATCCGTCCGTCTGTAACATATTCGCACTAGTACGATCAACTTGTAAAATGTGTTTGTAACTATTGCCGTCGACACCCTTAAGTATGATAAATCAAAATAGCCTTGCTTAGCCTGCATTGTTCTGACAAACAACTACGGAATCTCAAAATATGCCTGGCCCGGCTCGCCGTTGTTTAATTATTTTACATCATCCTCCACACATAAACATACAAAGTTTTCCTTTATATAATTAATATTTATAAAAAAAAATAATACAGATTCTTCAATAAAAATTGCAAGCGTAAAATCAAAAGATATTTTTGAATGATATTTTTGTAGACTTAACGTCGCGTCGGTCGTTATGATTAGAATTCCCGTGGGCACTAAAGCAGTTTTCTTTTTCCTCACTCTCTGAGGGTGGCGTTAAGCTTTAACATGAAGTGGATGTTTTTTTAATCTTGTTGCAAAACATTTAAAATATCTATTAAGTTTATTATTACTAAATAAACTATAATTTACTTAGTATCTTCAAAAACCTAAGGCTTAGGTTATTGAGCGGAACAATCTGTTTTAATTCATATTATCATTGATCTAATTTTTAAATTTTTCTGTGTCATACTTTAAAAAATAATAATAATTTAATAATTTAAAATATATAATTTTGTAAGATTGAGATTATTTTGCACCGTTAAAGGTTAAATAATTTATTATTAAGATATTCGAGTATAGATAGAGAGTTTACACACAACTCTAAAATAATTCATGAAAATTTTATGCGAAGACGTAATCACATCGCAAAATGCCCATCAGTGACTCTATATATTATGTAAATTTTATGCATCATCCAGTGCACCATTACCGCTAGACACCATTTTATTAGATAGTACAAATTAGATATGTACCAGCATTTTTCTGTTCATCTAAATTATATAAAAGCGAAAGGTCACTCATTCACTCACTTATCACAAAATATCGAAAACCGCTTGACGTATAAAGATAAAATTTGGCAGACAATCAGAGTTACTTCAGCATTTTTAAATTAATAGGTAGTAGGAAAGTAGCCAGCGGTAACGCGTCGCTTGTATAACCGAGTGATGCGGGTTCAAATCCGGGTCTCGCACCTCCGATATTTTCATGTGCGAATCATTTCTATCCTGATTACCACTTGTCTTACGGTGAAGGAAAACATCGTGAGGAAACCTGCATGTCTGAAAAACCTAGCAAGTTTTCGTAAGACATGTGAAGTTCGTCAACCCGCACTAGGCCAGCGCGGTGGACAATGGCCTGATCCCCCTCGTACAGAGGGAGGCCCGTACCCAGCAGTGGGACGTTAAAAAGGGCTGATGATGATGATGATGATCATGAGGAAAGTGGGGATTTTGGATGTCTTGTTAGATTTTTTAAATATTTTTTTTAAATTTAATATTAGTGCTATGTTTTAGTTTTTAAACAAACACTTTTGGAGGTAAAATAGATTTTATTATATTGACTACATTATTTTTTGATAAATATATGTTTTTTGTAAATATTATTACCTACTATATATTAATAATAAAATATTTAAAAGGATAGTAGCATATTATGACATTAAAAAGTTACTTAGAAATTAGGCTATAAATTATTGATATTTAAAAAATGCGTGGATCTATTTACCGTTAAGATGGCTTCTTCTTCTTTATTTTTGTTATATTAAAAGTTTTACATTTTGATTTTTAAATTAATATAACATTGTAAATCTCTGAGATTTATATAATGTTACGTCTCTAAGATATAAAAATCTCGTGTCACAGTGTTTGTTATCAAAGGTAGGTTTGAGAATAGGTCGTAGGCTAATTTTTATTCCCCTAGGGCCTAGGTGATAAGGTTGGCGCGCTCTAGATTTTTATTTTTTCATTTTAGACCAAATTCTTATTTTTTATTTTTTTTTTTGTGATTTGGCATCGAAAAATACTTATAACCCTCGATTTTCATTCTTCTACCACCAATTCCTATTTTTCAATTGGGATAAGAACGCGTGTGGAGCCGCGGGAATTGCTAGTTAACTATATATTATTACATTGATGTATACAGTATTATTATAATTTTTAAATTAAATATTGTTACAGGCAGTTTTTCAATGTCATAATAATTGATTTTTAATGTGCCCGAGAGACAGTCAACGATTCGAGTACTAAGATATCAAAAATTGTACAAGCATTTGAGAGAGCAATAAATGAAGTTGTTAACTGTTGAATACTATTTTCTGAAAACCCTTCTGAGCTGTTTTAATATTTAATAGCTATTGTAGCGATTATACATAAAATACTTTCCTATTTATTCCAATTATTTAGAGAGAAACGCGTTATATATTTTCCAATACACTATTTTGCCTTTTCACACACCGTCCTAAAAACCCAAGAGAAATGATAATGCTATTTACTCGGATCCATTCTTCGTAGGATAATACAATTTATATTCATTGAATCGTCTTGATTTCCACTGAAGGGATTAATTTGCTTCGGCTGTGGGCCTTTAATCTATACATATAAGAAATCTGAAAGGGTTTATGCGTTCATAATATGCTTGACGGGACAATCCTTTTCAAGAAATTTGACATTGCTACGATAATTTACATAGCTATAGGTCACGAGTTCACAAATTATATGTTTATGTTACTAAACGCCGCACTCATAGTCACTTAATGGACCATTAAGTCGAGAATGTCCATACTAAAGAATGAATATAAAATATTTTAATGTGGTAGTGCCATGCTTGTTACCTTCGGGTAGCAGCCGAATGGGCCGGCACGCCCCGTATAGTACCACTCTCTCACACGAGACCGGCGTGAAGTGGCAGCTATGCTGTCGCGTTTCGTCCGGTAAGTGAGAGTCCGGGAGGCCCACTCCCCATCCCTCCTCCCGTCCTTCTCCCTCCTCCCTTCTCCCTCCCTCCCTTTCCTGAAAGGCCGGCAACGCATCTGCAAGCCCTGTGGTGTTGCAGGTGTCCATGGGCGCAGGTGATCACTTACCATCAGCTGAGCCTCCTGCCCGTTTGCCCCCTTTCATAGTTTCATAATATTTGACTGAGTAAATAACCTAAACTGTCCTGTCTAGATATAAATAAAATATATTTATGTAAGCTGATTTTGGTAAACTTGTACACTACTCGTATATTATGATCAATATTCACACAAATCGATTTTAATGTTCTTGAAATTTTTCCACTTTCGGACTTGACAAAGCCACAAAGAAAATAAAATAAAATGACGGATGCAACGACTGTTTCTGTGATCTATTATAGTGACTGAAATTAGTCTTAAAAACAGCAACATCTTGACCTTTAATTCTTCTTGACCTTACTTAAAATAAATGAAACTTATGATAAGACTTATCATTCAAAAATAATTCATTTTAAAATAATAAAATTTAAAACTTTTGTCTTATCTGTCAGTCCTCTTTAAGCGCAGATAGAATGTTTCTGATTATTCAAAGGCATATAAATTCATTTTATTTCCATTGCTGCAAGGAAACCTTTGAGGTGTTTGTGGCGCTAGTTTTAATTGTAAAAGGGATTATTACAGCCCTAGATATTAAAATGCTATCTGCATTTTAATTTTTAAATATTATTACTTAATTTAAAGGTACCTAAATTTTTACTTCAAATAAAGTAAAACTTCAATAATGTTTGAATTCATAATATTTTTATTTATGCTTCCTATATCCGAGAATTTCGTATACTTTTATGATATGCTATAAAATCTTTATGAAATACGTATAAATACACTCGAAGCTCGGGAAAGAATTCTACTGGATATATGTTCTCATCAAACTATTTTCTTAAACTGACTAGCACTTGCCTTCTCTATTGACAAGTATTTTATACATTTATGGAGTATTGATTTTTTTATGTTTTTATATATAGGCCATAGTAGCATTATTTTCACTGGTAATATCATTTATTAGAAAAACATAGTCTATTTCATTGTTATTATTTAAAGTCGTAACAGTCAATCGTGCAATTAATGTATAATTTTAAGATATACGTAGAGTCATGAGAAAATCAACGATATGTAATTTTATTACTTTAGCTATATAGTGGGAACATAATGTAGAAAAACGAGTTTATACATACCTCCAGGTCCAACGTCTAACATTTCTGCAGGTTCTAGATTATAAAATGTAAAAAATATCTTCAATATAATAATGTAATTGTGTTTATTGCAAGATTTAATCAAAACGAGCTGATCAATCAAGAACAGAAATATACAAGTTGTTCAAATTTTAATTTTTACAAATTTGGTAGATATTGTTGTCATAAGATGGCGAAATTAAATAAGAAATCTGTTCTAAAACAATGGCCACGTGAAGATAGAAGCGCGCGCGTATCTGTCAATCATTGTTTTACGCGTGGATAAGACGAAAAGCTCGAGATTTTTATTTATACTCGTTATAACATTAGATTTATTTTGTTAAACAATTCATTATTAGTTCACTATATACATTTATTACCATAGTAGTAGTCCAATAGTACAACTCTATATAATTATTTTTTAATATTATAATTATACTATGTGAGTATGTAAGTAACTTTCACGCTGAAACAGGAATTAATGAAATTTCTTACATAAGTAGAATATAATATTGAATTATATAAAGACTAGTAATAAAAGTTGTTAAAAGGTAACGCTGTTTATACCAATACTAGTGACTCACCCTCGCCTTGGTCGAGTTCGTTCCTAGGTAACTTTGAATGTCTTTCTTATTTATATCTAATCAAAAGTCGAAAAAATAAGCTACAAACTTCTAGCTTTAAAAATGATGAAATTCAATACAAACTTTCATCCCCTATTTCAACCCCTTACAGCCATTTCTTCGCCTTGTACTTTCTCAGGCTCTAGACTATCTGTGTACCAAATTTCATTTAAATCGGTTCTGTAGTTTTGGCGTGAAAGCGCGACAGACAGACAGAGAGACAGAGTTACTTTCGCATTTATAATATTAGTAAGGATAAGGATTATAAATACAAAAGACACCTACGGATACACACGACTAAAGCAAGGTTAAGTTGCTAGTACAAAAATTCAACACAAATATTATACGTACGTCTTTCCTAAAAAGACGTTCAAATTAAGTGACATATCCAAGTATGCAGAATAAAAGCTTCACAGAATTTTTATAAAGCCGTTTTAGGGAAAATTCAAGGTTGAAGAATTCAAGCGATGTAATCAGCGTTGTAAAGGTCTCCGTCAATTCGTCCACTGGGTGGGAACGTGCCTTTTCACGACATAATCTTTACGGTTATGTCAATGACTTTGTTTTCTTAAAATTTGTACGAGAAAGTAAATTTGACGCGTTCGTAGCATAATTGATGATACTTAATACTAAATTAGTATATTTATACTAATTTAGTAGTTAATAATTTTATTATACTAATAAATATACGTAATAAGTTATTTGGTGTTGTGTAAGTAAGTTTTTGAAAATGAATAATTTTATTTATGATGTGCGTGAAAGGAAACCATTTGTTTCTTTATTTTCACTATTTATTGAATATATTTAAAAATAAACCGTGTTAAGTATGGTGAATATTCCCAATCATACGTATCTGATGGAAAGTACTTGCTATATAACTGTTGTTGTAATTAGTACATTTAGATTTGTAAACCTCAAGTTAAGCGACGAAACGTACATTTAAAAGTTAATCATAAACGTAGAGTTATGGGTTTACGATACTATGTCAAATATTGAAATTCATATAATTCTATTCAGCACTTAATTATTAGAATTGTTTCGAAAAGAAGAAGCCTTACACTTGAGAAGAACTGATGAAAGAAGCTCAGTGGGACTAATATTATTATTTTCTTAATCTATTTTTTGCAAGTAAAATTTTAATAATACAATAGTTAATAAGGTTGACGCCTTATCGCCTCCACTGGTGACAGGAGAGCTGGCTCATTTTTCGCCCAAAGAATCGGCATTGCCATTCAACGGGGGAATGCAGCTAGCATTCTTGCCACTATTCCACGCGGACACGACTTGTACAGTAATAATTAAGTGTACATTTACTTTGTATATATAGTTAAGTTTACTTGTAATTTCCTTTATTGTAAATAAATGTTATATTTTCAAAATGACATTCAATTTGAAAAAAAAAAGGTTGAAATACCCTAGAGGCGATCTGCATATAATTCCTAAGGCTCTTCTAAAATTACTTACTATTCCCGAGCACGCACATAAAAACTTATCAAGATTTCATACCGCTTGGATGAATATTATAGTAATGATGCGTTACACTCAAATGTATATTATTTTTTCTATGTATATACAACACGACATTATTGTTATCTGAGATGAAAAGCACTTTATTCAAATAAAATATCACCAACATCTAGGTTTTTAACAATAAAAGCAAGGCGAAGCACACTTCAACAAAAATACTTTTACTTCACAAGGCGTGATGGGAACATTACAAAGAAAACTGGTAATGTTGTGGAAGAGATGAGAAAATTTCGCCTTGTTTCTTCATCATTTGTACAATTTTCATGTTTACGGACTCTATGAATAGTACTTCGTATTTATTGTTTTCAACATTCATAGAATTTTAAGTTTATTAATATTCAAGTTTAGTTTTGTTTCTACGAGTATGATGAATTATAAAGACCTAGTTTGAGGACTTTTTGGCAATATAGGGACGCTAGAGTTAATTTAATCAAAAGGAACTTTTCTTAGTTTTAATATAGTTAACTACGTAATAAATAAAGCTTATTGAAACTCGTTTTCAAGTGGTAGTGCCATGCTTGTTACCTTCGGGTAGCAGCCGAATGGGCCGGCACGCCCCGTGTAGTACCACTCTCTCACAGAAGACCGGCGTGAAGTGGCAGCTATGCTGTCGCGTTTCGTCCGGTAAGTGAGAGTCCGGGAGGCCCACTCCCCATCCCTACTCCCGTCCTTCTCCCTCCTCCCTCCTCCCTCCCTCCCTTTCCTGAAAGGCCGGCAACGCATCTGCAAGCCCTGTGGTGCTGCAGATGTCCATGGGCGGAGGTGATCACTTACCATCAGGTGAACCTCCTGCCCGTTTGCCCCCTTTGTCCCATAAAAAAAAAAAAAACTTAACCTGCATTTGTCTAGTGATTGGTAATAAACAGAATATAAGCACATTATTAATATTAGCGTTGAAAATACGTCTTCTATTTCATTGTAATTACAATATTATATATCGAATAGTATTTAGTTTAAAAACACTATATACCTATATTTTTCATTGAATTGCTTTTTGGTTATACTTTCATACATACATTTCACTTCATAGATGTTAATTTTGGATCTTTTTCTATGTCTTAACTAAGTCCTTAATCATACTTAATAGTAAAAAATCAAAATTTTTTAATAAAGATATCAAAATATTTATAACATTTTTAATTGTCCTTTTATAAGCTTTTGCAATAATCCATGTTGTTACTCGAAATAAATTTATTTTATTTTCCATATCCTCAACTCTAACATATCTATTACTGTCCCCCATTCAACTATTCAACAACGAAATTCAAATTAACATATAGACGTATATACAAACATACATATATGTTTGTTAATACAAAAAGCATTATTTTCCTTCTGATTTACTTAATGCAATCTTCAATAATAGGTTAATGTAATTAGTTTATAAATCGTTTATATGATAAATAAGAAGACCTAATTTTAGAGAAATATACCAGTATGTCAGTTGGTGAGATGGGATGGTCCAGATAGTTATACCCACACGTACACGTAAACGGCGCTTTCAAGTAAATGAGCCCGGATGTTAGTACGAGATGTTTCTCAAGCGTGGGCTCATTGTCTCGAGCTTTTGTACTTACAGTGTGGTGAAAACTAGTAGCGGAATTGAATAAGAATATTATTTAGTATGATATATGAATGTACCACCGGTATTAAAATAAAACTTAAAGCTTTAGTTTCATAAAGAATATTTACTAACATACATATTATGTACAAAATATAATATTTGATTATTATGTTTTCTACAAGTAAAATGAGTGTAAATAAAGTGTTAGTTTAAATTAGTGTAAGTTAATCCTGCGGCTTAGTTAGGTAATATGATGGTAAAAGGGGAATCCATCTCTTATAAAATGGACGAGCTTCGTAGTCTACTGATACCCTGTCCAATTTTCTTAAATCTTCTATGAAATATTACAGACAGAGCTCAGACCGGATGTATAAGTAATAAATATAATAAATGTAACAATGCCAGTAATGTGTTTAGCAAAGGTGCAATAAAGAAATGTGGGACTAAGGAATCAAAAAATGATATTTGAAAAGCTAAAAAAATACAATGATCGATATAATTGTACAAATACACTGGTATTGCCATCCTCTGCAGTCTAGTGGTTAACATGTACTACTGCTGATCTAGAGATCCAAGTGTATGAGTTTGATTCAATTCTTGCTTGGGATATGTTTAATTACTAAGTTTTTATTAAAATATTTTCAGTAATAATTCGAAGATGGGAAGCTGGCGGTGCTTGGACCCTCAAGCTCACTTTTCATTTAGTACCCAGTGACGTCCCATCGGGCTTTAGCGTAAATGGATCAGAGAGAGTGTTCTTGTGACTGAACTTTAATATCACCTGGGCACTTCCCTAGTTTTAGTGAGATTAGCCGACTTTGTCGAAATCTTTCAGGAAGACATTATCACAAATGTTATAATAAAGTAGAAATTATCATAATACTATTAATAATAATAATGTTCTCCGACTGACTTCGGCCATGGCGGCTAATCTCAAAGAGACTAGTCAACTGCGCTCGAGATATTATAGTGCACAAGTGTGCGCGCAGACACAAGTGCACTCTCTATTCCTATCACTCTCATACTCCGGTGGGACGACTATACTCGACACGACCAGTGAGAGCTAAGGCGCAGGACCGACTGCTTTACGTGCTCTCAGAGGCACGGGGGCGACACACCACCAACTTCCCAACTCCGGGCTGTTACTGAGGCTTACTATACAGAAAGACTCAATAACTAAATTTGGCCCGACCCGGAACTCGAACCCAGGACCTCTCGATGAGTGGCCGTACTTGCTAGCTACTATACCAACGAGGCAGTTAATCTAGTACTTTCATAGTCATTCTACTATCAAAGTACTAGATTTTTATTTGTATGTATGTATATAATATATTTGTGTACATATTATAATTATATTACATAATACTCGTACGAGTATTTGCTTAGTGCCTTGAATTTGCCGCTTGAGTCAAGGTAAGAAGTTTTCTAAGGGCTGAAAGGCATGAATGTACAAGTATTTTCCATTTATATAATATTAATGTAATGAGTATTCATTTTACTGTTATTTATATGTAATTAATAAGTAGTACATGTTTTAATTATGTTTTTTTAATAAAACATACTCGTATGTTAATTAAGAAGGTTTCGAATAAATATAAATAAATGCCGCAGTTCTTATTTGTACTATAAAAATAAATTAAGCATTCTCATATAAAAAAATAAACTTAATATAATAATATATGATATACTATTGCCTTACTTAGAAGACTAGTGACTTAACCTCGCTCCACTCAGGTTCGTTCTTTAGTTTTTGTATAAATTTTTCATATTTAATATTTTTTATGCAATAAAAGTATCCTATTTAGTAGTTGATCCGGAAAACCAGCTACCATCACATTTTTTTTTATTTTTCTTGTGATGCTGTCATAGACAAATATACAGACATTTCCATAAACCTTTTTTTTTTGCAAATAACGATAGTGTGACTTACAGTGAAAATGTTCAACAAAAAAAGATTCATTACCATTTTTACGAGTATATTAGAATATGTACAGTCTAAGAATTATAATTAGCCAAACCGTTTTCTATTTGAACCCCAAAAGGGCCATGCAATTATCCTATTTAATTATCAGCATATCCCGTGGCTCCACCCGCGTTGTACAAAGACCGGAAACGAAATTGAAAGACAGACATACAGACAAACATTCTAAAAACATTCGACCTCTGTATCGATAGTAATAATTACTATCTTTATAAGATTTTCAAAAAAATCTATGTATAGATTCGA
Source organism: Boloria euphrosyne (assembly GCA_951802675.2). Classification (NCBI taxonomy): domain Eukaryota; kingdom Metazoa; phylum Arthropoda; class Insecta; order Lepidoptera; family Nymphalidae; genus Boloria; species Boloria euphrosyne. The sequence goes on from OX637886.1 coordinate 5,605,550, forward strand.
CAAAGTTAGGAAGTAAAGTGTCTCATACAATCAAATAAATTTTAATGAAAACTTACTTCGAAACATTCACACTACATATTTTTATCTCAGTTATTTGTAAAGCAAGTAAAAATGTAGCCTACGACTGAAAAAACGAGAAAAAGTTTATTTAAACACGCCCTGTTGCAACCCTTTTTCTTTTTTACTTAAAAATATAAACGAATTTTCTTGCAATGTTGTCGTCATATTTTCCATTTTAAATGTAGATTGCGTTTCCGGTTTGTCGCGTGATGAGTGGCCTCTACAGCTGTTTTTACCTTATGGTTGCAAATGGCGCTCAAGTCACTTGGATCTCGACTATGTAGGTACTAGTCTCGCATAACTATTCCACGATTTAAATAATCTTGTAATATTCCAACTGTAATAATTTACATTCGGTAAATTTGAATACTTTTTGTCTATGTTAAGTGAATTATTTTCTTGAATGAAGCGTTGTCGATATTTAAGTAATAAGTTAATATAATTCTTTTTTCAAAAATTGATAATTTGAGTTTACCAAGTAGCGGCTGACCCTGACCTCGCTCACGTTCGTCACTGGGTATATTTTTTTAACGCACTATATTATATTTTTATATTTTTTAATATTTTTTTACCCCTATTTAAAAAAAAAGTAGCCAAGTTACTAAAAGTCCCATTGTAACCTGTCTAGCCGTTTTAGAGATTAGCGGGACCAAACAAATATTTAAAAAATAGTGTTGTTCATATAAGTACCGTATATATAATTACCGTATAAATACATTTAGTTATAAGCTGTAATTTTGACATAATAAACAGTTGTATTTCTCTGTACAAAAATAATGAAATTAGTTATTTATAGTATATTTTAAGTTCTCTATTCATAAAAGTTACAAAAGGCTTACTTTTTAGGAAATAAGTTTTAATTTCAGAGTAAAGTTAAGCGCCAGCCACAGGCGACATAGCAAGCAATAATTTAAATCACAAAATTTTGTATTGAAGAACACTGGAACTATAAACTTTTTGAACAAGATTCGTAGAAAGTCGGTTTTAAGCTCGCTCACGTAGAAAAACTTTTATTGCCGGTGTACATGCTTATAAATAAAATGAAACATACTACTGTTTTAATTTTTAAATAAAAAATAGCAATAATGCACTCAATATTGAAGACACCATTGGCTCAGTTTGTAGTGATCCTACTTTGCTGCGCCAGCGATCGCGGGTCCGAGTCCCGCTGGGGACATTCATTTGTTGAGAACGAATGTTTGTATTCCAGAATGGCTCTTTATATTATATTTATAATAATATGTATGTATTAAAATTTCTATATCTGTAGTGTATCAACTATCCGTCATCCGTTACAAAAGCCTTGTAGCTTACCACGAAAGAAGATGGCGCTGTCTGATATTTCACACATTATTATGTCCCAATATAGTTATAAGTATTTCTTACTCGTAAATGCGAATGGTTTTTTACACGATTTAAAACCTTTTCAGCCATTCAGTTAATTTGCATCTAAACTAATAAAATTTAACTGGTTTTTAGAGACTTATAAATATTTGAAAATAGAATAAAAGTTCATCCTGGTGCAGAAAATAGCTTTCCTTGGGTAAAAGAAGGAAGACGAATAGTCAACTTAATTGATTTTAACGGGACTTTTGGTAGGCTACTTATCACGGAAAATAAAAGATATCGAATGTCGAATTGGAAATTGAAGTTTTATTAGATTTTTGGTGAGGGTCAAAATAAGGTTTAGTCGCTATGCATACTAGCGACTCGTCCTTGCTTCGCTTGGCTTTGCCCTTAGGTACTGTTATATTCCATTATTCTATAACACAATGCATAAGTAACCTTTTTTGATAAATAATAATTGTTTTTTTAACTATTGTATTTCGTAAAGTCAGCTATTTATAATTACAACATGTTTTTAAGTTAAGATTTTATTCTTTCTTTTAATTGAGCCTCGGCGCGACAAAGCATAAGACTCCAGTTAATTATTGAGGGTTTAATTTTTTTAAATATTAATTTTGGAGAAATTAAAGTATAGGAAAAGTTATTGGTTTTTTTTTTAAATTCAATCCCAAGAGTTGGCGAAACAGTACTTTTCCAACTTTTGTAAATATTAAAATAGCATTAGTTACATTTTAGAACATTAGCGATCTGCCAATGAAAGTGTCGAAAAATCTGCAGCTGCAGTACTTTAACTGTATATAATTGTATTCAGTAAAAAACTTTATGTTACAAGCAGAAACTTCAAAATTTATCTATTTAGATTATAAAGTGAAAGTCGACTTTATGGGCTGTGGCATAAATTATCTGAGTGCTTATTAGAATTTAATCTCTTAATTCATTCTAATGTGGATCATAAAAGAAAAAAAATACATGCAATACATAATATTACAAATTCAAGTATAACGTGTTGTATGTATGTACTTACACATACATTAGCCATCTATTCTAAGAAAATGAAACAAAACAATCTTGTTAAAATTATTTTGAACCAAAAAAGGATAATAACTAATATCCGAGTGACATTTTTATGCATTATTCTTAACCGTATACGAGTATTTCTCAGTAGCGAATAAGATTTTTCATAATAGCCCATTTGATGTTCTCGCGTTAGCGGCTTAAGCCCAAGGCAATATGCTCACGTCCGAGACGTGTCTTTCAGTTCAATCTAGAGTGGATTTCTTTAAAAAATATAATATTTTAAGTTCTATTATAATGTTTACCGTAATGTAGATATTGTATTCAGCCCTTTCAAAAGTCACACAGATGGACACGGGCCTTCCTCCCCTCCAATACGAGGGGGGTATAGTCCACCACTGTGGCCAAGTGCGGGTTGGAAACTTCACATGTCTTTCGAAAACTTGCTAGGTTCCTTAGGTCCTTAACCATTATACAAGTGATAATCATGTTAGAAATGATCGCACATGAAAATATGAGATCCGGATTTGCATCCGCTTCAGTCGGCGGCTTATTTAAGTGGGCACGTTACCACTGGGCTACCACTGGTTTCAATGAAGATAAATCGTTTAAGTATCCATTGCAAAGATGTCAATTGAATTAATATACCTAATTTTCTAATTAAATGTAATATCTACCAGATTCTCGAAATTCCCTCTTTCATATATTTGTTATCTTTTCATAAAACCCTGCCCCCTTTTTACTATGATGAACTTCTAAAATACATTTACTTTAAAAAAAGAAATTAACCATTCATGATTGGCTCAAACAACGGTACGTTACGGTTGTTACGGTACTATTGCAAGTTTATAAAAAAAAGTACTATTTTGGTGTAAAAGTTTAAAAAAATATCTTTTGTAATTTCAATAGAATATGCTGATTATTATAATTTGATCATGCTGATCACATTTCATATTCATTTTGCGTAAAAATGATATGTAAAATAAAACTTAAATTATTTCAGTCTTTATTTGTTTTGTTCATGCGTAATATTTATAACAAAACTTTAAAAAATAGGACAAGCACTTGACCCATTTATACTTCAGGAGTAAAACCACAACACATAATACATTAAATACAAACTGAAATTGTATTTTACCTTTTAAGCATGATGGACATTTTAATATCAACGTATTTTTCGTAAGTGAAGTGTGCTTAGTACTCGTACTATGAAATGCTTATACATTTTCTATTTATTCAGTTCGCGTACTATTTAGCCAGTGCATTACGTTTAGTTCCGCCTTTAGAGTTTTACATCGGCTTCACTTGAGCTGGTCTAATCCTCTTAGGAATTTAAAAACAAGTGTGCTTTAAGCGCTCCAACAAAAAATTCCAGGGCTATTTTAACTTCCTGGGTGTTACGAAGTAAGACTATGGAAATTATGGCGACAAAGCATATTAATCATCGCATCGCTTGGGTGTGTTCCTACAGTCTCTTTACATGATACATACACACACATACACACACCCACATACACGCACACTCACATATACACGTATACGCACGCACACGCACACACAATAGCACTGTCACAGTTAAGGAGTAAGTAATTAAGCGGAGTTAAGAACATTCGATGAACGAGTATCGGGAATAAAGATACCTAAGTATAATATAAAAACAATTTTTGTCAGTCTACATTTTTATCGCCCGATATTTAAATGCAATTTAATTATATAAAAATGTTATTATTTAGTACTCATAAATGGAAACTAAAGCTTTTCGTTAAATTGCATCAAAACAGAGAGCTCAAAAGCTTTTAAGGCGTTAAGATACTTAAAATTGTATGAGTGTTGAAATAAGACAAAAAACTCTTTATTTCATCGCCACATTGAAGTTTTCATTGTAATGTTTTTTCGTGGTTGGAAAATATTACTTAATTTGACGACACATTTGGCTTAGTTTGTAGTAACATTACTTGCTGTGCCAGCGTTCGCGGATTTGAATCCCGCTGGGGGCATTCATTTATGTGTTGAGCAATAATGTTTGTATTCTAGTCATATGAATTTATAAATTATAGTTATATATTATACAACAATTACTGTCGTAAAATGACTTCTTAACAACTTTTTCTTTTGAACTCTATCTTCAAAATAACAATTTATTTCAATTAATATATAAACAATTTCTTGACAAGCTTGTTATATCATTAAAATGAAACTAATAGTAAATTTTCTGATATTTCACTACAACAATAGCATGGAATAACAATACCTAACGCTTCTATAATGCCCAAAAGACTATTCATCATTAATCTTTGACCCATTTTACAATAAACTCAGCAAACTATAACATAAAATTTTTATATTACCTTATTTATATTATGTAATTACAAATGAGAAGCAAACTTGTTACCAAATGTATATAAATATAAAAATCAATGCCACTTTTCGTTGTAATTTTATAACTCAAGAACGGGCTCACCTATCCAAATCAAATGTATAGGCTTTGTTTGGACTATTTAGTAGATTCATCTGGTTTATGTGAAGTTTGCACAAAATCGGTCGAGCGGTTCATCATTTATCACATTTTTTGTAACAAATGAATTCAATAAATGGCGGATCATTTTGTTTATGTGGATCTTGCTGTCAAATTGAAAGTTTTTCACTGTTGACAGTATAAGCATGTTTTTATGTATCAATAAGTAAGACATTCAAATTTTGTAATAATTTTATGCCGTAGGGGGAGACCCTGAGTCGCTAGTATATAATATACCAATATACAGATTCAACACAGATTTTTCTTATTATAGGTATTAATAACGATTTCTTTTTGAAATACCATTGAATCTCATTGCCACATAATATTATTTCTAATAATTCTCACTGCCAAGGATTAATATGTTCAAAAATGCCAATTTTAATAAGAGCATTTTAGTTTCTTTAACGGTATTGAAAGAAAAAGGAATCTAAAAATATGAACATAGAAAAAGGCTGCATGAAAAAAGGTATCAACAAAAATATTTTAACATTTAAATATTATTGAGTAATGAGTATTATTAAACTTATTTGCTTTACCTTTAAGAAAACTATACTATGAATGAAAAAGTTTTAAAATCAAACGCTTAGTTCCTCTAGATAAGCGCCTTCGTAAAATCTTGATTGAACATTAGGTTCAAGATTCGAACAATTTAAGAACCGCAAATGGTCTTTTCCAGCTTAGATGGTCATTCGATCGGGTCGGGAGAGCAGTCTTCTTAATTATAGTCTAGAATTACTTTTTTCGCTGTTGTTTTCAAAGAAATTTTTAATCTCTCCTCTTTTTTATCCATTTAGTACCTCCAATAAAGTTCCCATTTAATTCGGAAAAAGCATGCAAGTGTTAGGTACCTACCAACATTGTCTGTGATAGTGACGGAATGCAATGGTTAACGTTTTATTGTTAGTTCGATTTAAACTGACAAGAATTACACTGAGAGGTTTTATGATTTTAATGGAAGAATTATAGATATCGATTTTAAAATGTGGAAAGTATATGCGTAAAGCAGACGTTTAAAGCTAAAAATGTATTCAAACAGCATTTTGTGAAATAAGGATTGAAACGGATTTATTACTTGTGCCCTAATTCCTTGAGACGAGATGTTAATGCTAGAATACTTTAAGATAACACTATTAACAGACAAAGTACGTTTTATATCTTAAAATGTAAGATTTGTGATTAATACTCATAAAACATATGAACTGGGTAATTTTGGGGTGTTAGAGTTTCATAAAAGTATGTAAATAATCAATGAAATATCAAGATGATGACTTGAGAACGACGAAAAGACGTGTGAAGTGTGAAGTGTGTGGCAGTGTGACGTGCCAACCCGCATTTGGCCAGTGTAGTGAACTATGGCCTGATCTTCGTGCCTAGTGAGCTGTTAAAGAGAGTTCAATATATATATTTACACACGCTATTTTATATAAAAACCGTTTTGGTAAGTCGCAACGTGTAATGTACACAAAAAACATACTTCGTACAAGAAATAGTAGAGTCGTTTGATTTGTACGTCGGTCAAAGTACAAACAGAAAGACAGATACAATATTTATTTATATTCAATACATAATTAACTAAACCACAGAAAAATACAATTCGTAATTTAAAAGTAGGTGCTATAACATACTTCATCATCATCAGCCCTTTTTTTTAACGTCCCACTGCTGGATACGGGCCTCCCTCAGTACGAGGGGGATCAGGCCATAGTCCACCGCGCTGGCCCAGTGCGTGTTGGCGGACTTCACATGTCTTACGAAAACTTGCTAGGTTTTCTCAGACATGCAGGTTTCCTCACGATGTTTTCCTTCACCGTAAGTGGTAATCAGGATAGAAATGATTCGCACATGAAAATATCAGAGGTGCGAGACCCGGATTTGAACCCGCATCACTCGGTTATACAAGCGACGCGTTACCGCTGGGCTACCACTGCCTATAACATACTTAATATAACTAAAATAACTATTTTTAGTTAGCTATTAAAAATAGATGCCAACTGACCTAAATGTTTATATCTTCATAAATTCGATGCTCCTACGTTCATTGTACACAATCAGCAAAACATAAGCAAAATAATAATAACACTCAAACTACTTATGGTGTTATAATATATTCATTAAATATGTGTTATTTCTATTAATTTACAACAATTTTCAAAAAGTTCTTGAATTTCTAGAAAATACATAGATTATAGGTATACGAGTATGTTGGTGGACTGACTTAAAAATAACTGAAGAGTGAGTTCCCTCGCTGATTTTAAATGAAAGGAAAATATTATAGAACAGTACATTTGAAGGCGTAAATGATATTCGATTACAAGGGTCGAGATCAAACACAGACCCTGTTCACTCAATTGAAGCCGAAATATAAAATACCATACTAACTATGTAAAGATTACATTTTATGTGTTGTACATTCTAGTTATGAAGTGATAAATTTATTGATATTTCACTTGAATGCGTGTGTAGAAATTTACTTTTATTTTCTTTAAATCCTTTAGTAATATTATATTATGTTCTTATAATTTTTTACGGTTGGATAGAAGATTAAATAAAAGATTTTATTTTGGAGAAGAATAAATATAGAAAAAGCCGTATTTTAACACTTAAAAGTAAACAACTGATTGATAGTATTCATTTATTTACTACTGGTATTTCCCGCGGATCCGCCCGCATTTTAAAGACCGAAAAGTAAATTCTTACATTTCACATACCGTGTGACGTTTTATAGCCGGTTTGTAACGGTTAGTTGAGATTTCTCAGAAATTAGATAATTTCCGGCAGTAAAAAGTATCCTATATCCTGACACGGGTAACCAGCTATCATCATACCAAGTTTCATCAAAATCTGTCCAGTGGTTTTCTCGTGATACTGTCACAGACAGACAGACAGACATACAAAAATTCTAAAAACTATAGATTCGGCCTCTGTAACTATAATAATGACTATTTTAATAAGAATTTACAAAAAATATTCAATGTACAAATTCGATTTAAGTTTGAATAATAGTATATGTACTTACATAGATTATATGTATAGAGGAGATTCGAGCAACTCACCAGATATTTTCAATGTCGGCGCCAGCCGATACAAATCAAAGCAATGCTTATATCACATTTTTAATTTTTAGTGTATATTTTGTCGTCGTCGTTCTTTTTTTTTAAAGATTTATTTGGATGAGGTAAGTACGTATAAGATAAAAGATTCCAGTTATCTCATGAAGAGAGGAAGAATGGCTAAACTACTTCGGATATATATACGGGGTATTGGGTTAAAACTGTATTATTTTTCGCCCTGGAAGAGTTATCCATGACTTATACGAGTATGTTCTTGTAAGCCATTCATTGTTGGACAAGATCACCAAGAATAAAGAACGTCGATCTAGAATAGTATATTTTAAGGAACATTGTCGTGCAAAGCGCTAAGCTGCTTTTGAATATTGTACATATTTCGAGTCAACTTTGAGAGAACTCGGTATGCAATTACTAATTTCATACATTCTGTAACTAACGTACAGTTGTTAAGCTGATATCATATTATATCCTTGACTTATATTATGGAACTTAACATGTTGCAAGCTCGGTTGCATGAGTCGGCGATTGCATCAAGCGAAGTGAGACGCTTAAATTCTTATGTTACTGTGGGTTATCCCTAACATCATCATCGCGGACATTTTTGTAGTCCTTTTTAAGGTGTACAATACAGTACTACATTATTTTGATCTATCTCGTAGGGTTCAGCCAGCGTTTATTAGTCGACTATTTAACTATTCATTTCATGAGTCAGAGAAAAACTTCTTTTATAAGTCATATAACGTAGGCATATTGAAAAAACTATATCTAATATTTTTTATAAAATATTTACCAACTCATCGTCTAGACTTAGAGGTCGGACTTCATGTCAAGCGGAAATGAACCAAATAAGATAAATTGTCATTTTTTTCATAAGGTAAGCTATTAAGAACTGCATAAAGAAAATGTATTATGTACATTAAATTCTTATGAAAAGGAAATTTTTACACTCGTCGTTAATTTCTTCCATTTGCCGAATTAAAAAGGATTCATGTAGCAGTAGAAGTAACTTAATACCGTGTTTATCTATTAACGAGATCGGGATAGGTATCATAAATTTATGTTTGCCCAATAATTCCTACACGCGTCATGGAGGATCGATCCTAAGACTGTAGTCACACAACCACTTTGTCATATATTATTCAAATATCAGATAGGTGATGAGATATTTCGATATAATTATGTATGTATTATTGATTTGGCCAAACGTACCCTGCATCGAAACTACTTGTTCAATTAGAAAAATTATCTTTACATATTATTAAATAAGAATGGCGATATGCTAATGATGATTATGATACCTTTAAGAAAAAAAATACATGTAAATATATAAAGCAAAGCTAAAGACAATATACGTGTAATATAAATACAAATAAATAATACGCTATATATAGCGTATTATTTATCTGGTTTACGTCAATCTGTCGTTTTATTGACTTAGTGTTGTCGAAACAATAATATTCAAAATTGGAAGCAACTACATTAAACATAGAACACATTAACTGATAAATATTTTTTTGGGTGTATAAATACCATGTCTATTGCCTATTTCATACCATCCTGCTTTACCCTTTTTAACGAATTTATCAAAAAAAATATACAAAAAAAACGTCTGTCTGTCTATATGTCTGTGACCGCATCACGAGAAAAGTACTGGACAGATTTTGATAAAACTTCGTAAGATAAAAGCTGGTTATCCGGATCAACATACAGGATACTATTTACTGCAGAAAAAAATATTATTATTAGGTTTATAAACCTATTTTCATGTATGCCTGAAACTAATTAATGTGATAATTTTCATTATTTCTGAAAATTAAGTGCCATTTGTAATTTACTACGCCTACACCCTGGTAGGAAGTGAATGCGCCGAGGTGCAATATGCATGAACATTTGCATACGCACTGCTGTTGAGCGTAGCAGTACGCGTTACGTAATATGATTGAGGAATGTGCCACGCCTGTATTGTTTGGAATAAGGTTGCTACCACATTACACGATCAAGCGTTGCTTTTTATTTTAAAGCGACTCATCCTTACTTCGCTTAGATTCGTCACTATATGCATTTTAACGTTTAGCTTACATTTCTCATAGATGATTTTTTTCCGGATGATTTTTATCCGGATCAACATGATCCGGATAACCAGTTTTTATCATACGAAGTTTTATAAAAATCTCTCCAGTAGTTTTCTCGTGATGCGGTCACATACATATAGACAGACAGACGTTTTAATTAAAAAATTGATAAATTCGTTAAAAAGAGTAAAGCAGGATGGTATGAAATAGGCAATAGACATGGTATTTATACACCCAAAAAATATTTATCAGTTAATATGTTCTATGTTTAATGTAGTTGCTTCCAATTTTGAATATTACATATTATTTCGACAACACTAGTCAATAAAACGACAGATTCGCGTAAACCAGATGTTAGTGTACATACATACAAATATTTTTTTCTTTAGCACTTGCTTTATGTTGCCTATATAGTTGTAAATAAGGTACTAAAGGCTTCAATTAAATATGTACACAATTATATTAATGGACTAAGAATCAAAGTTATCCGATAAAACTCAGGCAGTAACCATCGCACGTTTTATGCCTAATTTGTGTATTTTAGAAGAAATCATATCTTAAAGTATAGATAAACATATATTTCTATAATTTTAAATGTCGCATTATCTTTTGCTGAGATAAATAAGTAAGCTTTAAAGCAAGGTGTGTGGTTACTTTAGAGCATTGGGAAAACGCTTAAAACGAGAGAAGCGGATTTAAATCCTGGGTCTCGCACCTCTGATATTTTCATGTACGAAGCTTATTTTTAATATGATTACTAGTTGCTTATGCGGTGCATAAAACATCAGTTGTCATAAAACCGAGAGACTGTGATTGCAAAGGATGTGCAAAGTCGTTTAAACCGCATTTTACTGGCATAGTGGAATAAGGCCCTTCGTGTTAAGGGAAGGCTCAGTGGGATGTTAAAGGGTTGAAATACATGAGTAGAAAATATTTAATCTCATTTATTTGATGAAAGCACTCAGCCATATTTTAAATGAATAGTGTGAAATCACGAGGCATAGCTCAGTTCATCTAGTATTTCATTTTGGTACAAATAGCCAATTTATCTAAATGACTAGCGACTCACCCTCGCTTCGGTCGGGTTCATCCCCAGGTGTAACCTCTTTAGTATAGTTTAAAAGATTTTCCCGCTTTTCTGTTGAAATTTTTCCTGAATTTTCTTTGCTATAAACCTCACGGAGCCCGAGACCTTTCCAACGAATGTAAAACCGTAGAAATCGGTTCGTGCGTTCTGGAGTTATAGCGTCAGGAAGGAAAACCCGACTTATTTTTATATAGTAGATTACATTAAATGATTACATATTATATTTATATGTAAAGTTTGGTCGGAATTGGACATACAATTAATACAATGTTAATTCTGCAATTGGAGGTCATTTATGTGGCGACGCTTCTATAATTTTTATGACTGACGCATCCAAATTACAATACTTGACTAGGTGCAGTATTTCAACAATTTACAGTTTTCTACAAATAGAAATATTTAATCGATGAAAGAAAAGTCATATTTTTAACAAGAAATATATTTTAATTATTATAAAATATTTGATAGAAGAATAATTAATCAATACTGTTATTTACTTAATTCGTTTCATTTCATTTATTTATGAAGATTGAAAAAGAAATGTTTTGTTTATTATATTCTTGTTAGAATAATTATTTGTTTCACTTATACGTATTTATCATTCTCGACATGCGTTCTCGCCTCAAGTTTGGGCAGTTAATTATCCGCTGTCGCGAGTATAGGCGTCATTGACAAGTTTCTATTACAAACTTTTTGGGCCACCGTAAGATCTACAATACAAAAGTAGGGCTTTCGTACTTGTTAAAATATGTATTTCAAATGATCACAATAGCGTATGACTGAAATGAGTGGATTATTTAAAGTATCTCTGTTTGTCTGTCTGTTTGTTCCGACTTATCTCTGAAATCATCTGAACGACACTGGCAGATGTGAACTTTTATTTAAGAAAAAGGTGTATTCGTATGTCGATCAAAATATTAAATAGCGACCCGAACATAGCAGTCTTTTGAAGTAGGTGTAAAAATAGCTTTTTGTGGGGTACTTTTTATCCAAATCAATTCAGCTGTTTATGCGTGAAGTATAAATCATATCACACACGTATATTCGAGTATTTAACATACGATTATGAAAGTACGATACTTATGTAGAATTTGGCAGACGAAAACGGAAACAGTTTTTATTTATTCGCTACTAACTAAGTTCCATTATAATTTAAATTGTAGAAACTTTATTTATTGCCGCGTGAAATCTTTAGTGGCCAATTTAAATCCGAACTTTGCGCTTAAGTTTTAAGTAAAATGTATTTGAAGAAGTAAAGGAACAAGAGAAAACATAAATTGCAGTTCATTCCATTAATCTCTCTCCAGAGATCAATTGTTTGAGCCGCAAGATACTGCAGAGTGGGGAATTAAAAAGTAAGTGAAATAAAACAGCATTATATCGCTTTGAAATTGAAAATTTAAAGATGATAAAGCTAGAAATAATAAGTAAGTATAGTTTTTTTTTTAAATCACAATACATACTAAAATCAAAATCAGCTCTTTTTAACGTATCACATTAAAAACAAACCTTACATATATATATATATATATATATATATATATATATATATATATATATATATATATATATATATATATATATATATATATATATATGTATATCTCTTTTTCACATACCACTGCTATGCACAGGCCCCCCTATAATTCTAGGGGGATCAGGCCATAGTCCGCCACGCTGGCCTAGTGCGGGTTGGCGGACTGATCTTTCGAAATCTTGCTAGGTTTCCTCACGATGTGTTCCTTCACCGTAAGACAAGTGATAATCATGTTGGAAATAATTCGCCCATGAAAATATCAAAATTACAACATCCGGATTTGAACCCGCTTCACTCGGTTTTCCAAGCGAGGAAGCAACCACTGGGCTACCACTGCCTAGGTACATATACATTATGATGTAAATCTTAATATGTATATACATAGTATGTGCCAAGTAATAAATATTAATCGCATTTCGAAATACATACGGTGCTGTTCTATAATTCAATCACAATACTATAATTTTAACGTAGTCGTATTAAGCATAATAGTATTATGTATTTCATACAATATTATCATTTCAATATAGTTTCAATAAAGAATAAATAAACATTTTGAATTATTTCTCTTACCGCTGGTAATAATCAGAAATTTATATTTTGTTATAATTGAATTTTTACACACAATTTTGTACATCGCAAAATGTATAGGAGAAGTATGAGATACTATGATAGCTTATAATTCAACTACTATTATGAATACAAAAGTTCGTATGTGTATGAATATGTTTCTTTTGTCAGAACGGTTGGATACAATAGTATAAATAACTAGCTGACCCGTGCCCACTTCGTTGGGCATAATGTTAATAATCCTTTTTTAGTACAGAGTATTATGTTTTAATTTCTGACTGCCAAAAGGAGGTATTTTATTAATATTAAAAATTAAATTATCTATATTAAAAAAAAACTACTTTTTGTAACTTAAATATAAAAGTTAGACATATGCTGTTGTTGACGTTTTTGTAGGCATTTTCAAGCTCCACATCTTTTCTCTAGAACTCAAAAATATATCTTTCATAGTTAAGGCAGCGTTCGTAAGAAACGCTTTCATTCGACCGTTTTTTCTCCGATTCACTTTGCAAAACGGACTACCACGTAAAAGCCTTTTTATTTTACGGTTTTTTATATAACCTATGACACTCAGCAATAATGTGGCTTTCTATTGGTGAAAGAATTTTTAAAATCGGTTCAGTAGATCCCGAGATTACCCCTTACAATTTAACAAACACACAAACTTTACTTCTTTATAATATTATAGTATAGATAAATATAGATAACAGTTTTGTAGTTTTACTCAACCGAAGGAACCATCCTAATCTTATAATACCTATGCCATAATTGAAAATGAATAAGTACCTAAATATTGTTCAGTAATTTTTGTTTTTCCTTGTAAAATTTCATGATATTGTTAGAAAACTTAGAGAGTTGTATTATACTTAGTAAAGCATAGAAAATAAAGCTATCGTGGTGTTTGAACAGCTGATGAAGTTTGCTCTCGAGCCGCCTCGCGGCTTCGAAAGACGATAAGTTTGCACGCTGCTGATATTGAGCGCTCAATAGTACTGGAGAATATTGTTAAACGAACGAACATAACTTCTAAAGCGTATATACATATATAAGTTATTTTAAAGGGGGCTAGCATGTATATACGATCTACAAATGTGTGAAAAATAATTACAGAAGGCAATGGAAATTCATATCTATTTACACATGGTGGGATTATAGTTTTCTACGAAAGTTTCTTGATAGTAAAGACAAAAACACTTTGTTAATTTAAAACAACTTTATTATTGAATCGATACATGCAAATATTTTTCAACTTATTTTTTTTAATTTGTGATGACGAATTTTGGATTTCACCCCAATTAAGCTCCAAACTATTTAATAAAACCTTTAAATGAAAATATTAGATTACTAACATCAAAAATGTGTATTTCAAATTATTAACATATTATAATTATTATTTCTAGGTTAAACTATGTAATCATAATTATATGTTTAACTCTTTGTTAATTATTATTGCTATTTATTTAAACGTTTCACATTACCCTATACCTCGCTTGTAAGATAGACTTATATATTTCATAGTCTATACATATAATAAAAATGTAACGGATCGCTGTCTGTACATGAAAGATATATAAGAAAAAATATTATAGGGACCTTTATTAACGCAAATAGAACCCAAAACAATGATTGTTAGAATTTTTGTCTGTTTGTCTGTTTGTCTGTTTGTCTGTTTGTCTGTGCGTTTGTGCACGCTAATCTCTGAAACGGCTTATTTGATCGAGATGTGGTTTTCACATATATATTGTGGTAGGCTTCACTTAACATTTAGCGTTTGTTTCATGTCAATCGGTTCATAAATAAAAAAGTTATGGTAATTTAATGAATAACGTCGAATATTTGTTAAACTACTTACAACTTCTATTCTTTCTCTGTTCAGTAGCATTGAGTAAAACTTTACTAAGCTCGATAATAATAATGATCTATATAAAATTATGATTATATTCATACATATATATTTATATGAAACATATGAAATAAATACAATATAAATGAAAGATATACGAGAATACTTTCGTATTGGGATCTTTATCAACGCACATAGCACCCAAAACAATGATCTTTAATTTTTAGATCTTTTGCCAGAAACGGCTTATGTATGGATGCATGTATGTATGTATGTATGTATGTATGCATGTATGTGTGTGTGTATGTGTGTGTGTGTGTGTGTGTGTGTGTGTGTGTGTCCGTGCATGCGTGCGTGCGTGCGTGCGTGTGTGCGTGCGTGCGTGCGTGCGTGCATGTATGTATGTATGTATGTATGTATGTATGTATGTATGTATGTATATGTGCGTACGGGTGGAATCGAATAAAGTATATGTATGTATGTATGTATGTATGTATGTATGTATGTATGTATGTATGTATGTATGTATGTATGTATGTATGTATGTATGTACGTACGTATGTACGTATGTACGTATGTACGTATGTATGTATGTATGTGTGCGCACGCGCGTGTGTGTGTGTGTGAGTGTGTGTGTGTGTGTGTGTACGTGCGTGCGTACGGGTGGAATCGAATAAAGGTGATATTGGTATTAAGCTTGATTTTGTACGTGTAACTGCACTTTAAATTCGGTATATATATTTAGCAGTTTGGTATAATATATATATATATATATATATATATATATATATATATATATATATATATATATATATATATATATATATATATATATATATATATATATATATATATATATATATATATATATATATATATATATATATATATATATATAGATCAGACTTTTCGTTTAGTAATTATGACGGTTCAGATTGTATAACTAAGAAAAATGTCGCAGCCTGGACAAACTGTACTGTGTTTAGAATAAACTCAAAAAGTACTGTTAGATCATTTAAAAAAATAATAACTAATGAAAAGCTACATCATCAGCCAATAACATAACCTATATTATTTATTCCGGTATTCTCACGGGACCTTGAACAACGCGGGTGAAACCGCGGGGCGATGATACCTATTCAACATACAGTAACAGATTTTTCAACCGACTTCCAAAAGGAGGAGGTTATCAATTCGTCTGTATGTTTTTTTTTTTTTTTTTTTTTTTTTTATGTTTGTTAGCTCATAACTTTGAGCTGGGTAAACCGATTTTGATGATTCTTTTTTTATTTGAAAGGTAGTGCTTCCCATGTGGTCCCATTTTAATATTTTCCAGTTCTGATAATGGCATCCATGAGAAAACCATAAAAGTCTTAAATTTGCATTAAGTATTTGCGCGACAAATGGACGAATAACTCAATATCACGCCAACCGATTTCGATGATTCTTTTTTTAATGGAAAGGGTATACTTCAAGGGTAGTTTGATGAGAGTTTGGTAAGGTTCTGATGATGGGATCCATGACAAAGTATCGGAACTCTTCAATTCTTAGGAGCAAATTAACGATGCTCGGCCGAATCTTTTATAAGCTATATGGATATTTGAGTCACGTACCGTAACTGATGACGGAAGGTACAACTCCTCAACGGTTAGCAGTTTAAAGAATTTTTTTTCAATATAATACACAATTATGGACCGATAGTTGTATACTTTCAGGTTATTAGGTTTACCTCATAATAGAAGGTAAATTTTTATAGTCATTAACACAATACGTATCTACATTCCGCTAAAAATTTAAAAATAAATTATTTTTAACAAAAAAACAAAAACCGACTTCCAAACTTAATAAATCTAAACTAAAAAGTAGAAAATAATACTTTTAAGGACTTTGTTAATTTTGAAGTCGGTGGCAGCCAAAGCAAAATAACCCTAAATAGATACATATTTGATTAATCTATCAATTTGTAAACATAATCTGGCTGGCACCGACTCCAAAATTAACAAAGTCCTTAAAAGTATTATTTTCTACTTTTTAGTTTAGATTTATTAAGTTTGGAAGTCGGTTTTTTTTAAAACAAAGGCTGTGACGTATATTTTATTAAATATAGACCTCAAAATAATATTTGTTAAAATTTTTGAGCGTTTGTCTGTTTGTCTACTAAATTTTGTGTAGTGATAATTTATTACTCGGGTTAACATTTAGGATACTTTTTATTGTAGAATTTTTTTTTCACTGAAACAGGAAAACAAAATAATTGGTTTTATTGAGTTGGCCTAAGAAAGCTACCAGTGGCGAAATCTTAAGAGACACCTCAAAATGTAGTAGGAAATTCTAGGTCTAAAAAAAGCCTACTGAAAAGTCTACAATACCAAAATATATGTAAGTTACACTCGCAATACCTATTTTTATTATTAGTACCTAGATGTATACATATATATGTACGGTACGGGTACGCTACGGGTAAGTCTTGAGAGATACATCAAAACAATATTGTAGGTCTTAAAAAGGCTACAGAATAGTCTCCTAAGCTACACTCGCAATACCTATTTTTATCAGTACGTAAAAAACAGTAACTTCGTAAATCGAAGCGTGCGTTTCACACAAAAAGTACATAACTGATTTGAATTAAGTTTTGTATAGTGATACGTTATTATACGAGAAAACATTTAAAATACCATTTATTGAACATTAATCTTTCATTCCTAAGTGAAAACACAATTACTGGTTCTATAGAGTTCTTACAAATTTATATAGATAACTCTTTCTAAAACTTAAGAGAAACATCTCACAGGATTACAAAATATCTGGTGCTGTAGATGAAATAGAAAATGCTATAGAGTAGTTCCCATAAAAGAGGGCCACTTTAAATGGGGAATCAGTCCTTGGTACATTATAAGTAACAGTATATAAGCAAAAATGTTTATTTTATTCACTCTTAGCGCGAGCGAAGCCGCGGGCACCGCTAGTTTATAATATAAATTTAAATTACATATTTCGTTATAATTAGCTAGATTTACCATTATTAGCGTAGAACAAATAAATTAGCCAATAGCGAATTTGACCTAAATCAATTTCCGTTTCCTCTTAACCAACCCTACATTATTGCAATATATTAAAAAGCAATGAATAACCCCAAAGGTCAGCAGTTATAAGTAAGTTAGGTAGAACGATAATGCTTACGAAGTTTAAATGAAATTCAGACGATTGTACGAGGAATAATATTTATTAAAACAGTCGGTTAATTAGGTTCAGCGACCGAAATGTATTTGCAAATGCCTAAATCTGTAGGATATGTAATTTGGGTATTTTGATGCAATTAAATTGTATGTGTAAAATTTATGTACTTATATGATATTAGATGCCTAATATTTATGTTTTCAGCCCTATCTAGCGTCCCTCTGCTTACAACGTGTCTCTTTCGTGTGTTCTTTAATACGAGGGGCGTTAGGCCAGCACGCTAGCCGAGTGCGGGTTGGCGTGCTACACTCTCACTAACTTAAGTTCCCTCAGCCATACAGGTCAGGACATTTTCCCTTTTTTAGAATTTTTGTCCACCGAGATGAGTATTACTGCGGGGAACATTAAGTAATAAAATGTTTTAGTAATTTCGTTTGTTTATGTATGTGTCGGTGTATTAAATAAAAAAAAACTATCATATACGTGTATTGAATCGATGAAATTTATTTTTACGATATTTTCAAGTCTAGTTATATATAAAAACCTAGAGAGATCAAATCTGTTTTGTTAAAAAATATATTTGACATATTTCTAATCTACGATTTTTTACACCGTCTGTCTGCCTGTCTATAAATGTATCTAAACGTTAATTATATAGAAAGATGCTAATAGTATTATTATAGGCAGGAAATAAGACCACAGTTTACAAAAAACCGATTATGTTCAATAAAGTACTACATATATTTTAATATATCTTTACTGTATATTCAATAGGTAATTCAAGATTAAGCTTGAATCGTTAGTCGTCAATCAACCTGACAGGATTGTTGTTGATAATATGAAGTTTATTGGAAAAATAAGCGAGGTATATATTATAATAGTTTTATCCAAACTCATTTTGCTCTTTATGAATTTCTTGAGTAATACCAAATATGTCATACATTTTCTTTGAACCTCCTGAGATGAGAAGTTTCGTAATACGTATTTAGTTTGGAAGAATAACAAATACAAAGTAACTATTCGATAATAAATAAATAACAAGAATATGTCAATCAAACGTTTTGTAAAGAAAATTGGTCGATAGATGTCTGAGATGAAGTAAAACGAGGGTTACATATTATACTCGTACAATAACGCTACGTATAAATGGAGATCGAACCTTTTTCTAATTTCTAATAAAGCAAAGCGTACACGAGTTTGTTTAACTAAATTAAAATGGCGTGAATAATTTGCTACTTTCACAAAGTGTGAATTAAAATTAAAATTGCCTATCAGAGAATTTAATTAAATTCCAAATTAAATTTCGACTAACCGCATAATGGTTGACACATTGATTTTACAATTACCACTCAGCTCCAGACCTAAAATCCGATAATATGAAAATTTAATTTACATCATATTGGCAATGCATTTTATGTGATGTCAAATCGCTTTTTGATGAGGGACTATAAGCACTGAGTGACCGGATTTCGAGCATTGAGTGCCATACAATTTGACGTTTGCGTAATGCAATTATGATCGATCGTGCTTAGACGTGTGTTAACTGTTTATACGATTTATTTCAAAATTAGAAAACATTTATCAATTTTTATGATTAACAAATTTATTTTTTACGAGTATAGCAGCAAATAAGCTTAATATTCTGATTTTAATTTTCGTAGTTTATATTTCATGCGGGAATGTTTTATTAATTAATCAATTACTCATAATGCAAATACGCTCTAGAGGTCTATTATTGAATAAAGCTCTTATTTATCCGTTACACCATTACTTACAAATAAATTGCGTTGAATTCACTCATTTAGATTGTTGATTGAGAGTGATTGAAAATTTTAAGTGGGTGGTTATTTTAGGTTAGAGCTAACTTAATTTAGAACATTTTATACAAAATTATAAGATTCATAATAGTAAAATTAATAGTTTTTATTACAATCATGCATTTATGAGATTTAACTTGATCTTTATGCATCTACATAATATCTTCTATAAATATTACAGCCTTTTGTGTTTTCTAGTGAGCATGTAACTTGGAAAGGACTGATTGAGGTCATGTTTACACGGTATATTTATTTCGCTTACACGTTTCTATAGTTATCTTGCGCTTCAAAATATGATGCTGACATAATAAATAAATACCAACACAACATCATATTACACTTATTTTAGTAGTAGTCTTAAGATATTTTATTGCGTAAATATATAAACAAGTACATACAAAAGCATTTCTTCTTGTATGATATATGTGAAAAAAATAAAAATTAAATCCGTACCAGCTGTGTTGTTTTAAAATGAACACTGGCTGTCTCTCTCTCTCTCTCTCTCTCTCTCTCTTTCTCTATAATTTATTACAAATATATATCACAAATATTTATTACAAATTTTACTAAAGAATTGCAAATCAACTGACAGATTTCAATTATGACCAACCATAACAAGAATTTATGACTCAATATAGGAAAGTGACAAAAATAACTTTTCAGAAATGTGCGTGAAAGTGACTATAGCGGTGCTAAAGTAATTAATCAATTTCTAATTCAAGAACATTACAATTTAATGTTAAATTGTAAGTACATTCAGCCCTTTTTAACGTCCCTCTGCTGGGCACGGATTTCAATACGAGGTCGATCAGGCCTTAGTCTACCACGGTGGCCGATGCGGGTAGGCGGCCTGCACATGTCATTCGAAAACTTAGTTCTCTCAGAAATTTAGATTTTCTCACCATGTTTTTCCTCATTGTAAAACAAGTGGTAATCACGGTAGAAATGATTCGCACTTGAAAATCGGAGGTGTGCGACCTGGGATTAAAACCCGTTCCACTCGGTTTTCTGATTAAACGCGTTACCACTAGGCTATCACTGTTCTTATATTAAAATATGAGACTTGAATACGAAAAATATAATACATTATTAAAATTACAGTTATTTTTAATTTGTCATATCTCATATTGCTTCCATTATTTTTTCAAGCAATGAATTTAAAGGTGAAAATTCCCTCATATATTATGATAGGATAACTAACAATTTTAATTAAACGTCAAATTCCTAACTGTGGCGAGCTCGAAACAAAGGCATTTGTTAAAATGTTCATGTGATTTTATGGAAAATGTCAAAACGCAGTTACATAGTAATAAGGGAAGGATATTTACGAAATTAAATTATTAGTATAAAGCAGAATATGGAACATGGTGAATTTTATTAAGGTTAGCTAAACTAAGAAGCATTTTTCATGCGTATGTACTTTTTAGGAAAAAAATAGTTCTTCTTGAAGAAGAAGAAGTCTTCTTTGACATTCAATATTTTTTTGAAAAACTTATTAAAATGACAATTATGTTATCAAAATAGAAGACTAATAAATTTGTCTGTTGTTCAATTCCGTGGTTTTTTGTAAGGTAATATTACTGAAAAATCACTGAACGTATTTTGATGAAATTGGCTACGGTATCACTTTTACTGAGTCTAAGGAGAAGGTGAAGGTTATATAAGATGATAAGACCAGCTAAAATCTCGCTAACGATACTAAATAATTGAGTGAGTAAATAGTGAATCGGGCTTAAGCAGATAGGTAGCTTAATAAATTTTGCGAGAGAACCGAATTAAGGCTGTCGTAAGTTTATATGAACGTCTTATTTTTACTTATCCGTATACTGTATTAATAATAAGGTAATTAAGACGTTACAAATCTTATTTGTTTATGTTATATATAAATTATAATATAAACAAAATATATATGTTGGGACATTATTAAGCACAGCACCATTTAGTTCCGTGATAAGCTAAGAGGCTTGTGTTACGGATACCAGATAGTTAATATACTACATATATATAATTCAGAAAACATACATATTATGAATATAACCAACCATGACTAGAGTACAAACATTCGTGCTCAACAAATGTATGCCTCCCGTGGGACTCGAACCCGCGACCGCAGGTTCGCAGCAAGCAGGGTCACTGCAAACTGAGCCAAACGTGTCGTTAAAATTTTAAATATTCATAAACTATTTTAAATACGTACCTACTTCACATTCAATTGCAGCGTTATTACTTACGTCTTGAACTTAAACTTATACAATTTTGAACTCAAACACAATTCACCAAGATCTTATCGCAATCCGGTAAATGGTATAAGAATGCAAACGCTGTACACAGACAAACGAACAAATAAATTTTACTGTATAGTAAAACACAAGTCTGCGTCTGAATAATGTCTCACTTTTGTGTAACGTCGATACTAATATACAGAGGAAGTCCAGTTTAAATTTCAAAGGACAAGATTATACTTGCGGAACAGGCAATTTTGCTTGCAGAATTGGCTCCTTACCAATTCCATGTGATCGAGATATTTCGATTTATCATATATTTTGACATTGCATTTTGCTGCTCAAGACATCGTGTTATTTATTTAAGTAAAGATTTGTTTATGAGGAACTCAAAACTGCTTTTTACTAAAAAAATTTGACTGTTTTATGTAATTTTTAAATATTAAGTTAAGGTACCTAAGTTACTTATAGCTGGCAAAAGTAATATTTCTTTTTATCATTTCGAGACTCATAATAATTAGATTTAGTTATAATTAAAATATTTTACACTAACTATTCATTATCTAATTTCAAAATAGCACCATACTTTTTTACATAAAATTACATATTTTTATGTATGTCTAAAGTATAAACCATAAGAGTACCGTGTGATACGTCAAAAAAGAGCTGTAAAATAATACAGTGACGTATTTAATTTTACCATTTCGCGAAGATAAGAGACGGGACCAAAAGGGTCGCAATCACAAAGGCCGACTGTAATGACGTAAACTTTTACCGGCTTTTAATTAAAAGCTAATTTTTAAAGTCACAAGCTTGAAAACATCCTTTGTCAGAATGGTAACGTTTTAATAAAAGAGGTCGTTGTCTAGGTGCGTAGAGATAACAAGTTTTTAGCAACCGTTTTATAGGGTGCTAGCCTGGAAAAGGAATGCTTTACATTTTTAATTCTCGAATAATTATTTGTTTTACTGGGTGTTTTTCGTTCAAGTAATAAGTTCATTTATTGTAAAAAACCGAATATTATATATAAAAACCTCGTGTCACAGTGTTTGTTGTTAAAAATGTTATCGTAGTTCTCCAAAACGCTTGACCAATTTGTATTGATTTTTTTGTGTATATTTAGTAAGTCTGAGAATAGGTTGTAGGCTAATTTTATTTCCCTAGGTGATAAGGGTGGCCCTCTCCAGGTTTTTTATTTTTATTTTTAGACCAAATTTTTATTTTTTTAATGATTTGGCAGCAAAAATACTTATAACCCTGAATTTTTAACCTTCTCTCACCAAATTCTATTTTTAATAGTAATTAAAACGCGGGTGGAGCCGCGGGAATTGCTAGTATTATTATATTATTATAATATTAAACGTATGAATGTATATTTACTTTTTAGTATTTTTGTACTGTAGATATATTAAGAATTTAAATATAAACTATAATAAAGTAAGTACGTCACTTACCGTTTCTTTCACTTTCCTTCCCCCGTTAGTTGGTTGCCTGGAAGAGATCGCTTTAAGCGGTAAGGCTGCTGCGGTCTGCTGTGCATCTATGTTTGTTTTCAACAAGCGACTCATCCCTCCGATTTTTTAATGGTTAGTGTAAATTTTTCAGAAATTAGATATTTTGTTGCAGTAAAAATATGCCATATGTTGATGATGTTGTTACCAAATTTCAAATAATCGATCACGGACAGACTGGCAGGAAAAAATATTAAAAATCGGCCATGTAGCGTCAACCATTGAGTTATCATTACTACGTATAGAGGAGCTGTAGCAAACAAAAAAATTGTCGCAACTGTAGGAGAGGGCGGGGCGTGAACCACTCGATCAAAACGTCTTAAGCGCCGTGAATTTCTTGGCGCTTACGCGTTTAGTTCGCGAGATGCAATGCCACGCTTTTGTAACGTCGCAAGCGCCATGATTTACACGGCGCTTACGCGCGTCGGCATGACATGTAAAATTATACAAAATTATTAAATTAAGCGTGATTAAACGAAAATGCAGTAAACTTATGTGTGAAAAGTCACTCCTTGAATTTTATTTGATTTTCCTGAACGGTTTGTACAGTACCTCACTACACATGACGGCATATTTAGACGTAATATTTTTCACTCCAATGCGTCAAGCTACCGCAGCCGCTCGGCACAGACTAAGCGCGTTTGTGCCGATCGGCTCAAACAGGTTTTACAAGAAATCAAGTTGAGGCGTCCACTCTATACGTAGTAATAATAACTCAATGGCGTCAACAATGACTATTTCATTTGCCAAAAAAGTGTTAAATAACGATCCGACTGAGTTAAATTTTTTATTTATGTATAAATTATAGTCCGTACCTTCTTTTCGTGTACCATGAAGAGTATTATTATTATTTAGTTTTTTTATTATTTTTACACTAGTAATTTATACTGCATGAAAACAGCTTTTTACTATGAATGAACTTTGTTGAATATCCAATTCTAACCTGATGTTTGAAAATTAAGAGAGTTTAATTACTAACAATAAAAAGGAATAGAAATAAATACCACAAACATAACACGTAAAACATTTTTATTTACAAAATGTATTCACAGTTAGAGCTAAGTAATCATAATATTACATAATTGCTTGTAATGGAACTTTTACGCAGTAGTGATGTGTAATAAGTACAGATATTTTAAAATACTAAGATATTCTATTCTGCATTTATAATTTACATAGACGTTTAATATTTACATTTCAATTTTACATCGTTAAAGAGTATTTCTATTGAATTACATTAAAATTCAAATGTCTTTCAACTTTAAAATAATGTAGACTGGCTTCAAAACTACCAGAAAAGTTATTGCAGCTAAAAGGGTGCTATAAAGATGTCTGTTAGCAACTCTTTCTCCTGAAAATATGTGTCCTTTAAGGTACATAGCTATTTAAGTATCGAAATTGGCGAAATATCGCCTAACTTGTAGCTCGCACAAGTATTCATAATATGCTCTAATTTATTACCTTCTTATAATTGATTACCATCTTTATTTCTTGAAGTCGACCCAAAACAAAATATTCATTTATATACACAGTAAGTTTTATTATATATCATAAATATTATTAATATAATATGTATATGAAACACATAACTTTCTAAAAAACTTACAATAACAAGTACACCATAGTTAGCGATATTTATACATTTTATTTATAACAAAAAAAAAACATGAAGTGATCGGTAAAATGATCAAAGTTTATAAAAAAAGATGATGTTTGAACCGAGAGTGTTGTTCAAACGAACACTCCCATTATATAGCACTAATATCGAAATAATTAATAACTATTGCCGAGTTATATGATATTGATGATGTTGATTGAATGAAATTACAAAATGAAGTTAATATTCGTTTTGTAATATAATTTTCTACCTTCGTATGCATGTTATTCACTTTGACCATATGATCTGTAGTCATTAAAAACAAAATTTAATTTTATTCCAGTAGAAATAGTAGCAATAAATTGAAGGAATAAGAATAAAGAGCTAGTGTGCTGATTAACCAACAAACGAATCCTATATAATATATATGTCCGTTTAAATAGTTTTATTCTTAGGTAGCATGTTTCATTTTCTCTTAGAAAAATAATGTATTGTGGAAATACTAATATATTTTGTAAATTGATGAACTACTCATCAAAGGGTAAAAAAGGTAATAAAATAAATATTCATGTTCATAAAGGTGAGGAATTTTCATCGTGAACGATTCAGCCTAAATCGAAAATTCCAGCTTTGTTTAAAACGTTATTATGTTATAAAAACTTCGACGTATGGAAATAATCAATAGAACGTTTATTAAAAAATCATGAGTTAACGTGTACGTATAATAGGCTTTTTTTTTGTTTGTTCTCAATTGTTATTTTTAAGAGTTGTAAAAAAAACATGATTTACAGATCTTCAGAGCTAAAAAAAACCTAACAGATATACCACCTTCCAGCGGTGGTAAAAGAGCTAGCTCATTATTAATTAAAATTTGAATTACGATTGATGGAGTCATGTAACTAATTTTTTTGCTACTATTCCACGTGGTAATGATTTCAATAAAAATAAGTGTCATTTTATAAACAAATGAGAGAAATATTGTTTTATTTGAACTGTTTTGGCATGTTTATACATCAAACATATGCTAATTGCATGGTATTATTATGCTTTATAAGAAACTAAATCCATTATCATCAAAATCGCACAGTAACATAATAGGTAAAGTAATAATTATTAATACACAGATAATATTTACCGGTATTTGAGCTAAGCTGATCATGTTTAATTGATCTGATAACATCAGAGCGATATGGAGCACCACTAGATTAGAGATTGCTTATGGGTTAAGTAGCTTTACAAAGTAAACTCTTATCAATTGTATCATTAAAGAGAGATCAAGAGTATTAAATGCCATGAATTTTATATACCCTAAGATTGCTCTGTTTTCAATATTTTTACATATTCTTTATTTTATATTAACACCAAAATTTAATACTTTAGTTTTCCAACATTCACTTAACAAACACTCCAATTTTGAAATTGACGTTTATTTAAATTGATGTTGATGAAATTCAATGCCCAATTGCCCATATTATTAGGTACAAGCCATTCACCCTCTATTTACACACGATATGAATTTTGCCCCATCCATGCTTCATCTGGTAGTATTTTTACAAAAAGCACTTTATTATTCAAAATGTAAATGTAATTTACTTCAACATGTAAAATCAACTGTTTAAAATTACAAAAGCCTGATTTCACTTCGCCATTGATTATTCTATTTAATGCTGTTGTCTAAACAGACCGCTATTTAATTTTATTATGATTACATACATTTATACGAGCTTCAATAAAATTTAGAATGATTCATGAAACTAGTACGTAACATCCATAGTACATAAAAAACAAAAAAAAAAACATCAAAGATGTTAAAATTGCAGAGTCAAATTAATTGGAATTCACAACAAAATTTATATATAATAGACATTTTTTACAAACACTAACTTGGATATTATGTTCTAAGGTAATCAGACGATAAGTATTATAATAATTCGTTTTTTCATAACTAATGTATTTTTAATATTTTCTATCAATTAATTGCATTTTATGCCTTTACAGTTTTGTTTTACTTAGATTTTCAGGTCATCTAGATATAAGTTTAATATTGTCAAACATTTGTAAAAAGTTTTGGAAGTTGATGTGTATAGCAAAAAGTGCATGTAGTACGAAGTTAGTAAGTTCTTTTCTTATTGTTAGTATAGTTAAAAGAATTAACGTATTTTGTGTGTTAGGTGGAGCATCACTTTGCATTGCAGCCGGTCGCTCTCCGTTGAGGACATGTACCACAACTGATGCAGAATCTGTTGAGACAAAAATTACCTCCTTATAAAATTATAATAGCTTTCTTAATATAATACTATCAGATCTGCTTATTTCGAGATCGCAAGTTTGATTCCCAGATTAATATTTTTATTGACTATGCAGACGTTTATCCCTACCACTTAATATACGTAGAAGGTGATCGGAACAATCGCCCTTCTATCTATTATATTATATTATATTATATTTCGATGCCATTAGAAAGAGAAAAAATTGACAATGTACAAAATACTTTATAATAATTTAATATATAAATTAACATTATAAATTTTTACGTAAATTAACGTTAAAACATTTATTTGAATCTTTATTATTCAGTAAGAAAACTTAATTAAGAGTTTCTCATTCTTTGAGAAAAGTGATTTTAGAGTGGTTTAACCTCAAACTCTTTATGTTAATTTAAGCACTAAATTACAATTTATGTCTTTGGTGAGATGAAACTAAGCGACCTTTCTGAAGATATCAAAATAATTAACTCATCTAATTCTCTTTTAAATTTTTTGTTGTTGTAGAACAAATTTTAATGAAGAAATATTTATTTAATGGTACATACAATATGTTATATGCCCTTTTTCTATATGTAAAATGTTCAATACATCAGAAAATTATAATAATAAATATGTTGGGACATTATTACAACAGCGCCATCTAGTTCCGTGGTAAGCTACGAGGTTTGTGTTACGGATACGAGATAGTTGTTATACTACACATATATAATTTTATATAAACACCCATGACTGGAGTACAAACATTCGTGCTCAACAAATGAATGCCCCCTGCGGGATTCGAACCCGCGACCGCTGGCGCACAAAGTGGGGTTACCAATGGAGCCAAGCGATGACGAAATATAATTTATTAAAATTTACATTTATAATAATATTAAATAATGTCAGTTCAAGATAAACTCAAAAACTACAGAAAGAGTTTTATAACATTTTAATATTAAATAGTTTCTTTAAAATTTAAAGTGATGGGTATATGTCCGACGTCTCACAGTCATTGGAGAGGTACAGTGACTATGAAACGTCGGAAACTAAAAATTAAAAACGGAAACAAAAAATCCGATATTATAAGAAGTTTTTTTTAAATGTCAAATATTCTTAATCTAAGAAAGTCTTCGTTTTCTTTATTTACCTGAACTGCTCGGTGCACAGGTGTAATTGCCAGAGTCCCGTGGAGACGCTCTAGCTATGAGGAGTCGACTGGTCCGTGTACGCTGTTCTGTTTCAACGCTAATACCTCCTCTTTGTGCGTAGTTCACCACGTTCGCACCACGATACCAGTATATGAAGCTGGGGACAGAACTATTTTATACATTGTTTATGAAAAAAATGAAATTAAATCATATAAAAATTATAATTATGACATATTCAAGGATATTATAATATACTTGTTGTACCACCCTTGCAAACTAAGTATCTGCATTACTGTATAAATATTTTTTCTTTAAGTGCAATAAAGAATGTAATTGTTTAAGGATATTTTTTTAATAAATATTTCAACAGCAAATTATAATTAGATCAAACAAGCAAAATACTATAATAATATATAACTATAACAACTACCAATTTTACTAAACTTTAAAATAAATTTATATACCAAAACAAGAGACGATTCTTTGTATATATTAATTAAATTATATACGAGTAGCATTTTGTTTCATGATATCAACTTTCATGGGATTCAAAATTACTTTATAACTATTTAGCAAAGTTTTTGAAAGGCAGTGCCATACCTTTCTTAAGCTGACATTTAGATTTCAATTTAGACGTTCCATTAGACGTGTAATTATCGAAATCAGTGTAAAGCTGAAAGCATAAAGTCTAATGAATGTGGTGAGTGTACATAGTAGAACATTCTAACCGAGCTCCAACAACTTTTGTCAAGTTGTCAACTGCACAGGTTTATCCCAGCGAAACACGTCGCCCTTTTGATTTGCAATTTCTGAACGATTTTATTTGATGTTCAGTTACTTAATTGTATTTTAAACAATAATTTTCAATCTATATGATTTTGATTTTGCAATATTTTAAAGCTATTATACAAAACACTACCTATAAAAATGTTAAATTTCGGAATAGTTAAATGCTTTAAGCAAGCTTTCCTTTGTTGCCATAAGTAATAAGCAATCGGTACGCAAAAATCGTACTCTAACTCGGCTTATGTACTATATACTACATATTATTACAAATAGTTCGTGTATTACATGCATATATTACCTGGGTGGGTCAGGCGCGTGCCTCGCAATGCAAGTCAGGTTAATATCAGAGCCGGCTCGCACAAATAGCTCCGGTCCTGACAGAATCTCGGCCTTTGAAACTGCAATCGAAATGCTTATATTGATATCGACTTATTGCCATCTGGTAGGTTGTCAGTAAAAGAGAACGATATGAACAATTCCACGAAAAGCATATATTTTTGTTAATATTTCAATTATTTACAATTCTCCATGGAAAATTACCGACTAATATATTTAATTAGAAGCTAAAAATATTGTTTGCTTCTAATACGTATATTTAGTATATTTACCTCGTTGATCAATCAATTTCTCTATTGAAATACCTTTCGAGATATTGCTAAAAATATTCCGTTATAAATAAAACATTACTTTTTTTTGGTAACAAGATTATTTGAAACGATCAAAAACAATTTTACTACCAACTTTTCAAAACAGTATCATTTTTAAATTTCAAAACATTTATCTTACATAAAACGTACGTATGGACGAACGTCGAACGAAGAGATGGTAAATTACTAGTTTAATATACATACATTAAACTTGAGGATGGAGCAAGTATAGTTATGCATGGACTGGCTAATATTGGTTTTTAAGACGCATATCGCGGCTTTCGTAGCGCCTCCGGATAAGTATAAAAAATGAAGAAAGAAGTGGAAAATTTCCACGCTTATTTTGTTTACCTCCTACGTTATATCGTTTATAAACTCATAATAATTAATTGCCTTATCAAAGAGGTCCTAAATTCGATCAATTTTAATATTAAACAAAGCCTGGGTTAAAGGATAATCGGTGGAGTATTGTAATACGATATCGAAATAACGATAATCTATTGTTTAGTCTAGATCCTTTCTTTGAATATACATATTATAATTTAAATGTTGACTTGTAAACTACATTAACTTTAATATTTAGATTATAATTTCATTGAGCTAGTATTGTAATTGGTAGTAGGAAGCGCAAATCAAAACTAATTACCTATATTTTGACGAATAATTAAAACGATTAATAAATGAAATTCAAAAGCAAATAGTTATTATTCAAATTCATTTAAATTTATGTTCATTTATAATGAAGTGTGTTTAATATTAATTTATCTGATACAAAAATTTCTCGCAACGAAAACCTTTTAGAAACAATATTTATCGTGCATACTAAATCTGCCAATATTTATTACAATATCTTGTAACCGTCGTATTCATCTTATATTTCGATATTATACAATTTTATTTTATATTCGTATTTTCAATAATACTTAGTTATTAATATAAAATATTGATACTGCCTTTATTGAATTTCGTCCCTAATATTAGTTCTTATCACGACGAGATTTACATTTTTTTATACGGATTTAATTATGATCGAATGAAATTATATCAATTATTATTAGTATTTTACACTTAAAGTACTATCCATGGAAATCTGATTTTTTAAGATGTTTGAGCCATTTTGAAACATGATTTTGTTTAAGCTGAATTGTAATAGCTACCCTTAAGAATTTAACTAATTTAATTTAGCAATCATCCAACCGTTCTGAGAAGACACTCTACGATTAAAGAGAGAGTGCAGGTGTAATACATATCAAATGGTTAACTCTACAAATTTTTAGTACCTTCTAACAGTTAGTAATTCGTCAGTTTAAACTTAAGATAATAATCAGCTACATAATAAATGTCAAAACCATCCTCCACAACCAATATGTACTGAGTCAAGTTGAATTATTTGTAGCCAGATTGCTTAATTAATATTTGAATTATTTAATGGCCACATTGTCGTATAATTTAAATCCCAATCGTAAACTGTATCGTAGGTTTCAGTTGTACAAATTATCTATTAAAAGTCGAATCGCACAACTTTGTTAACTCTTCTTTTTGAATAGAGATAGCAATTTAAGGCTTTCAGATGCAAATTTAAATATCAAGTTTTAAATATTATGAGTACTCGTATATTATAAAGTAAATCGAAATGTTATTTTATGAAAAAAAAAACATAAACTTAAAGCTTCTTTAATATGATTCCTTCAGAAAAGCACATATGATAAAGATTGCCGTACTACATTCCTTAAGCCGTAAGCGCTCCCTTGTTTGCTAAATGTAAATAAAGCCCAAAGTACTTAAAGTGCAATAAAGCCTGTGATTAAGAAGACTGGAAGTAGCTAACCGACACATTTTGTTCTCGAATACGTTAAGTTAATTAACGTCTCATACTGAAAACGTTAATTGCTTTTTTGACGCAATGTCGTCTTTTTTCAACTATTAGTCTATGGGAGTAGTCAAATTCAAGTATTTTTTAGAACTATTCTTTTAATACTATATATCATACGACCACAAACAGTGTCATTGAGTACAATACATTAATCTTATAATTCAATCCTTATTCTTCTGTTTTAGTAAAGATAATTTATATAACTGTATTTTTTTTATATTTTTAAAAATCTTGTTTTTGAAAATTCATCTCAATATATAATACCGCCATATAATTATAATTAATAGAGGATTTCATTAAATGAATTCACCTCGCGTTAAATGCAGGTACCGGTGATTTATGGAGTAGTAAATAGCATGAATTAATATAATAAAATAGACAAAAGCATGTCATCATTCTTATATAATATTAGTATATTATAATATCATAATATTTATGATTTGTATCTCATAGTTGTCTTTTACAAGATTTATTTGTCAAGTCGTAAATATAACGTAAGGAAATGTTACCACAATAACTTACCTACAACGGTGAGCCAGAATGACAAACTGATTTTTGGTTCAGTGGATACTTGGCATTCGTAGGCGCCCGAGTCTCTAGGCTGAGCGTGTGCCACCCGCAGAGTCCATTCGTCAGATCCGTCCGTGTGTAACGCCGCAAAACGCGCATCACTGCTGTACGTGTGGACGCCCACTGTGAGGATGTGTAAATCCCTCTTTCTTATCCAGGATACCTGTACCAATAAATATTTCATAATACTTAGAAAATTACAAATTGAAATATTACCGTAACTTACTTCAAAACATCATTACCACTTGTCTTGCATTAAAGAAAAACATTGTGAAACCGGCATGTCTGACAGTACGACAGTATTCAGGACACTGAAACCTACAACCCCCATTACTTAGTTCTAGTCCATACTAGCAACCAATAATTTTTTTAGAAAGGTCACCGGGCAATGAAATAAATTAAGAAATATAAAAAATGCTTATCCTTCATAAACAACCCCGACAAGGACATCTGACAAATATTTAGATAAAGAATGCTTAACGACAAGGCTGAAACAAAACATTCAAAGGAATTTGTAGAGATCATAATAATAAATCTTCTCCCATTTGGATTACAGCATGTTTTGCCAAACGAGTGTTTTAATTGCATTCTAGCATTTTATTGTTTACTCAATTACAACGAACGTTCGTAAAATATTATTTTGTAGCTCGTTTATCGGTTTTTTGGTACTATAGCGCGGCGATAAATGCTTATTACTTAATCAGATTTGGAAATTCTTGTAGCAAATTATGAACTTTGTTATTACTCGAATATATTTCGTTTTTATCTATTATATTATACCGAACGCGGTGAAGTTCAAAGGAGGGTAATGTGTTTCACCGGTGTGTCCTAACCTATGTTCCCAACGTAATTACTAAACGGCGAAAACGATTTTGATGACCGATCGATAGATACGCCTTGACAACGCAAATGTCTTAGGGTGTTATATTGTATGTATATTATAATCTAAATGCCCAATTGGCGCGACTTTAAAAATTATAATAGAAATCTGATGAAAAAAATAATTTTTAATTTTAATGAAGACGTAAAAACCAGTCGCAGTAAGGATGAAATATGTATTTACATTTTATTTAAAAGAGAATAAATGAAATTTTAATGTCTGCTTGTATAGTCTACATAACTTTACTTAAAACTACAATAATTAGGTATGTAGAATATTAACAACAGGATAAGTTGCTATTATAGGAAGTTGTGTAAAAACATATAATAATAATTAGAACACTGCTAATCAATTTAAATGACAATGCTATAAATGTAAATTGTAATACAAAGGCAGGCGAGGAAGTCCAGTGATCATAGAAAATACGGTATTAACTTACGTCACATGTACCAAAAGGGAGCAGAATTTATAGCGTACAGGCTGCACTGGCGTAATATATTATATATAGTGACGTTTAGTCTGGGGTCTGTCGTTACGACGCAATTCAACGATTAACTAATAGTGTTTGCCTCAATAAAACCATTGAATTACAACTTTGTTGTAATATACAGTACTATCACCAGTATGGTGTGTTCTCATTCAAATATTCGTCGGTCTGGCTCTAAACTCTAATCCTTTATACCGTTTTATTGGTTTGATTTTCAATATAATATAATTAAAAGGGCCTCTTACCCTTGCATTGGATCCCTTGATGTCTAATATTACCCATTTGTCCCTCTAAGAAATTTACTAACTGTGTGCGAAATTTCATTTAAATCAGTTTAAAATTGTACAGTCCGATTATCCATTATTCTATTTTAGAAGGGAGGATATTGTTGTATGGTTATAGACCTTCCATA
The DNA here is from genome assembly GCA_951802675.2 of Boloria euphrosyne. Taxonomy (NCBI): domain Eukaryota; kingdom Metazoa; phylum Arthropoda; class Insecta; order Lepidoptera; family Nymphalidae; genus Boloria; species Boloria euphrosyne. Next base: position 5,640,039 of record OX637886.1, read on the forward strand.
GGAATGTAAGACAGGCATGGCTTCATGTTACTTTGGGTACTATAGTCATTAGCAGAACTAGGAAAGTTGTCAAAGTTTTACGGCAGTACAGCCCACAAATTGATCTCTTGATTATAATATATCACCTTGCAAAGACTAAATGTCATGTGTGAAACTACATACATATTAGAAGGAGAATTTATTTGATCTTTAGAAGTAAAGTTATGGTACAAGTGAAGTTATGGTACTGAAACTTTATTAATCAATTAGGAGCCTATCTCATTATGATCGTGATATTTACAAAGTATTTATTATATGTGACGAAGTAAATAAGATGAATAAACATGACATATTAATATTATTATTTACCTAATACCTAATAATATAATTTGTGTAATATGGGTATATTTCAAGCAACAAAAGCTTCGGTGCTTTTAACGAACTATAAATTTTACTGATGCGAGAATTTCCTAGCAACATCGTTGAGCACATAACACACAATTTAAATAAAGTACGAAAAATATAATATGTATGTTTTCTTTTAATTATTAGAAATCGCAGAATGATTATTAATCTACACTTTAACAAATAAATAAATTTAACGATTCTGTCAATAATTTGATAATAGTCACTTATTTATTGTAAGATTAGAGTATTACAACATATCAGAACAAGTGAATTGATGATTATTGATGGATTAGGCTATAAGGTAATTTGCAGGTTGTATCCAAGCGATACGAGGGTATGTCCGTAGTATGTAAGAAAATTATCCATTTTATGTGTCTCAATCTAGGCTTTTATACACCATTCCAGTCTGACGGCTCCAAATGTAATTTTCAAATAAAAAAGCGTCACCCTTCAACACGGTAAATTTTCAACGACGCAGCAGTTTCCTTTCAGTGAATTTGAGAGCGTCGATGCGAAACAATATGGGGGCGATCCGCAATTAATTGCAGAAGCAAGGTACACTAGAGCCATTTTATACTATAAAATACTATTACAAGTTATAATGAATATACTACACATAGCTTAACTACGCAATATATTATAATTGAAAATGGTAAATGTATAGAGATGGCTTAGGATCAAGATCTATGTCTATTTAATTAGACTTTTAAGTTAATACAATTAAATTTGGACTAAATCAATATAGTCTGGATGTTTGAATCGCACCGTCAGTTGGTAGTGTGGTTTATAGAAATTATATTTCGTTGTAACTGTTAAACAAATAAATATTATACGACGAGTTCTAATCAATAAGTTCTATATACAGTGCGATATTTTAAATATAATATAGTAAATGTTGGGACATTATTACAACAGCGCTATCTAGTTCCGTGGTAAGCTACGAGGCTTGTATTACGGATACCAGTTGGTTGATAAACATTATTATTATAAATATGAACACCCATGACTGGGTACAAATATTCGTGCTCAACAAAGGAATGCCTCCAGCGGGACTCGAACCCGCGACCGCTGGCTAGGGTCACTACCAACTGAGCCAAACGTGTCGTTAAATATATATAGTGAAAGATTAAACAAATCGCCAGACTGAAAAATGGAGCGAGATTAAAATCGGTCTCAGTAAATGCTCTTATTTAACCAGACCATTTTCAAAATGAGAGCATTACTCAAAGAAGATGTTTAAGTAAATAATGACCGAGAGTTTCGACGAAAAATTACGTTATTTTTAACTTAATTTTCTAGAAAACTAAGTTTAAATAAATTTTACATTAATTTTACCTGACGTCAAATAAAGAAGAGTACTCAATTCACTTGCTATTTGGTCGAAGGCTTATGTACAGCTGCAATTTCGAAAGTCGCGTCAAACACGGGACTCGGCCCATTTTACTTTTTTTACTTATTGACTAACTTAAAAAGAGACGTTATTACTTTGTTTATTGTATATAGCGTGATCTGTTTAATCGGTCGACCTAAATAAGGTAAAATAATAGTTTTTTTTATCATTTAGTCAGTTACAAATAGCACACAGACTCAAAATAGTTATTGTAAGTACAACTTTGTAAGCTGGAAAAGGTTATGTTAGGAAATATTTTATATTAAAAAAAACAACAAATTAAAGATTATTTTACCTGTTAATCACTTTACACAATATGTAAATCATAAATAGTGTTCATCTTTAACCCTTATTGATTAGTTTATATCCAAAATAGTAGAGCAAACCTCAAATATTTTGTAGCAATATATCACAGTTTTAGTCTCGAAAAGAGCATTAAATCAATTGGCTTGAAATCTGTTCCATCGTTTATTTCTGCCGTTGAATTACGCAACATTGCCGTAGGAATTTCGACTAAAAGAAAATACTGCGAATAACTATTAATATTCATTATGTTTATGCGAAATTCATTCACTAAAGGTTTTCATTGTATTTACATATAACTTTGTAAAAAAAGTTATATTTATAAATAAATAAATATTTTTCAGATATTTTCGACAGTGGTAGCCTCGCTCGCGCTCGCTTGGATAACCAAGTGATACGGGCTCAAATCCGGGTCTCGCATCTCGGATATTTCCATGTGCGAATTATTTTTAACAAAATTACCACTTGTCTTACGGTGAAGGAAAATATTGTGAGGAAACCTGCATGTCTGTATGTGAAAGAACCAGTAGCAAATTGTCGAAAAACATGTAAAGTCCGGCAAAGCGCACTAGGCCAGTGTACTGGACTAGGGCCTGATCCCCTTGTATAGAAGGAAGGCCTGTGCCCAGCAATGGAACAGCAATGGATTAAAAAAGACTGAAAACAAATATTTTTCTAACAAAATAACTTTAATTTATTTTAAATAAAAACTTATAAATCCCATATTTTATATATTTTATTTGAACTCGAAGATCAATTAACATGCGGTTTCATCACTGACCTCGCGTGTAATATACATCGGAGTACCCACCACAGACAATATATTCAGAGCAACAGCTTAATAACTAAAACTGAATAACTTTGTTGTAAATTGTATTTAATGCGTTTAGCACACGAGTGCTAAATTAGTTTGAAAATAGGAAAACAATTAAGCTAAGTTTTAATGAGAGAGTGGATACAATATCTAAACAATTTCAAATATTTTTATGTATATATTCTCAATCCCAATCGAATCGCTTATTAAATTGTTCCAAATTAACCACTTATTACGTCGATCGAGTTAAAAATTGGTCTATAAATGACCTATTTCTGTCATATAAGATTATGAGATCGCGAGGATGGTTGTCTGTCTGTTTGTGTCCGCATTACGAGAAACCACTGGACAGAATTTGATGAGGCAGTGGTAGCCCAGTGGTAACGCGCTCGTTTGTATAACCGAGTGATGCGGGTTCGAATTCGGGTCTCGCACCTCTGATATTTTCATGTGCGAATCATTTCTATCCTGATTACCACTTGTCTTACGGTGAAGGAAAACATCGTGAGGAAACCTGCATGTCTGAGAAAACCTAGTAAGTTTTCGAAACACATGTGTGGTCCGCCAACACGCACTAGGCCATTGCAGTGGCCTGATTACCCTCCTATTGAAAGGAGGCCCGTGCCTAGCAGTGGGACGTTAAAAAGGGCTGAAGACATGATGATGTGTGTCAACAAAAAATAAATTTTTATTGCGTGAATAATGAATATAACATACATCTCTGCCAAATCTACTCATTCAATATACTGGATAGTACAACGTTCCTAGTGAAAAAATTCGAGTCATCGAATCAGAGGGAGTTTGAGTCACTAGTATAATAAAAAAAAAATAATCAATGTTTCTACAAGTAGGTTTTAATTGAATTTTAGCTTTATAATGTGAAATTGCTAGATCAGAGATTAAATATTTTGTATGAATATTACACTGTTTTCTTTGCGAGAGTCATTTGTAGTTTTTAATATGAACGTAGAGATTTGGTTTTAGACGGTATTTGTTTTATTTTACTTCTGTCCTCGCTACTTGGACTTTTATTCAGGCAAATTCGTTATTGTTTTTCGTTGAATTTCGAATTGATTTTGGTAGAACCTACAATAAAATTATTAATATTATTTTTTTATAATTTTATTAATTGTTTATGATATTATGGTAATTGAACTCTATAATAGTATTTTTTTACGTTTGTGTACATTTTCTTGAACACAGCTGACTAAGTTTAACGAAACGAATATAATGCAAATGACAGCTTTGATCAGAATCAAATACTAGAAAGGCGATACGTTTTCCCGTGAAATATATAATCTTAAGGCTAAGAAATAGCTAAACTAACATAAGAAAGCGAAGAAATAAAATCGTAATCGAAATACGTAAAAGATAGTGTTAAATAAAAATACACTACGTGGACTCGTGATTATACTCGTGGATGCCATTAATTTAAAAGTAAAATTAACATTTAAATACGTTGAGTAATTAATGTTGTTTGTTCCTGACATCAGATGTTTCATATCATAATATTCTGTAATTTGGAAGCCTTTGTTAAAAGTAAAGTAGGTCCATAGTTTTCAACTGACGGTCAGAAAAGTTGACGCAATATTATGATTAAAAATAAGCATTTTCTTTCATTTTCGTAATAAAAGTTGTATTTATAAACATTTATATAGGTACTTTATGCTTTTGACTACTAACTAGTCTTCTCCACCTACTTACTTGGTGCGGCGGGTATGAGCATTACAAGCTATTTTTTTAAATCCACTCATCTTTACAGCCCCATCTAGGGCTTATGGGCTTATAGGATTAATATAATAAAACAAGACTGACACAATCTTTTATCTTTACAAAATGAGATATTTCTTTTAATTTTCCTAGTAACAGTTTCTTCATTATTTCTAGAATATATGTTATGTAGAATACATACCTATTGCCTATGTGAACTAAGAATATGTGGAACAAAAACTGCAGTTGTAATGTATGGGCGGGATTGATTTCAAGAATTCGTACTTTGAATACGTGTTGGATTCTCGCAAATAGGGTTTGATATTAACAACCAAAAAATATTATTTATTTTTACCCATGCAATAAAACTCATATCCTTAAATTGAGAAATATTTGTAAATAGCCATAGTTTATATTCATACATAAAGCTCCTAACACAACAGATTATACATTTTTCTGTTTTTAATATACAAAATATACAAAGTGTTGTAAAGATAAACTTCTTTTTTCTTGCAACTTCTTCAAGTCGAAGAAAACTGTCCTTGGCAGCGTCGTCTGCGCTCTAATTAATTACGACGAGTACCAAAATATTATGAGTCCTTGGGTTTCATTAATTATTAAACTAATGAAATTAGTTTTTTTCATAAAAAGACATAATATGCTAAGATTTTTTTGATAAACACAGAAACCATGGTATATTAAGAATGTGCGTAACAATTACTTAGAAAAAGATAATTTTAACTATATAAGGAATGGTTTCCATTTTTTTGTTTCTTACAACATCTATTAAATAGTATTTAAAAATTATGCTACTACATATTTGAGATATATTATATAAATATATTGAAATATATCTTAAAAATTGACGTATTATTTATTATGCCGTCGGTACTTCAGTAAACAAGTAATTCTTTCAAAACTCCCTTATTCTGCAGCTTAGCTTAGATTCATTTTCGCCTCAGAACTGTTATGAGAAAATTACGCAATAATGTTTCTTTCGAAACAATAGAAACACAAACAAGTAAAATAAGGCTGTATTTTCGATAATGCCGATTCACATTTATTTTAAATGGAACACATTATTGACTTGGAAAATGGTTATACAATATTTTTATAAAATAAAAGTAAACAGTTCGCCACAGTTTTGTTTGGCTTTGTTCCAAATGTACTATTCCAAGCCTCGACCCAATTTTCTATACTTTATTCCCGCCAGCCTTTGGCGAACGTTCACGAGACATTTCCTATAGCACTTACGGAAAATCAAATCCTACACAGACTGTAACAAGCGGCCGAAAAGTCACGTTCGATAAATTGGCGGGGGCTAATAGAAATTCTTCCTTGTCATTAGTCCTGTAATGTACGATGTAGAGCTTTTTTATTAAATTTGTAATTATGTTATAATCAAGTTTAAACTTGCTTTGGCTCGCGGCTCTGCTTACATTCAGCGATAATTAAACCATCTAGATATAGTTGATGCCCGTCTAATTTACCTCTAGACTGACTAGTCAAACATTTCACGAATCATGCCAGTGTAATCATTCCGACTACTTCTAAGTAAATATTTTACCCATTCAAACATTCTGCATTTTTAAATAATATATTTTACCCATCTCTACTGCGTTTTAATTTACAAGTTCGAAGAACGGAGGGATCAAGCTATGACGTAAAATTTTCTCATTTTCTCGAACCATTTAAATACAGCTTTAGCTGCATTTTAATACAGATTCAGCGAATTCAATTCAAATCCATTTAGGAAGAGCAATGCGAGCCAATCAAAGTAGTATTATAAATGCGATAGTTTATGTATTTATTGTAACATCTTTGGAGGGAAGGCTTGTAAGTTCATAAAGTTCTAGGTTTTGTGTTATATTTTCTAATGATAAGTAATTTTATACGGAATGCTGAAAACTTTACAAGTCCAAGCAAAGATGAAAATAGATGCGTAAATTTGTTGAAATGATAATAATAGGTAATTCTCGACACAATTTGAGAACTTCACAAAATAAACTTTTGTTTATATTTGTTTTCCAGCCAAAGACTCAGATTGCTAAACTTTATTCATTTTGAAAAGATGACCGACAATTAAATTAATTGTTTTGTTAAAGAAAGTTTAATAAGCATTTTACTTTTGGTAATTGATTCATTATTTGTATCTCAATGTATTACTAATTCATAACATTTCATGCTATATTTATTGGAGATGACTATAATCTTTACTCATATGAACTTTAATAAATTTATTGAACAAAATAATGGTAAAGTACTTTAATTATTGATGTTAAAGTGCATACTTTTAAGGCATTTAAATACATTATATGTACTTATTTAGTTCATTTATTGTTAACTATAATATTTAAGTCATTGCAATGTCTATTATATTTTGCAAAAGTCACCCAATATTAACATTAATTCTTTAGAATTTAGAGATTTCTAAAAATATTGTAATACTATTTGTTTACAAATCTCAGTGGATGCACAATTTGAAACTAAACTTAGCTTTAAGCCGCATAAGTTATTATTAATAATCTCTCCTGGCGGTTCAAGTTTAAATCTGACCTGGATTTAAAATTCAAAAACAAATTTTATCTTTAAATACCAGAATACCAACATTATGTAAATGCACCAGTATAAATGCATCCTTACCCGAATATTGCTTACTAACAAATAGAGACTTTGTCGCCTTCAGCCGATTTTTACGGTCGCTGTGTATGAAAGTTATGACTTTGTTTGCGGCCAACTTTTACCAGTATTGTTTTGTGACTCAGTTGTTGTTTCCTGGTTTTCAACATTTGACATTTTTGTTTGCTGAAATTTAAAGGTGGCATTGTTATTTTTAGTGTTTTCTATAATAATGAGATATCCCATATCTACTTCACTGAAGTTTCTGGAAATGATTCGCATATGAAAGTATCAGAAGTTCGAGATCTTAAATTTAAAGCTGCTTCACTCAATTTCCCAAGTGTGATGACGTTACCACTGTTCGACCATTGCCTTTTAGCAGTTAAGTAAGTTAAATAGTTTTAGCTGCATCAGTTATAGTTTCTATGAATTTATTTATAGGAATTGATGTAGTTTAATTCGCTATAACCTTATTATATTTGTATTGTTGAAGCTAAATAATATGAATATTGAAATATTGGATCATTATTTAAAAATATTCATAATATATTGAAATTCATTTATTACTTTAAGTTAGTAATCTAATGAGACAATACTGATTACAAATGATGGTAATCAATGACACAATTTCAAACTACATTAGGACTTACATAATTATACGAAATCAAGCTGAACTTTGAGACTATAATATTTAATAGCAACTCAACCTTGCTACGCTTGGGTTCATCCCTAAATAGAGCGCGAGTGAAGCCGCGGGTTCCGCTAGTTAAAATAAATAAATTTTCTGAAATAAAAGTAGCCTTAGTGACTCCTTATAACATTTGCTATCTGGTGTAAGTCCCGTCAAAATTGTCCCTGCCATTTCAGATATTAGCCGGAACAAACAGACAGACAAAAATGTTAACAATGATTTTTTGATGTTAGTACTTTCATATACATTAAGTGAAAAGCTGTTAATTTGAAATTAAAAACAGACACTTCAATTTTATTTATATGCATAAATTAATAAAGCAACATATTAAACAAATAAAGTACCCAGAATAGTATTTCATTATAGTTATTAGTTTTATACGTGTGAATTGCAATTGTATACTTTTATCCAGCTTGCGAGTCTGAAATAATGATATATCATTACAGTAAAATGTTTACAGCTGTTGAATACATTTTTCAACTTATTACGTGCTGAAATATACATATTTTAAAAATAATTGTACATTTCTTAACAGTTTTCTTCTCGAACCAGTTATGGTGTGGAATAATTTTACAAATTACAAGCAATAAATGAATACCGTAAGGAAACCTGCAGGTCTAATAAATAGTATGTGCGAGTTTACGAAAACCATGTAATACCAAAATGAACTAGCCTGTGTTGTGGTCTATAATCTTGCTAGACCCTTCAATGTAAGGGACATTAAAGGGCAATAAAATAACAAGTAATAACTAACACATTTTATATTAATACTTCCATAGATTTACGCGATTATTTGACATTTTAAATAAAACTACCTTTTCGGATTTTGCCGCGGATTTATTTTGTTGCTGTAATGCATTCGAAACGTCAGGAACCAAAAATTAAAAAAAAAACAAAAGAACTTATAATTTTATGTATTGTGTTGACAAAATTAGCCATTCAATAAAATAAATTGGATCTTATCTTAAGTGATTATTAACGTAATTCTAATTTATTAAAAGAGCATGCTAATACATTACTACACGAGACTACTATAATGTGAGATCGATATAGATAAGACAGGAAACTGTAACTACCCACACCCTTCTATTAAACCCTCTCACGCTACCAGTTTAGTTACCTTCGAAAACAACAAATGGGTGTCATTAGTTCTTGAACCTTAACGTCTAATCTGGAGTAATGAGATTTCGGGCTTGATTTATAGACCGGGTAGAATTTTTTCATTGAATTAATTCATGTTGGTAAGTAAAGATAAAATAATCTAATAAGGGAACATAAAGTTAATTACTGTTTTTGATCAAAATAAAGCTAATTACGCAAAGTAGTCATATAATTCATAAATATTTCTTTAATTTGATTCATTCAATATATATATCGTAGTTAGTGAAAGTATGTATATCGTAATTGGTTCTAGGATGTACGGCTGCACACCTAAAAGTCCTGGGTTCGAATACTGGGACGGACTACAATAAGTTATATTCTTTCTGTAAACAGAAGTTTAGTAAGCACCAGTGACAGTCCGGAGTTAAGAAGTTGGCAGTGCTTCACATCCGTGTCTCGGAGTACACATAAAGCTGTCGGTGTTGCGTCTTAACTTATTCTGTTCGTATTGAGTTGTCCCACCGGAGCATGAGAGTGCACTTGTGTCTCCGCGTATACTTTGCAACTTACAATCTTCTGCACATAGGTAATTCAATGGGATCGGCCGCCATAGCCGAAATCTTACGGGGGTCATTTGAGATGGAATATATCAAAATAGTAGATAACAACAAAATCACCTATTTTCATCGAAATAAACGACAAAATCCTATTGATTTTGACCCAAATTATCTGTTTCTATAAATGAACTGAAGTTATGATGATGTGAATTATTATCCTATATAATAAATGCAGTTAACAGTTTTAAGAACGCTTTATTCAAAGCTTTAAGAACAAACTTTAACTTATTCAAGACTTTTTTAATTATTTCACCGAGGCCTTTCCCATTTTCGATGCTGAGAACAAACAAACTAAAGGTTCCAACTCCGGACTGTTTAACAATTACGAAAATAGTTCGAGCGTTGAAGAAAGTTCTTTTATATAAAATTCAAACGTCGATGTCGTTTTTTTATTTGACCTTGTATTAAAGAGCTTTCGTTACCACAGATTATTTTCTGAAGTAGAAAACGATGGGATCAAAAGATTTTGTAAAGAATGACTTGTTAGTGATATATGGTAGGTATGTTGTTGTCAAGCTCGGCCTTTTTAATGATTTATTTTTATATTTTCATTACAGTTTGATCACATATTGCTATAATAAATATTATTTCAATGCTAGCTTTTTTCATTTACAAAGCACGTTGGATATTTACTTATTAAATATTAATAAAATATTTAAACGTAATAAAAAAAAAATTATACGTAAATTTTTTTATTTTTTTAATTACATACTAATATATTTTTGTTTATTTAGAAACATTTGGTAGTACCAAAAAGAAACTATAAAAGTTAGAATTTCTTTGGTCCATATAAAAAAGATTGACATGTTTAAGAATTTCGCTATAAAAATTCGCATAGTGGAGAGAAAATGAATTGAAAATTTGATATGTATTCGGTACTAGACACAATAGAGCCAACTTTTGACACATTTTGTTTAAATAGAAAAAGATTCAATCTCGCAGGAATGGGAAATAAAGAACATAGGATAAAAGTTCATGCAATACAGCTTTGAGCGTTAACATTTATTTTCGTTTACTCAAAAAACTGTAACAAAATTGAAAGCTTTGACCGGTATCTCCATTCCCTATGTTTACTTTCTCATTCGCTTAAAGTGACAAATTTGTGTTCTAACAGTATTTTAAATGTAAGTTTTCAATTTTTATAGGGGTCTACGTCATCGTTACTCGACTACGTTGAAATGCGAATGCACAACAGCTTACAAGTGTAAGTGAAAAAAATTGATAAATTAACATTTTTTTTCTATAAACAAGCTATTAGTGCTTATATATTTTCATACTAACTTATTTACAAAATCTTTATATAAAGGTTCAGCCTTGTTAAACATGTTATTTCTGGACACGGGCTTTCCTTTGATACATCAATCAAGCCGTAGTCCACAGCACTGGCCAAGTGCGGATTGGCGGTTTTCAAGCAACCACTGTTATAAAAGTTTTTTGTATTCAAAAAATCAACCAACTCTTTACAAAGTAAACGAGATTGTAACTTTGTTTAATTACACGGTCGAGTGCATCTCTAGATGTCTTCTTACGTCTTTTTTATTTATAATCCTGTACACAGACAGCTTTTGGTAAATATTGTGTGTTTTAGGTCATAGTCTATCTGAATACTAAATTTGATATTAATTCATCCAGCCAAAGATACAAGCTTTCGAATATTATATAGCTTTCGAATATTATATAATTATAATTTATTAATTAAAAAGATGTCTGAGGTGACTCTAATCACCTCATTTAAATTCTGGTTATATTCTGTATATTCATCAAAATTCATCAAAATCGGTGTTGCTTTCTATTTATCAAGTAGTCCGATATACTCGTAAGTTTACCAAAAGTTCCAGGTAGTAAAATAAAGCTGCCTTTATTTGATTATAGTATAATATTATCATAGAAATGGGTAGTAGGATCGAAACCACTGTTTGTATCCGAGTCTATCCCAGGCTAATTGAATTAAGTTGAGTTAGGGTCAAGAAATATATAGTCTCGTCGTGATTCGCAAAGTAAATTTCAATTAATGTTGGCAGATTTTGATCGATAATCTATACTCTTGTAGAAGCTGTAGTTATTTTTATAGATTTGAATGCGGTAATTTCTGTAACTGGGTACATTAAAAAACAATTTGCTGATTTTTTAAGTTTAATAACAGCTAATCTCATTATGACTAGAAGGGCGGCGTACAATTGATATGCATACGTTTTAAGCTCAACATAGTGAAAAACGTATACCGATATAAAATAATATACAAATCTATGTATGTATTGTATTTATTTATCCATTTTTAGTTTTTACGTCACACTGATGTACACGGGCCTCCCATCAATACAATGACCTACGTGAGTATGGACTTCACATGTCTTTCGAAAATTTGCTATGTTCTTTCAACATGCAGTTTTTCACACGATGACTTCCTTCACCGCAAGGCAAGGAGTAATCATGTTAGAAATTATTCGCACATGAAAATATCGCAAGTAGGATACAATTCTACTCGTACTGCGTACATATAGATAAAAAGGAATGAATTTTTAAGGCGTACCGTTACTGAATAATAATAAGTGAAATAGAAATATTAAAACATTCCACGAATCACTCGGATATTGGATTATTTGGGTATCAAGGATGTTTGCAAGGCATTTATTTTCTCTTATGACTTTGACATCGACGAAAATTTACCTAACTTAATTATTATCAAACTTTTTGATTGGTTCATAAGAATTTAATATTTTCTTTTATTGTCTTCTGATGAAGTAGAGAAGTTTAAAATGGCAAAATCGCGATGCGATACGCAAATTTTAATAATATTTGAAGACACGTTTGGCTTAGTTTGTGCTCAGTCCCCCTACCCTACTTTCAACGCCAGCGGTCGCGGGTTCAAGTCCCGCTGGGGGTATTCATTTATTGATCATGAATGTCTAAACTCCAGTGAATGGTGTTTATATTTATAATATGTATGTATTTAAACATATGTATGTGTAGTGTATCAACTATCTGGTATCCGTAACACCAGCCTCGTAGCTTACCACGGAACTAGATGGTGCTGTATGTAATTATGTCCCCACATAATTATTTATTAATTAATTTATTGTTTGCTCACTATAAATTAAGACGTCAAGAAATTTAGCTGTAGATTTTAATTGCCACAGCATTTTATTACCTTATTAAAGACTTGTCTTCTCTTGTTGTATTAAAGTATAACAATTTTAGTTTGTTAAGTAAACCGAATAATATTAATTATTAACGTAATTTAGATTTTAATGATGACGGTTTTTGCTGAATTAATGTTAATAGTAATTTTCTAATTAGGTTCAATTTAAATTTACGAGAAACGCTTTCAAAAGACTATTTCATTTATATTATTTTGTTTCATGGCTATGTTACGACGTGATATATAATTTTAAAGACATACATATTATCACTCAAACAAATGCGGCTGGCGGGACTCGAACTCGCGACCGCTTTCATAACAGATAAAATGATAACAGAGAAAATAAGAATCATAATAATTACCGATCTGTCTGCAAGATTTTTCACTCTGCAATGTAAGTATGCTGGTTGACCAACAGCGGCGGTGTATTCCCTTTTCGTAGTGTTGTCAAAATGTGGCTGTACCATCGTGTCGGTGGCAGAAGTGCCGTTGTTCACTGCAAAGATGGCATCGGGGTCCGTAGTGTCACTGCCGCCCGCTGATAGGCCTGGAAGGAAATTATTTTATTAAGCATAATATTTTGTTTACCTTACAATCGACCTGTAGCCCAAGTCGAGGCCATTGATATGTAAAAATAATAGAGACACATTTCTTTACAAATATTTCTTCAAAAAGTTATGTAAAACCGAGGAATGAAATTCATAAAATATAAAGCTCTAAAAATTGTCTAAGCACAAATTCGAACTGACGCATATGTCACGCATGAATCTATAGTTTTTAGAATTTTGTCTGTCTATATGCCAGAGAACGTATCACAAAACAATCCACTGGAACGACTTTGATGAAACTTGGTAAGATAATAGCTGTATAAAGTTAGATTATCTAATAGGATACTTCTAACTGCAGGAAAATATCTCATCTTTGAGAAAATCGTTAAAACGTACCTGAGAACTCAGCCAAGGGGAGTGTGGGTGAGTTACTATTACGTAATAAATAGTTAACTTTTATGGTGACAATATTTTTTTGATATAATATAAACATTGAGTAGGTAAGTGAACAATAAGCTAAATACCCTATTCGATGTCCGAAAAATACATTTTTGTATCGCGTCATTTAATTAAATGTAATATCAGTTTAGATATGAGTTTGATTAATTTAGAAATAGGTAAACATAAATATAAGTAAGCATACATTAAAGATCAATCAATTTTGAATATGTAACTTACGCCTTAATTTGAGTAAAAATAAATAGCTTTACATATCATGTTAATCAAGAGAAATGAATAATAAGGAAAACATCGGTACATGGAAATATTCCATCTCGAAATTGATTTGCGAAAGTAATGTTATTGAGGAAAAATATGAAGCTAAAATTTGCAAACTCATTCATGGAGAAATATTTATCGCATATCACGCCAAGGGACTTGGCATCTTATTAATAAATTGTGCCATCAGTATACCGATGTAAAATACTAAAATATCCTATAACAGCTTTTACCCATGTTAATGTCGGTGTAATTTATATATGCTAATTTTTTAATATCGAAAGCTTGTTTGGTTGTATGTCCATCTTTTCATATGCTAGTTGTAAATTACTGACGCGTTTTTTTTATACTCTACTCTACTCTTAGGCACCCCCCTTTAGGACAAAATTTTTATAAACTTTGAATGTTTTTTTTTGACATCTAATCAAAAGCCTAAAAAATAAGTTTCAAGTTTCTAGCTTAAAAAAACGCGTAATTTCCATATAAACTTTCATCCCATCCATGGGTATTTCAAACCCATACAGCCTTTTCTTCGTGTTGAAAAGCCTATGTCCTTTCTTAGGCTCTATACTATCTATGTACCAAATTTCATTTAAATCTAGGTTTAGTTTTTTTAGCGTGAAATCGCGACGTACAGACAGACAGAGCAACATTCGCATTTGTAATATTAGTAAGGATTATAAATATAAATACTGCTTAGTAAAAAATATATATACACCGAATTAAAAATCATCTTTAATTTTTTTCTAGATGATATTGATTCGGGTAACACATTTTATGTGGCGAAAAGTGTTTAAATAGTTGTAATTTTGATAGAAAGAATTAATTAAAAATATTTAACTTTAAAAAAAATTAATAAACTTCTCTATCAAAACATCACTTTCTGAAATTGTAAAAATTTAAAGTGCATATTCGAAATTCTGTTATTCATTTCAGAGCCTTTTTGCGGCACTCATAAATACGCAAGTGACAATAGTACGAGTGTCGTTTAAAGATTCAAAGCGACTCAAACAATAAACACAGAAAGAAATTTTAAATTGCATTTGTGAAAAATTGTTGCCTTCAGTACGAAGGGTAGACGACAATAGATTTTCATCACGTCTACAATATTCGCAACATAGCCACCGCCTCTTTACACGAGCATTCTTTTTGATATCCGGTGTTAAAAACAGTTGCCACACGACGGGTGCTTTTGTTTAGTCTCCAATTAAATATTGCTGAAATTCATATTTTTAAAATATTGATAAGTTAAATCCAAGGGCCTATTAGGCTGCACTACAAGCTTAGACATTGCGCTTTCAGGTCGAAAAACAGAATCGAAATAATTTTAAATGGGGTTTTTAACCTTTAGAATTTTACTGTTGGATGATCACACTAAGTAATCTGATATGTGAAGTTCGCCAACCCGCACTTGGCCAGCGTGATGGACTATGACCTGATTCCCCTCGTATTGAAGGGAGGCCGGTGCCCAGTCAGGATAACTCTTAAAATTGTCTTTGTAGAGTAAAGTATAATATTGTTTTCAGCCCTTATTAGCGCTTCACTGCTTCAATTTATGAGGGTTTGCTCCATTTTATATGAGGGGGATCTGACCGTAGTCCATAACCCCGCTGGCTAAGAGCGGGTTGGTGTACTTCACACGTCTATCGAAAACTTGCCAGAATCTCTCCTAGACATATAATGTTGGAAATGATTGCGAGAAGAATTTTAAACCATTTCACTCAGTTTTCCAAATAAGCGTGTTACTTGCCTACCACTGTCTGAATAAAAAATATAAGGTTTCTATACTAAAGCGTGTTATAAACAAAAGTCCAAGCTCCAAGGTTCATTCCGTTACAACGTTAACTAAAAATTACAACATTCCACAGCAGCATGTAATAATAAATGATAATTAATAACGCCTTATTGGTGACTGGACATTTTTTGACGATTTCGAAGACGGTGTTTTCATTTCTACTCTATTGTCTATTAAGCGCTAGGTCGTCTACCTTTACCAGAAGATTTATACCTTTAGATCGAAATATACACATGCCTTAGGGCTGAAATACACATAGTGTTTAAATGGTTTAATTTAAAAAAAATGATGCCGTCTTAATTAAAAAAATAAATATAATTGACTGAATAATTACCTAATGTACGTAATACCTTTAATTTAGGCTATTTTGTGTGTTTAATTTAATACTGTAACTACTAACTAGTCAATGTCTATACGGCTATAGTGTAATTTATTTAATAAAAATAAATAAATAATAAATAATTTTTTGAATAGAGCAACTGTTAAGTATCTCGCCGGCTCTTCTCAGCAGATCAGCATTCCGAATCGGTGGTAGCTTACTCACAGACTTACAGACTGACATTTAATTTAAAGTTTAATAATGTAATAATGACGATTCAAAAGAGCTTGTAAATGTCTATTTAAATAAAGAAAATTTTGATTTGGTTTTTTGGATTTTAGAATAAACAAATTTAGGTTTTAAATAAGGATTCTTATTTATAGCTTATTTTCTGAAAAAATATATTTATATATAATTTTTAAGAGCGATCGTCGTATCACGCACCCTTAGAAATTCTTTGTATTGATCTACTCGTGTCCAAATAGATTTGCCATCAATCCAAGGGTGAATTCCCTAATCTAGACTTGGGACGTCACGTCGTTCATCACTCTGACGTCTGCCAATAACACTAACATTTTTAGTAAGAAATTACAAAACGATGATCCGATTTCAATTTATTTTGTATTCCCGAAATGCTTTAGACAATATATTTTCAAGCTTTAAAGCTAATTTCGAAATAAATTTCTCTAAATGTGAATCGAATGGAGGAAATGGATTAAGAATGGTCATTTATTTTTCAAGTCTTCTCTCCTTCGCACATTTTAGATTGTTGCGAAGTATGACTTAAAAATGTTTTAAAATTGATTTTTGTAAAATATAAAGGAAGTTCGTTATCCTCTACCTACTTATTTAATACAAGGTAATTAAAATTTTAATGTTATCATATTTTAGTCAAATTGACGCATTTATTATATTCGCTTAAAATCCGTTATCTAAAGTAGCCTTCAAAATCAATTTTGCTTCTAACAAATATTTTTTCCGATTAAATATTGTAATCATAATGTAAAGTTTATTTATCTAGTAAAATTGTTCCATAGTTCTAAAGCATATACTTTAGCTAAAGCTACTGTTGTCGAGTCTGTGGAGTGCTGTTTTAGTTACTATAGGTATTATATTATTAATATAATATTATAAATGCGAAAGTTTGTGAGTATGGATGTTTGTTACTCTTTCACGCAAATACTACTGAACCGATTACGATGAAATTTGGTATGTAGGTAGCTGAAGACCCAGAATAACATATAGGTTACTTTTTATCCCGGAGTTCCCGCGGGATTGACTCCTAATATTTAAAAAATTAACGCAGGCGAAGCCGCGGGTACTGCTAGTTATTAATATAAAATATGTATGTTGGTACGGAAATATTAATTACGTTAACTAATTTCAAATTACAATCAGTGTGGTTAATTTAACATTAGAATTAAATGGCAACTTATTACTGAGTCATATTATATTATACTAATTTTCAAGCTTAATCAAATAATTAATTTGGCATCGAGTTCGAAGCCTACTTATTTTATAATTATTATAATATTGTATTATATAGTAAAATTAACTTTTAGAAATTATTTATTAATAAAACGTAAATACAGTAGTATTAATTCTCGTTTTCAGTAACTAATTTCTCTTTAGATCTTCGCGGTCAGTTAAGCTTTAAATCCCTCTTCAATATGTAATATTCTCTCAATTGAAGATTAAGCCAATTAAAATAATCATGCACGTGTGCTATACAGCGAAGAATACATAATACTATATAATAAATGAAATGTATATATGTGTAGGTTACTAATATTACTTAAATAAAATTGTGTAAGAATAAGTAGGTGCAATATCATGAGACATTTTTAAACAAAGCAAAATAACATAATTGTAAACTTTTTTTCGTTTCGGTTTTTATTTTGTTTTTAAAAAGTTTTAATTTTTCCACTTTTACCGGGCAGCAAAGAAGAGCAAAGTTAAAAAAAAAATAGTAGGTGAGTAGGTGACAATTAATTATCCCTAAGTGATTTTTATGTAAGTGGAATCGTCTTTAGAATATACCCATCTAAAGAAGAAAGAATTATCGATATCGGACTACGCTTTTATAAATTTATTTCGTGGTCAAACATAAAAATTCAGTATGATTTTCTTTTTAAATGGGACCAAAATCGTAAATTTTCAAACAAAAAGAATTCTTCAAATCCACAAACATAAAAAAATAGAACCTATGGAGGTTGCTTTTGTTGAGAGCTTTTCGAAGTCGGTTGAAAATGAAAACCAGTCAAAAACTGCAAGCTAGATTTTTTTCATGTAAGCTATGTTCGTGTAATATATCATATCGATAAAAATAATTCCTTGCAAATAAAATCCACTGATATACGTAATGGAAAAATAAATCATCAATCAAATAACATGACACTATATAAAAGCTTTGCATAAAAATTAAAAATATTTTAATAAAATAATATAATGTATACGTTGATATTAAGAAAAGTAATTAATTTAATTTTTAATAGGGGTTTTCTGTGGATTTTATGTATAATTGCTGTGTTTCTTAAAGACAAAGTGAGATGTTAAATAGCGTAATTATTTCCTCAATAGGTAGGCTATAAAGTACTAATAATTACTTTTAGTAGCTTCAAAAATAAGCACGTTTAAATTAATTAAATAAACGATTTAACTATATCTATTAATATGCATAATTTTCTTAGTTCAAAAAATTAAGAAAGATAATCAAGAATCATATTATTACCTTTTGAATATTTGTTATAATATTAAACATAATATTATTTAGAGCAGAGTCAATTAAAAATATAATGAAACGGATGAGAAAACGTTTCCGTTGTTGATAATCTAATTATAATAACCTCTAGGCCTTATTTAAATAGCAGGCACTTTGCTGCTCAAAAGCCCGAATAAAGGACAAGGCCGTGCCACCTTTACAATATCATCTTTATCAAGCCTGAGCTTCATTCGGTGACTTTTTGCTAGCTTGTGACAAGGCTTGTGGCAATAATACTTCAAAGACCTATTATGTTAAAAAATAAAACATTCTTTGTACTTGCAAACGTTTTTTCTTCTTGAAGTAATCTATGGTATACAGATAAACAAATTGAAGCGTTTGTTTGCAAGGAATTGTTTTGTAATATAAAAATTTTATTATAGAAAATGAATGTCAAAATTTATACAGTGCTAATTAGAATAACTCATTTTTTAACATATTTTAACTGTCTGTTTGTTTCGGCTAATCTCCAAATGGCTGGATAAATTTTAATGGGATTTTTTCTGACAGATAACCGATTTTATTGGGGGTAATATGCTACTATTTTAGAAAAAATATGTGAAACGTAGGGACGTGCCCAAGCGAAGTGAGGGAAATCTCTAGTTGATAGTAAAAAAGTGGTTCTTTATGCCTTGGCTTCATAAAAATATTCACTCGTGTATTTGGCTAAGTGATTCTAAATAACGCGTTACGGTATCGATTATTCATAAAAAAATAAAGACAATACGTAATATAAATATACGTACAAGTTGATATACGATAGTTAAGAATTTTTTGCTAAATCTTGCCTAGTTCATTCGATTCGGGCACCCACAACAAAGTCCTAAATTTGAGTACTCCAGATGTTAAGCTATACTGAAAAGCTACTTGTAGCATGAAGACGTCGTCAATAGCTACCCGCCCTAGATTTTTCCTGTTATTACTCGCTTCCATCGATATTTACAACCCAATAAAACATCAATAATATATTTTTAGCGAGAATTAAGTCAATCGTAAAAGTTGATCGATCACAATGAGTAATGAGGTCAGCGACCTCATGTTTTTGTCATAAATGGAAGGTATTTGTTCCTTCATTTAAATTGTGCTTGTACCAAAACTATCAATTTGGCTTGATTTTTTTGTATAAAGGCCTTAAATTCTAAAGCACAAAGCATAAATATAACGAGGTCAACTATTATGGGCGTTTTAAGTAAATTGTCAGAAAGCATGAAATATTGTATACATGCAAAATTACATTTCATTTACCCTGAGTTATATCAAATTTTTAACCAACTTTCTCTTATTCTTTTTTGCAACTATTTTCTATTTTCTTTGTAAAAGAGAATTATGCGTACAATAAAAGTTTAATTGTATATTGTAATTTTCTTCTAATATGCATAGTGCATATGTATTGTTACGACTTAGGGTTCGTGACAATTAAAACAGCCGATTAAACTACTAAAAAAAATAGACACTTTAATTATCCAACACAAATTACAAAACAAACACACTAAATTATAAAATACAATCGCACTATGATCACTTTAAATCGCACTCGTAGATCGCTTCGATGTTATCGCTTGTATCGCTGATTCCAAACTGACTAGTCGCGGCTCATACCCGGCCTTATATACGGGCCTCGGATGGTTCTAGAACCTTCGACTGTAGAAACTTCCAGAATGTTCGAGTACATACCGGCCCCGATCGATCATAGATCGATAGATCGAGATTGTTCTGGAAAGTTCTATCATCGAAGTTTCTAGAACGATCTCGACTACTAGTTCCGCTACTCGATACTAGATGGCGCTAGTGGTACGTAACGTCACCATGTCCCAAGCATTACTTGTTGCGCGCAACACTGCCCCCTCCTAAGACATGCTCGTCCCGAGCATTATCGGCCTCATAATAGCGCGCTAGTCGATCCACATGGACGATCTTCGGAGTACCTCTTCCACCTTTCCGTATCCGGTAGGTTACGTCATTGATCCTTGTTATAATCCGGTAAGGTCCATCCCATTTAGCTTGAAGCTTAGGAGATTTTCCTTTGCTGCGAACTGGGTTGTGCAACCATACTAGTGAGCCCTCGTCGAACCCTTTGTTGTTCATTTTGCGGTCATACCGGGTTTTCATCTTTTCAGACATTTTCTGACCCGATTGTCTGACGTGCTCATAAATGTCATCCATCTTGTTTCGCAAGTCATTCGCATAATCGGTTATACAGCTTGGGGCATTAGGTGGTATTCCGGTGATCAGGTCTGCAGGCAGCCGTAATTCTCTTCCAAAGTTTGCGAAAGCTGGTGTCACCGATGTACTTTCGTGAACAGCGCTTCGATATGACAACAAAAACGGTTGGATGTGCTTGTCCCAATCTCGTTGATGATTTTCCACAACTTTTGCCAGGTACCTCTCCAATGTCTGATTAAATCGTTCCACCATTCCATCCGATTGTGGGTGGTAAGTAGTCGTTCTCGTTTTATGAGTACCCATGACTCGACAAGTTTCCTGGAATATTTGAGACTCAAAATTCCTTCCTTGATCGCTGTGAATCTCTAAGGGTACTCCAAAACGACAGAAGACTTCATGAACCAGTTTATCTGCAACTGTTGACGCTTCTTGGTTTGGAATGGCGAAGACTTCCGGCCACTTAGTGAAGTAGTCCATTACTACCATGAAATACTTGTTCCCACTGTCACTTTCCGGAAACGGTCCCGCAACGTCAAGGGCTATCCTCTCCCAAGGTGCACCAACATTATACAATTTCAATGCACCTCTACTACGAGTCTGAGGTCCCTTTACAGCCGCACAACTTGTACATTTGCGGCACCAGTCCTCGACATCGTCACGACAGTGGATCCAATAAAACCGTTCTCGTATCTTCAGTAGAGTCCGTTTAACTCCCAGATGACCTCCTGAACAACCATCATGGTACAGCTTCAGAACATCCGACACTTTAGCTTTAGGGACAACCATTTGTAAATGACTGCTGTTCCCCCGAGCATTTTCCCATTTACGGCACAGGACTCCATCCTGAACCACCAAGCTGTCCCATTGGGCCCAATAGCTTTTCGTGGTCGAACTCATTGCCGAGACGTCACTCCACGTGGGCTTAGGAGCACTGGCCTTTATCCACTCCAGAATTGGCTTGATATCCGAGTCTTCCTGCTGTGCATGTTGTAGGCTTTTCTTCCACTCGTTGTTAAGGTCTGTCCTAAGCATCTTCACAGGTACCACTTCCTTAGCCTCTTGCCTAGCACAATGCTTGCAATCTTCGGGACAAGGTCTTCTTGACAATGCATCTGCGTTGCCATGAGATTTCCCGCTGCGATGTTCGACCACAAAGTCGTATTCCTGCAGTAGTTCAATCCATCTCGCAACTTGTCCTTCTGGATTTTTGAACTGCAATAGCCATTTCAGTGCAGCATGATCGGTTCGTTAGTAGAATTTCCGCCCCAGAAGATATTTGCTAAAATGCTGCAATGATTTTACAACAGCAAGTAATTCCCGTCTCGTAACGCAATAGTTCCTTTCCGGCTTCGATAACGACTTGCTGAAGTACGCTATCACAACTTCTTGATCGCCATTTCGTTGGGATAATACACCGCCAAGTCCTTTGTCACTTGCGTCTGTGTCGACTATAAACTCCTTACCCACATCAGGGTATCCCAAAATAGGTGTTTTGCACAGACGGTCCTTGAGCTCCTGGAATGCGATGTCACAACTTTCATCCCAGCAGAAATGTCGCTTCTCCTCGGTTAACTTGTGCAGAGGTTTTGCTATATCTGCAAAGTTCTTGACAAATCGCCGATAGTAGGAGCACAAACCCAAAAATGCTCTGACCTGCGTCTTGTCTTTTGGAACTGGCCAATCCTTGACAGCGGCGATTTTCTCCGGATCCGTGCGGATACCTTCTTCCGACACTACATAACCCAAAAAGCTAACTTGCCGTTTGAATAGTGAACACTTCTTTGGGCTTAACTTGAGGTTGGCACTCTGGATCTTCATGAGCACGCGTTCCAGGTTTTGAAGGTGTTCCTCAAACGTGCGGCCTACGATAATGATGTCATCCAAGTAGACCAGACAGGCATCGCCAATTAAACCGGTTAGAACAAGTTCCATCAACCTTTCAAACGTTGCCGGAGCATTGCACAATCCGAACGGCATAACTTTAAATTGCCACAGGCCCTTTCCTGTCGAGAACGCAGTTTTCTCCTTGTCCTTAGGGTCAATTTCAACTTGCCAGTAGCCACTTTTCAGGTCCAGCGTGCTAAACCACTTTACTCCCGTAAGCATGTCCAGCGTGTCATCAATTCTTGGCAAAGGATAGCAGTCCTTCTTCGTCACGTCGTTCAAACGGCGATAGTCAACACAAAACCGCAGGTTACCGTCCTTCTTCTTTACCAGCACTACAGGTGAACACCATGGACTAGATGAAGGTTCAATAACGCCGTCCTTCACCATTCCCTCAATCATGGTTTCCACTTCCTTTTCACGTGCTACCGGCAATCTCCTTGGTCGCTGACGGATAGGCAATTCTTCACCTGTGTTTATTTTGTGTTGAACTAGGCCAGTCTTTCCAATGTCAGCATCGTTTGACGAGAAAACATTGGCGTATTTGAGTAACAACTTCCTCGCCTTGACCATTTCATTCGGAGAGAGGACGCTACGACAGTCTTCTAAAAGTGTAGTCACCCTCGTTTGTGCGTCCTTGCTAATAGTCCCAGTCGATAGATTTTCGCATCGACGCAACCAATCCACTTCCTCGCAAGTACCAACCAGTGCGCCTTTGTCTATAGTCTGTTCCTGATCACAAAGGTTCAGCACACGTACCCCTGAGATGTCGGTGGCTCTGACTAAAGTTCGAGCCACTTTCCATGGAAGGTCATTGTCTACCCTTTCCACGAGTACACAACGATTTGCTTGCCCAGGATTCCGAGGAAGACTAACCGGCACAATCGTTTCCGATCTCGGCGGAAGAACAATCTTCTTCAGGCTGTACACATTCCCTGGTAACGCCCCTTCCACGAAAAGTTCCTCTTGTCCACATTTCAAGACACCTTCCTTAACGTCGATCTCACAACAATTCTTCCTCATAAAGTCTAGGCCCAGGATGCAATCGTCCATTATATCGGCCACGATGACATTATGCAGGTAAATCCTGTTGCCTAGCTTTAACTCCATCTCCTTCTCTCCACGGACGGGTATGCGCTGACCGGTGGCTGTCACCAAATTAATCCGTTCTCGGTTGTACGCTGAGCCCCCAAGGGACCGACTAATAAGTTGGGAACTGACAACCGTGCGAGAAGCTCCAGTGTCTATGGTCAGCTTACACGGCGTTCCGTTGACCTCGCCCTTGATGATTAGGCTGTTCCCGTCATGAGTTTGTGAGATCGAAATCCTTGGGGCTCTTCGAACATCAGCCAGCACCCGCCCCGTAGTCCTGGCTATTACTCGTTTCCCTGCTGCTGCTGGGCGGTGCTGTTAGACGCACTACCCTCTCGAGATTGGCCATTTTCCCTTTCTGCAGTGCGCTTAGGGCAACTGGATCGAAGGTGGCCCCTTTCTCCACAGCCGTAGCACCTAGGGCTGAATCCTTTACTACGGTCACGAACTATAGCCGCTGTAACCTCCCTGACGCGATGGGAACGATGATCCTGTCGCACAGCTTCCACCTCCAGTGCATGGGCCAAGGCGTCCTTTAGCGTCCCATGGTGCCCGAGCCTCACTGCAGCTCTCACTTCTAGGTCATGGATGCCGTCGATGAATGCCTGTACCAGGTTCCCTTCAATCACAACGGGCATAGACTGGTAGGCTTTCCGAACCAGCTTTTCCACTTCTAGGGCCCACTGCTGAAGGTTTTCGCTACTGCGCTGCACGCGATCCTTTAGCTGCGCACGAAACACGTGTTCCAGGTGAGCGTCACCATACCGGGCCTCCAACGCCTCCAGCAGCTGCTCGTAAGTCACTTCCTTACCGAGAGCTTCTAGAACAGTTAAGGCCTGGTCGCGCAGGCCTAGGGTGAGAGCAGTCATGGCCTGGTTTTTACTCCAGCCATTCGCCTTCATGACGGCCTCGAACTGGATTTTATAGGCCGACCAAGAAGACGTCCCGTCGAATGGCGGCACTTTGAAACCGCGGGGCGAAGCCGCTGCAGCTGGAACTGCGATTCCATCTTCAAGTTTCAGGTTGTCCAACGTTTTCTTCACGTCAGCCATCACATTGTCAACCCGATTATTCACTTGTTCGATTCGGGTTTCAGCCTCTGACAGGCGGTTGTTCACCTCCTTTATGTCTTTCTTGAAGGTAGCGTGAAGGTCCTTCATGAGGAGCATCTGCTCCTCCTGTCGGCGGGCCTGCTCCTCCTTATCGCGCTGAAGCTGTTTCTCCAGCCGAAGAGCCTGTTCTTCCTGTCGGCGGGCCTGCTCCTCCTGCCGGCGGGCCTGCTCCTCCTTATCGCGCTGGAGCTGTTTCTCCAGCCGACGAGCCTGTTCTTCCTGTCGGCGGGCCTGCTCCTCCTGTCGGCGGGCCTGCTCCTGCAGCATCATCATCAGAGCACTCAGGTCAGGTGCCGTAGATGCAGGAGCTGCTGCAGGGGCAGCTGACGAGCCGGCCTCTGTGGTCGGCAGCTGGCCCTCCGAAGTCTGCGGCGATGTTCCTCCAAATCGCCTCTGGTCCGTCTCCTGCTGGCGTTGCTGGCTCCGGGTACGGATACCTTCCGTGTCGTCCTTGGGTAAAATCGGCATGATTTAATCCCACACTTCTGACACCAATTGTTACGACTTAGGGTTCGTGACAATTAAAACAGCCGATTAAACTACTAAAAAAAATAGACACTTTAATTATCCAACACAAATTACAAAACAAACACACTAAATTATAAAATACAATCGCACTATGATCACTTTAAATCGCACTCGTAGATCGCTTCGATGTTATCGCTTGTATCGCTGATTCCAAACTGACTAGTCGCGGCTCATACCCGGCCTTATATACGGGCCTCGGATGGTTCTAGAACCTTCGACTGTAGAAACTTCCAGAATGTTCGAGTACATACCGGCCCCGATCGATCATAGATCGATAGATCGAGATTGTTCTGGAAAGTTCTATCATCGAAGTTTCTAGAACGATCTCGACTACTAGTTCCGCTACTCGATACTAGATGGCGCTAGTGGTACGTAACGTCACCATGTCCCAAGCATTACTTGTTGCGCGCAACAGTATTATAAAATTGAACTAAATCCTTTATATCTTGAATAACCTATTCAGCTCACTCTACACCAGTGAGTATCTTCTTTTTTTAATATAATTATAGTTCTCAATGCAAGGGGGATCAGGCCATAGTTCACTACGCTTTATAGTTCACGGACCAAAGTCCGAGAACTTACAACCGCATGCTCCCCAAAACTTGCTAAGCTCCCTCAACCACCACGTGGCCATGAGTGTATTAGTAATAGTATATCAAATTATCAAAATTACGAGTCTCGAATTTGAACCCGCTATATTTGGTTTTCAAAGCAAGCGCTACCATTAGATTACAACAGAGTATTCACGTTGTAGACGTTAATTAATATCAATAATTCATCTGAGACATATACCATAGAGGTAAATAGCTCATCCAATTTAATACATTGAGTTTAAACACGTTCCTTCCTTGTAATTGAGATGGCAGTAAAGGGAAGCATCAAAAGCCAATCAACAGCTTCACTGTGATCACTCCTCGGAAACACTGTATAGAGAACATGCTGAGTACAATAATCTTATCAAGATCGAGCGCTTAGTACCTAAGGCGATGTAAATTTCCAGTGTAACGTTTTAAGAATAAACCGTATAAAGATTTTTTTTCCGCTCTGGAAATTTAATCAAGGCATACTAAATATGGTAAAATAGGCTGTTTTAGGCTGTTTATGTATCTAATACCGCGATCAAATTTCGTCGCATAGTAAGTTTGAAGTTTTTATCAAACCATTATTTAAACAAGAAAATCTCTTATATATTTTAATTAAAAATCCATAATTTAATGATTGTTTATCATAACTATGTTTCATTTATTGTAAACCTACTGGAATAGAATATTAGGATATAAACTAACCGTCCTAATACTATGTTTTCGTTTTTAGCTTCAATATTTTTTATTGTCGCTCGACAAGATGACTCCATGCCGCCTGATGCTAAGCGACAGTGGAGTCTAGGAATGAGATCGGTTCCGGGACATGATCTCAATACCAATCGTCCTCACCTCGTCAGCCTGCACATGTGCTTTTTCATGCTCCGTTTAAAAAACCCCGGATTATAGGAGGAGAGTAACACGTACGACGGTAATGAATTTCATTTCCTATAATAGTGCGGCACAGGTACACCTATGTTCTTTCTAGCACATTACTTTTTTTGTCCATTCAATGGTCCACTGAATGGTTAAAATATGGGAGCCATATCAGTCCAGCCGTTCTCGCTTGCCAAGCCACTAACCAACGAACAACAATTTAGTTTTATTTACATAGATTCTAATCTAGCAACATCAACCATTACGTTTTTAAAGAAATAGCAACAAGTGACACTGACATTCTAAGCCTATTTTAAGCTAGTTGGCAGTTTCAAACATTTTTAACATTTCATGAAGTCGGAAGTACTCGACCTAAAAACAATACACGAACAATAGTAAAGTAGTTTTTGTTCTGCCTCCGTATTCATATTACTGAGTTGTTACTTTACAGTATTTATTCCAGTCGTATTGAAAGTATGCGGATCTGTGTTAATGCGTACATAATTATAGGTTTGAGAAACTTACGTAACTTTTCGCTCAAATTATATGACAGCTATTCGAAGGAAAATTATACGTCTCTATTTTATAGTGTTTATATACGAGTATGTGGTGTATATACGAGAGTATACGTGTATAATTAGTACACTCGATCATGAAACGTGTAATTTGATTTTACGCCAGCTTCGTGATTTACGCCCAAATAACTGGGACTGAAAATAGTTTTAGAAGCTAACACGAGTATGTGCTTGTAATATTTACTGTATGATATTATTATGGAAATATATACATATACAGATGATTTTTTTACCATAAAAAATAATTTAAAATTAAATTTTATGGGCGAATTTTAAATATTTTTAAGTTTAATAAAATTGAAGTGTCTGGATAATTCGTTTTAAAAATATTTGTCTGTCCGTCTTTGTATTTGTCCTGGGTAACCTTTGAAGTGGCTTAATAAATTGTATTGATTGTACTAGAGAAGATAGAGTTGTATGCTTATATAATATAGATTTTTTGCCGAAAATAGGTTTTCACCGCGTAAATCTTAAACTTAATGAAATAATATGCAAAACTTAAAACGAATTCAAGAAAAAGTCCGCGATAGCATAGTGTGTTTATGTCATATATACACTGAAAACTATTATATATATGGATAACCATGGGAAAAGTACCTAGAAACCCAAGCGAAGCGAGGGCATATAGCTGGCTAAATCCATCACGCTTCCCTGTAGTTTATTTTACGTTAATAGCCCATTAAAAAGTTACGCCATTTCAAAAACACATTCAAAGTATTTCCACACTTTTATATTATATAGTATAAGTTATATTACATAATATTATATATTATAGTACCGTAGATACTATCGGAGAATTAAGAGTTTGATAAAAAGCTCACTTTTGTACCATACATACATAATATCGTTAGTAAGGCTAGTAAAACGTTAGGGTTCGTAATCCAGAATTCTAGGGCTTCTAAAAATAGTTGTACAAAAATTACTCTTTTAAGTGAAAGTGTAGTTTTGAGTATTTTGGTGTATGGAAGTGTTGTCTGGAGACCTCATTATGCTACCCACTGTCTAAGAATTGAAAGACTCCAAAAGCGTTTTTTATATCATCTGGCTTTTTCACTGGGCAAATCTAAATCGCTTGCAATTTACACGTAAAGGCTTGCGTTTTTTAAGTTGGAAAGTTAGCGAAACGAAAAAATATTATGAACTTAAGTTTTCTTTATAAAACAATCAGCAGTAGATATATAATGCTATACTAGTATCATCTTTTAATCTAAATGTACTACCTAGGTAGGTGTCGACGCAAGCCTATTAACCTATTTATAGCGTCTTCACGTAAATCTATCTTAGGTAGGTACTCACCCATGTCACGTTTTTGTGACATTCTTAACAATAATGCCTTGGATCCATTTGGAGACTTGTTACCTAACTTCCAAAAGAATGCTAAAGAATATCTTTGAATTCTTTCTCTTTTTAATTAAAACATGTTTTGAGTATTGTGTTTGTGTTAGTTTAATTTTGTAGGCTTAGTTATTTAAACATTTTATAAAATGCCAATATTTATTGCATGCGATATTTAATTTAAAAGGTCATGCATTTAGCTATTAGAACCATTGTTAACACAATTACTAAATAATTGTAACATTGTAATTACCACTGTTGGATCAAATAAATAACACAAAATAAGCGATATCGTATAGCATTTAATGTAATATATGCACTAAACCTTGTTCTTTTCTTCTCATACAATATTATTAGGACATAATTTTTGAAGTAGAATCAGTAAAGCCTATTGAGTTAGTTTCAAAAAATATATAATCTCTAAAATAGTAACCTTTTGTTCAGTTATGTACATAATACGTATTAATAAACTTAAGTGTAAAATTCCATTTGTACTTAGTGTTAGAATCACACAAGAGAGCTAAGCAAGTGTGGGTTTCTATAATGTTTTTATATAAACTATTATATATTCTGACGAGTTTATACCTTTTTAACGTCCCACGGGCTTCCCATTAATATGAGGGAGGGAGATTAGGTTATAGGCTACCGTTGGTAAGTGTGTGTTGGCGGATTCGACACGTTAAGACATTTTGAAAGCAGAACTAGTAATAATAATATTATTATGTTGGATATAATATGTTTATTCATTAAAAAAAAAGTTTAAAAAAAGTTATTACTTCGAACTCGCTTCATTTTATTTTCTAAGTGAACTTGTTACCACTTGGCTGCTGCTGCGTTTCTCTTGTCCTATCTCTAGCCCGTTTTAACGTCCCACTGCTTGGCACGGGCCTCCCTCAGTACGAAAAGGATTAGGCCGTAGTCCACAACACTAGCCTAGTGCGGGTTGGCGGTCTTCACATGTATATCAAAACCTTGCTAGGTTTTTTCAGACATGCAGATTTCCTCACAATGTTTTCAACTGTAAGACAAGTGGTAAATCATAATAGAAATAATTTGCAAATAAAAATATCAGAGGTGCCAGACCCGGATTGGAACCCACATCACTCGGTTATACAAACGAGCGCGTTACCGCTGGGCTGCCATTGCCTTATGCATTATAGCTATTCATATTACATTATTAATATAAAGTATATTTTATGAATAAAAGCTATCAATCTGCTCATAATAGGTCGTTATAGAAACATAATATTTTATTATTCTCTTATTATATCATTGTAATAACTTATTGTATCTTGTAATATAATTAAATAAATTCTTTTATACGTTTTTATTGTTATCTTTCTAATTTAATGACGAAAACAAAAAAAATATGTCTCTTTTGTGTTTGTATGTAAGTATAGATATTTTATCTCAATTGTGAATCAATTGATCTATCTTATATTATGACATTTAATGAAAGATTTTTCAGGGATATTTTAATTCTTTACAGTAATATTTAGCCAGTGTACATTTTTAGTTACAAATTTATACTAGCAAAAAGCTGAGCTTTGTGAGGGCTCGAGTAGTCATCTAACGGGCAATAATTACACAACGTTGTTAGCGCTTTGGTTTTCTAATAGATAGTATTAGTAGTAGGTACAATACCTTCTATCCAATAAACACCAAGTTGTTAATGTTTATTTTTTTAATGGTTATAAAACTATATATTTTTTGACAGATGATAACTTATAGGTATGAAGTTAAATTACTAAATTAAAGCACAAATCTATAGGCGTTATAGTTTTTCAGTAAAATATACCGCAAAATGCTTAGGTTGTGGGATAGTGTTAGGTTTCGCTTTGCTCGCCCTAATTATATTTTTTGACATATAACACATCTAGATATGAAGTTAAATTACTATGTTAAAACACAAATGTATAGGTATGATAGTTTTTCAAGTTGGTGTACCACAAAATGTTCAGATTGTGGGATAGTATTAATTTTAGTATTTTTTGTGTATTTACACAATAAATCAACTCATTAACGGTTATTAATTTTGCGTAAAACAGAACAGAGAAACATTTTATTATGTATTATTATCATTAATTATTCAAATGATTGGTAATCGAATCTACGACTTTTGTATATAGGATAGCTATATGAAGAATATATTAAGAGTTTATTTTAAGATTTTTTTATTAAGAATTATAAGCTCTTATATATGAATAAAAATATACTCATAAATTCAAATAATATATAGAGAACATGATTTTATCAATGTCGTGTTAAGGTTAAACTAAATAAGGCTTTATTTATTGGAAGTGATATAACCTCTAGTCATATTTCACCGAAGGAAATCAATATTCTATCAATGAACTACTAAAACTTAATACAGTTTACCTTTGGGTCTGACTTTGCAAAATCTTTTGATAACATAAACCTAATTTGCGGCAAACATAAGGCTTCATAGTGCCTAGTGTCTTTATTAAATTGGAAAATATTGGTACCTTGATAATAAATTTCATATTTATTTAGCTGGTTTGTTAGTTTTTTGTGGTATTATATTCACAGACTGTTGTCAGGTATATAAGTTATTACAGTGAAATTAATGTAACAAGTGTAGTGGCTAGTATATCCCATGGCATATACATTATACATGGCTCTGTAATATCCGAAAATGGACCGGGATAAATAAAGATGAAGATCTGTTCAGGCTAGCCCAGAACAAAGAAGAATTTAGGAGAATGACTGCCGACCTTCAGTAATGGAGAGGCACTTTAAGAAGAAGTAGAACAGAACGGGTTCAAGACACGGGTCGGGTCAAGTTTAGTTATTAGGTCTTTCTGTTAAGTACCTAAGTCGCAGTAACCAATGATGTTCTAACAATCTAACAAAGATATTCTAATTCTATTAGAATATCATTGGCAGTAACATACAGTTACTGAAGTTGAAAATATATGTCTTAACATTAAAAAAATACAACAGCAGTAACATAATATTTTTGTATTATGAACTCTTTCTTCGCTACATTTCTAAATTATTTTAATCTTAATAATCACCTTAAATGACTTGATGTACATACTCGTAAATATTTAATTGCAAATTCTTATTCAAAAATGAAGGATGAAGGACGGCAGACACCTAATTAATTATTATATCCGAAAGCTGTAGACGATATTATTTTGTTAGCTTTTGGATACGAAGGGCGCTTAATAAAAATTAAAAACTTCTTAATTTTATTCCCATTATATTATTTGGCTATATAAATAAGCCTGGGCTGAGTAGTTTTATATTTTTTCGCAATTTATTTTCGATGGCAAACAACTTAAGAAAAAAGAGTGAACTATAATATTATAGGGTAATTATATTTTTCCTTTTTATTTGTTCCTTCAAAAGTATAACTTGATGTTATTTGAATACTAGCAATTACCGCGACTTCGCCCGCACCCAAAGGATGAAAGTTTAAGGTTATAAGTATTTTTCGATGCCAAATCATAAAAAAATAAAAAATAAAAACTTGGTCTAAATCTGGAGAGGCCACCCTTATCATTTAGGGGAATAAAAAGTAGCTGACGACCTATTCTCAAACCTATCAAATATATACAAAAAAAATCATAAAAATCGGTCAAGCCGTTTCGGAGTAGTTCGATAACAAACACTATGACACGAGACTTTTTTATATTAGAGATTGCAGTAGAACTCAAGTAGATTGTTTACATTTTAGAAGTTTATGTGCGCAACTGCTTTGGTTATATTAACAAAATAGCTTTATTGTATAGGTAATAGAAGGTCACGCGAGATGTGTCATATGATTAAAAATCAATTAAAAACATTTGTTTTATGTGTGTTACATAAATATGCATTTTTATATTCAGAAATGAGTTTCAATAAGTCTTAAGATTATTATACATTAACGCTGGAAATTGACAGTGGTAGCCCAGTGACAAGCTCGATTGGATAACCGAATGATGCGGGTTCATGTCTGGGTCTCGTATGTCTGATATCTTTATGTTCGAATCATTTCTAACGAGATTACCACTTGTCTTGCGGTGAAGGTAAACATGGTTACGAAACCTGCATGTCTGAGAGAACCTAGCAAGTTTTCGAAAGACATGAAGTATGAAATCCACCATTAGGCCAGTGTAGTGGACTATGGCCTGATTCCACTTGTATTAAAGTTACACCCGTGCCCATCTGTGGGACATTAAAAAAGGCTCAATACAACACAGAGGAGAATAAAAAAAATTCGTGTTACTTTAGCATTTGACAGCTGCATAAAGCAAATAAAATCACCTACAATTCTGTCATTGAATAGTGGCATGTGGAAACGGTGTGTAAATATGCGGGCATCAATTTGCGAATAGAATGGGAAGCTCTCAGTGCGTGGTTTTCCATTAGATTCAATTTGGTTGCACGATGCATGTACTGAATCGATTGCTTGTTACTTTTAGACAGACAGTTTTAGTAGGTTATTGTGCACGAATGGGGCTAATGTAAATTTTTAAACTTTTTTTGTTGTACAAATATAAAAATTTTAAAGCTGGTGTTTTAGTTTAATTACCCTGTTTTTAACAATGCAAAAGCTTTTTGACCTCAATTTTACAGTACGAAATTGCATTTTCAGATGAAAAATGCTATGTATTTAATTATTTAGGCACGATTTAGTAATTTCTATAAGAAAATAGTAAAAATAATATTTTTTTTTTATGGGACAAAGGGGGCAAACGGGCAGGAGGCTCACCTGATGGTAAGTGATCTCCTCCGCCCATGGACATCTGCAACACCACAGGGCTTGCAGATGCGTTGCCGGCCTTTCAGGAAAGGGAGGGAGAAGGACGGGAGTAGGGATGGGGAGTGGGCCTCCCGGACTCTCACTTACTGGACGAAACGCGACAGCATAGCTGCCACTTCACGCCGGTCTTCTGTGAGAGAGTTGTACTATACGGGGCGTACCAGCCCATTCGGCTGCTACCCGAAGGTAACAAGCATGGCACTACCACTAGAATGATTTATAGAATTAAATGATAGTAGTATATCGTCACTTTATTTTAATTAAAGTAAGGTTTACGTTATTTGATTACACCTATGTTAAATTATATTTTTACGAACAAACATATAAAAAATATATTACATAAAAGCTTGAAAGTGAGGATGCTAAGCGACAGTAATAAATACCCTGCTTAAGTGATCGATAGACCCTCGACATTTCGCTGGGATAAAGGATGCAGACTCTGTTATTAAACATAAAATGAAGAATATATGAGCTCGTGCACTCTTTTATATTGAAATCTTTACGACAATATGTACGAGTAATTTGAAAAACTCTTCACCCGGATTTACTGTGAAGGGGATGGAAAATAACAAAACGAAGGTGCAAAGTCGTGAAATAATAGCACTATAAAGTCAATGTACCTAGTCTTTATGAATATTACTCGTCAAGAATCTAGTCTTTTTTGTTTTTATTGTATTCTTCTAGTGTAGTTGGTATATAAAAAAAAACGTGTCACAGTGTTTGTTATCGAACTCTCCGAAACGGCTTGCCCGAGTTTTATGATTTTTTTGTGTATATTTGGTAGGTCTGAGAATAGGCTGTGGCTTATTTTTATATTGGCTCCAGATTTTATATATTTTTTTTATTTTTAGATAAAATGTATTTATTTTTTATATCTTTATGATTTGGCATCAAAAAATACTTATAACCCAATTTTTTTTATTATTCCATTACCAATATCTATTTTTAATAGTGATAAGAACGAAGGCGGAGCCGCGGGAATTGCTAGTGTTTACTTATCTTTCGCCAGTTCTTCTCAGGCCAGTGATTTCTTCCTTCCGAACTGGTAGTAGACTCATGACGTTCAGTAAAAAATTGTAATAATTTCATGCTGAATAAAATATTTTGAATTTGAATTTGAATATAAATGATAGTCGACACATGCAAAAGTTTAGTTAAACTAGAAGCTGTTAAGGTTGATAGGTTTTTTAATGTCTTAGAAAGTACTGTCATAAATTATGCGTCTTTGTGAATTTTTGTAGGAAAACTATTAATCTTTCTATAATTACTTTAGTAAGCTTTTCATGACTGCTCAAGTAAAGTGCTTTTTGTGTTAGACTCTTATAGTGAAATATTAATGCAATACTTAATTAAATTAATATTTTTTTATTAATTCTATAAAAATATTATGATAACTACTTATTATAATGTAAAAAGCAATTTTTCAAATGCATATAAAATGATATGCGATACTTATAAGAAAAGCACAATTTCATTTTTTGTTTATTTGTTTTTCAGTTTGTCTTTTTGTTACGAAAAATCACCAAAATGGCGATTTACCTGACTTGATATTTACGGATTTTTCACTGGCGAATAGCTGTACTTATGAGGAATAACTTAAGCTACATTTATTACTATTATTACTTTTTAAACAAAAAAACGTATCATTGCATGCACCCGAGCCAAAATAGTGGTATTTCCCTAGTAAAATAAGGGTTTAATTAACAAATACAATCAAATATCGAAAAGTAACGTTTTGAGGATAATCTGTTAAATTCCGAAAAAAAAATTTTTACTCTGTAGTAATCACATAATACTATACCACTATAACTAATTGAATGTGTTAAATTTTACTTATACGTGTGTACTAAATCTAACATAAAATGTAAACAACTGGCTACTAAGTGATCTATTTTAAATGAAAAAATGTGTAATGTATTGGCCAAGAAACTTGTTATTTAACACAAAATACAAATATATGCCAGTTTATAAGTAAAAATAAATTTGAAAGCTCCACTAAAATTAGAACAACCTATATAAAAGTTTCATAAAGGTTAATATTTTACTTAAAATACCCCACTCATTACTACACATTAGCCTGTTACTAGCAGTCTTTATGAATAGAAAGCCCAAACCGCATAAAAAGCTATGATGAAGGGTAGTCATAAAATTAGTTTGAACAGAGTGAAAGTAGGTAAATTGTACCTTTTTTGCTTTTGCTATATACATAATATGTAAATTGCCAGTAATGAGAGGGCTTCTATAAAGTAAACCTTTTATATTATACTGTAATAACTTAAAGACGTCACATGAATATCTAAGGAACTGAGTACTTATTATATATAACTAAGTCTTGTGCTCTTATCTTGAACTTGGACGTCGTGGTTGCATCTTGGGACAATTCCTTAACATTCTGGACTGGTTGACAGGCATACTGTAATAATGCTCAGTAAAAAAGTTCGTTTAATGCTTACAAGTATATCCCATATTGAAACCTAAAATATGTGACATATCAAAATAGGTACACAGTTCTCGCAATTATAAGTTAAAAAAAACGAACAAACAAGCAAGAAACAAACATTTTAGCTCAGCTTGCTTGCTAGCTTGCCAGAAATATTTGACAAAATAACATTTCATCAAATTAAGAATGTACTTATTATTTAAAATAAGTATTTAATTGAATTGCAGTCATTTAAAATATCAATATTAATATTAATGTTGCCTGTGCTAATGAGGTCAACAGCTGTATGGAAGAAATAAACATAAAGGAAGTAAAGAGGTTATTTATTTAATATAAACGCTAAGTTCCACGCTTCTGTGCCATAAATACTTAGTAGGTCTAAAGGCAAACTGGGCTGGCATATAATGAAGAATCAACGTCGTTATATTTTAACGAGCAGAAAAACGGTTGGGCTGAAAAACTTTTAAAACCTAGCACGCACGTGCGACTTGCGTCATGGAATACTAATGCCCCACCGTCACGACGGGACCGTGGCTCTATTCTTAAATTCTTCAAACTTTCAAGGCACGAATAAGGCAAGAATCTATGCTAAAACTATAAAGCTGAAGATTTTGTTTGTTTGCTTAAACGCATTAATCTCAGGAACTACTAGTGTGACTTAAAAAATTGTATTGGATGTAGCCTATCGAGTAAGGCTATTGAGTAAATGACATCACATGATCAGTCACATGTGATATAGAGCGCGGGCGGAGCCACGGGAAATGCTAGTTTTATATATTTTATATTAAATTAGTTATCTCAACTTTACAAGAAAAAAAATATACTCCTTATATTAATGTTGTACAATATTATTCTTATATCATACGTTTTTACCGATTGATAATAAATTCTTTACGTTATTTGAATATTTATTATATTTACAACTATATTTTGTTTTGTACGTTTTAGAAGTATGAATTATCTTTTACTTTATGTAAACAAAGTTTTAACGTCAAGAACAAGCGTGTCATATGACACGTCAAAAATTTATGAACCACCATTAGTGAAATTATTTTATAGTAGCGACCTTCTAGTGTTCGATCTACACATTTTAATTGAAAGTAAGCTTTAACACTCGGTGCTACTTTAGCTCTAATAAATAGCAAAGGATTTTTAAAGTCGAATGAGCAGTTACAGTGATTAGTTCTTACATTCTAACTTACAAGCTTATCTCTTTATTATTTAGTGGGATGTATTCATTCTGAATATGTAATATAAATAAAAATGTTGGGACATATATATTATAAATATAAAGACCTATGACTGTAGTAAGAACATTCCTGCTCATCACACAAATGAATGCCTCAGCGGGTCTCGAACCCGCGACGCACAGCAAACAGAATTATTACAAACTGAGTTAAACGTGGCACGAAATTTAACTCTTAGGTTCTAATATGTAATCTTCTAATATATAAAAAGCTCGTGTCACAATGTTTGCTATCGAACACCTCCGAAATGGCTTGACCGATTTTATGAAATTTGAATTTGAATTTGAATTTATATTATTTACTCGTAGTTACAAATGTACATGGTTACAAATAGTTACAAATGTAGAATGTCATCATGTCTAATCCCTCAGTTAGCAAATACCCTTAGCCTATCCCGTATGCAATAGATGGGTTTATATGTAAGTATATACAATATACATTATACATATATATTTTGTATACATGTAATCAATACGACGTAACGTTATATTGTTTATAAGTAGGTCGCTCGTATCTCTTGTAAAGGCTTTACAGAACGTCCCGTTTCAAGTCGACCATAATGCACAACATGATAGGAGAATAAATTTACTACCATGCTTCCCTAAAATAGCTTGTGTAGCTACACTTGTAGCTAAGTTATATAATATAAATAATATAAATATAATATAAAATAATAATAGTTGTGGACACTTCTACTGCGGATATTTTAATGCTATAGTCGAAAAATGTTCGTTTAGGCCACTAGCTGTACGCTTTCGCTTTGTTCTACTTAGTCAATAACCATTTTCCCAACTAGACTAATAAAATCTAAATTACTAAATGTACCAGATCCAAAGGTGTAGCTTGCGCCACCTTCAGATCAAAACCATCTCTATACTAAGAAACTATATAATAGTTTTTATTATGATTGGTATATTTTACTCGTAATAATACAAGCCTACTAGTTAAATAATACACGGAATTAGGTAATCTATTATTTAAATAAATAAATACGTTGGGACATTATTACACACAGCGCCATCTAGTTCCGTGGAAAGCTAAGCTTGTGTTACAGATACCAGATAGTTGATATACTACATATATAAATTGTAAATACATACATATTATAAATATAAACACCCATGACTGGAGTAAAAACACTCGTGCTCAACAAATGAATGCCGACAGCGGGACTCGAACCCGCGACCGCTGGCGCAGATTGTAGGGTCACTAGCGACTGAGCCAAACGTGTCTTCGTTATTTCTTTCACATTTTAAATGGTTTTAATAAAAAGTAACAAACTTTATATTAATTTCAGTCACGTTTAAAGCTTTTAAATCATAAAAGTTCCTTGACGTTATTAAAAATATTATTTAGTGTGCTATAATAAAGTTGCTTTGGTAAAAACAATAAAATTTATTAGTTAAGTTAATATGAAATTCGAACCGAATTGAAATTAATGAAAAAATTAATTTCGTTTTCCGTAATTAAAATTAATGGAATGATTTAATCATATTAGAAAGACCAATTTACAATTCTGTCCTTCAAGTATTGTAACCAATAAATGTTAATCGTTGAAGTATAGAAATAAAAAAAAATCCCCCACTTTTTATAATGTTTCTAAGACTTTAATACTATATAATGACATCGTATCTAAGCTTTCTAAATACTATGTGGGATTAATTTTCTCAGTACCCTAGAAATAAATCCATTAAAAGTATTAGGTTTCTATATCGCGTAGAATTGTCTCTGTAAACGGACGAAATATTTCAAACTTTGAATATTTTAATAGTTTAAATAGCCATCCCATGTTTTTCGGAGTAAATGTGACCGTATAAAATATTTAACGTGATCTATTATTATGGTTTGTTAATTTAATTTTACGGCAATAGTGATAAATAAGTCCGCGAAAGAGTAACCTAATTTACGATGGCCAATCTGATTGATAGGTCATGTAAGTCGTTAATAAGAAATAGTTTTGTGTACAAGTTTAATTCCTAATATCCTCAGGGAAGATCATGTGATTCGACTGGCTGATGTCTACGCCAGACGCAAGAAAAACGGTTTTACACGCTCTCCGAAGACCACTAGTACTGACTGTGTCTGATACTTAGAAATTCCTGATATAAATTATAATTGCACCATTTTTGCACGACACGTTTGGTTCAGTTTGTAGTGCAACCCTACATTCTGCGCCAGCGGTCGCGGGTTCGAGTCCTGCTAGGGGCATTCATTTGTTAAGCACGAATGTTTGTACGCCAGTCATGGGTGTTTATATTTATAAAATGTATGAGTTTTTAAATTATATATGTGTAGTTTATCAACTATATAGTCTCCGTAACACAAGCCTCGTAACTTACCACGGAACTAGATGGCACTGTGTGTTAATGCCCCACATATTTATTTATTTATTTTATCACTGGCAAGCCAGTACTCAATGTAGCAATAGTAGCAGTAGCTCAATAAAAGCCAATGTATAATTGCACCATAAACTAAATTAGATTTGAACCAGTCAACAAACGACTCAGTAAAATAACATTAATAGATAAGATAGAACATAAATGCGATTCAAAAACAGACAAAAAGACCTTATCGTGATCAACTATCTTAAACATGTCCAAATCGCGAAACTCTAAAACACGCATTTCTTCGCAAGGAAAAATAGCCTTTGTTTGTAAAAGATAACAAAATTCAATTTTGAAAGGCCTCATTGTATGTGGGTCCTTTGTGTGTGGCGTTACAGTCGGTCACTAATCCCTTTCAACACGAAACCCAAGTTCCATTTGGTCTTATTACTATTACTGTCACCGCATCCCGTCACTATTTCTTTGAAGATATGCTGAAGGAAAGCTCTTAAAAGCTATTCTATATAATACGCATAAAGTGTTATTTATTTTTTGTTATTAATGCTGAGGTTTTGCTTGAAATCTATATTTACTGGAAACGTTCGTTTAAAAATTCAAATTTATATTTTATTTGGTTGTGTATTAAATTTTATTTTATGACAATATTTTTAAAGAGTCTTCAATCTTGTGCTTTTCAAATGTTATCGATTAAAAGTAATATATAAAATATACTATTGACTTACTTTCGCTTCACTTGTATTCGTTTCTGAAGTATGTTATAATGCTTAGTAAAAATTATTGGATAATATTAAATCGGCTAACCATTAATCATCATACCAAATTTTATCAATATCTGTCCAGTTGCTTTCTCGGTCATAAATATACACGACAGACAAATAGATATATAGATAGGCAAAAATTCTATTTCGAAAAAAGACTATTTCAGCAAGACTTTTCAAAAAAAATGTATCTCTAAAAAAATACAAACTAAAAATTTGTAACGCATCTACGAAACGAGAACCCTAGTTAACTCTTTTTGTCTATGAACTTTGGATGTACAAAAGTAAACTAATAATTATAACCAATTTTATTTAAACTCATGATATTCTTGGATATAAACAGACACAGATAACCTTAATCACTTTTACAATAAACACTTTTGGAGGAGAAAACGTGAAGTTTTTCTGAGAATCATAAAAGAGCACAGTTTTGATAAATAACGAAAATATATTATTATATTACCCTATATGGTTTTAAAATTTAGCGAACACAAAAATAAGTCTGCTGTTTCAAATTTTGGTATATAAGAAATGCTATGAAAACAAATTTAATTTTACTGTCAGCATTTAAGCCTGCCAAAATATTTCATTATTTTTTTATCCGAAAATCATGTGGGCATTTGAGTACGTAAATATTTTTTTTTTATTTTTGAAACAAATAGTTGAATTCCTAATACTTATTAGGAATTCAACTGAAATTCTGAAACTCAAATGAAAACCAAAAAAACGGCGTGGTATTTGTAATAAAGGTGTATTTTAAGTACGCCATATTTAAATAACTAAATTTAAAGCTTTAATTCCAAAAAAAAATCCACATTTTTTTTAATTTGCATCTTCTCAAAGAACTAAGATCTGTTAGAGAAACAGAAAAGATTAATGACATTGTACGAAAAAGGTCAAAAGTTAGCCTTATTTCATATGCAGGTTTCGACCTTCCATTTTTTCACACCCCAGATATTTTTTTATCTCAAGATCACAAATAAATTCTCCCGGAGTATATAAAACGCGCATTAGAATACATCTTGCAGTGAGGTGCTTTAGTATAATGTATTTAAATATCTATTAAATAATAAGAAAAATATTTCTTCGTTAGAACTTTTAAAAAGTTATCTATATATCTATATATAAATTAAAGTGTCTGTTTTTAATTTTAAATTAAGAGGTTGTTACTAAATGCATATGAAAGTATATACGGGACTATAATAAAGGAACCAATTTAAAAAAATGTTGACTGTCGTTTGTTCCGACTAATCTCTGAATTAGGTAGAAAATTTTATAAGAAGTAACTTAGGTTATTTTTATTTTAAAAAATGACTTTTATTTTTACTAGCGGAAGCCACGGCTTCGCTCGCGCTAAATCTATGGACGAATACAAGCGAAGCGAGGTGAGTCGCTAGCTTATAATAATAATGTTATGATTTGTCGACACAAATATTCGTAAACCGTTGGATAAATTACATACTTGTACATATAATATTTATAAAAAGGATGACAGGCATGTTCGTATGACGTATCGAAGGGTACCTTATTCATCAATGTTCAATAACCTTCGTAGGAATCTCTGACAGGCATCTTTCATGCTACTGAAGGTAACAAGTTTGATTCTCGTAACGTGTATTTATGTAGTTTAAAGTTGTTTCCAATGTCTCGCATGTAAAGAAAAGGGCATAAAGCTAGGTTTTTAGATATTTTATCGAACCTATAATCTTCCCCCTTACGACCTCAAGATTTTTCTGCAATCGATTACTGAGAAAAGTACGTATATACTTAGTAACATAAAGAGGACAAGCTAACTTTATTTAGCTATCAGACATAAAGTACACAAAACAAAATACACATCCCTCTTTAACATCGGTATTGACCAAACTGGGTAAGTAATAATATTGTAGATGTACAATTTTAAAATATGATAATATATTTTTGATGACATTTTCTGATAGGAAACGAGTATCAAAGCAATTTCTAGCGGGAATTCGATCGAGCTCTCTTAGATAAGTGCCCTCTGCGTCATGCACTACCGTCGCCCGTCACATTTATCGGTTAGCCGGTAGTGGAGATAGCTCAATATGTATTATAATATACATAAAACTGTCTGTTTATTTTGTACGAGCTTTTCATATGATGCTTATTTCAATTTTTCAAAAAAGAATGAGAAGAGGTATTATAAAGTCACATATTCTTGATAAAAAATGCAGGTATAAAGGCAGTATAATATAGTTTTTATACTAATAAATATTATTAAACTGAAAAGTATGCTTGTTTAGTTGAACGAGCAAATCTCATTGAATAGCCCATAAGAAAAAGGACATAGAAGAAGGATATAAGCGATATGACTTCATAATGGTATAATAATAATTAAAATCTAAGAATTTGCTTTCCTGTCTTTAAAACTTGGGCTGAGCTCGGGAAATGCCTAAAACAAAATCTCTAAAATTATTTCAGGAGGTACCAAAGCAGGTAGAATCGTTATCACGTAGTAGTTACAGTGCATAGGATACGGCCATAGAACATGAATATACGAGTAGGTGGTACAAATGCTTTCTTAGTTTACATGACAGTCCAATATTCTTGACTATTACATACAAAAGATGAGTTGCTTTTGTAACACAAAAATAAAAATAATAGTGGCGCGAGCAAAGTTAGTACGTATTATATAAAACTATATTAATAACATTGTATGTAATGAAAATACACAGAATCATAAGAGAAGCCTCAGACGAACTCAACCACTTTAGTAAATTTGTTTTTGTCCATTTCATTATCTTTAAAGGGTGTATTATTGGATAAAAATATTGTTTTTTGACCTTTCATGTCTATCGTGACATGTCCTCATATAGATAAACAATCTTAATGATACTTTTGCGTACTTCTTTCCAACTTGTTACTTTACCTCATACGAAAATATTTTGTCATGGTTGTTTGTTCATGATTTATCAAATGCAATTATCTTGCATCAAAACAATAGGAAAATAACATATAAAAATATTTAATATCATGTCACAACAATAATTGAGCATCTCAGTATAATATTAAGTCAGTATAAAAATCACGGTAAATATACTAGAAAAATAAATATTTCATTTGACGCGAAAAGAGTAACGCTACTATTT
Organism: Boloria euphrosyne; assembly: GCA_951802675.2. Lineage (NCBI taxonomy): Eukaryota > Metazoa > Arthropoda > Insecta > Lepidoptera > Nymphalidae > Boloria > Boloria euphrosyne. Next base: position 5,683,767 of record OX637886.1, read on the forward strand.
GGTTGTAACAGAATAGCTTTAAAATTCAAAGGGAACCGTATATTTATTTCTTAAAACCCTCCCTAAAATCACTTCATATTATAAAACAAAGTCCTCTGCCGCGTCGGGCTGTCTGTTTGCGCTAAACTCAAAAACTGCTGCACCGATTTTCATGCTGTTTTCACCAATGGATAGAGTGGCCTCTCGGACTCTCACTTACCGGACGAAACGCGACAGCATAGCTGCCACTTCACGCCGGTCTTCTGTGAGAGATTGGTACTATACGGGGCGTGTCGGCCCATTCGGCTACTACCCGAAGGTAACAATCATTTTGTCAAGTTTTTGTATATATTTGCTAGCGGAACCCGCGGCTTCATTCGCGGTAAATCTAGGGACGAGCCCGAGCGAAGCGAGGACGAGTCCCTAGTACCTAATAAAGTAAAACGTTATTTACGAGTACATATACCTACATAAGAGTTGTCTTTATGTATTTAAAAATAAAAATGGACAAAGGCTGTACTGACCCTAATAGCATCAATTCAACTGTAATTTATAGATAAATGAATAGATAAAAATGCGGAAATCAATTAATTTCACTTTATATTTTATTATACAATTTTGTACATAAATACTTTTTATGAAAGGAAGTAATTCTAGATAATAGAATATGTTCGACGGAAATAACTGTAAGCAGAAAGTATATAGCTTATGTAAAAGTTAGCGATTCCCCTCGCTTTGCTCGGATTTATAAAAGTATTAAAATACGTACATATACCTATACACTATTTTTTGTATCACAAAAAATGAATGACTTTTTTTCACAAAATTGATAGAGCCCTCAGGCCTGCTTAATCCGGCCCTGTCGCATAATCCGTTCTTAGCGGACGTCTACTATATAACTTATAAACTATCTCCCTGCCATTTCATCTTTATACGTCTTGTGGTTTTTGATATTTCGTGATGAGAGCGAGTGACCTATCACTTTTATATATTTAGAATATCAATTATCTAATGTTGTTTTAATTAAATTATCTAATAATAACATGATGTAAGGGAATATTATGAGAAAGGTCTTAAATATAATATTATCTACTAATCATGTTATTCTCGTCGAGCCACATCCCTACTGGATGAATGATAGAAATTAATCATGTTTATCACACCCAGATGTGATAAACCCAACAACGAATGGAGGTTCATTAAGAATATAAGTCTAAAACCCTTTTTTATTATGTTACGTAATCGCCGCTAATGATTTCAATATCAAGTGTCTAATTCTAGCGAAAATTATTGTAATTTATCTGTTGAATCTGTTTGCAATATTATATTTTGTAATTTCTTTTCATTTTATTTTATGTAAAACCTTTTTAACGTCCCACTGCTGGACACGGGTCTCCCTTCCATACGAGGGCGACCAGGCCATAGTCCCTGTCCACCGCGCTGGCCTAATGCGGGTTGGCGGACTTCACGTTTCTTTTGAAAACTTTCAAAGTTCTTTCAGACATGCAGGTTTCTCACGATGTTTTCATTATTGTAATACAAGTGGTGTTCATGTTAGAAAATGATTCGCACATGAAAATATCACAGGTGCGAGACACGGATTTGAACCCGCATCATTCGGTTTTCCAAGTGAGTGCATTACCATTGGGCCATAGTAGCCTATCTATATATAATAATAATATATTTCCACTTAAAAATATACTAGAAAAGTTATTTTTATGAAATATTGTACGTAATATTGTGAAAAATAATAATTGTGGTCGTGTAATGCGTGGCTACATTTTAACGCAATAATTTTATTACTAATAGAGTATAGGTATATGTACGTATTTATTACTTTTATTTTGAATCTATCATAAAACAAAGAATGTCTTATAACACATTATCATAATTAAAAGTTTTAAGTTAACTTTATTTAGAATTACATATTCGTAATTTAATGAATTACGAGTAGATGGCTCTTGCAACAACGGTTGAGTTAGAACCTAATGGCTAGCTATAAAATATTAATCTAAGAACCAATAACGTAGTAACTAACATGTGCAGTACCCAATACCTACATAATATAATGAGTATACTCGTTTTGCTTACTTGGTTTAAAATAATGACGTAAGTTACAATTTTTTTAATAAATTATGTACGAAGGTAAGTAAAAATTAATATTAAAATTACATGCATATATGTAAACAAACTGTGTGATTTTGTTGAGTTCCTTGAGAGAAGAAAAGCTCGTATATACATAGAATGAATATGCATTGTTTGTATTATACCCATTCAGCCCTTTTTTAGATTGCTGAGAACGGGCCTTGCTTCAATACGAGGGGGATCAGGACATATTCTACCACGCTAAATAAATGCGTCAAAAGTAAAAACTTGCTTAGGTTCTCTCAGACATGCAGGTTTCTTGACTACGAGTATGTTTTCATCATGTTTGTTTTTTAATAGTAATCATGTTGAAAATTATTCAAACCTATATATATATATATATATATATATATATATATATATATATATATATATATATATATTAGGGATGCCACGATACGCCTTTTTGCCGATACGATACCGATACCGATACCGATACGCTCATTGAATTCAAAAATTAATGAAGGTAAAATAAATAAAATAGTCAGATTGTTTTTTAATTAATATAATAAGAACAAATTACAGGACAAACTAAATAAAACCGTTTATAACTATAGACAGGTTGACATTAGTAATTAAAATTAACATTGATGAGATATTTGTTTAAAAAACAAAGCAAATTTATGTTTTGCGGAGAAAGGCGATATTGCAAATCTGTTTGAATAAGACCTGCGGTGGAAAATAGTCTTTCAGACGCGACAGAAGTCATTTGGTAACTAAAGTACTTGTGGCGTGAAATTTGAAAAGTATCGTTGAATCGGCCCTAAAAATATCGCCGATGCCGATATATCGGCATATATATATATATATATATATATATATATATATATATATATATATATATATATATATATATATATATATATATATATATATATATATATATATATATATATATATATATATATATATATATGTATATATATATATATATATATATATATATATATATATATATAATAATTTTTCATAGAATGAATTGAACAAAGAATATTATAGACTTACATCGCTTAACATTATATTACATCACTTCAGTGTCTAAATAATTCGATCCTAACCCAACATACACATAATGGACGATTTACTAACCTATGCATTAAATTGTCAAACCACAGATAAGCAGCTAAGCTGGTTAATTGTGAGTTCTCATTAGTATAGAGGTAGCCTTTAGAAGTGCCATTAGTGGGTTACAACCTTAATGTACGTATATAAAGAGGTTACGGTCGAACTTAGCAACACATGAGCTCTTTTAAACACAAAATGTAATTAAATATGTTAGGACATTATTACACACAGCGCCATCTAGTTCCGTGGTAAGCTACGAGGCTTGTGTTACGGATGCCAAATACTTGATATACTACAAATATATAATTTTAAATGCATACATATAATAAATATAAATACCCATAATTGGAGTACAAACATTCGTGCTTAACAAATGAATGCCCCCAGCGGAACTGGAACCGCTGGCGCAGATAGTAGGATCAGTACAAACTAAGCCAACTGTGTTATCAATTACAATGTACATTATTTAACTCTAAAAAAACCAGAGTCGTACAAACTTTTTAGAATTAGCAAAATACGTAATTATGTATGTGCTAAATTAAAAAAAATAATGGAGGCAAGTTAATCACGTCATATTGAAAAAAACTGGATTCTTCGTATAAAGTTTCAGTCACTCCTCGCGGGACCTTTTTGTTTCTCGGGATTTGTAATTGTCGAAATTACAGTAATCCAAGTATTTAAAGTAATAATTACCGGCAAGTAATTTTTAAATAATTACTTTATATTATATTCGCTTTTTCTGTCAAAAGCAAGTAAACTTTTTCAGACCAAAAATTTTCTTTGTACAAATCGAAAAAGTTTGAGAAGTGTTTTTACAATGTAACAAAAAGAAATATAAACTTAATCGTTTGAATTATTAAATACTGTAGAGGTGAAGAGTTTTTTGTTTCTTATTGTTTAAGCCCTAATTTCTAAAATGCGAATACAGTGTTGAATTTTTCTTATTAATATAGAAAAAAATATATTTAAAAAAATCACGTATAAACTACGTGAGGAAGGTCGCGGGAAAACGCTAGTATTAAATAAAGCTAATATAAATAGATATCAAAAGTTGGATCTCATTCCGGTAGAGGTTTCTGGCACAACTCTAAGAGCAAAAAGGAATAATAAGGCAAATTCAATCTATGATGATTCATATTATTTGTTTTCTTCTTGGGTTTGACTGTAACTATACTGATATCGATTATGGCTTTATGAACTTACTCTATTTCCTAAATTATACGGTCCAAGGGAGCGCGGCGATGGCTAACCCAAATGAACCAGCCCTTGTGAAAAATAAATCTAAAATAAATGGGCACCGATGCCGTAACTTCTTTCTACTGGATAAAATAAGCAACGTTCTTTATAGAGTCGGCTTTTCTGAGAACTTTATCCAATTTTTTTTGTAAGCAAAATTGCTCTATGTATTTTTTAGAATACCAATATTTATGTGATGTAATATCGAAATTGATTTTTTTAGATGATGTTCATATGTTCCACGTATATAATATAAACAAAGAATGTTTTTTTGTTATGTTTAAAAATTTTATTAACATAATATTGTATTTTTTGTTTTACGAAGGTAAAACAGTAAATGTTTTTGTAACGAAATAAGTGGCAAAATATTTTTATGATGGATCTTATAAGTGAGCTTCCTACTTTCAAAAAGTATATAAAAGTAACTTTGTCTATCTATTTTAATATCTTTTTACATAAAAACTCTGAAACAGATTTCAATAGATTTAGAACGTTAAGGCAGATCGGAACGGAGCTGCGGAAAATAAACTAGTTCTAGATTTCTCTTAATTTAATTCATAGTCATTCCATTGTGGATTGGATAAAAATAAAAAAATAGTCTTACTTTATACACTTTCCGTATATATTTTAATTGAGAGAAGAGAGAAAAGCTAACCGGTTGGCTAATTTTGTGTTAGCTAAGGAGTGAACATGCTTTTGTGATAATTTCCAAATTAGAAGATATTATTTCGTACACATGAATATATTAAAGCAGTGGTAGTCCAGTGGTAACTTGCTGGCTTGGAAACTGACTGAAGCGGGTTTAAATTCCGGGTCTCACACCAGTCATATTATCTACTGTAGATCATAACGAACATTATGAACACTTGTTTTACTGTGAAGCAAAATTTCGTAAGGAAATCACTAATCAGCATATTTAAGAGCCTACAAAGTTTTAAAAAGACTGCTAACCAACTGGACTGGACAATTATAGCCTGATCTCTCTCGAATTTAATCAATGTAAATTAAATATTCAGTGCTGTGTTAGTTATCGTACTTATGTACGACTAACCCTCGCTTCGCTCGGTGTCGTTCCTAATTTACCGCGAGCGAAGGGTTCTGCTAGTTAAAATAAATGAAATTTCTTAAATAAAAGTAGTTACTCCTAAGTAACCCCTTATAACATTAGCTATCTGTGAAAGTCCCGTCAAAATTGGTCCTGCCGTTTCAAAGATTAGCCGGAATGAACAGACATATAGAAAAAAACATATTTTCTCGTACATTATAAGAAGTACAAAACACACCATAATATATATTAAAATTAAAAGTAGGTTAAACTTTATAAACTATTTTGTCGCTTTTGAAAATATAATCTCGATTCAAATTCGTCTAGAAAAGATTTCTTGCGAGCGTTAAGACTAAGCGTTCATTTTAGAAGCGTGATTTTAATGAAGTGGAGTCTTAAGCTCCATGATAAGGCTGGATTAGGTAGTCTTTAGTACTCGTTTAGTTGTGGAATTAAAATATTTTACCTAAAATATAAAACTATGTAATACTTTTAAATTAAGTAGAAAAGACAGAATCCGCTAAAATAAATGTGAAAGACAAAAATAGTAGCGTGATTTGCTGTTTATATTTGCTTTTCAATTTTATTGTACGAGTATTATGTATAGTACTTACACTGATTGCTATTTTCTTTAAATAATAAGTGAAACGCTCTTTGGCATTTAAGTTCATATATTTTTTGAGACTACATTAAAAAATTGTTCCCTTCCTCTTGAAAGAGAGATAGATAGATTTTTTGTTTGCTACTTTCAGTAATCAGTATGTTGTATTGTAAATTCAAGATGCATTGATTATTATTCTATTATTACAAATTTTGATAATACTAAGGAAAGATATTCGAAAGAAACGGACAAAGGCGACCTTTAATCCCCACCCCATAATCATACGGACGAAACCGCGGAACAAAATTGATATACAAATAAACGTTAGTGAATAATAAATAAGTAAAATACGTAAATTAAGTTAATAGCTAGTTTATATTATGCATATATTATAATTTAATATTTAAAAGAGAATATCACTCACCCAGTCCGCCCAGAAGGTACACTAGCGCCGGAAGCCACATCGCGGCTGGATCTTCACATCATTACGCACGTACATACAACTCACCGTATTTATTTTGTCTTAACGTTTTATCACAAAACAATCACTTTTGGTCCACAAACATTTTAAATAAAGAATTGTCTGAAACTGTTCAAAGTTGAGTCACTATTTAATGTCACTTAATGATTTTTTAATTTTTACACCTAATACGATATCTTCAATTTTTTACACCTAATACGATGTCCATTTATGTTCCTGGAAAATATGTTATCTTTTTAATATTATTCATTAATGGAGACTCACCCACAGTCCATCCGTCAAAAGTATGAATTTAAAATAAGTAGTCGTTAAGTTTTAGCAATTATCCAAATTAAAGCGCAATTTTATTATTTTTTGTATTCGTAAAAACCTTCTACAAAGTATTAGAAATTAAAAAAAAGTAATGAATTTGGGGAAGTCGTTCTTAAGTTTTGTAGTGACCAGGTATTTATTTTTAGATATACATAATAGGTACGAGTATGCAAATCATTTTTGCTTTGTCTGTTTGTTTGCGAAATGCAGTTACCGCCTTGAGTTAAATACTTATATCGGGTATATAGTACATAAAATTATGCATTGAATCTATTGGCAGTAGTGATTAATGAAGAATGTGATAACAAGCAGGACAAAATCTTATAATGTTATCATTGTTATATATTTAATATAATGTAACAATGAACACGATTCCTGAATTTAAATGTACCTATATATGGGCAAAATGCTGCTTAAAGCCTTTTAAAAATAAATTATATTTTTATAACATTGGAATGTTTTAAGAAACAAACGAAAATGAATATGGAAAAATAGAAAAACAAGTGATTTTCAAGATTTAATTTAAAAAAAATTAAATATTTCTATTACCTACATGAAAAAATTTAGGTTATATAATATTTCTTTAAGTGCGACACCAATCTATGTACGTAAGATAACACTTCAAAAACTTAATAGCTTGGTCGAGGTGAAGAGCCTAGAAAATAGCCTATTCACTCCTCCGAAAAGCTATTGTTCGGTCAATTTTTATTTTTCCTCAGCAACCACACAATATACAGGATTTATAAATGTCACATTTATTGGTGAATAAAGAAAGCGTGTTTTCGTTTTCTTAAGAAAACAAATTGCGTACAATTCATAGAAAATCTTTTTATTTTTCGAAATAATAAAATGTGTAAATATCGTTACATTGTTTACATTCTGTTTTCATTTATGTATATAATCACACTCATATTATAATACTGATAAAATGCTATTAAGTTATAATCTAATAGCAGTACCCGCGGCTTCGGCCGCGTTCATGGTTTTAAACCCGCTAGAAAAAAAACTAAAACAAAAATATCCAATGCTACTTCTAATACCTTCAAGAATATGTTTACAAAGTTTCATGATGATCGGTTAAGAACTTTTCGCGTGAAAGCGTCACAAACAAACTTACATTCACATTTATAATAGTATAAGAAGGTATATAGGTTAAGAAAAAATACTAAATAGTTCAGTAACTTCTACTCTACTTTATAAATTTTGTTTAATAATTTTAGTGCTATCGATAAAAAAAGGTTTTTTTCTTGGCGTTGAACAGTTTAACTACAGAAAATAACAAGGCTAGCTTCGAGTAAAAAAAGTTATTATTAAGTTTATGAAGCTTAGATTAAAAACAATATAAGAATTATTAGTAGATTTCACAAATGGTTTAAACTGAAAAAAACTGTTACTTTCAATGAGAGAAACCAATAACAATCATGTTATAAATCTAATTGTTATTAAATGATTGTTAAATTAAAATAAATAACACGTTGTGCAAACTTCGACTGGTTAACGAAGAAAGTAACTTACTATAAATACAATTTCAAACAAAAGCGTGAATACATATTTATGATAAGATCTATTCGAATTGGTTCTTAAAGAGGCAATTGGTCCATTCTACGAAGTGGAACATTTAAGAGAATTTAGGATGCTGTAAAAAGTTTTTTGGACTTAACAAATACTGATAAAAGAAAAGTCAAGCAGATAAAGAACAAGAAGAGCACAGTATACGTGATACAGGCCATGTACTTCATTATGGACTAAACGATTTGTAAGGTTGCTTGCGTTATTAACTTTTCGATAAGTTTTATAGCATATTGGATGCATATTATGCTCTGGTACACCTTTTAATGCTAGATTAATCCGTGGCATAAAATATAAAATGGGACGCGGTTTAAAAGTCAATAGCGATAAATATTTATTTTGCTTATTAATCGATTTATTGTGAACTGAAAGCAGAATATACGATAGTCATTTTACTATCGAAACATAAATAGTAACAAAAATAACGCGGAAAGTTGTATAAGCGTCGAGCAGTAATTTTTTCTTGTTATTATAACTTATGTGCGATACTTTGTATTGCTAAATCGCAATTATAATTCCCCAATACTGAAAGAAGTATAAAAAATAATAAAGAAGAATAATAAAACTATATTTTTAGACTTACTAAAATGAAATGTTTAGTTTAAATAAAATTAATATAATAAGGTACTTTGGGGACATTTTAGAATTTTTTGAAATCATCTTTCTAAATTGCGGGTAGGTACTATCTGCAACAAGTATTTTAATATCTTAGAGATATCTAAAACGTTAGTCTTTCCCGTGACGATGATTGCAGTTAAAGCTCTCAGCTCACAAGGGCGTCAAGAACCAAAAATCAAGATAAAACCGCGAAAAAATCCGTCTAGGATTTTTAAATGTCAAATATTTTGCGTAAATCTAAGAAAGCATTATGTTATAATACTTTAAAAATGAAATCTAAAGTTAATACTAGTTATTGAAGAGTTTGTCTCCTTTTACTATCACCAGATAGGCTCAATAAAATAATTGTATTCAGATTTTACGTACTTTAAAAAAAATATCGGCGCGACAATTTTTATCAAAGTGACGATTTAATTGCAGATTAACATCAAATAACAAGATAACGTGAATTCCACAAAGTTATCAATAAACTATAAGAGGGTGTAAAAAAATAAGAATTGGTGCTGGAAATTTTATTTTATATCACATGACGCATATTAGTGTGGGCCGCATAAACGTGAAAAAATTACTAAAAAAAATTACTAAAATACTGATATACCTAGGGAATACGTTTACCTACGTCAAGGCTTATTCGTATAGAAAACCGCCTAGATGGTGTAGTCGCTATCACCCAGGTTAAAATCCTACTTCCCCGGAGGTCATGGGTTCAAGTTTTGGATGGCACATAGTGTTCTCGTTCAGACAAGTATGATAATATAGTGAAGACTTAGCGTTGTTCCACATCCATGCGTCGAGGAGTATATTAAAAAGCTGGTGTTACAGCACCTGATCTGTTACTGGCCGTGTCGAATTGTTATCTAACTGGAGTACCGAAATAGAGAGTGCTCTTGTAATTGCGTACATATTAATACATTTTTTATTGTTTTTTTAAATAAAAATATTCACTGAAGTAGAAGTAAACGAATGTAAAATAACAAAATAAGCATCCGTATAATCTAATTTTTATTTCGTCGGTATATGTACGTGACGGTCAAGAGATTCCCATGGGTTGTTATGAAGTATGTTTCAAAAATGTATTATTTTCACATTCTATTGTTTTTAAAAAAATTTGGTGGAGTACGTTATAAGTTAAGTTACGAATAAGTTAAAATTCATGCGCTTAATTAAAAATGTCGGTTTTGAAATTTGATAAAAAAACTAAGGCTTTTTGTCTGTAATCTCAGATGATTGTGTCCTGTAAGGTGTGATGACTAATATTCTTCTTATAAAGAATATAATAAAGATAAGTTCCTTATCAATGATTTTTCTAAATGTTGGGTAAAGCATTACCCGCATATTGAATACATAGAAGTGGATTTACCATCAAAAAACGAAACAAAGAAAAGACAGAAAAAACAAAACGCCAGGAATATTTCCATCTTAATGGGATATTTATGGGGTCCCGGCTGCAAACCTGAAGCAGTACACCATAATAACCAAGGTTATTCTCACGGTTCACTCTACTATTCGAGATACCAGGGGCAAACCGCAATGTATCCCGCCGCCCACCGAAGTCCAATGTGCCCCTACTACTAAGCCCCGACAACGACAAAATAAAGGGTGGGATTTATTTCATACCTGACATTCAATGTTGTAAATTAATGCAAGAAAATGGTCTTACAATTATTTGAAAAAGATAAGTTCTAAAAATGTGCAGAGTTTAATTGTTTGTAATAGTTGTACAAATATTCTTTGTGGCAATGAAATTGAAAAATTATAAATAATTAGCGAATCTTCCTCGCTCCACTTGGGCTCGTCCCTACATAGCAAGCGAAGGCGCGGGTTCCGCTAGTAAATGTATACAAAAACTTGACAAATTATATACTAAAACCTTCCTTGAGAACCGCTCTATTGGTGAAAACAGTTTGAAAATCAGTGTAGTAGTTTTTGAGTTTATCGCAAACAGATTGATTGACGCGGATGTTTTATATTATGTTGAGATAGTGATTTGTGGTGATATCCTCAATCCGTGCACGACCATGCAGTACAGTCAAATAACATCTATACAGTTACTGTCTAGAATTAAGATCTCTATGATGTTTATCTCAACGGTATTGGTCTGAGCGCATAATATTGTTTATACATTGTGGAATTACATTTCGAGACAATCCTAAATCTGAACTCCATGTTCATTATATATTTATGTAAGAAGCTCATATATTACTTTCACAAACTCTATAAATAATAAAGCAATCACTTCAAAATATAAGAATATCGGTCGAATGGAATCTGACAAAACTCGAAACCAAGTAGTTAAAGTGTGCAAAGTGAAGGTAAATAGTTTTTTAAGTTGTACGGAGAACTTCCATAAAGTTTTTCAAATTTATGTGCCCTCGATTGACTACAGTAATGCAAAAGGGACCAAGTCTATATAAATTTGCAAGGAGATTTAAACACAAACTTATTTCAGCAAGACGTTTTATAAACGCCAATAAAAGGCCTGAATAGTGTTTCCACGCTCAGTATTCAGAAGCGATAAATATTGGCAGCTTTGAAATTCTTTTGATCAACAGTGTCGCTTTTAATTCTCGCTTCTAACCTGTTTGTGGAATCAAGGAAAAAGAGAAATGCCTTTCAAAAGAACGACTTACAGTGAAAGTTTTTCCAATGTTATACAAATGCCAAATTGAAAAAGTTTAGGCTTTGTGAGTTTCGGGAACGTAAGCTTTAGATCAGACGTATTGTAATTTGAATATATGATATAGCATTTACAATAAATTCAAAAAATGTTAGTCATAAGTTAGTATTTAAATTTAAAAAAAATAAAATATTGTTCAAAGAAAGCATAATTTCATTTTGTATGTTTTAAATATTTCCTTCATGTTTTAAGTTAAGAGTTTAAGTACCTATATAAAAATAAAAGAAAAAATGTCAGTCTTTAAAATGATATCTGTAATAGTATAAAAGTATGTGTATTGTGTATATATAGTATATATAGTGTAATATTATTTTGAATGAATTATTAAATATTAATACCTTGTATTTTGTAATTTGCACATAATAATATATTTGTAAACATTTAGTACCTTCTAAACTAAATATTTGCAATTTAACATACTTTTTTAGTTTATGAAATGTTAAATAAAAGAATATCTAAGCGATAAATCAAATTAAGTTCTAGTAAGCGCAGATAATCTGAATAAATGTGAATATTTCACTAACTCATCGCATTCTCACTACGACGTCTCGGATCTAAAATGTGCACTTTTTACGTCTTATTCCGCTATGAGGATTTATTTTCACGAAGGTTTTATTTCTCCTAAAGGATTTTGTGATTTCTGTGCATTGAGAATTGCACCGAAAATTGGACTTTTGTCTAATAGCATTTTCTTGCTTTATACGAATATATTGTGATTCTTTACAAATTCTGGATGTAGTAAAACGAAATTACAAGCTATTACAAAATAAATCGTCTTTTACAATATCTTATACAAAACTTATTTAAAATGAATGCCTAAACCATATTTTTACATAGGCTTTAGGCCAATAAATAGTGAATTATTGATATAAAAAAAGTTTCTAAGAAATGACACATGTTCCAAATGGTTCAAGTTTCAAATAGGTAAAGTACGTAAACTGATTGACGTCCTTGTTAAGTAAGTGTTAAACTTAGCAGATGTCACATCGGCCGATCGAGGCGTAATGGAGGCGACAGATGATGAACGCTAATCGTATCAGTGAAGAGACGCTTGATGAATGTTAGGCTTAAGTTGATTTCGTAGTTGTATTGAGTGTATTCCTGAGGCATACTGCTGTGTTATAGCTATGATATTACATACATTTGTTATAAACTAGGTCGGGAATTAACATACTTCGAACTAGTCGCCTGTCCTGGCTTCGCTTGTGTTATTTTTCCAATAAGGAATGTACCGTAAAAATAGGATTATTAATCGTTACGTTGAAAAGGTTTTTTTTGTTAACTTTTTCATCCCGTGTACGTTTTATAAAACCACAATTTTATTCTTTCAAGTCGTAATAGTAATTTTTATATTTATAGAAGATTTTACAGCAATCTTTAGCTGTATTGAACTCATTCTAAGACATTTCAACAAATTAATAATAAAGGCTTTTTTCCTAATGTTTATATTAAATATATAATAAAATTTATATTTATTTATATAATTAAATAAATATTATGATGGATGTTACGCAACCCTAATGCCTGGGGACCACCTCGCGCGACCACCAACGTCGCATCGCGCACCTGCACCGAGTCTTTCTTTCAACTTTCGTAATAGTGTTGTAATAATCTGAGTTCCCTTTTTAAAGACTGGTAAAGACCTTTTTAAATTATTCCATTTGTCAAACTTCGACGGTGTAATCATCTTAGGATAATTAGTTTGTAAAATTAGTTTTATTAAAGTATTTTATAAGTAGAGTTACATTTCATTTGCATCCTCTGACTGTGACTTCTATAATTGGCGCAGTCGGTAGGATCGCTGTAAAGTAGAGTCAGTGAATAGATCACGGCCTTCGGCGATCCCGAATCTACGAGAGTTGCAGTCTGGGTGTATTCGAAAATTAATACGGCAAAAGAAGTGAAACTCATGTAAGTACTCTGAATCGTTCTCAGTCCTTACATCCCTTCTAGTTTATCCTATATTTTATATTATTTTATTATATTACGTGATAAAAATTTATTAGAGTTCCGTAATTTAAAATTTAAAATATTAATCGGAATATTTTAATTTTGTACTCGTAAGTGGTATAGTATAGATAAAATATTAAATTTATTAATTTAAATGTTCTTTTAATAATTAATATAATTTAGAGTTAAAGAATTTAAAGAAAAAGTTTTAATAATTCATATAATTTTCAGTTAAAGAATTTAAAGAAACAGTTTTAATAATTCATATAATTTTGAGACAAAGAATTTAAAGAAACAGTTTGAATAATTCATATAATTTTCAGTTATAGAATTTAAAGAAATAGTTTTTAATAATTGATATAATTTAGAGTTTTTTTATAAGATAATTTTTACTATCCAAGATTTTTCACCCTAGAGAATCGCGGAATATTAGGTTAAGGCATAATACTACTTTATCTAGCGGTAGGCTCACCACGATAGACGAGAGGCGAAATATATTAAACGATACCATGGCTCATACTGACTTAGATTCTATTTATAAATCCCTTAGATTATTACCAGAGTTTGATGGTAACCCCCATATATTAACACGTTTTATTAATTTATGCGATCAGCTCGTCCTTGCACATTTTAACACAGATCCGGGACAAGAATTGGCGAATGTAGCCTTAGTTAATGGTATTCTAAATAAAGTAACGGGTTCCGCAGCTAGACTAATTAACTCCAATGGTATACCCGAAAACTGGCAAGGTATTAGAAACGCATTAATTAATAATTTCGCTGATCATAGGGATGAGACTGCTTTATATAGTGATTTATCATTGCAAACCCAAGGGTCTAGCACACCACAAGAATTTTATGAACGCTGCCAGAATCTATTTAGCACGATTATGACTTATGTGTCTTTGCATGAGAATATTATTACTACTATAGAGGCAAAACGCGCGCTTTATTCTAAACTCACCCTTCAAGCTTATTTAAGAGGGCTAAAGGATCCCCTTGGTTCAAGGATACGTTGTATGCGACCTGAGACCATGGAGAAAGCCTTAGAGTTTGTCCAGGAGGAACTAAATACATTATATATACAGCATAGAAATGAAGGTTCTATTAGAAAAGATAGTCAATCAAATTTTAGCCCAACAAATAAGTTACCCTTAAATAATTTTGTACCAAAAGGGGTAGGTCCTTTTAATATGCCCATCAGGCAACCAGTGTATATTGAGCCTGGCCCTTCTAGGCCAAGTCCTATGCAGCATACCCAGGGTTGGAGGCCTAATTTACCACCTCATGTGCAACAACCGCGTGGGCCTACTAGGACACAGCAAATAATGCGTGCTCCTCCACAAAACTATAACCCACAAAGCAATGTATTTAGAATGCCAAATAAACTTCCACAACAGTCATTTAATTTCGGTAGTCAACCCCGCCCGTTGAGCGGCGTTACCCACTTTATTCCTAAACAACTACCACCTACACCACACGATTGTCGTAAATCCGGCAATCCACCTCCTAATAATTATTTTAAGACTAGAGAGCTAAACTTTAACGATTGTTACTACGACTACGACGACTTTGACTATGACTGTTACAAATACGAACAGACCTACAATGATCATGACTATCCTGAATACTTTTACTACCAAGAAACCCCATACTCAGAGACGGCAGTTGTAGAGGAAATAGACCAGCCATCTGTCTCGAACAGTGACGTAAATTTTCAGATGGACCAAAAATTAGAAAAACCAAAATAGAATTAAATTTTCACGTACAAAGGCAGCTGGGATATGTTAAAATAAACGATCCCCCATTAAAATTTTTAATAGATACTGGGGCTAATCAATCTTTTATAAGCCCAGAAGCTGTCAAAAAATATTTTAATCACATCCCATTAAATTACGAACCATTCGAAGTGACTAATGTGCATGCAACAACGAAAAATGATTACTCAATAACGTTGCCTTGCTTCCCGGAATTCTGTGAACAAAATGATATTACTTTATTCGTTTATAAATTTCACAATTACTTTGATGGCTTAATAGGATTTGACTTACTTGACGTCTGGGGCTCTAACATAGATCTCAGTAACAAACTACTTATTACACGTAACGCTAAAATACCTATTCATATGTACGATTCGCGGATAACTAATCTTTATGAAGAAATAATTCCTGCTAATTCATCTAAATTAATTAGATTGCCAATAAATTCATTAGACGGTGATGTCTTGGTTGAGAAGCAAACCATTTGCAATTGCTTGATTTCGGATTGTATAACTAACGTAGTAAATAACCGCGGTTGGGTTGAGGTTACTAACACTACATGTAATGATGTCATCTTTTCTATGGACCGGCCTGTAGCAGCTGAGTTATTTAACATAGGAAGCAAGTGTACTGAAATTTTATCCGATCGTGCTAAAGAGGTTTTATCCCGACTTCGTACTGAACATTTAAATCCGGAAGAACGCGTTAACTTAGAACGTCTCTGTGCAAATTACGCAGATGTGTTTTACCTTGAAGGTGAAAGTTTAACATTCACCAACAGGATAAAGCATAGAATAAAAACTATAGATGAAATTCCAGTACATACAAAATCTTATAGGTATCCTTTTGTTCACCGGCAAGAGGTAAGAGACCAAATTTCTAAAATGCTTAGTCAGAACATCATCAGGCCCTCAGATTCAGCATGGAGCTCACCTATTTGGATAGTGCCGAAGAAGGCTGATGCTTCAGGTAAGGTTAAATGGCGCATTGTAGTAGATTTCAGAAAAGTTAACGAGAAAACGATTGATGATAAATACCCTATCCCCAATATTACAGATGTTCTTGATAAATTAGGTAGATGTCAGTATTTTTCCACATTAGATTTGGCTAGTGGATTTTACCAGGTTGAAATGGACCCTAAAGATATACATAAAACGGCTTTTAACGTAGAAAATGGTCACTATGAATTTCTGCGAATGCCAATGGGCTTAAAGAATTCACCATCGACCTTTCAGCGGGTGATGGACAATGTCTTGAAAGATCTTCAAAATCAGATTTGTCTAGTATACTTAGATGATATAATAGTTTTTAGTACTTCCCTCCAAGAACACATTTTGAACCTAGAAAAAGTCTTCAGAAGACTACGTGAATCAAATTTTAAAATACAGATGGATAAATCCGAATTTTTAAAGTTAGAAACAGAATTCTTAGGGCATTTGATATCTAATGAAGGTGTTAAGCCTAATCCTAGTAAAATCCAAGCAATTCAAAATTATCCCCTACCAAAGACTTCTACCGAAATCAAACGTTTTCTCGGACTACTGGGGTATTACAGAAAATTTATCCCAGATTTCGCACGTGTCACTAAACCACTAACGCAATGCTTGAAAAAGGGTGCAAAAATAGTCCTAGATCAAAAATATGTAGATTGCTTCGAATACTGTAAAACACTTCTAACCAATGATCCCATCTTGCAGTACCCCGACTTTACTAAGGAGTTCATTCTTACAACAGACGCGTCTAATGTTGCTATCGGTGCCATATTATCTCAAGGCACAGTAGGTTCAGATAGACCGATCGCTTATGCGTCAAGAACACTTAATACTAGTGAAAGTAATTACAGCACAATAGAAAAAGAACTTTTAGCCATTGTCTGGGCTTGTAAGTATTTTCGCCCATATTTATTTGGCCGTAAATTCAAAATTATAACAGATCATAAGCCTTTGCAATGGGTAATGAACTTAAAGGAGCCGAACTCACGACTAACGCGCTGGCGTTTAAAGCTTAGCGAATACGACTTCGCCGTAATATATAAGCAAGGTAAAAATAATACTAACGCAGACGCTCTTTCCCGTATAGAATTGAATAATGATGAACTTACGTCTATCGCGGTTAATCCATCTGAAAAAACGCCTACGTTAAGTGGCTCTGGAACTATCACAGCGTCAGAGGTAGATGATGACAGTTCTAGGACAGGTACAGTTCACACTAACGATGAAAACCCAATCTTAGAAATTCCAATTTCAGATGACCCATTAAATAGATTCAGTAGACAATTAGTACTTAATATAGTAGGTAACCTTAAGAGTAAACCTATTACAACAAAACCATTTGACACACATACCCGAATTTCAGTTCAGATATCAGAGTCCAATTTAGAAGAAGACGTGATTAATGCCATTAAGGAATATGTTAATCCCAAAATCAAAACAGGATTACTTATTAACCCCCCATTAGCTATGTACAACATTATTCCAATCATACAAAATACATTTAAAAATTCATCTATGAACCTAACACTAACTAAAACTGAAGTTGAAAATGTACGAGAATATCTTAGACAGCAGGATATCATTAACAAATATCATGTTGGTAAAACGAACCACCGGGGCATTAACGAATGTCATTTGGCTCTATCTCATAAGTATTTCTGGCCTAAAATGAAAGAAAATATTACTAAATTTATAAATGAATGTACAGTGTGCGGACAAGCGAAATATGATCGCAACCCTATAAACCAACAATTAAGGGTTGTACCGCCTGCCTCTAAGCCTTTTGAACTAGTACATCTGGATATATTAACAATTCATAGTGAAAAGTTCCTAACAATAGTTGATTCATTTTCGAAATACGCACAGGCCTATTACTTAAGGGATGGAACTGCAATAAGTGTCGTACAAGCATTGCTTAGCTTCTGCACACATCATGGCATGCCACTAACAATAGTCACGGATAACGGCACAGAGTTTACTAATCAAATTTTAGCAGAATTTGTGAGGCTTCATAAAATACAGCATCACAAAGTAGCACCTCACGCACCTAACGAAAATGGTATAGTTGAGAGGTTCCACTCAACCATACTAGAACATCTTCGTTTATTAAAAGTTAATCAAAAATCAGAAACAGTAACCAATTTGATGCCCTATGCACTTCTAGCTTATAATAGCAGTATACATAGTTTTACAAAATGCAAACCCATTGAAGTCATAACGGGACACTTTGACCCTCGCGATCCTTTTGATTTAGATATCTCGTCGCAGTTATTACAACAATACATAGTTAATCACAAGGACAAAATGACTCTCACCTATAATCTGATACATGACCTTTCTACGACTCATCGAAGAGAACTGACTGATAATATTAATAGGAATCGGGAACCTGAATCTAGTTATTGCCCGGAACAACAGGTTTTTATTCGAAACCCGATTGCTTCCCGACAAAAGCTAGCTCCCCGATACACTCAAGACGTTGTCATGACAGACCTACCTATTCATATTTACACAAAGAAAAGGCGAGGTCCTGTTGCAAAAAATAGGTTAAAAAGAGTTCCTAAAACCGCCCAATTGTTGCAGGATGATCCTGATTCTCCTTCTCTGTCTGCAAACAGCGCTAATGCAAGAAATAAGACTTGAATCTCTTGATGACGGACCTGGTATTCTACCATTTAAATTAGGTGCCACTAGAATGATATCCCACTATCATTCCTTTTTACAATATATTAACCTTCAAGATATAAAAGATAAAATAGAATCAGTTAATAATCAACTAGATAGTATAAGTCCTGAATTACATAATAAAACTAGTTCGTTATTTGAACCTCACATTAATTACCTTAAAAATAAGCTTGATAATGTATTAGAACAGTTACAGACATTTGAGAGTAATCGTGTTAAAAGAGGATTGATAGATGGACTTGGGTCTGTTATAAAGAGTATAACAGGTAATCTTGATTATACAGACGCATTGCACTATAACCAGGCTATTAAATCTTTACAGGATAATGAAAATAAGCTAGCCATTGAATTGAATAATCATGTTAGTCTATCTAAGAATTGGACTTCTCAGTATTCAAAAGTGTTAGATAATATAGTAGAAAATCAAGATAAAATAAATGTATTAGTTAATAAAATAAGTCAAAGCGAAGCAACTCGAGATGATGATCTTATAAAATATGCGCACCTGGCTCAAGCACTTATAATATTAAGCGACAATGTAGACTCCACGTATCAAGAACTGCTTAGGTTACAAAATGTATTGGCTTTCGTTAGAACTTCCACAATGCATCATTCAATGTTAAATGTATCTGCGATACAAGCTATAATTAGCAAGTTTAGCAAGTTATACGGTAGTGAAAGGGTAGTAGAAATAGATTTTAGGGAATACTATGATATAATTAGATTAGGGTCTTATTATGTAGGTAATCAGATAGTGATAGTATATAAATTTCCTATAGTTTTGCGCCCCATATATGATATGTATAAATTATCCATTATCCCGAATAGACACAATGAAATCCTTACTCCACCCCTTCCATTCCTTGCCCTCTTTGAGAAAGATTACAAGTACATTGAGGCTGAATGCCCGAAGACCAGTAAATGGTACCTATGCAAAGAGAAGCAGATTTTGCCTATTCATAAACCATCGGACTGCATCCAGCAACTTATCATCACGCAGCAAAGAACGTCGAGTTGCAGCCCTACTTCAGTGCTACTAACCAAGTCGGCTTATGAGGAGCTAGATGAGAAACACTACTGTTAGTTTCCCTACTTCAACGAAGGTTCACCTATCTTGTGCTCAAGACTTCTATAAGAACCTGCAGGGTAGCTATCTTGCTATTATACCTCATCAATGCTACCTAGAAACACCTGACTTCACCATTTCAAATAGCAACAACCATCTAAAAGGACAAGCACTGAGGATCATAGATCTGCCTACTACTACTACCAAAAAGACGCCGCCCACAAATCCATTACTGAAATTAAACTCAGTCAAACTAGATCACCTACATCAAATGAATATGAAGGTCGCCATGCAAACGCCGGTACAGCTGACTGACGTCACCGACTACAGTTTGTATCACACAACCATACCAATGTACTTAGTGTTGGTAAGTGCAGGTGCACTTATTAGTGGCTTCTGCTATCGTAAGTACTTCACGAAGCAGACACAGAACTCACATGAAAAGCCGAAAGAAGACAAACATGAACTTCAAGCGACCTATGCCCTTCCATCTCTTGAAAGGGTTGATGGAAATCAACCCCCAGCTCAATTTACGACGAATGTCTTCAATAGTCGCTGTTCTACGGGGGGAGGTGTTACGCAACCCTAATGCCTGGGGACCACCTCGCGCGACCACCAACATCGCATCGCGCACCTGCACCGAGTCTTTCTTTCAACTTTCGTAATAGTGTTGTAATAATCTGAGTTCCCTTTTTAAAGACTGGTAAAGACCTTTTTAAATTATTCCATTTGTCAAACTTCGACGGTGTAATCATCTTAGGATAATTAGTTTGTAAAATTAGTTTTATTAAAGTATTTTATAAGTAGAGTTACATTTCATTTGCATCCTCTGACTGTGACTTCTATAATTTGGACTAGGGGCTTGTATTCTACAGGTTGATTTCCAAAATAGTTCTTAAATATTGTTTATTATATAACAATGAACAATTGACGTAGGTTTCAGAATTCCGATACAAAATTTGTGTGTACTCTCACTACTGACTCCATGCTGCCTAAGTCGTCTAGATCTGCTTGGACAATGGATACGCTCGCAGTCTTATTTGACGTCTGTGGTTGTATAAACCGAACGTCGATACAAGGAATTTGTAATTGATCTGGCTTTGAATAAGTCGTTTTTTTTTATTTTATATAATTATTATGATATCTAGGTACCTCATTTTCTGCACTCATTAGCTATTAGATAGCAGTACAATTTAAACATTCGTTTTTTAACTATTTAAAAGTAAAACCGCGGTATTAAAACGTGCAGAAAATGTTTATAATATTAGCATCAAAAACATTTAAACAATTATAAATAGGAATACTAATAAATAACCTCATTACAAAATCTCTTGGAGTTCAACTCAACATGATTTTATACGATTACTAGCAATTCCCGCGGCTCCGCCCGCTTTCTAATCGCTATTAAAAAAAGGGATTGGTTGTAGATATCATAAAAAAATAAAAAATACTTGGTCTCAAAATAAAAAATAAAAAATCTGGAGAGGGCCACCCTTATCACCTATGGGTATAAAATATAGCCTACGACAAATATACTTACACAAAAAAAAACATAAAATTGATCAAGCCGTTTCGTTAAGTTCCATAACAAACACTGTGACACGAGATTTTTATAATTGAGAAGAAAGAAGAAGATTAATAAGGTATATCTCGAGTTAATACCTAATTCTACTAAAATTTTTGTTACAAAGAATAAGCGTCGAAAAAGAATGTTATATTGAAAACAATTCAAAAGAGATAAAAAAAACAAATAGTTGGAAGACAAATGTCGCTTAGAGGCCTCGAAAGGGCACTCTCCAATATAAATCTGAAAAGATATTTAAGGAGAAGTTTATTTCAGCGGGGCGTTTTGCGAGCCCCAATAAAAAAACGTAAATAGTGTTATTGAGTTTGGCTTAAGGACGATAAATATTTGCACTTGTAGTTCTTTGATCAGATCAGCTTGTAGAATCTATTGCTGTTTGTATAATCAACAAGAAAATAAGCGTTTCGAATAGTTTCAATTGAAAAATTACAATTCAAAGCTTGGTAGTTTTTGAAACCGCACTGTATATAATAACGTTTTGAACGTTTGGAAAATGCATTTACGCTCTTCACTAGGTGGTTATGTGGGACTCAACGGTTTTAAAGAAGCCTGTACTAAAACCCATATTTAATTTCAATTTTAAGTTTTCGCAAAAATGTTAATGTCTATTATGTATATTCTTCAGAAAAAATGTAAATATCTGTATTCAGTAGTGTGATACACCCAGGCTAATTTTTACCTAACAGATAACATGTTTTTTACTAACTACCTAGTACCTATTCACCTTTAAATAAGCCCACTAATCCACGAAGACATAATGAGATTCGTTTCGAAATTCTAAATGTCATTTCGAGTCATTTTGAATCTTACTCTGATAGGGATTTAGTAGATTTACCTGTTTTTCATTCAAGGATTGGATTTTAAAAACGACTTTACGAAATTAAGTACTTCTCCTTGCTTTCCTTCATTATAAATCCTAACATTTACATTTAAAATATACTGATTTGTTTGATAACGAACTGAAATTACATGCTCAAATAAAAATGTAAGCATTATTAAAAGAAATTCTAATAAGCAACGTTTAAATAAAAATAAATTGAAAATATTGTACGTAACTCATAATATCATTAAAATATAATAAATCTCTAGAAATATTTTTGATGGATATATATTATAAACAAGGATTAATTATTACATAAAGCGAAGCGAAACTCCGCGAAAAGGTACTGTAACAATATATTTTAATTTATCTTTTTGTTTTAATAGATTAAATTGTGATAGAACAAAATTTATTATCATCATATACTGTTATTTATCGAATTATACGTGTAGTTAGTTTGTACGTATATACCCGGATTTGCATCACTCGAGTGACGTGGCCTACGCTCAGTGGTGACGTGCTCCAAGCGAGCACGTCACCACGACCCACAACTCGAACTTAGGCCCTCCGGATGTAGGTACATTCTGAACACTACACCGCGGCAAGTATTTGATATAATACTATTATTCAATATAATTTATAATCTGATTCAATGTGCCAATATCATTCAAATATAAAAAAAAATCATGAAAAATTACTTTGAATTACATTTTATGATAATTTAATTTAAAATGTTACATTTTAATAAATTCAAATATCATATTCTTTTTTATGTAAGACCACTTACTAAAAGCAATTGAAAATTTCAAAAGAGGCATTTAAAATGGGTAGATGAAAAACACTATTTATATGCGTAAAATAAAATAACATTTTAAAACCGGCTTGTATGTTAACGAATATAGTAAATCATAAATCATCTGTGATAAACATGCATATCTAAAATCTTAAATATAAAACAAAATAAACCTTTCAAATCAGCTTTTATGAATTTTACACAAAAATACAATGTATGAAATACATGAAATCAAAGGAACATATTTTCCTACATAGAAACGGCACTTCAGCGATAGTAAAAATTCGACATTTGGGAAAAGCGTTTGTACAATCAGACTGGATTGTGCAGGAAATCTAAGTTTAGCAGCGTTAAGTAACGAAGCTGTAGTAAAATGGAAAATTTCCCTGTTGTAAAATCATATTGTTACGTTTAAAAGTCAGCATTAAATATTAACACTAGTACACACTTAGCTTAGATTACGTATTTATCAATATTAATTAACAGAAACTATTATTTATTTACAAGTTTTATATAAATAAAATTAAACAGATCCGGAAAAACAAAAATGCAATTGAAAATATATTAGGCATATGTATTGGTAATAATATTATTTCAGTAAGAATTTCTAAAAAGTATTTAAAGTACAGATTGGACGTAGCTAAGTAGACCTCCTCATATTCAATTTCTTATTTCTCGTGTTCGAGTGCTTTAAAGCTCATTAGCTTTAAGGAAACCTGCAAAATGCATGATGCATCAGATAAAAGATCGATAAAGTTCTGCTGTCTTCAGCCTCGTGAATAATGGATATATTGAAATAAAAACCTTTTATATGTAAGTTGACTCTTCTTGAAATGTTTCAATATTATAAAGTCGAAGTATTGGTTTTCTTGAATTCACTAATTTCTGAAACTACAGTACTAACAAATGTTTCCGTTTTAAAGCCTATTTATTGACTTAAGTCCTACATTATGAGTGTCAGAGCAGAATATCACTTGTATTTAGTCAAATAATAATATAATAAAATTATAACTTTAAATATCCCCAAAACCTTACAAGAGAGCCCTTCTGCCGCCGCGTTTAAAGCCAACATAAAAAAATTCATTCTAGCACAACATTGAACAATACTTTTTTTTCTGTTTGCATCATGTATGTATATATATTTATATTTTGTATATATTGTATATATAATAATGTACTTCGGTATGTATTAGTCTATATTATATACTTTTATTATGTATTTATGTAATTCGTATATTATGTAGGTATATGTAGTGTATATTTTTCTATATTTAAGTATACATTTAAGTTATTCTTTTAATATTTATAAATTGTTTACTTTTTAATTTGTCTTTGCACTTACTCTTTCTGTCCCGCTATGCAACACAATCTCCCACGCACATGGGTTGACTGGAAGAGATCTCTTATAGAGATAAGTCCACCTTTGTCCACGTCACTTTCTATGTATTTTTTTTCTTCATGTTTTTTTTTGTGCAATAAAGAATATTCTATATTTTTTGGAAAATATGAGTATAGAATATAGAAAACTTTTTAGTGCAGGAAAATATCTAATTTCTGAAAAATCTCTACTGTGGTACCTTAAAATTGAACCCACGACCGGCGCACGTCAGATTATTGACGAGTCAATAAAAAGCAATCAGCATGAGTAATACGAGACCAATTGAATTCCATTCGAATCTCGTATTTAGGATAGGCAGCAATTTTCATTTAATTTTTTTTCCTTTAAAAGGGTCAAGCTAAAACTTAAGTCTGAGTTTTTGGGTTGCAGCTTAATTTTTCAATATACATAAACTATTATGCATATTATGTTTATAGCAGAGAATCATACTTCTTAGTAAATAAATCTTAAAGTATAATTATAACGTTACTTTATTTACTTTCAGAAAACTGATTCAAACTAAGTACATTTTAAATTAAAACATTCATTTCTTAATTTGCAAACAATATCCATAGCTCTGTTGAGCTCTGAATGAGTGGATGGTGAATGTCATCAAAGAAGAAAAAACAAAAATTAATTAAAGTTGCAACGGCGTTGGATACCTTATACCTGTGCTTATACTACTATTTATTTTGCTTATAAATTAGCTTGAGACGATGTAATTACATACTTCGACTTTGTGTTATTGGATATCAATTATACAAAATGCTAATCACAAGTACTAAATATCTATCACTAAAAGGATTTCTTTAAACGAGAAAGACTTTTATTTAAAAGATTCGTGACATTGTGCTTTTATTATTGGCGTACATATGAAGACAATATTAGTACAGGTACATAAAGGATAACGTTACAGCTAATAAATATATAAAGAAACGATTTGTTAAAATAAAAAAATCAAACTATGTTTAGTACATTTTTGATATTGCTTAAAGACAATGTCTTCCGAAAGAAAATTGTAAAAAATCTTAACCAGCTCTAAAAAGGAGGTTCTATAAGTTCCAACATTTTTTTTACATTATATCTTACATTAATTATTAAGGTTTAATAAATACATAATAATTTTAATCAAATTTCAACAGTTTCTTAAGGTGTAAAGGAAAATTTGCTTTTAATTTTAATTTTAAAGAACTTTATAATTTACATCAAATTGTTGTAGTTAATAAAGTAATTTAAACATCACTACACTCGATTGAATATATTAATGTATAATCGATAATGGTAGGTACGATACGGTATCTAGATCATTAATATCTTAATCATAATATGCTCAGTAGATTGTGATACCTATTAATTAGTATTTTGAAATATGTTAGCAAGGAGTGGGGTATTATGAAATTTGACAGTAAAGCTTGCTCTTGGTTCTAGCAAATACTCTGTTAAACCCTCGTCACAGGAGATTAACTTGCTTAAACTCAATTTTAACTTTGTAGAAACATATGTACATATATATGTGTGTAAGAGTCTGTGTTTACTGTTTATTGTTTTTACTCCAACCGCGGGATGTTTGCAATAAAATTCTTTGTGACAATCTAATTCATGGTTATGTTACGGAGTATTATTAAATGATAAATTTTGAAGAACACGTATCACTTTCTGTGTATTGCATCTATAGTTTACTCTATATAATTTTTTTATTAAAAGTGTATAGTATGAATCGTTATCTCAGACTAAAATTATGTAGATGATGGAACGTGCGGGAAATAGCGATTGAAGCCTGAAACGGTATTTTAAGTACTATAGTCTTCCCGCTACCCTGCCGCATAAGTCAACAGTAGAACCAATTGCAATAAGAAGCAAAATAAACATAAAAGTAATGATGAAATACTCGTAATGCTTAATGATGAATGATGAAAATAATGATGATGAAAAAAGCAAAGTAATGATATCGACTCATATTGTAAAATCCAAGATTAGCAACCGTGTTTATTTACATTTTATGAACAGTTTCATATCTCATTTTTAGGTCTGAGTGAATATAATTTTTTTATAACCTAGTAATTTATTTATTATTTATTATTTGAGTAAAATAGACTTAAATATTATATTGACACTGTAAATTGAAAAATATTTTACAATGATTGAACAGACAGTATGCTTACTTTTTATAAGCTACCCTGCTGGGCACGAAGCGCCCTCTAGTAGAAGAGGGATCAGGCAATATCCCGAAAAGGCTGGTCTTTCGAAAACTGGCATGGTTAATTTTAACCTAAGGGCTTCCTCTCAAGCGATCGCGTTATCACTCGGCTAACACTGCCATAATTACTTTTGAAGTACGAGTATTATATTCGTAATTATATTTTTAGAATACATTATTTAGGAAACAGCTCTTGTTGAAGATAGCATCTGAAGTGAGCATAACATTGAATATAAACAAAGATAAGCAGATGTGATTCGAGGAAAGTCGTAAACCCACACTACTTTTTATGACTACGCTTTGTAACATAAAATCTAAATTTTAAATGATATAACTTTCGTAGTCTGAAAGCTGCCTAATAAATAGACTTAGCCTTATTCCTTTATGTCATGTTATATAAATTGACTTCAGGGTTAGCCTAATATTAGCATTTCTCACATGTTTGCCACTTTACTGTTATAGTTGTCTGCGCCCTTGATACTTTTGCTTGCGTTATCAAAGTTATGAAGTACTTTATTATATTTTATGCACAATTCTTTAGGATTAGTTTGTTATTAAGTACTTGCTATATTGCTAAGAGGTAATTTAGTTGTAAATAAGCCATAGCCAATTACATTTATGGTTTAAGAAATATTTATTGCAAGATGAGATTTCATTGTATAATCCTTACTAATATTATAAATGCCAAAGTTTGCCAAACTCTGTTTGTCTGTCTGTCTGTCTGTCGCGCTTTCTCGCAAAAACTACTGAACAGATTTAAATGCAATTTAGTACACAGATAGACTAGAGCCTAGGAAAAGACATAGGCTACTTTTCAAGGCGAAAAAAGGACTATAAAGGGTTGAAATAATGGATAAAAGTTTGTATGGAAATTACGTCATTTTTTAAGCTCGAAACTTATTTTTTAGGCTTTTGATTAGATATTAATAAGAAAGACATTCAATGTTTGTAAAAACTTTATACTAATGGAGTACTTAGGGACGAATCAGTCGCTCGTACATCTAATATGTGAATCTTAAAGACTATATTTGTATATTAAGCTTTAATTAAATTAGTATGTACCTACTATATAAAGCAACATTTTAGTAAAATCCAATAAATGACAACTGTTTTAAAAGCGTTTCCTATATGGTCGTGTTTGTCTCTGTTTATATTCTTGTTAAGCCCAAAGCTCGTCAATGAAAAAAAAGTTGTATAAAAAAAACTCTGTTGATATTTATCAGTTCACATTTCATGTTTTTAGCTTAGTGTTGAATATAAATATACAGTAGTATTATTACATAGTAAGTATGGATTCAGCCCCTTATTACGTCCCACTCTCAGCAGTGGGCCCCCCTTCAGTACGAGGGGTATAAGGCCATATTCCACTACGTTGGCCTTGTGCGGGTTGGCAGACTTCACATGTCTTTTGAAAACAATATAAAAGTAAGTATATTCTACTGCAATTACTTTATTTATTAGGATCTAAGTAAGCTATACTATATAAGCTTTTTTATGTAATTATAACAGTTGTTCGCTTCATTAAAATATTTTTTCCCTAATTGATGTTTTATAAGCAGGCATTAAAATTTGTCTAAGAATTTTGTATTTAAAAAGGTTATACGTAAAAGGGAAGAACCAGTTAAAGACACAATTAATAAAGTGTAGAAAATATGAAATATTTTTTAATTAATATTTTTATATCATATTTTTTTAAAGATGAGATTAGTTAGTAATAAATTATTAAGGTCGATATTATTTAAAGTGAAATTTTACTTTACTTGAGGAAGTTTAATTAAAAACACTTTTTTTTTCTTAAATGTTGATTTGAGACTAATTTTAAAAAGAAACCAGAAATGCTTTATATCGCATCTTTAGAATGCTCTTGGAAATCCAAAAAAAAAAAACTATCTAAATATATATATTTTTGAATTTAGTGGTTTGAAATTATGTGATATCAAAATTACACATTTACTTATATTGAACAATATGGACATATAAAAAATATGATTATTGCGTATATATATTTTCTATAGTGGTAATTACCAAAATCTTGTTACTGAAAGATATTGGAGTCTTACACGCTGAACCTTTATAAATGAAAAATAATTCTAGAAACTTCCACTTATATATTACATTTTAGCAATAAATATTTTTCCTGTTTCCAATATAAAGAAATGTTATTTTATCTATAAGGAAGTAAGATGTAAAAAAAATAAAAAAAAGCTGTTTTTTTACCAAAAAAATCTATAAGGAGAATTTGACATTAACAAACCGTGTACAAGAACGTGGTTGGATAATGGTTCAAAGGATGGGTATCACGGGTAGCTCATCTAACAATAGCATAACCGATATACCCAATTTGAAGCGAAAGACCTTTCAAATATAATACAGAATTTTGGAATTATCATTCTTAAAAGCTAACAAAAATCCTTTTTAATATAATGTAGTTTTTATGAAAAATATAAAATAAATTAGATATTCTTATATTGGAGAAATTGCTTATTAAATAGTAAAATTCTCAAAATGCTTTCTTAGATTTACGCAAATATTTAACACTTCATGTGAAACTATCTTTCGGACTTCTTCGCGAATTTGTATTCAGCCCTTTTTTAACGTCACACCCACGCTGGGCACGGGCTTCCCTCAGTGCGAGGGGGATCAGGCCATAGTCCACCGCACGGGCCTATAGCGTGTTGGCGGATTTCACATATCTTTCGAGAACTTGCTAGGTTCTCTCAGACATACAGGTTTCCTCACGATGTTTTCCTTCACCGTAAGACAAGTGGTAATCATGACAGAAATGATTCACACATGAAAATATGAGTGGTGCCAGACCCGGATTTGAACCCGCATCACTCGGTTATTTAAGCGAGCGAGTTACCGCTGGGCTACCACTGCCTTTCGCGAATTTGTATAGATTTTTTTGTTGTCGACGTTTCGCATGCTTTACATAAATCGTCAATTAAACCTTAGTCTCTCCCGTGGCCATGCTTGCGATATTTTATAATTTACGTCCCATATATTGCTTATAAAATGTTTAAAGGAGTTAAAATGTTTTTTAATTTCTAGAAGTATTTTGCCATTGTCCGTAAATCCTTTTCAAATTGTACCAAGCGCGAATAAACCTGTGACCTTTATGCTAAGTGAAACTTAATCCATTATCAACAGAACGCAGTTGACGTGACAGCACCTATTAAACTTTTCAGAATAAATTAAAACATTCAGGTCGCCCTTCTATTGAAAAGTTTGAACTTTTATTGGCTACTCGTATATATGGGGCCGGTTCTGAATACGAATGCGGACCTATACCGATGGCGGAATATTAATCAAGTTGTCTATATTGTATAATAATATTATTCAATTAAACGTTTTGTAATTCAGTTCATACTTTATATCAACACAAAGCTTTGGTATAATGTTAATGTTAATTGCGTATAAAGTTCTAAGCCTCATAGAATAATTTAAAAAGTGTTTTACATTTAATTTTATTTATGTTGTTGTAAATTAATTTAACCAATAACGATTAAATGTATGATGTTTAAAGCTTTTCTGTTATAAGTTCTTATGATAATAATAAAAATAGTTACCGCCGATTATGGGTTAATAAAATAGTGTTTGAAGTTATTTAAAGATATGAAATGTCTCTTATTATTACAAAAAGACGTATAATTTATCTTGTTTTAAATAAATCGGTCTTTTTATCGTACGGAGTTAGTGACGAGTATGAATTTTTTTTGGTTATATAAAAAAAGTGTTTAAAACCTGTCCAAACTTCACACAGCTTAAAAACTAACACAAAAGTTTGAAATAGTCACAGCACTTTAAGTCACTGAGTACTTTTGAAGTCACTGTAACAGTCCCATTAATACATAATTAATGAAAATTTTAAGTTCACCAAAATTTAATAGTTTAAAATGTCAACTTGGCATTCGTAAGTGGTAGTAGCGAAGAGGAACGCGAAAGCTCGTTCGGTAGAAGCACGAGCGTCGAGCAGACTGGACGCTGCGGCTCGCCTCGCGAAGTACGCGTGCGCAAACAACCTCTTATAATTTGATATCTCACATCACCGCCTCTCACGTTCTGTGGTAAAATTCACTACATTATTCAATTTTAACCACTTACTTGACACTGTCGTGTGAGATATCTTCAACGTAATTGCCACATAAAATACGAATGTTACTTGCCACAAGTGCTTTTAGCTACCTCTCAAAATATGTCTAAAATTTAAGGATTTCGAATTTTACATTCAAGAAATACTCTTGATCAAGCTCTTCATATGTGTATGTATCGAACCCTTTTAAAGTTTCAATGATGGGCAAGGGCCTCCATTCAATACAAGAGGAATCAGGCCTTAGTCCACAATGCTGGGAAAGTGCGGGGGGCGGACTTCACATGTCTTTCAAAAACTCGCTTAGTTCTCTTAGATATTTTCCTTTACTGTAAGACCAGTTGTAATCATGTTAGAAATGATTCGCACATGAAAATATTAGAATGCCAGACCCGGATTTGAACCCGAATCACTTAGTTATTCAAGCGAGCGCGTTATAAAGCTACCACTGTCATAGCTCTTTATGAACTCAACTCAAATTCTAAACTTCTCAACACTGTAAAGTTTTGTTAAGTTCTGTAAGCTGTTAGAAATTTCGTTGAAACTTTTCGTTGACCATTGTATCGATTGCCTAAATTGTGTTAGTGATAAAACATAGTATCGTCGAGTTAGCCTTCTAAATAAAGAGGGGAAAGTCGAAATATATTTTGGCAGAGAGCCCGCATGTTAGTTATTCTATTCTGGTCCAGCCAATGCTGTCCGCAAAAACTAGAACCTTTGCTCAGCCTTCAAACGTGAGCCTCGTTTGTAAGATCGTAACCAAGCATTTTTATTAGCGATTGAAGAAATATGAACGAAACATTGTATATTAATAATGTTGAATATAAATGTAGGTTATAACTACAAATACTTTTGCCAGATATCTCCAAGCGATTGTTCCATAAAAAACGATAATCATTTATTATTAATAAATAGCTTGCTACATGTATTGAATTGGGTAATTTGGGGATAGAAAATTAGGAATCATAAGTATCACCTGATAATATAGTTTTTTTAAGTTTCAAGGAATTTCCTGGAAATTATAAAGTAACAGACAAAACAACTAACTCCTTTCTCTATACCTAATAGAATCCTGCCAAATAGTAATAACATTATATTATTATATTATTATAGTTTGTCTTAAAATTAAAAATTTTGATTGGATTTGTCAAAAATTTAAATCCTAGCAATATTATAAATGTGAAAATTGGTGAAGATGGATGATGGATCTTTATTACTCCTTCAGACTAGAATGGCTGAACGGATCTAGATGAAATTTGGCACAGAGATATATTATATCCTGGAATTGCTTATAATATAGGTTTTAAACCCAAATGTACAGTTCCCGTAGGGTAGATTAATTTTGTAAATTAATTTTACTAGCGAATCCGAAGCGAAGATGAAGATGAGTTGCTATTTATAAAATACAACTTTACCTAAAGGACGTTCATATTTTATTTTTATATATAAATTTTCTGTTTCACATATTAACCGAAAAATATTTTTACAATAGCTATAAAGTTTAAAATACTTAACTATTAAGTGGTAGTACCTAATAGTGATTCTCTCTCTCTCTCTCATAACATTTTGTAAATCTTTCAGTATGCAGATAATTAATAATATCTTGTAAAATCTCTTTACTTAAATGTAGAATGTAGATAGATATTATCTAGTACTTTTATTCACAATAAACACATTTTATTACACATAAAACTGTGAAAAGGACGATAGCTCAGATTGACGCCATTCAGACTCTATGGATATAGTAGCCGTTTACGCCTAAGCGACATTTGTAAGAAGCTGAGGCCGCATGAAGAAAAGGAAACTACATTTTGAAATAGTAAAACCCACAACGATTGAGGAAATATAGTAACGGAGTGTCGGGAGCGTCTTCAAGTGTCTAGGTGATGACGTCATCGTATTATACATTTTTTGGCATCTAATTTACTAAAATATTTCTTTGTACACAAGTATATTCGTAATATCCTTTGTCTACACTTAATTATATAGAGAAAAGTTTTGTATAAATGAACTCAAAACCTACAGGACCAATTTCAAAAATTCTTTCATCATTAGAATGCTACATTATCACTCAGATATATATGCTACATTTATTAATAGAATAAATAAGGATCCCTACAAAAATGTAACCCAAAGTGTGAATAAATTATCCATGTCTTTCGTCGCATACACTGCGGAAACTATTGATGATAGAAGAAAAACGTTCTTCAAAATTAAAGAACATATCATTATCTCGGTCGGTACGAAAACGGTCTAACTATTAGTTATGTCACTAAAACTATTTTTATACAAATTAAATTTTACAGAAATGCTTATCCAAATAAACGATTTCGTATTCAAGAGTGTATCAATACCTGTAGATTACTTTATGAATTATTCAAGTAGGTTGTTAGGTATGGAATGTTCCATTCAAAATATGTTACGGATTTAAAAAAGTCAATCTAAGCATGGTTCGAATTGAAAAGTTCTTCTAGTATTGCATAACACATTTCTCGAGGAAGATATGTAGGCTATGTAACATCACATGGTATAACAATAAATATTATAATATTCAGGAACTTGTTTTCGGGCCTTAAGCAAAGCCGCGGAAAATACTAGTAAAAAAAACTTGTTAAGTTATAATTAAAACATGTATGTAATAAAGTAGATTACAAATAATAAAATTGCGGGACCCTCCTACTAGCGTGCCTGTAGAAATTAATTTAGAATTATATTAAGCAAATTAGTGAGAATAAGCAATGTGCCCGTATCACAAAAGCTAGAGCATGCATTAATGGCATTATGATGCATAATACTATCATGAAGTGTTTTTCATAATAACAAGTATATTCTATTATCAACTTTACTAATGTAATTTTATGGTAAAACGGAATTATTATCTATTTCTTATTATATTTTTATTATTAGTCCCTTTAATTTAGAGCTACAGCTTTAACTTTATCGATTTATTAGGGAGGTACCCTGCGGGATTGAATTTTTTTTAATGAAAAGAATAAAATAATAATATATCTTTATTTATGACATTTTACACCAAAAAACAAAAGAAAAAAACACTCGGAGACTGCCGCGGTAAAGCTATTGCATAGCTGTTTTTATCAACTTATGCAATTATTATAATTATTTATTTATTTTATTTATGCAGTATTTTTTCCTTTGTTTTTTTTTCTTTGTTATTAATTCAAGTTACACTTTTTGAGCGTGGTGACCGATAAGAAAACAATTTTTTTCTTTTATTAAATAAATGAGAAGTCAATATTATTCAAAATATTTTATTATTTAAATATTGAAAAAAAACCGGATGTCCCCCATTTTGGATTTGAAAATGGACCTCATTTTCACAATCAGCACCCCGAGAAACCTCGAAAATGACACCCATGTCATTATTGAAAAAAAACCGGATGTCCGCCATATTGGATTTGAAAATCGCCATTCTGGATTCGGTCTCCACGCTCAAGGCCCGCGATAGAAGCTATGCAATAGCTTAAAACATTCAAATAAAAAGAAACCAATACAAAACGATACTGTACAGAGTTTACCATTACAAAAAACAAGGCAACACAGCCCAGCCATGTTAAGTACGCGAGGACCGCATGCAATGATGATCCTTACTTTTTGTGCATTACGCGACCAGTTTCCCGAAGCAAAAATAGGCTACGTTATTAAATTTTCTTGTGTGTGGGTGAAATTTTTCTCTCTTTTACAAGGAATCGAATTTTGAATCGAATATCGATAATCGAAATATTGACCCGAGTAATAAGTTATCACTACATAAAGTTTATTTAATATCTGTATAGCACTTTTAAATTAAAATGCACACAGAAAAACTGTCCAAAATTCCAAAAACTAATGTCTCAAAAATATCTTATCTTGTATAGATTTTGCTTTTATTCCAATTTATTATATATATACCTATATATATAATAATTATGTCCAAGCGTTATGTATTGTAATTATACCCGAACTTCTCCGAAACAGATCAATTCTGAACGTTTATTGATGTATTCGGGAATGTGCGGATATAATATTATTGAAGCTGATAATAATTGATGCCCTGCCAATAAACGGAACTAAATTAATTTGGCAGACTAATCAGTTATGAAGAGTATAATCTATAGGGAAGCAATTATATTAGTTCATTATTAGTTTTCTACGATATTTTTTTATGTTCTCATTATATCGATAAAATTAGAGCCAAAGAGAGAACGGACGGACGGACGAACTTCGTACGTCTACGTTATTAGCTATTTATAAACGCTGAAGTTGAAATAAAACTGTACCAAAAAAATGATACGTAGCACTCATGATCGGTTAATCGATATACTCGTACTATTTTGAAGGTCATGAAGACGTTTGTGGTGTTTTCCCACGCTTCAATTTCTTTTACCTGGAAAATATAGTATGTTAAATATAGTAAGTAGGTATGTATGTCTTTTTCGTTTAATCACCGAGGAGCGAAACCAAATATGTTTGCGTATTATATATATTATACCTTAGCTGTTTAATATTGGAGTCCATAATACATAATATGGCAGTACAATAAAAAGTGTATGGACATAAAACTAATATCACAAGAGAGTCAATATTTTTTTTATCAATAGGTAACTGAAAATTATATTTTAAATAGTTTTGAAAAAACGATTTATAATGGAAATTGTGTCAATAGCTTCCAACTCTTGTAATACTTCAAACTGTTAATCTCGTTCTTCTTCGCCTCAACAAAAATCGCTAAATGCAAAAAAAGTTATGGAATACTTAAGAAAAATTTTCAAAGTCACTCTTAAATAATCTGCTCATGAAACCCCATAATGGTGTTATTGTGAAAAAGCAAAAAGCTCTTAAGTTAATCTTTTAAGTGTAGTCTTTTAGTATAAGACCCATTACGCGTGAAAAGTTTAAAAAGTCACGTTATTGCTTTAGCTGAAGGACATTGAGTTCGGTCTTAATAGAAACAACTTGTATGAAACCAATCAAAACTATTTTATAGACATAGACATTTTGATATAAATAAATATGTTGTATGGATGTTATTACAAGCGCCATCTAGTTCCGTAGTAAGCTACGAGGCTTGTGTTGTAACACATAGTACCAGATACTACATACCAGATAGTTGATATACTACACATATAAGTTTTAAATACATACATATTATAAATATAAACACCCATAACTGGAGTACAAACATTCGTGTTCAACAAATGAATGCCCCCAGCGGGACTCGAACCCGTGACCGCTGGCGCAGAAAGTACACTACCAACTGAACTAAACGTGCCGTCATTAATAACTTAATAATAACTTTACATGTAATAAATTGGTTATTGATTTACTTTTTATATACACAACTACATATTGCTATCGGAATTAACTCACATCTATGTGAATGTGCGCACAATAATCCACCAAAGTTTCATCGCAGCCGGAAATAAAGCAAAGAAAACATATATAAACTTTTATTTATTTCGTATGTGGAGTAATATTGGAATTCGCACGCAAAGAAGAAAAATTGTTCAACCTTTTGGTAAAAATTGCGTTTTTGGAATAAACTCTCATTATTCAGATCCGAAAACATATTTATATACATTTAAACTAAGTGACCAGTAATCGTTAGCCCATCATTGACGCTTTCGATTGTGAAGCGAGTTCAAATCCAGGTCTCGCACCTCTGATATTTTCTTGTGAGAATTATTTCTAACATTATTAATACTTGTCTTACGATGTAGGAAAACAACATGAGTAAACCTGCACATCTAAGATAGAACGTAGCAAGTTTCGAAAGAAATTTGCTGTCCGCCTACCCATACTTGGCCAGCGTGGTAGACAGCAGCTTGATCTCCCCATATTGAAGCTTCGTACTCACAAGGGCTTATGCATTAAAACGAAATGTATACAAACTAAGTTCCAAGAACATCGTTGGAGCCGTGCGTAGGAGTACTTAATTTACACAGAAACTATGAAGTAGACTAACTGACGTATAAGCTAGTATTAGTAATAACTAGGGGCTGACCCTTGCTTCGATTGGGTTCGTCCCTAAGTACGTGTTGTATATATTTACATCGTACCGCCCGATGTATATTTTTGGCTTGATTATATGAATAACCATAGCACGCACCATGGCAACGGTCATAACATGATACGTCAAACGCCATTAATTTTATAAAGTTTTTTTTTTTAATTTCTATATAAGATACACAATTCCACCATACATCATTTTGTTATATCTCAAAGGGTCGCCTACACCCTCCTGCATTTTCGTTGAAAGCTCACAGACGGCTTATTTTTTTCCACAGATATCATTATATTTTAGCCAATATACAAAAACTTGACAAATTATACACTAAAACCTTCTCGGAGAACCATTCTATCCATTCGTGAAACTAGCATGAAAATCGGTGCAGTAGTGTTTAAGTTTATCGCGAACAGACAGATAGGCAGACAGACAAACAGACAGACGCGAGGACTTTCTTTTTTAAATTGTGTTACGAGTAAGTCTGTACAATGTACATGAAACAATTAGTATATAAAGTAGCTAGGAACTTGCCTGAGCAAAGCAAAGATAAGTCGCTAGTGTAAAAAATATAAAAAATACATTTAATATTTATGCAGCAATAATGACACTGCGGCACACTTAACAGAAATGTTATTTATATTGTAATTTTAATTTTAATACTCGTTTAACATTAATATTTTTCATAATTTCCTTTAAACAAGAAGATATTTCACGTGAACACGATTTTCATAAAATAAAATTACATTGTTTTGTCAAATCTGATCTTCTCGTTGGCCCGAGGGAACGTTTAATCAAAAGATCGTTTTACCAATATTGTTTTTTTATTGCGAACGGAGTTTTTTTTTATATATAATTTATACACTAAGCATCGGAACTAAATAGTAAGTATTTTAGTACTATAAACTATTTCAATAATTTGCGAACCAATTTTTGTGGTTCTAAAACTGTATAATGTTATTCTTATGTAATAAAAACTAATATTTGTGATTTTTCATATAATATATGCGTAAGTTTAGGTAACTCAAATGCCAATGTATACATTCGGTATTTGAACACTCACCGAAAATGAAATTTTACACTTAAAAGTAAATACTTTAAAAATACGAAAAGGTACTTAGTAGTACTTAGTTTTATTTAGAATATTAAATATTTGCATATGTAAAAAATAATGAAGATGTTATGTATTAAGAATATATTTATTTTGATAGATAATGAGAAACGTGTATGTCGTACCTAATAACTCAAGAGAATAGTACGAGTAGAATATACTGGAATTCTAAAGTTGTTAAAGTACAAATTAGTATGTTATATAATGAAATAATCTATATTAAAATATATGATTTCTAAAGACGACTCGTTTGGCTCAGTTGGTAGTGATCCTACTTTCTGCGCCAGCGGTCGCGGGTTCGAGTCCCGCTGGGGGCAATCATTTGTTGAACACGAATGTTTGCCCCCAGCGTCCAATTACTCCAGTCATGGGTGTTTATATTTATAATATTATGTATGTATTTAAAAAATTATGTGTAGTATATCAACTATCTTGTATACGTAACACAAGCACATAATGTAGCTTACTACGGAACTAGATGGCGCTGTTGTAATAATGTCCCAACATATATATATATATATATATATATATATATATATATATATATATATATATATATATATATATATATATATATATATATATATATATATATATATATATATATATATATATATATATATATATATATATATATATATATATATATATATATATATCCAATTACTCCAGTCATGGGTGTTTATATTTATAATATTATGTATGTATTTAAAAAATTATGTGTAGTATATCAACTATCTTGTATACGTAACACAAGCACATAATGTAGCTTACTACGGAACTAGATGGCGCTGTTGTAATAATGTCCCAACATATATATATATATATATATATATATATATATATATATATATATATATATATATATATATATATACTAGCTGACCCAGCCACGCGTTGCTGTGGCTCAGTAATTATAATAGATTGAATAATTTTTTTACAATTCTTTTGATACAATCAAAGTAATAATTTCTTAAAAAAATAGAATTATTTATATAGGATTGAAAATAAAACGTTCCGTCAAAATTTGAAAGTAATAGGTAAAGTATCGAAATGTTGAAATAAAGCACAAACCAACATATACTTTTTGAACTTACATTTTATTCACATTAACTTTTATTATAGTTTGTAATCAGTGACTTACTTAAAAAATATACTTTATAATATATAATTATTAATTAAGTATACTGAAATTGAAATAAAATGAAGAATTTATCTTTTGAATAAATAAATTAGATCAAAATTTACGGCTGAATAAATTAACAATTATCAAATTATAAAATCAAAATAAAAAAATAAATAAAAGGCAATCAAGAAATACTTACATGTATTCGAGATGGTATGAAAATTAATAGACAAAAACAGTAATCAATAAAATTTGTTTATGTTATTATTTATAATACTAAAAATATACAAACTGAACACTGCACAGTAATAACACAATACAAAGAACAATTATAAAAATCATTCACGAAAAATTGTAATAGATTATTATACCGACATTATCCCGCTCAATATTTGAATGAGAGTTTTCTTAAAGTGTCACGTAATTACAACCGAAGGTACGCACAGATACAGCCAAATAGATTACCTCGAAATTTATTAGTGTAAATATTTTAAATAATAAATTCAGAAGAAAAATATGTGATCTGTTCGTGATATGATCGGTCAAATATATTTTAAGGATGAAAATATATGTAAATTCTATATTCAAACGTGCCATCTATAATCTGTGCAACTTAGATACCAAGCCGCCATCTATAAACACACACTAAAGTCGTATAATAAATATTTAATTTGTAATAACAAATATTGAGATCAATAATTGAGATAAAAACTACCCTATCTCGCAAGTTGGACCAAATTACAGATGCTTACAAAATTTGATGAAAATTGGTTCAGTAGTTTAGGAGTCCATCGCGGACAAACAACGTGACACGTGATTTATATATATTAAGATGATTTCTAATGATCTATATGAGACGAAACAAAGATCAAAGATATAGTAGAAGTTTCACTGAAGAAAACATATTGTAATACTTAAGTACACCTTTTGGATATTACATACATGA
The DNA here is from genome assembly GCA_951802675.2 of Boloria euphrosyne. Classification (NCBI taxonomy): domain Eukaryota; kingdom Metazoa; phylum Arthropoda; class Insecta; order Lepidoptera; family Nymphalidae; genus Boloria; species Boloria euphrosyne. The sequence continues at coordinate 5,723,995 of OX637886.1, forward strand.
AAGTGGAACTTTCTCCTAATTCAGTTTCAGAATTTAACTTCATATTGTGCTCTTCAGATATTTCTTCCAATACAATAATATCGGTCGAACTTGCACTGTATTTTTCGTACCAGTATAAACAAAAGTCTTTGTACCTTCGACCCATAAACTATTTCAATGCAAAATACTACGCGTATTTACTCCACTGCTATGAAAAAAAAAGAAAAAACAAATATTTTTTCTTTTAAAATATTTATTACAATAAAAATGATATTCAACTATTAATCACATTACTATTGTAAATGCGAATGTTTGTGTGAATGTTACTATGGGTAGGGATATTATTTACTTACACTAAAACGGCTGAACTGATTGAGATGAAGTTTAGTACATAATGTAGTTTACTAGGTTATAATTAGGTACCTAGGTACCAAAACAAATCGAAGATAAGTATTACTATAATAACGATATGGATATTATTATATAATCTGTTAGTTCCTGAATTTCTTAAAAAACTTTAGCGAATGCCAAACTATGTGCTCTCATTAATTTTACTTGAATCTCTTCTGAGATGACGTGTCGGTAATTTGTTACGATTAGCGCAGTTGGCAAACTATCGTCTTCTCCTATAGAGCTTATGTAACATTACTTATTCCATTTTGATTATATGACATGAATGATGAAGATTAAATATAATTAAGACATTTATCTACTTTGAATTAAATTCTGAGGTAAATCTGTACATTTTTTATAGTAAAAATAGTAATTATTATCTATGCAGAACACGAATCTATAGGCTTTAGAATTTCTGCAAATCCGTGTGTGACCAGCACGTGAAAACCAGTGGACAGATTTTGACATATTTTGGTTAAATAAGAGCTAAAGGATATCCGGCTAACTTACAGTACACTTTTTGTAGCGGGAAAAGTATCTTCTTTGAAAAAACTATACTAACTGTTAAAAAATCATAGGGACGAAAGTGAGCAAAGCAAGCAAATAGTAGGTAGGGACGAGTATATACCGTATATTACTTTAATAATACCTATTAGTATCTAATTGCCTATAACATGTTTTCTTTGTAAGAATGAAAAATATCCTATTGTACTTAAACTAAATCAAGGTTAATCTGTACAAAACTTTATGGATTATAACTTTATGAAAGTGATTTAGACTTCATTACGTTCCATAAAATACCTACACTCTTCACATTTCTGTACGGCTAGCACATGCCCGGGCTTTACTTGGTTTCGTTTTCATTAAGAACTATCCCACAACCAACCTCCTTAATATAATTATAATTACGACAATTTGGGTGTTTCATAAATTTTACCAAATAAGCATATCTAAATTTGCGACGTTTTGTTTCTTTAGAGGTCAAATGTCAAAACAGTAATATGAACTTCTAAGAACCACACAAAACTAACAATTTAATAACAATTTAAGACAAAACAAAAAATTTTAGATTAGTTAGTTTTTTAAAATAAATCTGGCCTCTTACATCAAAACGTATTATAATATTGTTATAGGCTTTATACAAGCAAAAAAAAAACCTAAAAAATATTATGTAACACCTTGTCTTTATTTTAATATGTAGTATAAAGTAAACACCACAGTAAATTCATAATACACAAGAGAGACATGAAAAAAACGGATAGTGATGACTATATGAGATGTCATCTATCCAATAGATGGTCAGACTATCGATAGTCCCTAAAGGTGTCACGTCGCCTATCGCGGTGAAAAATAGAGGGTCGTCGTAATATCCTGGATAAATAGCGGACATTTCAGCGAACAAAAGTGCTTCGATCATACTTTAGATAAAAGAAAATATTCATAAATAAATTTAATAATATCGTATGTTTTAGTGTTCACAGATGGTCAGAATTAAACTGACTTGGACAAACTTGGGGTTAAGCATAATATGAATTGTATTGGAGAAGTTAATCCTATTTTGAAAGTATTATAAACAGTACGCACTAGTCTTAACGTCCAATAAGTAAGTCACTTTTAGTATATCTATTATATTTTCATACGAAAAGAAACACACCCTCTTTGCTTGTTATACAAATATTAAGCTATAATGCAAACTATGGACTATTATAATAGTTGCAAAAGTACTCGTATATTGTGTGTGTGTGTGTGTGTGTATGTGTGTGTGTGTGTGTGTGTGTGTGTGTGTGTGTGTGTGTGTGTGTGTGTGTCCCTCAGTTATTTTTAAATAATATTATAACACGTTTTTGTTACTAGCACTTTTGCAAAAGATTACTTACACTCACGGATCACGCGCAGCATAGTACAGTAACAGCTTAGTTTAGTCATTGAGCCATAGATTTCTCCAATACTTCAATTCCTACTTGAAGTTTAATTTACTTACTTTACATTAATTCATTTCTGTTCTCAATCTTCACTTAACTTCGAACTCGAACTCATCACTCAGTAACTGTCTAATGTAAGAATACTTTTTGCAAGCTAAGAAAGATTCTTAATATTAAAGCTCTAAAATACTAATACACTAAGCTTTAGTTTTTCCATACTAATACATTTTTATGGAATCTTTTTCCATTTTCCAGAATAAAAAGCCCATTGTCTTCAATATAATATTTTAACTCTCTAAGCTTTGGAATATTCTGTTAAAATTTCCACAAAGAAACTGATGTCTGAATAATGATGCAAGCTATTATGTTTAATTAATTAATAGGGTTTTTTTTTTAAATTACAGGTGAAACTTTAAATTCATTCAAAATACATAAGTACGTGTACAAACAATATTACACATACATTAACATATATTATTTGAATAAAACCTGTGTGTAGATTTTCATATTAGTTTGTACTTCGTTAGTAAAGCTTACATCGTTCAATTATACCGAATGTTGTATAATTTAAGCTTTCCTTCTTATTTATTTTAGACATTGCTTCCAGATGCGTACATTAAAGGCTATGTATATTTCATATGCATAATATAAAAAAGAATTTCCACTTAGGAATATATTTGCTAAGATTTTTTATAGATCTCCTTAAACCGGCCGTGTCGCAAAATCCATTCTTAGCGAACGCGTCTACTAACTGTTGTGTTCTCTCCGACCGATTCCAGCCATGGCGACTGACGAATCTCATTGTGACTGGCCAACTGCGCAGGAGATATTATAGTGCATGAAGTGCACTCTCATACTCCGGTGGGACGACTACTGGACACGACCAGTGAGAGGCGCAGGACCGACGGCTTTACGTGCTTTCCGAGGCACGGGTGTGACACACCACGAACTTCCCAACTCCGGGCTGTTACTGACGCTTACTAAACAGAAAGACAATAACTAAACTTGGCACGACCCGGGACTCGAACCCAAGACCTCTCGATGTATGACCGTACATGCTAGCCACTACACCACCGACTACTAACTATAAAGTAGCTGCATGATACATTTCGTTTTTATACGTCAAGCGGTTTTCGATATCTCGTGATGAGTGAATGATTAAACCTTAAGTATTTAATTAATGTGTTCTTTATTTCATATTGGTTATTTGGTAATTCTTTATTTCTTCTAATAACCAAAAAGTCAAGAAATACTTTTACTATTTTTTTAACCAAGGAAATGATAGAGCTTAAAAATCTATTTGTAGATTGCCTCAAAGAGTATGTAAACTCTTCGTTGGTTAGTTTAATCTTGTAAATGTTGTAGTAGCTGTGTATCACCGCTACAAAGCGGCGGATATTATTTTCCGCTCAAATAATTTCAATGAGACGAGCCACTGTGACTAAATATTTTGGACTTAGGATTATGGATATTCATAATTTTTTATGTTGAGAATTAAAAAAATATATCAACAAATATAACTTTTAAAAAACGACTCGTAGGTACGAGTTCAAATCCCGGGTCTCAAACCTCTGATATTTTCATTCATCATTTAACTACTATTTTAAGATTTCAACTACTATAAAAGACAATAATTGAACTGAGATGTTTAAGTTTTCACAGCAAATGCTAAGCTAAGCAGCATAAATAAACTAAATTAAAGCTATATTATAATGGTCGTTGGCGCAAATTAATTAGTGATTAGGTACATTTCTTTCTTTACTTCGTAACAAGCACAATTGATCAGTCACTTATCATGTTTTTCCTAATTAGTTAACGTTTCCTCTTAAAATAAAGATCGTTTACGTACAATCTATTTATAAAATGATCAATTCATAAAACACTTTAATTTTTTTTATAAAAAAGTCAATGTGCACAATTTTCATATGAAAAGCACGCGTTTAAAAGAATAAAAGATATCACAATGTTGTGAACAAAAGAATGGGAAATAGCTAGCAAAACTGACATATATATAGGTACTGTGTAACAAATTTTTTTTATAAACGCATTGTATAAAAATGTCTTAAATGAATAGTTGTGTACATTAATAATACTCTCAAATCTCAAGCATCTATCAGCATTTCCCGCCACTTCGTCCGCGTTCTAACGGCCAGAAACCAAGTTTTTATATTTTACATAATATTCCTTATTAATTTATTATACCACATTCATGGCTCACCATATAAATATTATACCTAGTGACCTTAAAAGATATACACATATGCTGTCGGCTTTCGCGTATGATTTTCTTTTAAACTTTTAAAGGGGTACAATTTCCATCATACATGATTTATTTATTCGCGTAATATTAACCATTTACGCAGCTCACGCAACGGAAGCTCTCAAAAGGAATCATTTTTCCCGATTTTTCCAACATCGATTGATGTTCCGCTCCTATTAGTCGTAGCGAGATATTTTATATTTGTAGCCTACATATATTGATAAATGGACTATAAAACACAAAAAGATTTTTTCCATTTGAACAAGTCGTTCCTGAAATTAGCACGTCCAACCAAAGAAACCCTCGAGCTTTATAATATTTGTATATTTTACATGTAAACGTAGAAACAAAGGAAGCACCGTCTCGGACATAGAAACTAGGAAATATGTTGTTGAACATGACAGCGGATTTTGGTTGTGAAAGCTATGTCGTGCTTGTCTTTAGCCTACCGTATCATAATTGTATTGTACGTTTTGTCTTTGAACGTACTGACTGTGCAAGTTTGTTACCTCAGGCCTTATAGTAATTGTCCTTGGAGACGTTTAAGTGTGTAGAGGTTATAATAGGGCCTCGGTTTAATACGTGTATATGTATCTATGTGAAGATGGTAGTAATCCCACAAGATACCATAATGTATTTCTAGCACTGGCACGTAATTCTCTTTTGCCTATGTAATTTTATCGTTTAAAGTAGTATATTTCTAAGTGTTTATTAAAATATTATATTAGTTTACGCTCACGACTCACGTCTGCAGTAATACTAATAATATAAAAAAATAATACGTATGAATCCATAAGTAGGTATAGTATCCTTTTAGGAGGCTAAGGATCACACCATCGATCCATAGAGATCCACCGTGCTGGATAAGTAAGGGTTGGTGGACTTCAGATCATTTTGAAAACTTGCCAGGATCTTTAGACATGTACGTTTCCTGGCGATATTTTTATTCACCATAAGACAAGTGGTACACATGTTAAAAAAGATCAAACATCTGAGCTGCAAGGTTTGAACCTATCAATATAAGCAATATAATATTTATTATTTAATAAATTAATAAAACGCATTGATTTACATTATTATACATTTACTTATTCATTAAACCATTTATAAATTCTATGTTATGCTCTCTCAAGTTTGAATAACAGTCTTGCTCAAAAAAAATACGTACTTAGGGACGAACCCGACCGAAGCGAGGGTTAATCGCTAGTCCTATAGAAACACGAGTACAAATGCATACATACATATTTGTGTCTAATAATGTCTGAACCTAAGCTTCAGAATTTTTTCTACTAATGAATACTGTGACCTTATACAGATGTAGCGAAAGTGTAGTTAAAATAATGTTGGGTTGAACATATTTCATGTTTAAATTGTATTGGCTCTCTCTGTATCTAAGAAGCAGATAGCATTAAAAAAATCCGATATATTTTTTAACCGACCTCAAAAAAAGTTGCAGGTTCTCAATGGATTATTTTATGTTATCTCAGAACTTGCTATTAATTAAAACAATTTTGATAATTCTTATTTTTTTAAACTTGAAAGTCGTTAGTATCTAAAAAGATCGTCTTTTATTTAAAACCTGGTACTTTTCATTTAATCTTTTTAAATTTTATTTGCAGTTGTTACCGTCGATCTAAGTTTCCGAACTAACTTAGCGACTATGATTTTGTCTTGTGTGATTTGGATAATCCTTTCTTCTTTGAAAGTCGATTACGAATACTTCCAATTTGGTCCCAAATAAGTCATATTGGAGGAATGTCGTCTATCTACATCACCATCACTGAAATTTATATAAAAACTAACTTTTCTCGCATTTATGATAATCAGATGCTATGATCACTGCTATACGTATCACTCACCAGCTCTTAACCGCATGTACGTATCCGTTGCTTTGAAAGTGACAATATATTCTCCTGAAAGAAATGTATGTGATAGTGGTATTGGAAATAGCATTACTTCGATATTAGCACCCAAGCTCGTAATAATATTACTCAAGGATTTTATAATATAAAGCTAAAGTTCGTTAAAATTCCAAGAAATTATAAATTAAATATATTTAATTATAAATTTAATAAATCGGGATATATTTAAATATTTTTGATATCTAAATATGTTGCGTAACTAAGCTTTTTACATTTTTTAATCAAAACTTATTTTATTAAAAACTGATATTATAATAACCCTTCATGTAGGTCATTTTTAAGAAAATTCTGCTTAAACTTATCCACAGAGTCATTAGTAATTTTACTTCTAGGTTAAATTTCTTTTAGAAGATTTTAATGATGGATTAATTTTCAAAATAATGAACCGCTAAAGTTTCACGATAAGGATTACGTCATGTTACTTTACTTGCTGCTGTAATACGTTACACTTTTTAGGATGTGATGTTTCATGAAATCATGAACTTTTAAACCACTGTAGCAAAATTAGAAACATGAATATCTAATGTAATAATTTATAAAAATCTCGTGTCACAGTGTTTGTTATCGAACTCCTCCGAATTTTTATGTTTTTTTGTGTATTGTGAAACGCTTAGCCTAAGCGTTGTAAAGTCGAGTTTTAAAATTTCATGCAAGATAATTAGTAACTAGAAGTAGTGAAATATTTTTAAAGAAGCTAGAACATGAATAGCAAGATATTCAACAAAGTTGTATACAGATATAATTTGTTCAAGTTGCATATCAATTTTGTTGCATATCAATGTTTGTGAGATTGTATCAATACGGGTTGATTTATAGCGAACATCCGAAACATCGCGTCTGATTGCAGCAAGCGTTTGTCACTAATGGGTAAATTGCTCATTTTGGATTCAAAACTGTTATTGTATTTGAACAGTCACCAATATTGGATATTTATTTACATCATGATTAGCTTAAAATTAATTATTTATTATGCTTAATGTGGACCAGAAGGGTGCTGCTAATACCAATATCGTAAGGAGATAGAGGCTCAAGTAGTCATTATCATAGTAGAGGCACAAGTTTGTAATTTTTTATCTAACTTGCGATTTTCTCACTCCTTTAAGTTTGTAAATTTTTTTGAACTTGTGAATAATATTTCAATGCTATTACCACTTGTCGTGGGGTACAAAAACATTGTGTACACCTGCATGTCTGAGAGAGCCTAGTAAATTATTAAAATGTTAAGTCCGTCTACCTACACTTGTTCTCCTTTGTACTGAAGAGAGGGCATGTCCAATAAGTCCATGCAGGGCTGGTGATTTTATAAATCATACATATAAGTACTTACATATTTGATTTCGTATAAGTCCGTAGGGAAACTATCACCAAATGTTATCGTTATCTGACTATATAGATTAGTCGTTTGTGATAATAGCGAATGCGATGTAACGGCGCTCCATTAAAACAATGTGGTTACCGCTGTTCCACCTAACCTGCAATGATTACCATAGCGAGCAGATGATGCTATCTAATAACGAAAAGGTCAAAAGCCTAAAATCTACTGAGGGACATGGATAAAGAGAATGATGAGCATTATTAGACGTCAAAGAGGGATAAAGCAGCCTTTTGGCTTATTACCACGAAGGGACTTAACAAATAATGTAGTAGGTAAGTACATACTTACATATTTATATTTAGAACGCATTTTATGAAAATACATAGGTGCCAGTTGTAGTAGTAGTTTGGGGTATATTGAGGTCAAATAATGTAAACTCTATTTCATATTAAATGCATATGTATACTCTATTATAAAGGGAAAAGATGTGTATGTTTGTAACAGAAAAGCTAAAAACCTCTAAACCGATAGATGAAATTTGTTAAGATTATAGTATAGTGAAAAGGGCGATGTAATTTTGTAAGGGCAATCAATCATTTCCCAAGTAAGGGATAAAATACGTACCTAAGGACCAACCCAAGTGTGGCGAGGTTAAGCAGGTAGTGATTCATATAATTATTTACGATAGTTCATATTATTATTATGAAGAAATGTCGTAAAGTTTTTTATATACACGCGGATTGAATACTATATTTTATTATGTAATTTTATTATATAATACCGCAATACGTACGACTTACCATTACATACGCATACACTATAGTTATATAAGGTTATATTTTGATTACCTAGGCAATTAGTTCTCTATAATATAAAAATGAATCGCAAAATGTGTTGGTAAGCGCATAACTCAACAACGCCTGAACCAATTTGGTCAATTCTTTTTTGTTATGTTTGTTATTGTTAGGAGAAGGTTATTATGAAAGAAAAAAAATAAGAAAGTTGTGCGTAAGATTAGAAGATTTAAAAAAACTTTTAAAATTAACGGCGTTTGACGTATCAGTTATGACCGTTGCCATGGTGCGTGTAATGGTAATTCATATTATAATCAAGACAAATATATTCTATAGCGGGCGGTGCAAAGTAAAAAATATATTATACAACACGTACCTAGGGACGAACCCGAGCGAAGCGAGGGTGAGCCCCTAGTAAGTACATAAATATGTTGGCACACTAACATACAGCACCATCTTGTCCCATGTTAAGCTACGAGGCTTGTGTTATGGATACCAGATAGTTAAAACAAATAATAGGTAAGTTTAAATATATACAAAATATTATATAAATTATTTTAACACCCATATATGGAGTATAAACATTTGTGCTCGTCACACAAATGAATGCCCCTAGCGGCACTCGAACCCGTGACTTACAGATTTTAACGTGGTTTTTAAACATCATGTTTCTGTTTCGTTAATCTCTTAAATATTACCGCTGCTGTATATGCTGCATATAATTATATATATTTACCAATTTAATGTATATAACAGCACTAACAAATAAACATTAATTTCACTTACGTTGATAAATTGATTAATAAATTATCACTAACTACTTACTGAGGTATATCAGTTACAAATCAATTATGCTATGTTAGTGCATTGGCTGACAATTTAGATCTTATAAATAATGGTGGTATTTTTGGTACTCAGTGTAGATAAAACAACTAAAAACGAAGATAATAAAGTACTCTTATTATTATTTAAAATGCCTAAAAAAGTAGGTTTTGGTTGAACAAATGGTTCACCCGAAACGATGGAATGAGCCTATTTATTATAACTAGCGACTCACACACACTTTGCTCGGGTTCGTCCTTAAGTCCTCCCTGCCAAAAAAGTCTGTAGCAGATAAAATTAAGGACGTTCATACAAACTTGCGAGAGCCCTTAGACCTCTTTAATCCGGCTCTGTCGCAAAATTCGTTCTTAGCGGACGTCTACTAACCATAAACTCCTGCCAAATTTTGATATTTCATGATGAGTAAGTAAGTGACCTTTCGCTTTTATATATTAAGATTCCATACATATTCGCATGTAAATATAAATTCTTTATATGCGAAATTTGATATACCATAAATAGAATTAAACGAGGTCGCATCTCAATCAGGTTATTGCTTCATTACGAATCTGTGGAATATCCGACTCGCTGCCTGCACAAAATAAACACGGTTCTTAATTTATGCGATGTACACTGAGAGCATATTAATATGGCTGTAATTAAAAAAATCACGTACGATGCGAGCTCGACTAGATCGATATTTTGTACGTACTTTGTTATATGTTACTTTACCAAAGCAGAAACGGTATGGGAATTTGTAATTTCGTCATGTCTATCTATCCGTATGTCAGTCCGTTTTACTTGGTTTATAGGAGTTTCGACACGTGTCACATTTTGAAACATGTGAATCGCTACCGATTGGTATTGCATGTAGCAAAGAAAATATGTGTACAATATAAAGAAAATAAGAGTGTGTTGCGATTTTTTTTTTGTCCAACTCAGTCGAATGAAGTAACAAAATATAGGTCTTTAGCGAAGAGATTATCACAAGAATAAATTATTCATTTTATATATATGTATAAAAACAATCTAGGTTCAAAAATGTATAACCGAAAATACTGAAGTGATAAAATTAAAATGTTGACAACATGCGAATTATGAAAACAAATTGACGATTAAATTGTATTAATAGGACATGAAATAGTATTAATTTCCTAAAGTGTTACTGGAGATCGTACAGCCAAAGTATTTCAAAGTGAAATGTATCAAACTCTTAAGAACAGCATGCCAGAAGGAGTTGTAAACTTTTGAGAAAACAACAGAAGATTTCTTTGAAACTTCAAGTAGAGATGAAATAAATATAGTGAGCTGTTATGAGCTTTGATATATTAACTTCCTTACAGTAAACAGTAAACATACAGTAAAATATTAAATATAGCTTTTATTAGGGTTTCGCACGTTGAAAGGAAAAAAGAAATTCTTATAGGATCACTTCGTTCTCCATCTGTCGTTGAAGAACCTGTTTTATTGCAAAACGTGAAGGTATCAAGATGAATTTAATATTATATGTATAATTTAAAGGTCTGGTCAGTAATCTGTCTCAGGTCTGTAATCCTTGAAAATGTGAATTAAACTTAAAGCCAATGAAATCAAAAGATACCCGCATATTTCAATGCCGTATATTTCAACAAGGAATCTATGCCTAACAAAGGTAACAAAGTTGACTAAATTCATAAAATTTTACAATAATCAATGTCTTATAGCATTAGCAAAGGCAAGAATCGTAGAACCGGTAATTACATCACAAAAAAATATCGATCTTAGACTTATTTTATTATCTATGCTACGAAACCCTTGTGTCAGTCCAATTTTTTTCATATATATTTCAAACAATCAATATTGTTAACCGAAAGAATGTTTTTAATAAGACGTTAAGAAATTGAAATGCTTACAACTACTCTATGACATTCTCTAATTATAAACTGTCTTTACAAATCTCATGCTTGTTCATATAAAAGAAGTATAAAAATTGTTGTTTATGTCTATTACTTCCCTTTTGCAGTACCAGATCAAGGCTTTTTTTTATCAAATAGATAATACAACAAGAGTGGCAAAGGCTCTATAGTCTATATTCTATTCGAGTATATCAATTTATACTCGAGGGAAATTAATCTAGTGACAAGGTGAGTATCATAAAAAAGTAAAGTATTTTATAATTCATACTCACAATTCCTATAAGTGTCAGTAATGTTATTAGATAAAAGATTATTATATTTTAGAGTTAACGTGATTGCCATTGATGTCAAGTGATGAGCATACATTGTAGATCCGGAGGTCCTATCGAAATCGATTCGATCAACCTTTGTCTCTAAGGGCCTTATGTAAGCATACAATTTTAATTAAATACATACATACAACATGTATGTTCAATACAAGTACATTAATTAAGAAGTGAAACCTAGTAGTTGTATTAAAGTATTACAGTTCTTGGTTTTGTTAGTAGTTATCTTTGAATTTTTTTATTATGATAAAGTACTAAGCTCTTCTTCATATAACTTTAAAAGTACGTTAAAAAGTAATTTATTAATCTATCTATACTAATATTATAAAGATGTAAAGTTTGTGTGTTTGTATATTTGTTAAATTGTAAGAGGTAATCTCGGGATCTACTGAACCGATTTTAAAAATTCTCTCACCAATAGAAAGCCACATTATTGCTGAGTGTCATAGGTTATATAAAAACCGAAAAATAAAAAGGCTTTTACGTGGTAGTCCGTTTTGCAAAGTGAATCGGAGAAAAAACGGTCGAATGAAAGCGTTTCTTACGCGATTATATATGAAAATTACGTCATTTTAAAACTATACTAAAGAGGTTACACCTGGGGACGAGCCCGAGCGAAGCGAGGGTGAGCCGCTAGTTTTTATTATAAAACCTAAACGAAAATATCGAATAAATCTCTGAATAATTATTAGTTAATGAGAAAGCACTATAAAAATATAAATTATAATACTCTCACTTACAAACCGCAATACAAAACAAGACACAAACTAATTAAAGATACGATAATTTTATCGTCATAGGAAATTTCGTTCTATTAAATTTTATAATATGTATTTATATGAAAAATTGTATTACTATTTTTGTGCAACGAAAAACATTGCTAACATCAAAAAATCTATTATTAAAATTTTTTTTCAGTCTGTTTGTTCCGGCTAATCTCTGAAACGGCTGGACCGATTTTGACGTGAATTTCACTCGCAGATAGCTAATGTTATAGTGTAACTTATATTTTATTTGATCAGAAAATTATAAAACCGTTTAATTAACTATTATTCACTTACGCTTAGCGATAATTAAACGCGCTGCTGCAACTTAGTCGAAACGTCGCGAATAAGGTATGTAATAGTTAGAAATTCTCACGATTAGCCCTCGTAGAGCCTTTAATATATACATAGACTATTTTGTCAATGACATGCCACTTAGAATGAAAAAGGCGCGAAGTATATTGGTTAAAAAAAGATCGTAAAGGACATTTTGATAATTTTACAGATATATTTCTATATAGACTCTAATTTACAGGTAGATATTTATTATAAAATAAATTCAATATCGTGTAGCGACAAAACTGCTCTGAAATTTATATAGCACTATGAAAAATTGTTAGAAGAGTTGTCAAACCGTGAAACTTTTATGAACCTTAGTTATTAGCTGGCTGTTGCAGCAATCTGACGCGGCGGCTTGTTAGTATATGGGATAATTGATTACTGGGATCCGAGCGAAAAATAGATAGAGGTTATGGCGAGAAATAGGAGATATTTATTTATACACATGAAGTAAAATTAACAATGCTAAAATAAAGTACTAGTAAATTGATATTTTTTATGAGTATTAAAATATCTGCGTAGACAAATTGAAGCATTGTTAACATACATTAGTGGTCAAAGCTTCTTTAGATTAGATATAGAGCTTCATATTGTAAAGCGACTTCGAAGCTACATTGATGTTACATTTCGTCGGTGAACTTCTAAAATCTTTTGATTTACTTACTAATAATTCTTACAAGAGAAACATAAAACAAATTATTAATTAAAAAAAAATCGTGGAGAATAATTTATGGTAAAAAAAGTAGTTGATTGGTATTTAAGTATTTTTTTAGAATCATAATTAAACGCAGTTAGTATTATGTTAGTTTTTGTCAAATGATAGCATAAACATACATTTTTGCACCAAAATGCTACTTAAAAAGTTACTTGTGTGTATTTTTACATATACAATATACATAGAAAGAAATCGTCTGTCTAGCCAAATCTAGCCACTTATACGATTCTCAAAATGCCCTCGTTAATAATAGAGAATTTTAATGTACTTTCCCAATGCAGGCTTTAAATTTAGCCACCAAACAAAATATCAGTATCCAAATCACAAATTAATCTGATAAGAATAGTGACTAATAGTACAAAATCATTTGCAACCAAATTGTTTTCGCAACAAATCACCGATTAAAATAATCGTCATTTTAATGAACGCTACAGAGTCGATAGCATTTAAATTGAATGTTGTGTTCGAGTTAAAACCATTAATGGTGGGATCATTGAATTTGAAATTCGTCAGTGTAATCCTTAGTATCTGGCACGCTCTCTGTGGGGCCTGATACAGACCTGGTATTAAATCAAGCTCTATTTATTTTGCTGGCAAAACACATGCCCCTGTTACGTTAGGCTTTAGCCAATTTAATTTGTATCTCTGAGCTGGGCTTGATTGTACTGCTTAGGTAAATATAACAGTATTCTAGAACGTGTTGGCCATATGCCTAGTTGTAATTGCTGAATCAGCTGTTTTATTTATTTTTTTCAATTAAATGCAACGAAATACAGGAAAATACGGTATATGTTAAATATAGCTATTATTTAAAACGATTTGATATTATAAAATTGTGTTAAACTTTAACTAATGTTTATAAAGATAAATTGAAATTTTATTATTGAAGTAATGATTTTAATGGTTTTCTTTATACATCACGTTTTTCAAGTACTTCGCAAAAATAAATAAACAAAACAAAATATATTTTAAAAATAGCATACTACATGTATATAAACAATAACATACTATTACTATATATCTAAAGAACTAAGAACCTCGTACATTGTGACATATTGTTAACTTAAAACCTTTATTCTTTCAGTGAAATGCTTTGAAGTACCGTACAAATCGCAGTGACTTAAAATTTAGTACTGTATTCTCTAAGAGACTTAAACGTATACGTCTACAAACTATAAAGCTTCTGACCAGTGCATTGTGACATTTATCGGGTTTCCTTTTTTGACAACGATTTCTATATGGGCTTCAGCCTTTAAGCTGTTTCTAAGATCCTTTTCAACTTACGAGACAAAGGCTATTCATTTTTATTTGAGTTAGATACGAATTTTGTTAGATCTTTTTATATAATAGTATTTATACGAGTAACTCTCTATATGGTTTGCTTTGTTAATTTTCTGGAGGTAACTTTTTCTTTTTCTATGTAGCAGATAAGATATACTTTTTGAGAAAAAAATACTAATAATAATACAAAAAATTGATCTTATAACATCATCTATCTGATAGAGAAAGTCCTGTGAAATTTCCAGCCGTTTTAGAAATAAGAGGAAACAAACAAACCGACAGACAGAAAAAAAATTAAGAATGACTTATAAGTGCTGTATAAAATCATATTATAATATGCATTTAATGAAAATTCACATTATAATGTTATAAACAGACAGTTCTCATTTTTTTATCTGTATCGATGTAAAACATTATTTTTGTTCGCAAGTTGTTATAGTCTAAATATCTGAAAGTTAATTTCTATACTGAACTCACTTTTCATAATTTAAATCATGAAAGCATGTTGCTAAGTAATTTGTTAATTAACTGAAGTGAATTTTACATTATAATATTGTATTAACGAGTATTATAATATTGTATTTACAGTCTTCATTCGAATTTCTCTTATCTTTTTCATAAATGTAGGTTAATATTGAGGTTTTCGGTTTGCTCATGCTTAAGTTCATACATATTATAATTACTAGCATTTCCCGCGGCTCCGCCCGCGCCCAAATATTATAATTTATGATAATAATTTTTTTTTATCAAAATCAAAAAAATAAAATAAAAAATAAGCATTTGATCTAAAAATAAAAAATCTGAATTGGTCCACTCTTATCACCTATGGGAATAAAAATAGGACCTATTCTCAGACCTACCAAATGTACACAAAAAAAACATAACAATAAGTCAAGCCGTTTTGGAGGAGTTCGATAACAAACTCTGTGACACGAGTTTTTTATATATTAGGAGAATTAGATTAGATTATACAACTTATATACCTACTATTAAATAGACTTCATCAGTTGAATGGTGTGAGAACGCAAACTAATCAGTATAAATAATATTTTTTGTAGTTTTTTTAATTATACATTATACTATAAGTACATAGACTATTATTAAATATCAAAAAAAGACAGGGGTCTAATAAAAAAGTAAAAGTACTTTTTCACGAAAAATAAATAGTGCCTACAAACTTGAACGAAAATTCTCAGAGAAAGCGTTTCCGTTTAGTTCGTTTCCACGGCCTCGGGGCCACGCTGTAGTGGGATGTTGGCATAGTTGACGACTAAGTAGGCAAAAGTTCTATTTATACAAGCAAACTACCTAAAGAGATTACAGACATGATATATAAATAATGTATTACGAAAATCTTAGGGGAAACTTGATCTTTCGTAAACAAAAGCTAATGTTTTATAACTTTCGTCCGGGCAAAAGATAAACGTACATAATATACTCGTACATAGTATGTATTATGTATGTTTAAGGAAGATAAGTTTTATTTACATAAAAAGTAAATATGTGAAAATTAATATTTAAAATTATCTCAATATATAAAAGCGAAAAGTTACTCACTCATCAGGAAATATCGAAAACCGCTTGACGTATAAAGATGAAAGGCAGGAACGTAGTTTATAGTTAGCAGACGTCCGCTAAGATTTTTTACGGATTTTATGACAAGGCCAGATTAAGGAGTTTAAGGGCTATCTTTGGCAAGTTTGTATGGAAAACTTTCATTTTTTTTTGTGCTACTACGAACTTTATATTTGGTAGAGAGCAGCTAAAGCTAAGGACGAACTGGAGCGAAGCGAAGATGAGTCGCTAGTATATTATATAACTTGAGATTCAACCTCGCTCCGCTCGGATTCGTCCCTAAATAAATTGTAACGATTAGTGCATAATATATTTCAGAAATGAAATATTTTCCCGCAGTAAAAAGTATCCAATACAGTAACCTGGATAACTAGTGATCATTATAGATTCTATGACTTTTTCTATAATATTTTACGAAATATCTAATGTACATATTCTATTTTATGAATAAAATAAATAATCTACTTACTATACCAAACTTTACAATGTTAAGGGTTCGATTACAATTAACAAGGTGCATATTATGCAATTGTACTGCAAACCTATGACCCTCGAAAGTTAAAGTTTCAACCACTTATTAAACTGCTGTCGTGATTTACTTATAACTCGGTACTGTATCATTAAAAATATACACCAACATCAAAATAAATTTTACATTAATTAATTCACACATGAATGTGAAATATTTTTATTACATTAAAGTAAGAATGATTAAAACGTGTTAACATTTAGCGAAATAACGCGTAATATACACAATAGAGATCTTTTTCTTCTTTGAATTTAGTTTAAAATAACCTTTATTTTAAGATAGTATAGCTTTTAATCAGTTCAAGGATTATAAAAAAATATTTAGGAACTATACATCATAACTATACATACATCTCGCAACATAAACTTTAATTATTTTATGATCTAATTTTAAATACATTTTCATTTGAAGTGCGTTATCTTCTAATCTAAATATATATAAGGTAAAGGTCACTTACTCATCACAAAATGTCGAAAACAAGTCGACTTATAAAGATGAAATTCATCTGAGAGCCTCTAGGGACGAACCGGTGCGAAGCGAGGATGAGTCGCTAGTAATTTAAAAGATTAATAAAAAGTATAATAGCTATAACATCGTGTTAATTACATATTCCTCACACACCTAGGACGTTGAATAAAAACGTGAACGTGTAAGTAAATACGTATTACGTAATAAACATGTATTATTTTGATTTAAGTATAATGTATTCATGACGAGTAATCCACATTCGCTTTATATAATAAAGTTATGTGTAAGTCCTTGAACGCCTTTGCCGACCGTTTTCGATGCTAATGCCAGGCTTTATAACCTGACTTAGGTTATTGAGCAGTTATGCTGATATTGTTTAGAACATTGTATAATACGAGTATGACACAGCTACTAGCTAGCTTGCGTATTTTTTCTACTAGGATAAGGATTAATCATGTTTATAAAACACCTTCGCAATTAATGCATTATCCTAAAACAATTTTGATTACCATAAAAAGGTTATAGCGAGACAACCTAAAAAAATAGGTATATGCTATTGCAGACTTTTTAATAGAACTTTTAAAGGGGAACAATTCCGTCATACATGATTTTTGCATAACTTTAACCATTTACGCAGTGCACGCAACGTAAGCTCTCAAAAGGATTTTTTCCCCGTTTTTGTAACATTTTTCATTAATGCTCCGCTCCTTTTGGTCGTAGCGTGATGTAATATAGCCTTTAGCCTTCCTCGATAAACGGCCTATACAACACAAAAAGATTTTTTCAATTCAGACCAGTAGTTCAACAGACAAACAAACAAACTCTTCAGCTTTATAATATAAACATAATAATTATTATTAATTATATGATAATTAATTATATAGTATACTATATTAGGGCCAAATATATTTACATATTTACTAAACATAATTTCTTAAGTAATTTTTATGAATAAATGCAACATTATAAAGAAAACAAGTAGCATTATTAGCTTGGCTTGCGCACGTATTTTCAAAGAAAATTTAAACGTTATGTTTTATTTATTTTTATTGCACGAAAGCACACATTGCAATAAGTTACTTACTAATTTAATGTTATTATTCAGTACGTAATTCGCCTATATTTATTTCCTACCTAGAAAGGTTTAATATTACACATTAAAACGGTTTGAGAGTTCCGGCATTTTTATTTCTCGGTCACTAATGTTTTATTATTCGTCGTGTTGCAATATTTTCTTTAAAGTTGAACATTTTCACATACATTTCATATCAAGTAATTAATTGATATCATTTAAGTTGTTGTTTTGTGTCATAACTTGTAACATTAACAATGTACGGCGTGCTTATTTCAGCAAGGCTGTGAAACTTATAATTTATAAAACGTATCAGAATCTTATTACCTCAGTGTAATGAGGCGTTGCAGGATCTCTAGCATATACTACAATATCACTGCAATACACGGTATATCAACAGTGCCTTTAAACTAAAAGGCGTCTAAATAAATACCCTCTGTATATAAAGAAAAATGTGAAAATCTTTTCTTTATTAGCATATCTGGTAAAACTTATTATAATTAAGTTTGAAATAATTTAATTAAGACAAGATAGTTGTGCTGCTTTATTTTGTCATAGTTCACTAAGTTTATAATTAAAAGAAGCACGAATGCAATGAGCACACCACTATTTTACATAATTGAATAATTTGCTGAAAGCACTGGCACTCCAGTTGCGGAATAAAATGGTTGTATATTTACATATTGTGGTTGCTCTGTGTTTAGATGGTCTTAAAAATAAGATAAGGCTATAGGGTTGCATTTTAATATATGAGAATTTTAATTAAATATATAATAATATAAAATAATATTGTATTGTAATATAATATAATATTTAATTAATTATTATCGAATTATACCTACATAAAGTATTTATTTATGTGATCTCGAACAATAGGGTGTATTTAAAAAAGTAAAAATGGTGCAGCTTTCCATTTGTTTCCCGCGCTTTTGAAGAAAAGTTCATAGATAGGTATCTCTTTGTAGTGATTATTAATGATTTTTTTGTAATTGTGTTATAAATATTACGAGTATGTCCCTACTATTATTATATAGTAGGGATAAGTAAAATATAGTCCTTACTATTAAATATATATTATTATTCAAAAACGAACTGTTGAGATCAGGTACGTACGTACTTTACTGACGATTATAACAAATTTAAGTCAATGTTACAGCGTTCTATGTAGGCAATATCTCGCAGTTTTGTTAGTGTTACCTATTACAATAATATGAAATACAATTTAAATAACCTTAAGAAAAATTAATAACGAAATTTAATAGTACGAAATTGCTGATAAGAATTGATTCAGATTTCTTATGAATATACTCTACAAAAGAAAATAACTTTCATCAAATTGTTTCCGCCTTTTCCGAGAACTTCTATTAATATATACTATGTACCTACAGGTAATGGGTTTTTGTTTACTCCAAATAAGTAATTTATTATTCTTATACTAGCAACTCACCCTCGCTTTGCTTGGCTTCACCTCTTGGTGCTTTTTAACGATTAGTATGCACATATATTTCGTTCGTTTATTTTTACGACACGTTTGGCTCAGTTGGTAGTGACACTACTTCAGCGCCAGCGGTCGCGGGTTCGAGTCCCGCTGGGAGTATTCATTTGTTGAGCACGAATGTTTGTGTACTCCAGTCACGGGTGTTAATATTTATAATATGTATGTATTTAAAATTTATATGTGTAGTATATCAACTCTCTGGTATCCGTAATAAAAGCTTCGTAGCTTACCACGGAACTAGATGGCGCTGTTGTAATAATGTCCCAACATATTTATTTTATTTATTTATTCTTGTACTATAATTATTAATTATAATATTCAAAATAAACATTTTATCATCATCTCATACATTCGAATCCAAATTACCTTTCTATTATAGGACTACTCGAAATGGAGTAGTTGAGAAAACATTGTTAGTCAGAAAGTTCTAGAACCACTAAGAGAACTCTCAACAACTTATAATGTACTACTGTCCCTTTGAGAGAACAATATGAACTGACCACATCATTACCCACTTATTATTATTGTTGTATGACTAATATTATGCCTTAGAAATATGTATATTATAACATCTTCGTATTTATACGGTACTATTAAAATGATGTGTTTAAATACGTAGATAAAACTCAACATACTTAGCACTTCAGCAGTGATCTCTATTTAAAAAATATATATTTTTCCTTCAAAATCATTATTTTCTCTGAAGTATGAATATTTTTATTTAATCATCGCTGTTTGTCTGTTCGCTACAAACTCAGTCACTAGTCATTGTGTATACTACTTACTGTTCTGCTACTGTTACATTTTTAGGCATTTAGGTTAGGTATTAGGGTATTTATTTATTTATTTTTTCTTTATTTTTAAAGGGTTTGATCATAAAAACCATGCCACCCTTATAGGAACTACAAACATATCTTATCTATTCTACTTTTTTAAATTGTACAATTTTATACAGCATCCTTGCTTGACTCGATAGAGGTGAAGCAAGAATGCTGTTGCAAATACCAACATCCATTTTGTTTAAATGAAATTTTTCAAATAAGTATCTTCTGCTTGCCTCATTCCGAACACACTCCATTAAAATATGGTATGTATCTTCTACAATCCCACACTCGGTACAATCTGTCGAATTTGACTTGCCCATTAAAAAGGTAAAATATTTCAATGGAAGGTGACCGGAACGAAGTCTTAAACTTGTTACAGTATCATATCTACTCATATCGGCCTGATTGATCCATGAGCATCGTCCTATTGTAGGTTGAATGGTCTTATACCAAATACTTTTGTGTAACGATTTTTCATTAAAATATTCCTTCCACATTTCTAGGCACTGTATTTTTATTAAAAATAAAACATCTGACCAATATGGCAAATATGAACACGGAATTCCTTCTGTTACAGCTTCTCTTGCAAATTTATCAACCATTTCATTATTTTCCAGACCGATATGTGAAGGTACCCACTGTAGTACAATTTCTTTATTTTTACAATGGAGTTTATTTATTAACATTATAATATCATAAGCTATTGGTATTCCTCTATAAGTGAAAGTACACCGATTTAAATGTAAAAGAGCACTTTTAGAATCAGTCAGTACTACAATCTTTTCGCACTCCAAGGAATCGATATAGGACAGAGCTTCAGCAATGGCAATAAGTTCGATATGCATAATGGATAATTTAGAGTTCAAAGTTAGCTTCACATTTTGTTTACATTGCGGGTCAAGAAAAGCTGCACCAGCTCCATAATTATCCTTTGAGCCGTCAGTATAAATTTTGTAAAAATTGGGATATTTTTCACTAATAAATTTTATACAAATATTATGTAATGTGCGAGTGTTATAATCTTTTTTGAAATTATTCATTTCATCAATATCTGTTCTTATACTGTTTGATAAATCTATTCTATTAACCCAAACATCCAATGAAAACATTTCCATTCTTTCAGTAGTATAAATATCGGTCGATTTGTAAGCTTCGTGAATTTTTAACAATAAAGGTTTTTTCATAAGTCGCCTATATGTATTGGTAGTATTCGAATGAAAACTGTCCAATATATTTATTATGTTATTATTTTTAAAAGAACTGATTTTCAACCAAAATTTGCCTGCAAGGTAGTATCTACGAATATGAAGTGGAGGAAGGTAAAGTTCACATTCCATCACATGAATGGCAGTGGTTTTGATATATCCACCGATTATTCTCAAACATTGGTTCTGAATTATATCTAGCTTTTTAAGATGAGTTTTGCGACTATCGTCATATAGAAAACTGGCATAGTCTATTTTACTACGAATTAATGAAATATATAGACGCCGCATGTGCACTGGATGAACTCCCCAACTAGAACCTGCTAATATCTTTAAAATTTTTAAGCATCTAGATATTTTAATTTTTAACTCGTTTATATGTTTTTTCCAATTTAATGACTTATCCAGCCAAACACCTAAATATTTAACGTTATCTACATTTTCTAAAGCCATGTTATTAATTTTTAAACTTATCATTTCTTTTTTATAGCCACTTTTAAAAATACAAACCTTTGTTTTCGAAGAAGATATTGTCAACCCAACATCAGATAAAAGGTTACTAAAGTCGTCTAAAGATCTCTGCATTTGTACAGTACCCAAACTTAAGTTATTACAAGTTATATACATGACAAAATCATCAGCATATTGGGATATAAGCACATTTTTCACCTTTTTGCATAAATTCATAGTTGCTATGTTAAATAATAGAGGTGACAAAGGATCACCTTGAGCTAATCCCTGTCCAGTTTTCCTTAAGACATAATCTGAGTTATCAATTAAAATATTAAGATTTCTATCTTTTAAAAAATTATATATGTATTTGCAAATAGTTGATCCTACTCCGATTTCCTGCAAGTTATTTAAAAGACTTCCGATATTAATATTATTATATGCATTGTCGATATCTATAAAGCATGCTATAGTATATGCCTTCCTTAAAAAACCATTTTCTATTGTTAGTACTAAGTCACTGAGATTATCAAGTGTAGATCGGCATTTTCTGAACCCATTTATTCGGTTTGATAAAATTTCATACTTTTCTATAAACCATTCTATTCGCTTCAATAGAATGTTATGAAAAGATTTACAAACGCACGACATCATTGAAATAGGTCTTAAGGATGAACCAGAATCCGAATCCCGGCCTGGTTTCGGAATAGGAACAACTTTAATGTCCCTCCACTGTTTTGGTACAAATCCAGAATTTAGAAATCTATTGTATAACAAAATTAAGACTTTTTTGGCATTTTTTGGAAGGTACCTAATCATAGAATATGAAATATTATCACAACCAGGAGTAGTATCTTTTGAGCTAAATGACTTTTCGAATTCTGTAATTGTAATTGGTACATTAAGAGTATTGTTTATTTGGTCAAACTTAGGATCTTCGAATGAAACAGAATCAGGGGTTAAACTTTGAAGAAGTTCAAGAGATTTCACTTTATCAATATAAAATTTAGAACTGCCCTTACCCTTCATCCAGCCCATTTTTTTAAACAATATACTTTGTGAAACGTTGTGATCTAATGACGTACAAAAATCTATCCAATCTTTATCTCTAGCTTCTCTTATAGCTTTTTGCGCAATTTTAACTTTATCTTGAAGTGTTTCTAAATTATGTGGTGTAGGATTTCGCCTAAACTTACCTAATGCTAATCGTCTCTCTGCTACCTTTTTTGACAAAGATTGATGCCAATAGGGCCTCGGAATAAATTTAGATGATGGGTTAGGGTTTATTTTTATATAAGGTATATAGGTGTCAGCGGCTATATTTATATATTTTATAAATAGGTCATATGCATCTTGTAAATTATTGGGCCATGTAAATTCGTTAAAAATATTTTCTAAGTAGAAGGAATATCCTTCCCAATCCGCTTTTTTAAAATTCCTTTTTAATATTAACTTCATATCGGGCTTAATGTGAGTTGAAATTTTAATAATCATATGATCACTCCCTAGGGTTTCATTCATAACAGACCATTGAAAATCCAACGAGATATCAGTAGTTACGAATGATATATCAGGCGAAGATTGTTTTACTTGGCCGTTTACTAGTTGTATACGCGTTGAGATAATATTATTGATTGCAACAAAAGAACTATCCAATATTGCATTAAAAATTTGACTACCTTTAACATCGAGTTTATTTGACCAAGAAGGGTGGTGTCCATTAAAGTCTCCTAAAAGGAGTGTTTTACTTACTCCGAGAGAAAAAACGTATTCCCAATCGTATTGAGAGGTTCTAACATTAGGAGGACAGTACAATGCTATTATTTTATCGATTTTAGTACAATTATGGATTCTTACAATAAGTAACTCTATGCCTGACGTACAATTTTGGGTAAAGGATAATTGCGAAGATTTTATTGAATTATGTGTCAAAATAGCTAACCCTCCATATGCATCTGCTCTGTCCTTTCGGTATATCGTGTATCCCCTTAAATTTATATTAATGTCTGATTGTAACCAAGTTTCACAAATTACAGCGATATGAGCTTTTTCTTGTGCAATAATATTTTCAAAGGCCAGTTTTTTAGATCGAAGACTTTGAGCATTCCATTGTATTATATTTAACTGAGTAAGCTGGTTAACACTATTCATTTATACAGCCAAGAATTATATTAATAAATGACTCTTTTGATATATTATCTACCAACATAGACAGCAACCATTCCACACAACATTTTAAAATAGTCTTAATTTTATTCTTTACTGACTCATTACGTAAAAATATTATTTCTTTTAATCTAGCCAAAAGTTCTCTAAATTGAACAGCTTTTTTTTTCGATAAGTTATTAGAATCACACTTAGCTTGCACATTCTCCTCCTCGCTTGGTTCAAAGAAATTACACTGGGACTCTATTTGGTTTTTCTTTCTCAATTGGGCTCGTGGAGGACGTTTGGACACATCTGCTTGACGTTTATTAGCCTTTGCTTTTACTACATCTGAATATCTTGTCTGAATATCCTCCCCGATACTTTCTGGTTCTGGTACTTCTTCCATATTATCTGTCAAAGTACTTGTGAAATCAAAACTTTCTACAGGCTTCCTTTCAGACGCGGGAGAGAGCGGGCTTACATATAAAGTTAATGCTTTACGGTAGGTACAATTAAACTCCGCCATAAGTTCTCGTATTCTCTTCTCCTTAAGGAAGGTTGGGCATTTTTTGTATAGTGCCATATGAGTGCCGTTACAGTTAACACATTTAAA
The DNA here is from genome assembly GCA_951802675.2 of Boloria euphrosyne. Lineage (NCBI taxonomy): Eukaryota > Metazoa > Arthropoda > Insecta > Lepidoptera > Nymphalidae > Boloria > Boloria euphrosyne. The sequence continues at coordinate 5,749,104 of OX637886.1, forward strand.
AATGCTCGTGTCACAGTTAGCATGATTACCGCAGCATTTAGGACAGATGATTTTACTAGATGGACACTTTTTAGTTGTATGTCCAAGTTTCCAGCAGCGCGAGCACTGGGATACTGGAAATATGTAGGGGTCAACTTTAACACTTAAATTTTCAACAAATACAAATGCTGGTAGATAAGTACCCTTAAAACATAAACGCACAGACTCGCTCGGCAACCATTCATTATCTTCTATGTTATGACGTTTTAATCGGTAAAGTGAAATTAATACTCCTGGTTCTGGGCAAACAATATTTTCAAAAATTTCCTCGTCCGATAAGTCCAAGTCCACGTTTTTGATAACTCCATATGAATAATTTTGTTCCATAGCTCGTTGAAATTTCCATCCTTTATCCAAAAGATCCCCACATGTTTCTAATTTTTTGACGCTCAATTCGCTATTAATGTCCAACCGCACTCTGTATGGATTTATATATTTAACTTTGATTATATCTGATATCTTATAATATTTTAATAATTTTGCCAACCCGAATTGTTTCGGCAATTTTTCATTACAAGATATATACACCTCGACTATTCCACTCTTTTTAGACTTCTTTCCACCTCTGTTAACAGTCACCCACTCGTTCTCACTCTCTTCTCTGTCGCGCTTCGATCCCTCTGCATAGATAACTTCAACTCCTCTTTGAGTTTGTATAGGTACACAGCATTGATTATTCTCCATTTCAATCTCTTCTAAATCCTGTTCACTCAAAGATCCATTACTTATAATATTTATATTTTCTGAACTTAACAAAATATGTTCTTCATAATTTTCTATTGTAGACATTGTTAAAAAATATGCATCGTGTTTTAAAACGTATAATGCGTCGTACGGCTACTACAAGTATCGCCGTGTATCGCAAACCGGTTTAAAAACATTCAATACTCGCGGGACACAGTACGCACACGGCCGCTTCACACGAATGCCTCGATGCAACTCCAGGTATTAGGGTATACTATTAAGAATTTTTGTAATGTCATTAATTTTATCGCAGAAGAACTAAATTAGTATTCATAAAAAGCTTTTTTAAAAGGAACAAAACATCAATTGTTAACAAATATTTCAAATGATGATGTAAAAAACGTCCGTTGAAAAATGACACTGCAATGACTAATCAAGTTTTTTGCAATAAGTGAAAAATATACATTATTTTTATACTTATTTAGGAGTCTTTCTCGTTTATATTGCTCTAACCTTTTGTTTTTATCAATTAATTTATTATGTCTTTTTATATGAAAATGGTCTTTCCTATGGCTATGATTTATGTAAAAAGATAAAAATGTTGGAATGATTCCCATAGCCTCCTAACTTATAAAAAATTAAAGGCTTATTAATTTGATACGCAATATCAATTTAATTAAATCAAGTTTGTAACAAATACATGAAAAATAATATTTTATATCAACTAAGGAATATTTTTTGAGATGCTATTAATTAAACTTCCTCATTTCTCTTAAGAAATTGAATCGCAGTCCGAAGCCGGGTTTTGTGCTGAAACTAATTAGTTGCTAAGTTGTCTCCAGAGTAAATAAAATTCTTCCATTGCAAAACTTGGACCCATTTTAGTAGATATATTTTATTAAATGTGATGTAAATAATAATTTCATGAATATTTTTTTAATATGCAGTAAAACATTTTTACACTTACGAAGACTCGAACTAAGGACACGAGCAGCCGAACATGTAAACTACCAACGCGACGAGGCAGTCATACATATAAATAAATAATAATAAATATGTTGAAACATTATTAATTCAACAGTGTTATCTAGTTCCGTGGTAAGCTACGAGGCTTGTGTTACGGATACCTGTAACTATACATATAAATTATAAATACATACATATTATAAATATAAACACCCATGACTGAAGTACAAACATTCTTGCTCAACAAATTAATCCCCCCAGCGGGACTCGAACCCGCCACCACTGGCGCAGAAAGTAGGATCACTACCAACTGAGCCAAACGTGTCGTCGTATAACTATAACATAGTGGAAAAAAATACAGCTGTTTATGAACCAAAGAAAAAGAAAATCTCATTAAAATATAGTAAGAAAATTCCTTACAAATTCTAACACTATATTTTATCCAATGGCACTCGCTTTAGAAGCCGGTTGAAGCAGGTTCATATCCTGGGTCCGTCCGATTTTTTATGTGCGAATCATTTCTAACATGATTACCACTTGCATTGTAGTGAAGGAAAATATTGTGAGGAAACCTGCATGTCTTGTCAAGTTTAATATGTGTTCTGAATTTCCTTAATAATCTATATAGCCGTTTCAGCGCGCTACAGTAAGAAATATGCATGTGTGAGTGTTGTCACACATACGCACTTACGCATTACGCATTTATAATATGAAAGTAACACCGTATGTCTGTTACCTTTTCCTATAACAAGTAGGTATGATTACTTACTGGGAATGCTCAGCCTAAAACATTGTAACGACGTTTTTGTAAAAGATATCGTTACTATTTTCTCTTTTAAGCAGATTGTATTTTAATCATGAACATGTACCGTTTACCGCAAGTCACGGAAAAATTCAAGTATTTTGTATTTCAAATAATTTCTTTGTCTATAGTTTTGACACATTGACACAAAGCAAATAACTGGAAAGATGGGTTTTGCTCTTTCGATAATAAGATTTCTTCTATTGACGTTACCATAAAATACTGAATGTAGGGAAAAAGGTGCGATTTTACGTTATTGCTTCTAAACGTTGGATCTGTGAATAAAGAGTGAATGATTATATTGCGCTAAGCTCGACGTTTTTACATTCTGGCACTTAATACACATTGACACACGTCTTCACTTAATAATAGATAATATTTAAAATACTATTAAGATGTATCATGTATGCATAAATGAGATGATAAAATTTACACAACTTTACTTATTTGGAGAAAATATAGCTATGATTGCATTGGCCAGTTCGTTTTTGGGTGAATGGTGTTGATGTGTCTCCGGTCTCGTGATGACCAGTTTAGAAATATATAATATAAATTGGTTTTTCAACTTATTCTGGGATAGAGTAAGGGTCTAATTTTTACATATTGTGCACGATATCATGAAAAAAGGTTATATTATATAAACCTTACAACTCGTCGAAATCCTTATACATTACATAAGTAATTTAGGTAAAACTGCAATTAACATGTATCAGTATGAAAAAAAAAATTAGCTTATTAGATATATTTACATAATACTCGAGCAGTTATTTATTCGAATTTCAAATAAAAAAATAGGAACATTTTTCAAGCTATAATTAAAATATTCATAAAACATTTCCGAATACAAGATCGTTTCGTCAAATTCTAAACTTAGCAAACAAACAGAATGATGATGAACACTTATGCACTTTCTTTACTAAATAAGTACTTAAGGTAGAATTTGATAGAATATTTCACTTTAGTCCATTTGTAATCTTTTCACCACTTTCGCAGCGTGACACGTCGTAATATTTCACAATGAAAAAATAAGGTTTTATTTCGTGTTGGCCCGAAAATTGACTAATCGCGTGCATCACTCAGCTGACCCGTGACCCCAGGTCTGATGTTATCGGATTCACTTGACCGATCGCCGTGGGCAAGGCCTGATGAAAGACACTTTTATAGACCAATTATATTAATTTATAAACCTGCAAAGTAATACTTGGTAAGCGATAGTAACAGTTTTCTTAAGAAAAGCAAAATATTTTGTTTGATAAAATGTAATTAATACGATTTTTGTCCCTTCTTAGGCCCTTGAGAGATGTAAGAAAATTGTATACAAATACTACTTAATAACTGTAGCTGCCATATGTTTACGAAAATGTTATTTATGTTCGCAAAAATATAAATATTTTCCCAGTAAATGCGACACAAATATTATGAAAGCCAAAGACAAAAATAGAACTGTGAACTTACTGGTGACTCGTAAACATTGGGTCAGTATTTTTTTATGGTAAATAATTTTATAGAATACTAGCAATGCCCGCGGCTCCGCCCGCGGGCATTGCTAGTATTCTAATCTAATTACTATTAAAAATAGTGATTGGTGGTAGAAAGTTGAAAATTTAGGGTTATAAGTATTTTTTATGCCAAATTTGGTCCAGAAATAAAAAATAAAAATCTGGAAAACGCTACCCTTATCATCTAGGGGAATAAGAAATAGCCTACGACTTATTCTCAGACCTTATACCAATTATACACAAAAAAATCATAAAAATCGGTCAAGACCTTGTCAAAAACTTTGAGACGAGATTTTTAGAGAAAAAGGTTAAGACGATTCATAAAGATGTTAATATAGAGTTACATACGTATTAATAAAACATTAATATCGAGTGTATCATATCGCTGACGGAATCAAATTCAATTAGCGCCGTCTGGTAAAACTGCACCAAATTGTCAACAATTTCTTCAAATTGGTAGTTGGCTGTGGTCCAGACGATTAACATTAATTTTATGTCTGAATATCCGCATTTTACGTCGCGTCCGCTTTGGAGTCAACCTCACTTTAAGCAATTATACAGATATTACATAGAAAATACACTCGCATACATGAATTGAATTTATAATTTCGTAAACATTTTTATGTTTTATGTATAACAGGTAATGTAATGGGTATTCTTACTAAAAGTTTAAAACCCGAAAAAAGCGGTAACTTATTCCCGCTGTGTATGAACATGGAAATAGGCGCATTACGTCAAACCTACGTAATATTATATTCATGATATTTGCCAAGCGCATTTTTGTACTTACATACTCGTATATACACATACAGATATATTATGTAAAATATTGGTGAAAACCTAACAAGTTGGTTGAGTTGAAGCGTGCTTAGAGAACCTAACAAGTTTGCAAAAGACATGTGAAGTCGCCAACCCGCACTTGCCTAGCGTGGTGGTTGGACAATTTGGAGAATGACCTTTGATCTGATTTGATTGTTCCTCTTCGTTTGAAGGGAAGCCCTTGCCCATGAGTGGGATATTAAAAAGGGGTAAATACAATATTATTTAAGTCGATAATCGTTCTTTTAGGTCCTAATAAAACCCGATCGGAGGAAGGGTCGCTAGTATAAAATAAAGAAAAGTTAATATGTTACCTATAGCTCAGTTAGGGATAGAGCTGTGACATACAAATCCTTTACATCTTGACTGATGGTATTTGTTAGCAAGCTGTATACTTTAAAGATAAAATAACTCGAGCCACGCAAAAAGATATTCTAATTTTAAGCCTTGTAGATAGTGTAATAAGAATTTCTTCTCATCTGAAATCTGGACAGACTAAAAATATTCATAGTATGTTAAATAAGAATTACGAATGTGTGTAATTATGAATGTTTACATAAATTGCTACTTTTCACTGCTGCTCTGTAGAAATATATTCTTCTGATTATAATTTCTTTTCATTAATTCGTGATAGAAAAACTCTAACTAAAACAAAGCTATAGCGATTCGAACCTTAACCCTGTCGATGTGCAGCAGTACTTAAACAGCAAGGCATATAATAAGCATACAATATAGTAGTATAGTTGTAGTAAATATTCTAGAAGTAATAGACGCTTAAGAAGCTAAAAGCAATTAACTAAGTCCGTGCTTGAATTTACTGACGGCTAAGAATGATCGCAGCTAAAGCTAGTAGTTCAGAATAGAGCTATTTTTTGTTCAAGAAAAAACTGTGTTGAGAAGGAATTCTACTAACTTCGAAGTGCCCACATTAACGACCCTCGATGAATATTCATGCAACAAAAAAGAGTTGAGCCAACTTCGCAATAATGCAATGGAGCCTTGCGAACTAACGAATGAGTAACATTATAGTGCCTTTAAAAACGTCTTTGGTTTGATTTAAAAACTTTATAAGCTGTTCATTTCAATCTTCTTTCAATATTGAAGATTTTGTTTGATATTAAACAATATTTGTTATTATAGTAATTGTAAGTATTAAATCGTATTATAAGATCAAGTAGTATACATTAATATAATTCTTTAAAGAAAATAGATACAAAAATTTGTCTGCAAGTAATATTAAAACAACTAGTACTTATACTTAGTGCTTATGCACAAATATTTGAGATTTAGTATTAAAAATATACGTACTTTTTTTGGCTCTGCAAAACATTATTTTGGCAAGCTCGTTAAATACTGTAATCTCATTTATGTTCTTTTACTTTGACCACTTCAAAGAGCAATATCCTTTGAGTCAAAGTAATTATAGTAATAGTGAAATCTTTAACTAAAACTTGAATTGAGTTTTGCAAGAAAGAATCAGATAGAATCTTAATACCTTTTTATTAACGAAATATACATCTAGATAAATAAAGAAAAAATTTGAAATTAAATCATTTATACAAGATCTAGCAAATATAAAAAATATAATATATTACTTACCTTTAGATGGATATCTACACGAAATATTAACATTTATGATCTACATTATTATATATCTAAATGTATTAGTTTAAAGATAAAGATAAAAATAAGGTTCAAAATTCAGTTATAAGCAGTGAATTTTAGCAGTGCAGTAGCATTTCTCGTAATGACGCCTCATCTGTCTTTTTAAGTGGTGCATTTAAGTTCAGTTCGCGCCAGACCCAACACTGATTGTTCTTGATATAAAAGCTATGGTTTCTGCTGAGCCTGAGGTCTGGATTAAACGTCAGGACGAGATACGAAAATGTGCGAAATTTTAACTATTGCAGTCTGTTTTTATTTGCCAGATTATAAATGTGAAACACATTTATTTCGATATACCTCCAATCTAAAATGGTCAGCGTACTTTTAAACTATATAGGTACTATTACTTTAATGTACATGTATAAATGATGAACTTAAATGGCTCAAATTTTGTAATCTAAATTGAATTTTCAGTAAAACTAAGTGGAATTAGTTGAATACAGTGAAAATATAGACTAAAACTATAGTGGTCAATGGCCGTCTGGTGTGGTGAGCACTTTCAGTGTTGACAGCTGAAGTTCAAGACCCGCCCGGGACAAGAAAATAAAATAATATTACTTTATACTAGGTAAAACAGAATCTCTGTATTTAATAAACCTCCTTTTAAATCCTTCTTTGAGTACTACTCCTTATATACAGGACTATGATAAATTATAATATAATTATAATAAATTATTATAATTATTATAATTATAATAAATTATAATATATAGCTACACAAACTTAAAATAGATATTTGTTTATTCATAATTACTCGTAAATTACTATAATATCTTAATTGAGCTGCCCTGTCATTATCGTCTTAATCTAAATTACGTTAATAAACAGAAATGTTCAAGAAAATAACAAAATGTTTCTTTAGAATCGTGAGGCTATTCTTTAAAAAGTGTCAAGTTTTTGTTGTATGGAAAGAACAATTACGGGAATTAATTAATTACATCAAATTTATTTGACTCACAGAAATTTGTTGTATCGTTGAGTAAAATAAACACATTAATGTCATAATAATTATATATCTAATCTGTTTTGGGTATGGGATATTTTTCGGATTTTACTGAAGATTTTGCTTCCCTCCTCCCATGTTAATTTGATAAATTTGTTAGTTTGTTGTAATTTCTCTTCTAAGTGTCTTAATTTATTAACCTTTTTATATAAAAGCTTTCTTTTTCCCAAAAATTTCTGATTATTTCCAAAAGCCCGCTCCAGACAGTACATATTTGCATTTTTCTAATACATTAGCTTAGTCTCAGTATATGCAATATCTTCAAATCCAACAGCGTAATGAAAAAGTTCAGTCTCATAGCTATTACAGTGTTATTATGGACTTACAATACAAAATTTTTATTTTAACAAGCCCGTGGGCTATTTTGGTGAATTTCAATTTCAAAAATTTATTATTAATACATGAATACAATATAAAAACAAAAGGTGAACAAACAGAACAATTTTATTTTTATCTGACATTCTACCCATATTAATAACAATACCCTTTTACCCCACTCCTGCTTTTCGTTTTTTTTTTTTGTTTTTTTTTTTTTAGTTTTAAGTTTTTTTTGGCTAATAGTTATTGATGAGCTTTAATGTTATCAATTAAATATATTTAGGAAACGTTTTAAATGTTTGTTAAATATACAATATACATAGAAACTAAAAGAGAAAATCGATCAGATTTCGTTTTTCTCCTGAGCTTATCTATCGATTTTCATTTATTTAACATATACTTAGTATGTTAGGTGGATAGATATTAATCACAGTCAAAAATATCAAAATTTCAAGTTTCGGTTAACACAATTATTTTTCGGTACTGTAACCTATATGATATTAAATAAAGTTAGTTTCATAACGTTCGAAACATTAAACTATTGTACTACTCAACTAAAAGTAGATAGTACTCACATAACTTTTTCAACCACAGCACGCTCGAACAGGATTCCCTACTGGCAACACGGGGTGATTTGTAAAACCCCTTCATACATTTCTCATTGAAATCTCCAGCGGCAATACTTTCTATGATATAAAGTGAGATGGATCATATCGTAGACTATTTGCAGCATTATTATTTAACTGACTCTTTCTTCGCTAAAGTGCCTCCCTGAGCACCTTTTGATTTATTAAATCTTGTTTAAAATTTTATCACGTTATGACTTACTTCAGAGCATAGTATTAAAGTTCTTACAAATATGTAACTCTTTCAACATCAAGAAGTCGGAGAAACAAGTGTATCATTAAATTTAAATTATTTTTGACTGAATTTAATTTTGTTAAAATATCTAAAGGGTACAGGGGCAAACAAAGAATATCACATAAAATTAAAAAAGTTGAATAGTATGGGAACATTTAGATTTTGTCACGTATTATCGATTGCAATGTTAGTTAATAAAAAAAAATTGACATTCCTTGTTTCGCCCCTGTACCCTCCATCTGAGTTCAGTATCTTACTAATGCTACTCTTACTATGCTATAAAAATGACTATGATAAACATGTGTACTATATTTCAGATAAAATATTTTTCAGCTATTTACGCAGTACTTTTGCTTATCTTTATAATAACCTCGATAATACCCTTAAAAATAAACAAAACCTTATTTATACTGTTATCATGTGTTATCTCATTTTTAATAATGATCACATAAGATGGGTGAATTTTTCACTCGTAAAGAAGTTTTGGAATCATTTATTATTCAATAATACTTTCTTAGATTTACGCGAATATTCGACATTATAAATGAAACTACCTTTTCGGATTTTGTCGCGGATTTATTTTGATTTTTAGTTCCCGACGTTTCGAATGCTTTACAGCAATCATGGTCACGGGAGAGACTCTATGGTCTCTCCCGTGACCATGATTGCTGTAAAGCATTCGAAACGTCGGGAACTAAAAATCAAAATAAATCCGCGACAAAATCCGAAAAGGTAGTTTCATTTATAATTTATTATTCAGTTAAAAAAAAAACCTTTTTTCTTAAGTAAATTCTAACACTTTGTTTTCAGAAACTTTAACGTTTTAGTTGTCACAAAAAATATTATCATTTTTGCTACCAAAAACCAGCAGACTCTCACAGTAAACGTGACTAAGCTTATACCTTTGTCTACGACAACTTTAGAAGGTGAACTGTTCTAGTGGCTCAAGTATTATGTTTTTAATTTTGTACAGTGTATTACTTTATGAGTGCCCATATTTACTGTCGGCAGGTTTTATTCAACTAGGTTCAATTAAATAACGAAAAAAAACAAGGGAAGGTTTTTTTCGTTATTTAATTGAAGGTATCGTCATTTAATATATCATGACTGAAGTTCAAAGATTCGTGCTCACCTTCAAATATTCTGACATTAACCTATTCATTTTAGTTCATTTACTGTTCAATATTCGTCTGATCTAAAAAACAAAACGAAATCTTAGTTTATTGAAAAAGTCCATAATATTAACTAACACCAAATATAAGATATCAATTTCCGGTTTCCCGTAAAAATGCTCTAGTACGAAGCCGATAGAAAACGTTAATTAGGTGATTGAAACCTTATAATCATTACAAAAGCATCTTATTAGCAACATTATTGTAATATTAAAACAATAACCGCAATTTCAGTAGAATATGTATGGCAAGTATTTACGCGAAATTAACACAAGAATTTGCTTTCTAATGAGTAAATATTTATTCCATGGAGATATGATTCCTTCGAAGACGTTAGTAGCGGAGTTTGTAGTTTAATGTAGCAAATTAATACGACTTTGATAGTTGGTCTACGGTAGCTATAATTAACTTTAATCTCGAAGCAGCTTCCTTCATCTCAGACAGATTTACAAACAGAAAAAAATTATATATTAATGTCGTAAAGAATTTCTACTTAGTTAATACTTATTGTATTCATTGAATTTTTTCGCTATTTTTTAAATGCTTACATTCGTTATCATCATCATCATCATAATCAGGCCTTTTTTAATGTCCCACTGCTGGGCACGGGCCTCCCTCAGTACAAGGGGGATCAGGCCATAGTCCACCGCGCTGGCCTAGTGCGTGTTGGCGGACTTCACATGTCTTTCGAAAACTTGCTAGGTTTTCTCAGACATGTAGGTTTCCTCACGATTCCTTCACCGTAAGACAAGTGGTAATCAGGATAGAAATGATTCGCACATGAAAATATCAGAGGTGCGAGACCCGGATTTGAACCCGCATCGCTCGGTTATACAAGCGACGCGTTACCGCTGTTATAAAATCAGTATATTATATATTATAAATAAAATTGAAGTATCTGTTTTTCATTTCAAATTAACAGCTTTTCACTTAATACATATAAAAGTTTATACAATACAGAAAAGATAGTATATATCTAGGCAATAAACTTACTCTAAAAACAAAATACTTTGTCATATATAATCGTTGGTATTAACGATTTATCAATTAGCGACACATGTTTGCTGCAATCAGACAGGACGCCGGCACGCAATAAATCAACTGATATTTATACATGCAAGTAAACAATGCACTGTATCGTAATAATTGGTAGTGGATATAATGACTACATTATTACATATGTTATTATAAATTATTGAAGAGATTGCTAAAGAAAGCCGTTTGAGCCCATTTTTGGTAAGAATTAGAAAAAAACGTAATACGAATTTGATTATAACAATAATTGTAAGCAAAATGTTAGCCTAAAAACTGAAACTCAACTGTTCTCTTTAAACAATATCTATGGCGTCTATATATTATGTCCACTATGTGATTTCAAAACGCTTCTAATGAAACTTATTTTAGGTAGAATATACAATGGCATTACATAGTATGTAGAAATTATAGTCTATACGAAGATACTTGGGTAAAAAAGGTTTAGTTTTATGTATCCTTATATATGAAGAAAGTTGACGTTAGTAAAATAGCCTCGAATCCCTTTTCGTTGATTGATTAACTTGGAGTATTTTACATCGTTATGTATTATATAAATGACCATTTTTATAGGTCAATATTATTAATTGTTAGTATTCAACTAACAATGGGATAATGGAGTGAAACGACAAGAATTGTATTCAAAATTAATGCTTTATTTTGTGCCTGTATTGTGCTCTGAAAACGCACGTAAAAATAAAGATAATAGAAAATAAATAGCACGATATATGTATATGTATAAAAAGTTTTATTGTCCGTGTAGAAGATACGTCGATAAAAAGTTCTTTGTGCCCAGTAATAGTAAAAGCGGACAAAAGGAACCACCATTCAGAACTAACTAAAAATAAGTAAGAAACACACAGTTTCACTCATTCATTAGGTTAAGTGTGATGTTATTACAGAAATATCCAATTAATGTTACTGTTGCGATTGTAATAGCTTTTCATATGGACCTTTTTGTGTTTTGAGCTTTCAAATTAATTACCTTCACTACAAATTATAAAACAAATTCCTCGCCGCGTCTGTCTGTCTGTCTGTTCGTGATATACTCAAAAACTACTGCACCGATTTTCATGTTGTTTTCATAAGTCGATAGAGTGGTTCTAGAGAAAGGTTTAAGTATATAATTTGTCAAGTTTTTGTATACATTTACTAGCGGAACCCGCGGCTTCGCTCGCGTTAAATGAATAATAGATTCAATAAAATAAAATTATTATCAAGCTTGTTATTACATTCAGTATCTATAAACGTATAACCACATTGGAAATGTAATATGTTGATGTATTTTTAAAAAAAAACATATATGTACTTAAATGATTTTATATTTTGTATTCTATCGCAGGCATTTTTCGAACACGGTTTAATTTTGAAAGAGTTGAAAAGTTATTGGTAAAGCAATGTTTCAGTGACGGCTAGGAAATTGAATAGTTGGAATATCAAGAGAAGCAGAATTGATGTTAAAATGGTGTCGTTAATAATTGAAATTGTATTTCTCAGTACATTTTTAAAGAGAAATGCGCATGCCAAATGTTTTGTTATAAAAACTCGTAAAACAATGCTTACTAGTAAAATTATTTGCTAGATTCGCAAAAATTATTCATCGAAGAGCGTAGTATATCTGGAGCCATACTGTTGATTACATTGCAAATATAAATTGTTGCTTAACCTTTTTTGTGTAGCAAAGTTTTTTTCTATATAAAAATAGCTTAAAGGTTCTGGAATAAATAAGTTACTAAAGCGATATTTAGTAATTACGAGGAATACGATTTTGGGTTTGTTCAGAATAAAGAAGTACAGAAAAATAATTAGATCATTTAAATGTTCTATTTGATATCAGAATCCAAAATTTTTAATAGACTTGTACGTCTTTTTCGATGTCGATATCAAAATATTTTACTTATAATTATGTATTTATTTATAAGTAAATGTAAAATTTGAAATTGAGTAGAACATTTTTACGAATCGTAATATTCCTTTACCATCAAACAATACTTTCTGCATTATGAAAATATAGTATTATCTACAAATAACGTATATATTGCAAAGAAATTCATCACAATGCTATAATACATGATAAACAAAAATAGGATCAATAAGCAATGTAAAAGGGTTGGGAACATTAGAGGGGAAACCTTTTATATATCCTTTAGAAAAGGTCCACTCGAATCACTCACTAGATTCCACTACATCAAAAAATATCACCAGTATATTTATAAATTCCATAAATGAAATGGGCTATGAAAGAGCTTCAATGGGGGCCATAGAAAAAATAAAATAGTACCACGACTTGTGGAGAAACACTAAAAAGTCTTTTTATGTTAGTTTGTTTTGTTATACTCGACAAGAAAAGAAAGTTTGTTATATTTCTCATGACTTTTTTATTTTTCATTTTATCAAACCACTATGTTACTTTCTATGTCGAACTTAAAACTTATAAAATTATTATCATCACTACTTTTTATAAAATAAAGTCCTCCGCCGCGTCTGTCTGTCTGTCTGTTCGCAGTAAACTCAAAAACTACTACACCAATTTTTATATTGTTTTCATCAACGGATAGAATGGTTCTTCAGGAAGGTTTTAGTATATAATTTGTCAAGTTTATTACTCAGAATATTCACGTTAAACAGGTTGTTTATGTTACTATTACTTTAAGCGATTAGTTAATTACTTATTTGTAAAATTAATTATACCTACTAAAACATTTAGGCTCACCAAAATACAAAAATGCTGAAATAGTAAATTACGGTTACATGATACAAGTGTGTACTAGGAATTTCAATATAATTTGAGCCTGCCTTCTGGTTAAGGAGTCAACCACCGTTCAATAAAAGGCCCTTTTATCTTTATATTGCTTAATACGAAAATGTATGGCTATTCCGAAATTTCGATACCCATCAAACTAACACTTGATCGATTTATTTTTATCAATAAAAAAGAAATGTTAAGTTTTTAAATAAATGTTTTAAATAATTGACCTGAAATGTAAATATTTTCTTTAAACATAAAATAATGTAAAATAAACTATATTATATACCATTATGTATGTAAATGTACTGTTACATAATCGTATTTACATAATATAAGATTTTGAGATTTAGCAAAATTTGTCTATCAATATTAATATTAATTTGTAAGTTTAGCGTTGGATAATTAAGATAGAATTACGTAATACTGCGTGATCTACAAATACTCGTATGGGGTTTATGTAGGTAATTAATTCTCTAAACTATAGAAGTTAATTAAGTCTTCTCCACTATCGAAAAGTTATAATTATCCTTGAGGATAATCAGGCAAAATTATATGTACAATCTAAGTTTATTTTATTTCATACAACAAGCAAGAGCGGTAAATAGAGAAAATTTAAAAACAGCTTCCTTTTAATACGTGACTTGAATCTGGTGAGAATTCCCCTGAACGCGATGCAATCCCAGACAGTGAAGCGCTTGTGTCTAATAAGATTACAATTAGCTTAGCGCACGTCTGGCGTCCTTGTTAGATAATAAAGATAATCTATAAAATTAAGAATAATATTTTAAATCTTAATAATTTTAAATCTTTAATTGCAATTATTATGTATGAGTATATATTATACAGACAGTTCCTACCGAAAAAATCACAATACAACTATATAATGACCTTATGGACGTCTTACCTTAGTATCCGTGACCATGATTGCTGTAAAGCATTTGAAACGTCGCAAACTAAAATTTTAAAATGTCAACTCTAATAAAGTATTGTGTTTTCCACTATTTTTATGCCGGAACAGCGACTATCATCTGGAGTTACACATAGGTTAATGTTACCTAGGAATGCAAGTGTAGCCAAAGTAAGTATAAATGTGGTATATGTATTTTTAACACTATTTTAATATAATAAATATCTGCGAGTAAACTTTTAAATAAGTATTATTAATAAATAAATATTTTTTACCCATATAAAAAGTTTCGCGGGAATAAAATAAATGAAATTGTTGTTCCAATTCAATATTTAACTATACTGTGGTAGCTATTTCATGTTAAAGCAATACCCCGAGGCCTCGAAAAAGAAGTGAATGGAAACGTTGTACGAAAGGGTTCTACTTTTTGAATACGTTCGTACCTACTATCTCTACTACTACTAGTACTAGTGAATAAATACCAATTTTTTGTCTAACAAACGAATGCCATTCCCCAATTGGTTATAAGTTAATGTTCCATACCAATCGAGTATTCTTTAAGTGACTAAATCAAGTTAACCTAACCTTAGGAGCTAGTAATATTCGTAGATGGCTGCAAATTCGGTCCTAGGTTCTATTTCTAGATTTATTTGGGTAATTCGCGTGGTTAAGTAACGAGGAGAATATCTGTGCGCTTTAAGTTATAACATCTCCAGCGTAGTTGGCTAGTCTCGGTTAAATTGGGTGCATTGGCCAAATCTTCGCGAAGCTTACATAGCTTATTGTTATATAATCTGAACAGAAACTTACAAGCACTGCATGAATGAATTACTTTAGCAAAACGAGTTCGATTGCAATGGATGGATTTTTCAGTCAGGGTGTTAAAAGAGAAGACTTAATCTTGCAAAGTGTCACTCTATAGGCGTAGTTTTAAATTAAAAAAAAAGTGAAAATGTTTTATTTTGCTTATTTATTAATAGTGAATCGCTTATAATTTATATAGAAGCATTAAAACATCTGTAGTGCAAGAGACGCTATTAATTTTTGATCCCGAACCCGTAGAACGTAACAATATTTTTAAACTGTCAAGCAAGTAAGATGTACCCATATACATCACGTAGATTTCAGACTGAACATTTTATATTCTAAGGCTATTTTAGAATAAGCAATGTAAGGACTAAACTACCCGCACGTTCTCATGTAGGTGATTAGGCTCACCTACTAGCTTCCAGCTTGCTGTTAAGACACCACGTCCAACTCACACGACATGAATATATTTGTACGGCTCTTTCAATGTAATAAAGAATTCCTTTTATATTGCTTCGAGAATACAAATTTGTTAAATACTTAATCACAAGAAATCTTTTACTTTAAGGTATAAAAATATAATAAATGTTTATATTCTGCAAAGTACCTACAAAATTTAAGGCGTTCCAAATAATTCGTTTAGTTTTAAAATAAATATCTTATTCATTTTATTTAACCTCTGCTCAGTTTCATTGCATCGAAAGCAATAAATATTATAGAAATTTTAAAAATTGCTACGCTTTAAAACGTGACTTGAAGTCGATTGAAGCTTTTCATGACTGTTATTCGGAAAAGAAATTGTTTTTAACCAATTACCTTAACTTTAATAGGACATTAGATAGTCAAAATTCTATACTAGATGTATGAATAGTGTCATGGTTTTTAATATTCAAGAGAGTATTAGTACCCATTCTTAACATCTATAAAGTCCTTTGTTCTTAAGCACTTATTCAGTTTTAAAACACTTAATGAGGGTGCAGTTATTTTAATAGTAATGTAATCAGCCCTTTTTGACGTCCCACTTCTGGGCACGGGCCTCCCTCTAATACGAGGGGGATCAGGCCATAATCCACCGCGCTGGCCTAGTGCGTGTTGGCGGACTTCATATGACTTCACATGTCTTTCGAAAACTTATTAGGTTTTTCTCAGACATGCAGGTTTCCTCACGATGTTTTCTTGACCGTTTTAATAATATTCTAATATAATGAGCTAATTTTATAATACCTATATAAATTATTTCAGAACACAAAATGAATTACAAATGAATTGAAGTACATTGATATATATTTAAAAATGTGCGTTTCTAAATTGTATTAACTTACTTTTTCCTAAGGTATAATTAAAGCCAGCTATTACTTACATATCGATTGCCTCTATTCTTTCCCACTAATTGATGGCTATTGCTGTGAAGATTTACGGCGTCTATACTCAGTAGCGAACTTAACTAAGCAGTTTGGTTTTCACCTCTACGATCCCCAAAGGCCACCTGTCTCTGTAAGTTAAAACTATGTAAATTTATAACAAAACTTGCTGAAAAGTGAGAATATACAGTATTACTAGTTATTCAAATTATTTTTTTGAGCAGTAAGTGTACATTTGTATTTTGTCATTAACCGTCTACTTTGCTTATGGGTCAATTTTTGTTTAGTTCACATCCACTAGACTCTAAACCTTTTTTTATGTTGAGAAATAAATTAACGCATACCAGTTGGTTATTTGGGGCTCACCGGCTTAAAATAAGCCAGTTTTACCCAATAAAACCTGACAAAACCTTCCTCCGTCAAAATGGGACGTTGCAGCATCGCCTAAGCATCAACTACGACACTCCGATGGCAAATTATAAAATATTAAAGTAAATACAGCTTCAGAAATGGTTTACATAAAAGAAGAATAAAAAATACATAATATTATAATAATATTATATCTGCTTATTTCTATTCGTAAAAGTTCTTTTAGAACATTATTTGTAGTAAAAATGAACAAATGACTTTCATACAAACTCGAAAAGTGACCTACTTTAAGGGAGACCTACTTAATCTAGCCCTGCTGCAAAATCCGGTCTTAGCGGACGTCTGCTAACTATAAACTACGTACCTACCAAATTATATCTTTTTACGTCAAGCGATTTACTATATTTCGTGATAAGAGAGCGAGTGACTTTTCCCTTTTATATATTTAATTTAGACATGATTTACATATGAAAATATCAGATTCGGATTTTACCTGCTTTACTCGGTTACCCAAGCGAGCGCGTTACATCTGGGCTACCACTGCATTATTATTATTTACTAGCGATTCGCCCAGACTCCGCTCGTGCTCGTACCTAGGTACGTTTTGTACTATAGTATACATTTCGCAGAAAGGAGACATTACAGACTAACAGACAGACAAAAATCCTAAAAACTATAGATTCGGCCTCTGTATCGATATTCGTTAATAATGAATATCATTATTAAAGTTAACATGACCGTTGAGATTGAATGCATCTAATAACATTTCTTGTCATAACGTTACCACTTTATTGCAATTTTATGCATTCAACGTGCAAATGCAGTTTGCGACATTTTCAATATGCAGTAAAGTAACAACTAAGTGTCCAGTGCGCTTCTTGATATGTGCTAAAATTTATGAAAATTAACTTTTATAATAATTTTTAAGTAAAATATTGCTTGACGTCAAGTAAGTATGTATTGTCCGAAGAATATAAAAATAACAATTTGTAGCAAGGATACCATTCAAAAACAGTAATTGATTCAGTGTTTTATTGAAGTAAATCTTATAATTAAAATCCATGATCCCAGACCTTACAATAACTATATTACGAACGTATATTTTTTGAACTTTACTTTTGTTTTTATAATTTTTATATAGAACGTGCTTTTAATAATAAAATATTTACAGTTTGCCGTAATTTTGCATGCATCAAAATGCTATCATCTATCATACATCAAATGTTATTCAATGGCTTTGCCATAAGGGGATCCTTATAAATATTACAGGCGGTAAATAAAAAAATGTCATCTATAGTTAATTATATTATATAATTCACAGTTTAAAAGTAAGAGGCTCAGAGGGAGTCATTACGCAGTATTTACAATATTATACACTTGGGCTTTTATACGAACGGACAGCAAACGTTGACATAACAAAATTAATTTATTATACTCTACTATATAAAAATCTCACAGTGTTTGTTATTGAACTCCTTCGAAACAACTTGACCGATACTTATTTATTATTTTTTTTGTTCTTATATATATACTTATACTTGGTAAGTCTGAGAATAGGTCGTAGGCTATTTTTTATTTCCCTAGGTGATAAGGGTGGCCCTATTCAGGTTTTTTATTTTTAGACCAATTTTTTTTATGATTTGGCATCAAAAACTACTTATAACCCTAAAGCTTCATCCTTCTACCACCAATCCCTATTTTTTAATAGTGAATAGGACGCGGGCGGAGTCACGGGAATTGCTAGTTATTATATAAAAAGACTCTTTTTATAACTAGACCCAAAAACAGTGGATAAATTTTTATAACTTAGAAGTGCAGAAAGCAGAAATTGCTTACAAAACTCTATTACTTAGTATTCATGCTGCGACTATACTGTATACACATTCTACGTTAAAAGCAAACTTTCTAATAGAAGCTTCTACATAAATTTAACTTATTAATATATGGAATGTCGTAAAACTGGTGAAGCGTTATCATAAGAGCCAAACGCATTAGTTTGAATCAGTTAGAAGTAACCGCTAATGCATTTGGAGTTCCAGTAGAGAAGTTTTCCTATATACTATTTGTGCGATTGAATATTTTTGAAAATAAACTTCAATAAATTGAAATATTTGAAAATCAAACATGACAAAAATTTAAGTCATAAGTTAAAACTTTTATCTTTAAAACTTTCAAAGTTCAAAATTTGATCATCTACTCGTACATTTCTTTTAATAGGAGCGTGTAAAATATATTGCGGGAACTCATTACTAGTAATTCTTCGAGAATATTATAAAGTTTTCTTTTACATTAGCATGGTAAATAAATTTTCATTAGCACATATTATTTTGCAGTAGTGTTGCTTAATGCTTTAAAATAATCAAAATTCAATTTATATTTTTAGCAATTTTAACTTAATTTTCTTATATCAAATTAATACTTAATTTAAATTATAAAATGTAACTTCGCATAAACAATTTATAGGTAAGAAAATATACATATTATTATAATAGCAACACTACATAATACTTTTGAATAACTAATATTAAAATAAAAATTATAATAACACTAGCTAAAAATAAGTTAATAATATTGCCATATTTATAATTTATTTATAAATTATTTTAAAATTATTTAAATTTATAATATAAATATAAATGCTTAGAATTAAATTTTATAAGGTATTCTGATGCCATTTTCAAAATATTTGTAAATTGTGGGTAGGCACTGTCTGCAACAAGTATATAAACCTATGAGACGTCAAATACCTTAGTCTCTCCCGTGAAACGTCGGGAACTAAAAATCAAAATAAATCCGCGACAAAATCCGAAAAGGTAGTTTCATTTATAATGTCGAATATTCGCGTAAATCTAAGAAAGTATTAAATATTATTTTTATACGTACCATCCATAAAATAACCAGAGGGCCTAGACAATGTAACAATCGATTAGCGAAAGCGCTAGTAGAAAAGTCCAAAATGTATGGGTTTGACATATGCCTTAGATATGTCACGTGATCTGTTGTCAACGAATAGATGATGGTAGACAATGTAAATTCATTTCAATTATTAGTGATTTAAAGTTCAAAATGCATACGCTGCGTTTAAGCGATGACGATTGTAGAAATGGAATCGCTTCATAACGAATGCCGGTTGGCTATAGGCCCTGATCTCAAATAATAATTTCGATAAAATATAAAACAAAGTCGCTTTCCGCCGTCTGTATGCTTAAATCCAGACTATACGCATCGCATATTGATGCGATTTTCATAATTAGGCACGGTGATTCAAGAGGAAGGTTTCAATTCAATCAATTCAAGAAGACAAGAAGAATAGAAGCATACTCTTAAATCATATTACAAAATTATATTACGATCTTTCATTACTTAGCTTTCATTAACCCTACACAGCTTCAGATTTATAATTTCCAAGTCATTTAAGGTTAATGAGGTGCAATTTTCGCTGCTATGCAGTTATTAGGTGAAATAATTTAGCTGTAATTATTCACTCAAGTGCAGCTCCGCTTCACAGGGTTTAATCAAGAACAAATTGTTATGACGAGTTTCGATCGATAAGTAATTGTATAGAGCCTGAATGGATAAAAACTGAAACAGATTATTAAATTAAAGTAGTAGAAATGTCATTATCTACTTACTGTGCCAGCGGTCGAACTTCGAGTTCCGCTGAGGGCATCCACTTCTCGTGCCTTACTCGTAGCTTCGTAGCTTACCATAGAACTAGATGGTGTTGTGTGTTAATGTCTAATTTTATTTAAATTATTTCACTATACTATCACTATTTTTGTTGCGTATCGTAATAGTTTACAAAAGAATGTTATTATTGAATGTGTCATATAACACATTCATTGGATATTTTTCTTTCGCAAAATTGGACGATATTTTGAAATAAAATCGAGATGCATATTTATAAACATAAGATTATTTAATCTTATTATATACTTTTTTCTTGTTTTTAACATAAAAATATTTATTATGAAAGAGCAAATAAAGTAGCGTGGAAATATAGAAAATATTAGAAAACTTAATTTTTAATATTTTGTTATGATAGCCAAGGTGCGCGCAATGACAAATCAGCAAATACAAAGCGAAAAGTGCGAAGTAAATATATAAACTCATCATAGAAGTATATATTATTACTTATCTATTCTGAACCAAAAGTTAACACGTACTAGGGACGTCCCTGGGCGAAGCAAGGTTTAACCGCTAGTGTTCATATAAAAGTACTTAAACCATTTATCTCGCTGGAATTTCCGGTATTTATATCGGATATTACTCCGATCTCGTGTTTTTCACCCCAACATTTTGATCACCCTCGGAGAGAGCTATTTGATGAACTCCAAGTATATTTTTACGTTAGCCCATAAAAGTGCCTTTGGTCGTATTGATTTTTTTATCGCAAAAGCTAAAATTTTATACCTAACATTATATAGCATTTCTTAATCGGTTAATTTAAACCAAGGGATTATTTAGTGTTGGTACAGTTCGAAGAAATTGTGATGTTGTTATGTAGCCTAAGGGCTACACAAAATACGTAGTATAATATTTGTTTTCAATATACAGGAATTGGGGTTTAACTTATAATCCTACATCAATATATTATAAATGCATGACTTTAATTGCCCTTTAGCTCCCTCACTTGGTATTTCAACCCTAAGATGACCATGTTTAGAAGTAACTTAATAGTGTAAGGATAATTTTAAAATCGGTTTCGTTAAATTGCAATAATATATGAGTTAACTTCCATAAGAAAATTTTAGAATAACAACGTGTGTAAATAAATAATAATTAGTATATTCTATTAGAAACCTTCATTAAATTTTACATTTTCATAAATACTTCTAATAATATAATAATAATAATGGTACGAGTATAAGATATATGTGGATTCTAAATAATATCGGTAAAAAATGTTCCTGCCAAAAAAACCAATCCTATAACATGGTTTTAAAGTAAGTAAAAAGTAGGCAGTGGTAAAAAGGTCACAAATAGACAAAATTAGTTTCACAATTTTACCTTTTATTTGTATAAATGTATTACAAAACAGTTAACCCTTACATAAAAAAGCAATAATTTAAAGTTTATTAGGGCTATACCTGTCCCACATTAACCTACTTCACCCAGAGGCCCGAGACCACGGAAACGAACTGAACGGAAACGCTTTCTGAGGGGGTTTTCGTTTGCGAGTTTGTGGCTCCGCCAATTTGCCTCGCGGGGATTACGCTTTTTCACGTTCTTTCTAAGTTTCAAAATAACACTTTTATTTGGGTCACCAGAGAATTGTTATCGAGTCGTAATATAAAACTACATATTATGCATCTGCATTTCATTTAAGCACTAAACTACTACATCCAAGTAATAATACTTCAATGTATAATTATTTATCTTTGATCGATATCTTCATTAACTTTACCCAAATACTGGTAGTTTAAAGAACTAAAAAACTATTGTTTTAGTAACATTAAAGAAAGAGTCATGTTTGTGAAATTAAAAAATTAAGTACTTAGTTGTAGAATATACATCATTACGTATTGATGTTCATCAAAGAAGTAATTAAATTTTTGATATAAACTTTGAATTATCAAACATATTGAATTATAAGTAGTTTATGATTAAACTCATTTATGCAAATTTCTGTTACGCCTGCTTATTTATACATACTATACACATTTAACTAAATTTGGCAGAAAATAAACAAATTTTTTTCTTAAATCTGCCAAGTGCGAGTCTGACACCTAAAATAAGAACCATTCCTTTTTTATATTTTAATTAATATCACTATGATTTTTAAACGTCTAATTTGCCTATTTTTATGGGCGTAAAATGACTATTTCGTACATACAGGTGGTCCAAAAATATTGTTTCTAGAATCCTAAAAACTAACTATAAAAGTTGAAAAACAATATTACATTTATTCGTAAAATGTTTCAACAAACCAATACTTGGCAACCCAACTTCAGATTAACCTATATACGATTTAAAATTCACCGATAGTGTTTCTTTTGTTTAAAATAGCTTCTTTTTGTTTGATCAGTACTGGTTGCAGGCACCAAGTTGTCACTAAGATAAACAGGATTAAATCCAGTAAAGCTCCGTGCTGAAAACTTTTGCTTATCTTTCGAGTTAGGACTACACAAATAAAGTACGCATGAATTTGTTGGACGCTGGGAAAATTTGTATATCAGTCTGACGACGCTTTTGATTCAGTTTGCCGACAATCTACTTGCTGTGTTAGCGGTTGTGGCTTCAAGTCCCGCTGGGAATCGTACATTTTTCCTATTTGAAAAGTGACTAATTTGCTATTTCAGCCTATAATGTTTCTTGCTAAACATTCTAATCCGTTCATCTGTTAAAACATGATTTTTATTTTTTTTATTTTATGATGAAAAAAGTAATGGTACTTAGGTACTCTTAGTCACTTAAATACATTGAATATATTCAGACATACTATTTCTACCGAAAACCATTGTTAGCTAACGGTGTACTTTTAAAAGTAGACAAAGTGTAGAGGATTCCTTACGGACTGACTACACTGGTATTTGATTTAAATTAAAATACTTATATAATTATTCAAAAAATCTTGTAAAAGTCTATTCGAATAAAGTTCATTTTGATTTGATATTTGATTTGAAACATAATAATAATATTGAAATGCAATACACGACATGGCTGAAAAAATAAATATTTTGAAATGTATTTGTATAAAAACATCCTGAAACACTATTTAAAAATACGGAATAATATTTTAGGTTGGAACACCAACAGCTGTAAAAATTATGTTATGCTCGCTGAACAAGCGAAATACGAAAGAGCAGTAGGTACTAGGCACAGTGCCAAAACTCTTGTTTAGGAGTTATTTGACATAGACGCCGAGTGCGGTGGTCAGTTATAATAATTTAGCTTCTATTATGAATATTTGCCATACGTGTGTGTCAACATCATGTGACTTAATTAAATATCCAACATTTATAAAATTAATACACGTATTGAATTATAATTATATTGAAATAATTAAAGTTATAAAGTTATGGCTAATACCTACCACATGAATATATAAAAATATTTTGTTTGTTATTTTGTATGTTCCAGCGACGCGACGATCGATGATTATAAATTAGCAATTATTGTATAGATATTGCTTCCTACGACATTTCCAGGGGAAAGTTATAATTAACTTGTGCTCAACATCAAGAAGTACGGGATTTTCAGGGAAACCAATAAAACTTATACCTAAAAAAATATAAGTACATTATTATGAAGGGTTCTATATTGATGGATGATTATTTGTAAAATATTTTCTGATATATTGTGTCGGTTTGTTTATTTAATTTTGTCAATTTTGAAAGACCAAAATGTAATTAAAATCCTGACTGTCATCCTGTAAAAGCTGACAAAATACTTTTTAGCCCAAAGTATGTACGTTTGATGTTTGTGTTTAGTCCATTATGTAGATTTCTGTGTACATATATTAAAAATAATAAAATTAAATTGTAGATATATTGTAAATATGTTACTTGTAGTCCTAACACTTATTATTATTTTTATAGTTTTGTATATATTGTGTTGTCTGTTGTAGGTCCTGATTTTACAACGAATCGCTCCGTTCCTACATGTTATACGTCTTAGTGTTTGTTTTTTTTTTCATATTCACCGATCAGTTTATATATAACGTGTATTCTCCATTCTACGCGACATTGGCGAAGTCAACTGTGCCCAACTGGCACTCCTGGAAGCCATTAAAGGAAATAAAGGAAGTATGTACGTTGATACGTACTTTCTCGAATTACGGAAAATTTTACTTTTTATTTGGTTTTTTCTTTGATTTAGAGATTTTTTCCTTAACCTTTTTAAGATTTTTAGATATGAAACTTTACCCACTCTCCATAATTTATAATATTCTTACAAAAAATTTGAATCTTATTAAAAATGACACAAAAATATAAAAATGAATAAAATGTACAAAAAAACCTATAAGAAAGAGCGCTTTCAACTCTAGTCTGCACGCTCCAATGATTTTACTTATGTAAAAATGGCTCAAAACCGGCGTCACGCTACAAAATCCGATAAATGAACCCGCATCCGGAACATTGCGGACAGAGTTTGATGACCGAGTAACGTCTATCTGAACGTATTCACTATTTCATTTTACACAGCGGATGTCTACTATTGAATTTCTGTCTGACTATATTTGGAATAGCTGTAAATGTCAAATGAAATACAATCTAAAATGAACTTTTAGTATAAAACTTGATTAAGACAAAGCAAACTTGTAATTATTTTAAAACATAGGTATGGATATAATATAATCAATCTCTGGAGTGCCGAATTTAAAGATATTTAATATATAAAAATATTCCATATTGCAGTGATCATCCACGCACTACGAGTATAAATGGCGCACATCTCTCCGAGATAAGCGCAAGGTAAAAATTATTTTTAACTAAATTTTATAATTAACTACAGGAAAGAAAAATCGCTTAAGTTGTTTTACTAAGTCTAACAACATACTTAATATAATATTTTTATGTATTTGACATATTTTTCAATTATTAGGACTGTGAATTGCTTTTTTTACTAATTGTAATCTATAGAATCTTATAGTCAAGCTTGACTATTAACACTAATTTTAATTTTACATCAAGCTATTGTTGTAAAGCTGCAGTCGTGTTCATTAAAATAAATGACTAGACTAATACTAAAATTCAAAAGAAAACCTGGCCTTGAACAGATCGAAACTAAACATCAATTTGCCCGTTCATAAATCTAAGCAAAGTTTTATGTCACATAAAATCTCTTTGTGTCGCTACACGAAACTAAAACATTCAAATCCTTTACCAACTAAGAACACAAAATGAATATTTCATCACTTATTTGCATGATGTTCTTAACGTTTGACCTTTTTTTATTTACACTGAAAACATAATTTATTATACAAATTTCATTTTTAATGGGATGGTAGACAGTCAATAAACCTTAAAAAGTAGATGTAAGTACAAATCTTGGATCTTTAGACTTTGGAGCCTGTTGTAATTGGATACGTGAAAAAAACTTCGTGGTTTAAAAAAAGTATTTTTATGTAATGCTATCTGGGCTGATATAAAAATCGTAATGCCTGTTTGTGCGATTATCAAATGATTTATTTATTTTCTCAAAATCAAATTAGCAATCCCGCGGCTACGCCCGCGTTCTAGACGTTCTAGAACCAGGCACATAGTTCTGAAACCTAGAATAGATAATTTAAAATTACAAAACTTATTCAATCTTTAAAAACTTAGTACAAATACTGATTAGATTAGTGAATTTGTTTTAACTAAATAATTTTATTCTTTTAAAGAGTTGAGTAACATATCCATGGTCCATGTTAATTTCATTTTTCAATTAAAATATATCCTTCTTACTTCTGTCTTCTGCTTCTGTTCCTAAATATTTTCCTACTCCTTTTCTCATAAACTCTAATAAAAATAGAAATCCAGTCTAATGAATTAAAGGCAAAATCTCCTAGAAAAGCAAAAATTTTGCGATAATCTTAAAAGCTGTACCTATCTATGTTGTAAATGATCTACAAAATTCCCTTATAAAAACAATATCAATAAAGGGAAGCATCTTGACCCAACACACTCTACAACTTTGACGATTACTATCAGCCCCGTCCTAATTAATAAGGGGGCTTTAACAACGGGGACGTGTCGTTTTACCTTATTAGAGCAACAATCTACTGGATCGTAGCTATACAATATAGGGCGTACTGCCCTTTTAACTCGAAATTGACACTTTTAAAGTAATTTTGCTTCTTGTTCTAACACAATTTCTTTAACAATAATATTGAGCTACAGATTAGGACCATTTTCCTTCAGAAATCTTTATACTCACTTATAGAAATATTGAAAGGATAAAGCAATATTTGTGTATAATTTTATTTCAATAGGTTTATATTTTGTCGTAAAATAATGCATTTGGATGTATTATGTATGTTAGGGGCTCATTAGCGTTCGGCAAGTAAGCCGGGCGCGAAGCTCTGCAATGACCATGGAGGTGGCCCACTCTAGTAGGCGATGTGCCATGTGGGCTGTTCCAGGTACTTCTCTGATAGTAGAGTGGACTGTGGAGCAACTTCTTGACTGTGTGGTCGGCTTCGACAGATCTGCCGGGGCGCCGTGGTTGAATAAGTAAGCATTAAGACGGAGTAGTGTTTGTAGGTTTTAGTGGGCAGTACTCACTTGTTAAGCCGATAAGCCAAACATAATCACCTGTTCCGTATAGGTGATATGCGAAAATGCATATCCCTACGATAAAAAAGGGTCTAGGGAGGTTTTGGAAGCAAGAACCAAGAAGGAGAATTTGCAATATTAAGGCCCTATTGAAAAAGGAACGAAACATACTATATTTAACAAAATAGAATTTGTATGTCATCAGGTGAACCGTAAGTGAACAACTGAATTTTACAAGGATATTCTTTATTATTTCAAACGAAAACAACAGTTACAGTGTGCTGTTTTTTTTTCTTTACTTTATTTCTTTCGTTGCCTTTTGATATGTGAATACAAACGTTTTCTAAAAAACGTATTGTGAGAATTCGGTTGAAATCTATAAAACCAATGTATAGAATTGGTATGACAAAAAAACTTTAAAAGAAATAGAAGCATTGTTAAATTTTTGTTTCATATCATTGCTAAATAAATTAAAATATTTTTATTTACAAAAGAACTCTACCATATATAAATAAATTGCTTTTATGGCTTATTTAAAATAATGATAGTTTAAATTAACAAAAATACTTCAATTTAGAAAGAAATACCGCCTAGAAAGATATACCACCGCACTCAGAGTCACTTAATGAACCTTTAAGTCGTTCTTTAGTATGGAGATTCTCGACTTAATGGTTCTTTAAGTGACTCTGAGTGCGGCGGATAGTGTAATTACGATTTGTCATGCCTATCGTCTAAGACATTATTGACTTTATGAAGTCATTGCATTGTGATAACACAGACTACAGAAACTCATATTTTATACATATTTTAGTACCTAATAGTTAAATAATCATTTAAACATTTCACAGTTTTATCGATTCATTTGAAGGCGAAAAATAATAAGTACATAATATATGCATGCGATTAAATTTCAATAGATACATTTGGTCATTAGAGACTGTAGAAACAGATAGTGATATTAACTGCTATATATTTATTTTTAAACTTATTGCTTTAAATAACTTGATATTTAATTTTGCTCCCATTATACTGTCATGCAACACTTTAGTAGCAAACGTGTTTATAACGATATGTAATGTTGTTTTAACCCAGATATTACTGAAAGTACAAAATTTTGAATATATTTATAATTTTTCTAAAATTGTTTAATTATGGTCCTATTAGCATATAAAAAATACTGAAAAAAATCTGCGACTTTTGGAAAAGCTGGAAAATGGTGTTCTTTTAAGGGAACGCTAGTAATATGAACTACTGTAAAATAGTATGAGGGTGTTTCTTGGGTAACTGTTTAAACGAAATAAAATAATGTTATAATTTTATGGTTTTTATTATCAATTGAAAGTAAAAATAGAATAACAGCTATGGTGTATTTATAAATATGTTCTATTCATCCATGTGGTACAATAAAAGGCAATTTTTGACCAATATGCTTGTAGGAACAGGTCTACGAAAACCTAAATGATCCTGCTCACCATGATTTATGTACTAAGTATCATGTCTAAGGTATGACATAAAAGGGAAAAATACCGCTTTTTAACCCGGAGAGATGTCCTGTATAATCCTTTATTTTGATCGGCTCTTTCGACTCCACCCATGTTTTCGTTGTATGATTTTATAATGACTGGTTGATCAATTTGTTCATATTTTTTACTTTCTATGAAAATATTTTTATTTTATATATAGGCTGCACTGTACAAGCATTAGATGCCACGATAACGATACTATTATCGTGCCATTTACACAACCAAATTTTCTCAGCTCTGGTGGACCTACATTGAAACATTCCACGCTCCGTTTTCTTCATATCTTTATTGAAAGATAAGGAACAATTACAAACTCGATTTACTCTTATTGTACCAGTGTTTATTGTACCAGCCCTTCCATGTACAGTCCATTCTGGGAATATCTTTTTGGACCCTTTATTTTGTGACGGAAATAGTTGATAGTGAGAAGCTGGAGCTATTCGCGTGTCTGATTTGCATGTCTGGTTGCGTACTCGCGATTTCCTGATCGACAGAAATGCGTGGTTTCTTTACTGTGTCAAATCTATCATATCATCCTCAGTATCGTTGGATGATTGATCATCATCATCATCATCACTAAAACTAAGTGTCTCCGGTGCCCCCAATTGAGATCTATATTTGATAAATTATCTGATTTTTATTACCTGAATCTTCATCAGTTACCAAATATTACAGTTCTTAGGTGGTGATGCTAGATGGTATATCTTTATAATATTTAACATGTTTCAGCTGTTCAATGATCTCAAATAAATAAAATACATTAACACGTGATCTGAAAACAAAAAATATTATAAATAGATAAGTAACATGTAATGCTATATTATAGTAATGCTATATTACTACCGTTTGATAAAAAGAACACCTATTTCAAAGCTAAATTTATATGATTAATTATTGTTAATTTAAATTAAAAACTTGTTAGAAATGTTGTGGTAGATGATAATAATGCTGTGCTAAGGTATCAATAGCTAAATATTTTTTAATTGACGTTAGCTTACCTTTTATCATTCATCCTTATTTTTCGTCAGGGTACTTTCAAAAAAATAACCACAATGTAGTAAGCAGATGCACTAAAAATCAATTGTAAATCAACAGGTACACTCTAACCTGTCGGTAAACAGTAAAATATTTTTTATATTCTACCCTCAGGTTGCTAGAGAATTTTTTTCTTGAGGTGTTCCTTTAAAAGTGAGCTAGTAGTAACTGGGTTAATATTTTATGTGTCCCTTTAGTACTCGCGTTAATGCTTATTATTTTATGATTTCATTGTACGTTGAGGATAAGAATATTATTATCAAGTAATTACTGCGAACATTATGAAAATTTGTTGTCACGATTCTTTTCTATTTCATGAACAATATAAAATATTAATTATGAAAGAAAAAGGGCTACTATCAATATTACATAATATCCGTCATGGCATGTCGCCAGCTATCATTGCTTTGTATAATGCAGGTTGAGAGTTCGATTCTTGTATGTGGTAAAATTTCCTTAATATTCAATAATTTAGCTGATTGTAGCGTTGTAAGAAGCTACGTTTGTTAGTACTTTCGGTGTCGCATATTTTATCCCAATTTTGTCGGATATGAACACAGCACCTTTTATTTTCAAATGGTAATTAAAGGTGCCAGACGAAATGTTGAGATAGGTCCTAGGAATTTAAAATCAAATAGCACGCAATAAAAACCTAATTTAATTTATATGCATGAATAAATATTTCTACAATGAAATTAATATTTAAATAAAGTAAATCATAATAATAATAATAATAATGTAAAAAATGATAGAATATTTAAGATATTGAGCTAAATTAAGGTCAATAAGGATAGTCACCACAACCAAGGTTAGTCACGCCTAGACCCTCTCTAATTAATATCCTTTAGGAATAATCAGCGTTGAAAACAGATCGAGAATTGATTTTGTCCTTCGTTACGATACCTCTCGGACCATATTATGAAGTCTATATCAAATTATGTAAGCAAAGTACCACCTAAATATTATTTATTACATGAGCTTTCGCTTCTAGTAAAGTTTGTTTCTAGTAAAAAAAAAAACAATTCTGTCGAATAAATAATTTGGGATCATAAATACTTCTACAGACACATTCTCGCTTCCCCAGGGATGAAATCCTTTAGGATAAAATTTTTACAAAATTTGAATGTCTTTTTTCTTTACATCAAATAAAAACCTAAAAAAATAAGTTTCTAGCTTTAAAAATGACGTTATTTCCATACAAACATTCATGCCCTATTTCACTCCTTACAGCCCTTTTTTCGCCTTGAAAAGTAGCCTATATCCTTTCTCAGACTCTACACTATAATAATTATGTGTACCGAATTTAATTTAAAATAATAAAATCGGTTTAGTAGTTTTGGCGTGAGAGCGCGACAGACAGACAGAGTTACTTTTGCATTTATAATATTAGTAAGGATATAGATAAGGATTAAAAATGCTAGTTTGTATGTGTGAATGTGCATGTAAACATGTGTATGTAATATGTATGTATATGCTTATCTTTCTTAATTAACTTAATGTGAAGACGTTAAAATTGCAGGACGGATTCGGATGGTTACAAAGTTATTACAATGTATATTATGAAGCATCTAGGGTCATATCCGAGTAATAAGCTATTAAATAATGGGTACTTCATGAAAAATACGTTATATTTTTTAAAATAAAAATATTTTTTAATATCGTACATTTTTCGCACCGTTACTTCTATTGAGTTTAACCTTTTTGTTGCTAATTTATTTTCCGATAGTACCAACCTGTGCAAAATATCTTTAAAAGTCCGACATACAATGGGCGGTACGCCAATATCAGCCAGATTGAGTTTTATTACTCTAAATACAGCAGGTACATACCTTGTAGGTAATTTAGGTGTATTGAAATGAGAATGTGAAGCGCGGGTTAATTAAGTTCTAAGCAAAGCGGGCGTTGTGAATTTATTGTACTTTTAGATATAAATAAAAATTATAGAAATAAATCTAATATTTACTTGCGTTATATAAATTATTGTTATGTTTTAATTTTCTATTTACTTAGTTATATTAAAACTAAAACAAAATATTTCTACATACGAGTATAAAGCATTTATTTTATAGGCGACATTAATAAGCTTGTATCGCATAGTGTTACATAGTAGGTACTTTTTTATTCGTTTATTCATGTCATTAGTTCAGTTCGTTAACCATTTGTCCAAGGAACCCTAATAAGTTAATTATACTTAATTTCAGTCCATTCACCGGTCATGTCTGACTTTTTTTGATTTCCTGAAATGTATGTATATATAATTTTTTGATCATATAAATAGCTTAGGAGTTACGGAAAAGTCAAGCAAAATTCCAGTAAATATCGGATGCTTAATACCTAGTACTTCTTACAAATGTACCTACTCCAGCGAAAGCGACAAAAGATCCAACATCCGAAGGCTTACGCTGAAATTAGTTTCGTGCAAGTGCAAGAACGGATTTGGTTGAGTCTGTGGGTGTCTGGTGGAGACACGAAGAAGTAAGAGATGATGACAGCGAGAGTTAAAAATTGTCCAAAATTTTTTTTTTCGCTTCTACCATTTTTTTTTGATTTGAACTTTTTTGGACTAGAAATATTTTTATAACTTAAATAAAAATAATAAATAATGCTTATAATAAAATCTTTATAGACACTTACCTACTCACGACATGAAAAACTAACCTGAATAGAGCTACACTACATTCCTTATACGAACCTTAATTGTGAGAACGAAGGCAAATAATTTATAGTATTCTAATTTTAAAACAGATATAGTAACAATATATTATGAAACAATACGCACATATTAATGCTGAATAAAGTTTTATGTTTCATATTGAATTTGTGATGGTTTCGATTACGATTGTTTGAAGCCATTATTGTGGCAATATAGATATAATAGAGTATGTAGAATGAAGTATGCATATAATGAAAACATACATTTGATGAGTGTGCACTACATATTACGTGGATTGCGGCTTTGAATATTCATTATTGTTTGCATCTAGTTTATAATTAGTAAAATTCATTTTACAGTTGATAGATTAAAATTCAATTTTCGTTCAACCACACTTTTTTTTACTTTAAATCACATTTTGTCTTGCCCAATGTCCAATTGCCCAAGAAAAAAGAGTTATATAATGACATAGCGATTCATAAAAAAAAATTTATTGTAAATAAAGCATATTATATAATTTTAAAGGGTTTAATTTAGTTCTTCTTTTATATAATAACTAGCGGAACCCGCGGCTTCGCTCGCGCTAAATCTAGGAATGAACCCAAGCGAAGCGAGGGTCAGTCGCTAGTACAAAATATTTAACAGGGGCTGCAGTGTATAATTAAACACATTTTATTTATTTAAAATTTAATTATATATTTTTATAAGTGTTTAATAATTTAATTATAAGTGGTAGTGCCATGCTTGTTACCTTCGGGTAGCAGCCGAATGGGCCGACACGCCCCGTATAGTACCACTCTCTCACAGAAGACCGGCGTGAAGTGGCAGCTATGCTGTCGCGTTTCGTCCGGTAAGTGAGAGTCCGGGAGGCCCACTACCCATCCCTACTCCCGTCCGTCTCCCTCCTCCCTCCCTCCCTTTCCTGAAAGGCCGGCAACGCATCTGCAAGCCCAGTGGTGTTGCAGATGTCCATGGACGGAGGTGATCACTTACCATCAGGTGAGCCTCCTGCTCGTTTGCCCCCTTTGTCCCATAATAAAAAAAAATTATAATGTTACAGCGTATACTCATTATATATTGAGATTGTATTCATAATAATAAGATAACAAAACTTGGTTATGCTTTAACTCTTCTTTATCCACCAAAAATATTAAATAAATATTCAAATAATAATAAGTATTGTGTATCAGTGGCGAAGAATGAAATTTTAGCAGAGGCCTACAGTTTAACCTACAGTTTTATAAAACAATTCACAAAAATAAAGAACGTAATCGTAATAATTTTTCCTTTTCATATTATGGCAATTATCATAAAATATTATAGCAAAATACAATTAACACTTACTCAAATTAAATAATAAAAATATTATTATTTTTAACAGTATATTTTACAAACGAAGTACGTTTTGAAGGATTTTTTATTTAACTCTGCTAACATCTGTTTGAACGACTTCATCTTACTGAAGAGATTGATTTATTATTTATTTATCAAGTGAACTACTAAATTAAACGTAAAATATGTAAATATGGGGGTTTATTTATTATATTTCAAATTATATTGGTTGTTAAATTACCTAACGCTTTTAAAATAACTTAAGCATAATTTCACTTGAAACACAAATTAAGGAATAATAAACATGAAAAACAAACTGAATTATTACATTATTAATTATTACATAAAATGTATTAAGTTAAATTCTAAATATTTTTATTAAAATATGTGACCTGCACTTTATTAGTTTATTAAAAGTTACGTAAAATGTAAGAAATGTAACCTTCTGGCAAGTGGCAACACAGGTGTCATCCGATGTCAGTGACGTTTCGCTTGAGTGGCCAATATGGCGACTGCGATTTGTCTGTTATCGCCATTAGAATTAAACGAAATACTCGACAATCCGAATTTTGCGGATATATGTTGTCGACTCGAAATGTTTATTTTTTCATGTTTTATTATTCAGCTAAGGTTTCGATCGAGTCTACCGTACCCCTTCACGGAATTATTAATATAGATATGTGGTACTTTAAAAAGAAAATAATGTTTAGAAAACACAATTGCATTTATGTAAAATAATTCCAATGCTTGCTTGCTCTTTTCAATAAAAACGAGTGAAAATTAGATTTAGGTGTAAAATACAACATAAAAATTTCTATTTTTCTTAAAATAAGTAAATGATAGTAGTTCAAAAATAAAACTAAAAACGATTTTCCAAAATGTACAATTTTGAAATATTTTATTATTTACTCGAAATTCTCTTAAGGCAATTAAGTGAACGCTTCTGAGTGACAGGAATAAGACGGTGCTGACAAAAGCAGTATGGAAATACTAAATAGACAAAATACCCAAAGAGTCTTAGCTACTGAGTATTATGCAAATGAAGGCGTAGTAAGGGAGGTCCCATGAATATTCATCCGATAGTCATTACAAAAGTTTCTTTGGCTTGGAGCGAGTTAAAAATGCAGTGGATTATGAATTTATTCTTTAAGCATTTTGATGAAACTTTGCTCTTTTGTCTAGTACATAGGATATAAAAGGATACTTTAACAGTTTGTTCATAAATTTTAATATATTGATTAAAGATTTGCTTATATAATTTAATAATATAAACTAGCTTTTTCATAAGTGGCGGGCAATCCAACCAGGCGTAAGGCCAAGAAACCCACAAGGATTTGCCCAATTCGATGAGCGTTGTACCATACGGGTTGCTCCAGTTACTTCTCTGATAGCAGTGTGGACTGTGGATCAATCCCTTGGCTATGTTATCTTATTCGCAAGGCTCATGAATTTTGACAAGAAGCATTTTCTTATTGTACAAATAATGTAACAAAACAGAAGACTGAAATGTCAAAAAAATATGACGATTAACTCGATGTGCAATTCAGAAATACATTTGTCCGATTTTACAATTTTTAAATACTTATTATATATTTTTGTTTTCTTTGCCGACATACAAGACATCGGATCATATCTGACCCTTTAAATAAATAAAAAATCTTTGATATTTTTAGTGCCTCTATTATCTATTTTTCAAGATTTATAGTAACTACTTAATAAAACTATTTTTAGTCTAAAAAAAATAAACTAACTAGATCTGACTTATACTAAAATGAGTTAGGATGTGAGTTATCTACCCAGACATTCGCCACTCGGTCCTACTGATCCTATCTTCAAACGTCTCTAACACTTTAATATTCATCACTAGCGTACTAGGATATCTTTCGTTTTAAAATATGAAGAGAAGTTACAATGACACAATTAGAATTTTAAGCATAATTTTGAATCCTATACATTTTGTTACTATTTCTGAAGTACTGGTATAGATATAATGAAAAAGGTTGCTTCAACTTGCAAAATAAAAGCGTACGAACTCGTTCCTCATGCGAGTATGTTTGTCGTCGATAAAACGAAGCTCAGGTTAGGCCTTCAGACTATCTCCATACGAATTATCGCAACCTATCACTGAAATTATATAAAAATATATTAAAGCTTGAACTGAAAACCAACATAACTGGTCAGATATAAAACAAAATGTGCAATAAAAGGATACATTACATCAATAACCGTTTAGATAACATGGACAATAGACGCAAAAATGATAACAACGTAACAAAACGTCCTATCAATGAAGCAGAAGCATTGAAGCAGCTCAAGCGTTTGATTTTATTGAGTCCTTAACAGGGCGTTACAAAATTAAGCCTCCGTTGATGTTGTTCCCATATAGATTTTATTGTATACCATAGCAGTATTGAAAAATCATAGATACTCCATAAACTCGTATTGTAATATTCAACTATATTAAAACATTATTATTAGTACATATAAATAAAACTGAAGTGACTATTTTTAATTTCAAATTAACAGCTTTTCACTAAGTGCATATGAAAGTATATATATTATACATATATGTATACGGTACTTACATTAAAAAATCAATTTTAATTTATTTTTTTCTGCCAGTCTGTTTGTTTCGGCTAATCTCTGATACGGTTGGACCGATTTTGACGGGACTTTCACTCGCAGTTAGCTAATGTTAAGGACTAATCTACGACTAAACTAATAAGGAGTAACTAAGTCTACTTTTTTACTAATTTTATTAGAAAATTCTAAAAACTGTTTAATTTACTAAACTTACATAATTATAATTTGTATATAATATTATATATATACAAAATATAATTATATATAAATATGTACCAACAAATCCGGCCCACTTCGCTGGGCGTAAGAAATTGGGAGATTTTAGTATGCGACTTCCGTAACATAAATATATTTCAGTTATAGGAATATTGAAGACACTGTTTTAACCTCGTTACTTAGCTCGTCTCTAAGAAATTTATATTACTTACTGTTAAAACGTACCAAGGGACGAACCCGAGGGTGAGTAGCTAATCGTATATAAGCAGCTTAAATAGTAGGTTATGTAAAACTGGATGGACTGGATAGCATATTTAATTCAATTTCCTGAATTATATTATAATTTTGAAGATTAAAATACACATGTTTCGATTGCAATTTCATTCTTGGTTTAAAACAATCGCGACTCAGTTGGTCGTGAAATAACGTAGCATTCATACCAGATGCTTTCCACCGAACAAAAGAAACATTCAAAAATATCTGAAAACAGAATTCGAAAGTTACATTAAGGAAAATCAAAAAGTAATGGCCATAATTTGTTTTGAGTTTTGGCTTTAAATGTTGAATAAAATATTAATTGTGAATAAAATATGTTTTACGTCTAAATTGAATAATAAATTATTACATATAGATTAATAAAAGTATCTGTTTGTTACATTCATCTAACAGCTTTTTACTAAAAGCATATGATTATATATTTTTTAACATTTTTGTCTGCCTGCCTACTCCCGCTACTTTGTTCCCGCTAATCAAATAGCTGCTTTTTTTTATTTTATTATTCTAATATAAGTAAGATTTATTTTCATACGTATATAATAAGCCTTATATAAAGCTTTTCTACGTGTATAATTACTTCTTGAAGATTAAACTGTTGTACTGATTTGGATGAACTCTGACAAACACATTATAAGTAAGTATATTGTATTGTGGGATCCCGAGCCACTGGTAAAACCTAGCGATAAGAATAATTAATTATCATTAAATCACTATTCACTACATATTTTTGTTATTTTTTTTTCTCATGTAACTTTTGATATTTAACATAATGTGTATTTTTTAATTGACGATGTTATTGCTAATGTTGAACTATCATAGCAATTAGTAAATTGCAGTAAAGTAATTTGATGTAGGCTATATATAGGCTCTTTATATATCTACAATGAGCTCCTAATAAACGAAGGTAGAAAAATGTATTTAAATTTCTATTCTGAAATATTTTAAATACAATATTGCAAAAACTTTTATTAGAACATTTCCTCGTCAGAATAAACATTTACAATTAAAGCTACTTCAAGAGAACATGAAAGAAAACTCCTCGATTTTTCTCTTGCGACGTCAAGAACATTTAAACGTCAAGTATGTTAGTATATATGGATAGTTTAACTTCCTCCAATATAACTTTATGCCCTTATTGTAGAGTCTATAATCGTTTGACTCATCACAATACGTAGTAGACTTGTATATAATGTGTACTGTTCAGTTATAGACTAAACCCAAACAGAGCACAGTAAATTATACATACACATTGGCATTGCTATGTTAATAAAGCTGGCACAACGGTAACGTTGTAATAGATGCGCAGTACTCTATTGAAATAATTTGAACAAAAATGCTGTATAAATTGAAGTAAGCATCCATTTAATTCTATTGTATACATAATAAATTTTTTCTTGAACTAAAATACTTAGTTTATATGATAAGCACCAGTGCTCTATAATACCAGAGGGCCTAGACAATGTAACAATCAATTAGCGAAAGCGATAGTAGAAAAGTCCAAAATGTATGGGTTTGACATATGACTTAGACATCTCACGTGATCTGTTGTCAGCGAATAGATGATGGTAGACAATTGTAAACGACGGGTGTATATATGAACACTCAAACTGTTATACACTAAACTATTCCACCTTTCTTATGTCGTTACACCACATATATCACTTTATCACTTTATACCATTAATAACGAATAACATTAATAACATTACTTAATTATATAACAATTCACTTCACGGCACTTTAATACTTTACGCACTGTCACTAATAGCTAAAGCACTACAACGTAACTCGCACAGGAATAACCCGCTCTTATCGACAAACTTCGTATTTATGGAGAGTAATCAAAGTGGGGGATGACAGCTAAGGTGTCATGACACTGTTCAACTTCCGGGCTAAAGATATTGCTGACACGGCCATCCTGCACGGTGACTGTCCCAGTCACCCTATGAGTGTGGATCTAAACACAAACAGTATTCATATATATTGTTATAATAAATGCCAATGATCATTTGCCAACAGTTGCATTGTTAAACACCAATGATTGAACCAAAGGCCACCTGCACTTAAAGAAACTTTGTTGCACTTAAGTGTCCCAGGCTCGCCTTTCACCAACCAAAGATTATTACTTAGTAAGGCTACCTGTACCTAAAGGAATACTGTCACACTTAGCGTACTAGGATAGTCTTACATTCATAACTGCTTGTACCTAAAGGAACTCTGTCACACTTAGCGTACAAGGACAGTCTTTAATTCATAACCTCTTGTACCTAAAGGCATATTGTCACACTTAGCGTACAAGAATAGTCTTTTATTCATAACCGCTTGTACCTAAAGGAACTCTGTCACACTTAGCGTACAAGGACAGTCTTTCATTCATAACCTCTTGTACCTAAAGGCATATTGTCACACTTAGCGTACAAGAATAGTCTTTTATTCATAACCGCTTGTACCTAAAGGAACTCTGTCACACTTAGCGTACAAGGACAGTCTTCCATTCATAACCTCTTGTACCTAAAGGCATACTGTCACACTTAGCGTACAAGAATAGTCTTTTATTCAAAACTGCTTGCACTTAAAGGAACACTGTCACACTTAACATGCCAAGCAGAGCCTGAATAACTGTAATACTAAGTACAATGCATGTCATGATTTATTTTTAAAGTTCAGATTAGACTCGCTGAACACTCATAAATAATAAAGAAGAACCGTAAATAAATAACACATACATTACCAACACGGAGCATATAAATTAAAAAGAAAATTAAGGGTCCATTCAGTGTCCCAATCGTCTATACAAATACAAGCCTTCATATTTTCAGCGGCTATTTAAGAAGCTGGAGAAGCACGCATATTTTAAAATTACTGGCTTTTGTGGTGGCTTCAATATTGCTCTCTTTTTGCCTGTAGCTGCTAGAAGAGGATTGTGAGCGAGCCCAATTACGGCGTGATAAACTAAACTATTCCACCTTTCTTATGTCGTTACACCACATATATCACTTTATCACTTTATACCATTAATAACGAATAACATTAATAACATTACTTAATTATATAACAATTCACTTCACGGCACTTTAATACTTTACGCACTGTCACTAATAGCTAAAGCACTACAACGTAACTCGCACAGGAATAACCCGCTCTTATCGACAAACTTCGTATTTATGGAGAGTAATCAAAGTGGGGGATGACAGCTAAGGTGTCATGACACTGTTCAACTTCCGGGCTAAAGATATTGCTGACACAATGTACATTCAATTCAATTATTAGTGACTTAAAGTTCAAGATGCATACGCTGCGTTTAAGCGATGACGATTGTAGAAATCGAATCGCTTCATAACGAACGCCGGTTGGCTATAGGCCCAGTATTATTAGACTAGGTATAGCAAGCTTTATAATCAATAGAAATGTCTACATACTAGCCCTTTTATAACATTGGAAAATGTATTTGCATATACTTAATG
Organism: Boloria euphrosyne; assembly: GCA_951802675.2. Lineage (NCBI taxonomy): Eukaryota > Metazoa > Arthropoda > Insecta > Lepidoptera > Nymphalidae > Boloria > Boloria euphrosyne. The sequence continues at coordinate 5,789,440 of OX637886.1, forward strand.
CCAATAATGCCCTCTTAAACCTAACAGAGCCTCCCTCGTCTTAATGGGTGGGTTGTCGTAGCATCGCTTATGAACAACTCGATACTCTGATGGCTAGCCAACCGAGATCAACATGTACAACCAAGGTGTTGCTCCTACAGTTCACTCCGCGATCATAGAAGTACCAGGAGTAACCTACCAGGATAAGTCGCACCACAATGCCTTTTTGACTAGATTGTCTTACTTACTCCAATAACAACCCTTCCTTCTTCCTCGCCACGACAACATACATTGGGGATGGGGGTATCTACGATCCCTAATGCAAACCCTGCAACTAGAAAGTAAAAAATTAATTCTACTAAGAAATAAGCTTTTTTCTAATATTAACAAATTTAGCATTCATTTGCAAAGAAACAGTTTTGTCGCACTAACGTTCATCGCACCTTGACTTGTCGCAATAATGTCGAGTACTCAATATTCGGTCTGGTGCCTCGCTACTCGTTTTAATTACGAACAAAAATTGGAATCAAACGACGATTTCTAGTATATTTTAATATTTAAGTCTTGTAATGAAACATTTAAAATTGCTTGATAATTTTAATGTGAACTAATAAACTTAACTATCTAGGTATAAAATCTAATTAATCTGTTGCTTTATAAAATTATTATTATAATTTAGTTCAATGTTGTATTAAATTTTGGTTTCTTATTTTGTATTAGCCTCTTTGGTTTAGGCCCCCACTATACGGTAAGGTCGGTGACATTAAAAGGTATAATAATATAAGTTAGAAGAATCATTTCATTACAAATATTCAAAAAATCTTTATTTTTTTCATTGGAACTGACTTCTATAGCTTTAGTGCGAAAATGAAATGTGATCAGCTCTTTTTAAGACCACCGCGATTTACTAGGTGTTGGGGGACTTCACATGTCTTACGAAAACTTGCTAGGTTTTCTCAGACATGCAGGTTTCCTCACGATTTTTTCCCTCACTGTAAGACAAGTGGTAATCAGGACAGAAATGATTCGCCCATTAAAATATCAGAGGTGCGAGACCTGGACTTAAACCCGCATCACTTAGTTATTCAAGCGAGCACGTTACCACTAAGCTACCACTGTCATATCTCTTTATGAACTCAACTCGAATTCCAAATTTCTCAACACTGTAAAGTTTAGTTAAGTTCTGTAAACTGTTAGAAATTTCGTTGAAACTTTTCGTTGACCATTTTGTACCACTGCCTTAATAATTAATGTTTTGATTCAAGTATTTTTTCAAGTCATTTTTTAACAATTTTAGCATGAGAATTCTTTGGAGATAATTAGGACTTTAATTTGCTTAATCTCATCAATTTAAAAGAAAGCAAATAAGGAAATGAAATATTCATCGAATGCAGAAACTTTCAAACGAACAACCGCGGTTTTTCAATGCGAAGGAAACGTATGAAGCAGAGCTGCGTTTATATGTAAATTTATTTCGAGCTTTGGTTTTTGCTAATTACATGGAAAATTAAAATTTTGTATAGTAAATCGGAATATTATATACACACAATTTACATATTTTATAAACTAAATATGCAGGACACTAGTCTGATGTCATAATATGGATATTTAAAATACATACAAAATAAGCAGTACAAAAGCATATATACAATAAATGCAATTTTTGGGTTTTCTATTTCTTTAACTAAACCACTACTGACACACCCCCAATAAATAAAAAAAAGTTTAATTTTTAAGATTTGACAAGATTAACAAACGGCTTGATTATTATATAGGTATAAATTAGATAGGTATACCTATGTAACTATTAGTGGGCGAATGTTCTTGTTATTTTTAACTACTCAATGGATTGGAGTGAAAATCGAATTTCAGTTACCTCATATTCTTGTCTTATCTACATAGAACTCTTATCGCACAGCTTCCGCGTGAGAGCGTTCATGTAAAAAAATACTTTAGCAATATCAATATACAAAAATCAAAAATCCTAATATATTCTCTATATCCTAAACGATGCAAATTTCCCGCAACACTTTATCCTATATTTTATCTTCGAATAACAAAATTTGAAGTAAAGTGTATTAAATATCAAGGCAAAAGGCCATTTTAAGTATCGGTTATAGTGACAAGAAATCTTGTTACGTTTTAGTTTCGTGCGACACTTACAAAACTCCCCAACTCTTTTTTGCTACATGAATATTTATTAGGGTCGTTAATGTCGGCATAAGTTGGCCAGTTTCCCTCTTAACTAAGTAACAGTGGTTCCTGAACAAAAATTGCTTAAATTTTGAACGTCTTGCTTAACGCTGCAACCAAGTTTTACTTCTTAATGGGTTATACCTTAAAATGGTGCATATATATGAGACATATTTTACACGGCTTCACTTAAACATTATTGTATACTTTGCTTTAGAGCTCTTTATAATAGAAATTTTATTTCTGTTAAATATATTACTAATCAATTTAACGACTTACAATAAAACGAACGAAACTACTTACAAACGACTTATAAGTATCAGTATTATATAAGTAAAATTGAAGTGTCTGTTTTTAAATTCAAATTAACAGCCTTTCACTAAATGCATATGAAAAAATCTATACACGGTACTTACTTAAAAAAAAATTGCCTCTCTGTCTGCCTATCTATCTGTCTGCCTGTCTGTTTGTCTGTCAGTGTGTTCCGGCTAATCTTTGAAACGCCTGGACCGATTGTGACGGGACTTTCACTCGCAGATAACTAATGTTATATGGAGTAACTTAAGCTACTTTTATTTTATTAGAAAATTATAAAATCCGTTTTATTTGTTTAACTTACACTTGTTTGCTAGTCCTTAATATAAAATGTGTGAATACATAATATTATGTGAATTATACTAAATATACTAAAATTTCTTATTTTACTTCAATATTTAAATTTCTAATATGATAAAATCTTTTATAGCTTTGTTACTAATAAACTTAGAAGTTCAGATGTTCGTAAACGTCTACATTGAATGCAGTGTGAGTACTTAACTAATTTGTTAGAACACTTTAAAAAACTTTGAAGATGCTAGAACCTGATTTATGTTGGAACAGGAAGTTTTACTTGCTTAAAAGAATGGCGCTCTTAAAAGTTTTAATAATTTTTACGAAGAAAATGTAATTTGTGAATTTGTGGTTCCTAAGTAATTAATATTATGCAATATTAGTTAAGAAAAGCGAGTTTTGTATACAAGTTTCCCTACAAAGCTTCCGCTTCATAACGATAATGAACTAATTAAGCCATGTGCGAGCTTTCCGTTAAATATATTAGGGTAGCAACTAAAACAACTTTTTATGCATACTATTTTACTAATGTTGCTTTACTTTACTATTTCAGTTTCAAAGACATAACATTGAAATTGTTACAACAACTCGTTGAAAAATCGTAATAAAGAAAAATATATCTATAGGTACTGATAATTATAATGTAAGTGTATGCTTATAACATCGAAATATACCTACCTAATTATTAATATAGTGAGATAATCGGATCGTAACATTAATAATACTCGGATGTGTGATATCCGCCACCAGTTCAGCTTGGAAATCGATCATCCTCCTTCTGATAGAGGATTCTACAGAAGCCATTAACTTGCCTAATTCAATCAATAATGGCAAAATGTCAATTTAAATATTTTAAAATTAGATACATAAATTTTATTTATAAATAGGTAATAAGTATAATATATGTTATACAGTATCAATCTTTCGTTGTAATTTTCCCCGGAAGCTGGGATATGTGGAAACCACGTTATAAAGTAAGACGTGCTCGGAATAGTTTGTTTGGTTAAACGTTTTATTTAACGTTGCAAAGTTAACATGATGCTACGGAGAATTCTATTAAATTTAAATTTGTTGGCCGAAAATGTTTATTTTCCAATAATTCAAAGTTATATGTAATTGTATTAAAAGATCACTAATTGAGATCACAGGATTTTAATAAAAATGTAATTTTTTTTAATATGAAGATTTAAGTTTTTACTTAAACGATAAATTTCATTAAATTTAAATCTCCTGTATTACCGTCAAATACACTCATACATATGTAGTGAAATAGATAAGTAATTATATTCATCGATTTTTTACTTTCAAAAAAAATGACAGAAACAGATCTTTTCACAGCAACGCGGCTCTATATCGCAGAGGGTCAATGGTCAATGCGTCGGTTAGCCGAAAAAATGTCATTTGCATAACCTTTTAATAAATATGTATGCAAAAGCTGAGTGCAGTAACAAAAAATCAACACTGTCGTCACATGCCTAGATACAAACGTAGCTTAGACAATTTGTATACAAATTTCATTTTGATCTGTCTAATCTTATTAGCCAGAATGCATAACAAATATACGGAAACAAACCATTTCGCATTTATAAAAATTATTAAAAATGTTAATTATAATACTAATCCGATAAAAAATATTTTGTTCCCGGCTACGTCAGAGTTTAAATTAATAAATGGAAATTTTTAAAATTATGATGATAATTTGACTTTTACATATTTCTCTATATTTCATGTTTAAAATCCATATTATGTATGTTTTCAGGATACTATTAATTTAAGGAAATCATTCACTCGTCTCGTAGTGTGTTGGTGGTTGGACTTGGGTTGAGAGTGAAGTGTGTTCAAGTGGACGCCGTCCTTTGGACGTCCGAAGTGTCACTGGGTTGATGATTTTCGAAAAGACCTGTTCAAGCTTTGAGGGGCCGATTTCAATTAGCAAAAATCAGCGCAGAATAGTAAAGAAAGGTGGAATCTGGAGTTGCAGGCCTACTTTGGGTCGCTGAGCTAGTGTCATTAAGTTATCATTTTTAACAAACCAATACGTCTTTTTAAATGTATTTTAAATTAATTTCATTTTCAATTTTCGTGTTTAATATCAATTCTGCGATAATTAGTTACGCATATAGCCTATTTCCATTACGTTACTTCCTAATTGTAGACATTAATTTTAGATATATAACGACGTAAGAATTAACCAGTATTACAGTATTTTTAACTCTATTGTGCATTATCAAAAGAACTATAATCCTAAAATATAATGTATAATAATCTATATTATGTTCATTTTGTTACTCCACACACGCGCCAAGTTATGGCTAATGACGAAGACATTCAAGTTTTATCAAACTCGAACATGAAACGATTTCTATCTGTTAAGAGTTACAGCCTTTATTAAATTATTTAATTCAAAATTTATTTTCTATCTATTTATTTATTTTCTAGCAATAATTAAGAATGCCTTATTAAAAATATGTTGGTTAAAAACCTAAGCAATTTAAAGATAACCGCAGTAATTAAATAGCTGAAAGTTATATGAGATTTCTTTGTAAAATAATATTATTTCATCATCCAAAAATTTTATTCAAGAAGTTATGCTTGAAATATTAATTACATCATACTTTCAACTAAATTATAGGTACATCATATTATATTACCTACTCTATATATGTATACTTTTTATAAAAACCTTGATAAAGAAAGATACTAAAGTGTTTTATTCAAACCTTGTTTTGGATTTTTGCTCTATCTGTATTAAGATCAGTAGTAAATCGTGGTGAATATAATGAGAACAATGGTAAATAAAGTGTAAGCATAAAAAATTACAAGCTAAAATTCCTTTAAAGTCATTTCAATTAAATGTAACTGACTCAACAGTGGATCTATGAACGAAAACTCCTATACTTTATTACGAATTTCCCAAGTTTAATTTTTTCCATTCCTTTTTATTTATTTTACCATTTTTTTTCAATTTTTACCGGAAACTTTTCCACTTTTTCCTATTAAGTCGAATACTTTAAGACTTTTTAATTTGCCGATATATATATATTTTAATTCACTGAGATCGATGGCTGTTATTCGTGTCAACCACTTTCAAATTAAGCAGTTGCACATTTCAATTGTATCCAAAAAGCTGTATGAGATTTATGCATACTTTATACTGACATACATTTCGTATTGACCCACAATCCAGAATATACGACAATATATTTGAGTAAAAACTTTCATTCAACGTAAATTTATATTCGGGGAGATGGATTTGTCACCTCATATGTCATCCTTTTGTCGATGCCAGCCAATATACGCGTAACAATATGTAAAACCGGTTACAGTTTCCATACAATATAAAAGTTTGTCAAAATAATTGTGGGTTCGCGAGAGACTTTATTTAGGAGAACTTTTTTATGTCAGCTTTACTTCACGCACACGATAAGCGACGTGATGATAGTAGATAATGTAAATGGTTCATCCTTGTGATACTTAACATTTTAATAGACTACTTAACTTTAATGTATTTAAAATTACCATAGCAATCCTTTGACTTGTAGATATTAGTTATAAAAGGAAAATGAAATAAATTCTAGTTTAATTTTGTCAAAATATCACCAATATTTAATTACATATTTGTGTATATGTTTAATTACATGAATGTGAAATAGTATGGTAAATGTATTTAACGACCACGTTGCTATGCCAGCGTTCGCGGGTTCGAGTTCCGCTGAGCATTTATTCAGTTTATAGTTATATACATTTAAATATAATTATACCTTTGCTAATCAAGCCATAGCAGGTTACTAATCTTTTCAATTTATAATAAAATATCCATATCCATAATATACGGCATCAATGAATAAATTCATAAATACGGTAAATATTCTGAGAAAAACACGCGTAACCTATTTCCCAGTAATCATCAGACCCTTGTCATTTACTCGTAGTATACATAGGTACATTTGAATAGAATTCATCAAATAAATAAAATGACCCCAAACTCGATGTCCAAAGTCTGCTGAGGTAATGAAAGGATAATATTATTATTATTATTCTATATATCATAGACTAGCCTTTCCCGTGGCTTCGCTCACGTTGTAAAGGCTGGAAACCAAATTCTTTTCGGCGTTCCTCCCCCCTCACGTTCTGCACACGGTGATTATTATTATGTTGCGGAAATATGTTAAAACTAAAATATCTCGTAAGATATTCATTGAAATCCAATGATGCCACGAGCAATTTTGTTTAACATTAAATACTCTATAAACGGACTAGGCAACACAACAATAATTTTTCAATTCGGACCAGTTCCTGAGATTAGCTCGTTCAAACAAACAAACAAATAAACAAACAAACAAACAAACAAACTCTTTAGCTTTTAAATTTTAATTATAGATTATGATTCTTTTTTAATTGTGACCCAAATAAGTACTCGAAAATAAATACACATTTTACACCTGTGCAGTCGAACTAATAATAAATCATCAGAATTTTATTACTATCGGATTAATACTATATCTCTTCGAAAACGAAATTAGTACGAAAAAGAAAAAGTTTTATAACTTTTAGGTTTCCGTAGTCATCAAGTCTACCTGAAGCTTAACTCAAAGACTCTTAGTACTAGAAAACTGCAATTTGCATGGGTGTAGGTATTAATTACGCCGACCAAGTGATAAAATGAAATCTTGAAACAAAAAAAACATGTAGGATACCTACTGTACTCGTATAATTTGTATTTTTTTTCTCGTCTACCCCATGTGTGGGTCATTTTTCAATAAATATTGCGGGTTTGTGAAAACAATTTTTGATTAAGCAATCTGTTTGTAAAATATTAAGCTTTAAAGTGCTAATTTCTGTTAGAATCAAGTGTTGCTTTCGTTAAAGCTCACTTTTAACGCATTCGCCTTAATCATAATTAATGATAATATTTAATTCTTGGTCATTTTTTTAGACTAGCGATAGTAAAAAATTACTTTTTGCAAATATGAACTTTTCAATCCGCACTAGCATACTTTTATCTATAGAGAAAATATTTCATTCTAACACTATCTCATGAAACGGAAATATGAAATAAAATGTACTTATCGCCAACTTATCTTCTATTTCGCACCATTATTTCTCTAGAATAAGCTTTTCTTTAAAAAAATATATTTAAAAAGGAATATTTTTAAATATTTACTTTCATTATTTAAGGACTTGTGAAATAACATCACTAACACTATTTCGAGCTTAGTACACTACTTCTTACATTAAGAGCGGTAAAACGGCCTAGAAAACGTTATAGGTGCCAAAGTAAAACTCAGTTTCTCATAACATTTAATAAAAATAAGGTGCTTGACCTTACTCAGGCTTGGGTTTTCTATTAAACTGGGCTACTAGTTGCATTTGGTTTTGTAGCGGTTTAGCAATTACGTCGATAGTATACGCTATTCGTACATTTTGAACAACGTAGTGGGTATTTGGGAAACTCATCACGTTCAATTTAACCATTAATCTCTTTTATGTCATGTCTTAATATTGTTTATTACTTACATTGTTTTTGTTATTCTTGTCAAGTTTAATTAAACGTAACATTTCATTAATTTTGATTTACAACAATTAATAATTAAATTATTTAATGTGTTTTACAATCGAAAATATCCTTAGGCATTTGATAAAAGTTAATATTTCTCACTATTATTATACCTTGACTTAATTTATAATTCCTCGTTAAGTTAAATTTTATTTATCAAATCTAAGTGCCTGTCAAGTAATTGAACCGTCATAGCTATCGTTTGATGTATTTAATAAAGGAAAGTGATTAAGTGTCATATTTTCATAACTATAATTAATAATAATTATAAGAAAAGCTTATATCGAATCTTATGTAGAAAAACTTCTGAATGTCACTGCGTATGTCGATACCCACTGTATGCATTTCAGTCGACGAGAAAAGCAAATTATTTATACAATGCTTAATTGATACGATGAGAATACAAGAACAAAAAGTATAATTTTAAACTAGGCGATGGAGATAAAAATGAACCATAAAGATTGAGTCTTTTTTAATCCAAATAGGGTGTATGAGGGGCGAGTGTTTAATTTTTATTCCATAATTTTATTCAATTCAAAACATGTGAACTTAACTTCAATTAATGAAGAATGATTTTTTATCCTAAATATTGAATTTATTTTAATTTATTGCTTTGTAATATAATTATGTACTTTAAATGTAGGTTAGTAAACTTAATAGCGATCCTAAATACACTTGCATGTTTGTATATTGACCTTCATTATCTATATTAACGAATAGGACACATGTCTAATATAATCAAATGACTCTCGTTAATAGAATACTGAGATAACTCGATCTGAAAATGAATTTTGTTTCAAATGAACTCTTGAATTACCTTTAACTATAAGTTACAAAATGTAACAAATTTGTTTGTTACTTTTTTACTCAAAATACTGAGACGCGTGGTTATCTGTGAAATTAAATATCATATGGATGCCTAGTAAGTATATGGGATGTATTTGACATTCAAGGGCGCAACCCCACGAAACCAAAGTTTGTCGCTTGTCGTTTTATAGTACAGTGAGCTTTTAAGCGGACTTCTCACTTATTATTCCCTTTGAGATTTACTCTTTAATTCATATAAAGTTAAATTACATTAGCCATGTTCCCGAAATATTGAAATGTACAACGATATTAAAAAGAACAATAAAGTTCGAAATGTATGTAATATTAAAACAGGGACTGTTTGTTGTAACCCTACTTGCTGTGCCTTCAGTCGCGGGTTCGATTCCCGCTGAGAACATTCATTGTTGAGCATGAAAGTTTGTACTCCAGTCACGGATGTTTATAATATGTGTAGTATAATATCAACTATCTGGTATCCGTAACAAAAGCCACGTAGTTTTACCACGGAACTAGATAGCGCTGTAATAACACTTTGATCTTAGCCAAAAGGCCGAGAAGCGATGCGCGCTGTAATAACGTCCCAACATATAAATTTTAATTTTCAACTTTGTAAGTATAATGTATCTTAGATCATATAGGTAAGATGAATCATTTTGTGAACAATGTTAGCTGCGGGCAAAAGCCACATTTCATCATAACGACCGCCTTCGGACAAAGGATGCGGTGTCGTTCACGTGAAACACCCTTTATGATGTTATTTTAATTGCCTGCATTGATAAGGATGAGGCGAAATTAATTTAGCAAAATTACGAAAACACGAGAAAATTTATTATAGGAACGTATTTACACAATCCTTTCAGAATTGCGAAATTAAATTACATTACATTTACAAAAAGGTAAATCGCCAATCGTTTTGCTACATTCATTAGGTTTAGAAGGCTTCGCTTAACAATTTTGTCTCTATACATAAATAAAATTGAATTGTCTGTTTGTAATGTCAAAATAAAGCTTTTCACTAAATGCACATGATAGCAATTATGTGCGGTAGTACTTATAAGAAGAATACAATATTTCATATTTCTGACTGTTCGGACTTATCTCTCGACCAAGCCTAAACTTATTTTGACGGGATTTTCACTGGAAAATAGCTGATGTTATGGAAGAAACTCTGGTTACTAGCTAGTAGCTTCAGAAAAAGAATTAGCTGTTCAATAAAAAATAAGTTAGCCGAGCGAAGCCAAGTAGCTTTAAATAATAATTATCATGTTTCGATACTTTTATAGCTATCGTGTAAATATGTTGCTGGATAGTCAATAGTGTATTTCCAATAGATATTTTATAATGCAGAGCAATATTATAATTCAATAACTTTGAATTAGTTAAATAATTTAAACATTAATATCTAACCGGGTTCGAATCAAAAACGAATTCGGAAGTAAGTCTACAATTTTGATCATGTGTGATTGTGTGATGACTAACTAAAAAAAAATAGAAGAAAGAACTGTTTATAGCTACTAAACAACTGTTTAAAGTTTCTAAACAACAAGCATCTTTGCCTATTTATACATATAATGTTATTGTTACTCGGTTTTTTATTGAAATATAATAAATATTGGGTGTTTAAGAAACAACCTACAAATCTTCATTGGAGAAAGGATAATGAAAGCCCGCTATCAACCGAGAAACATTAAAACGTCCTCCCCTATCAAGTCGATCAATAAAATTAATGACTACATGAAATTGCTTACTTCCTCCTATTTTTTTTGAGATCTATCTTTAATATATTGTATTGGTGAAAACACACTAAGTTGCTGTAGTTTGGGCATTCCTTAGTCACAACTCACATCATATGCAAAAATCAACTAAATATTTTTGAGAGAAGTAACTTAGGTTTTTTACAGATTTTCCTAGTAATTAACTTGAACTTGATGTTAAAATTATTCATCAATATGTAAGAAATTGTATCAGATGAAACATATTTGTATTCCGCTTACTAACACCGCTTACTGGTTTCTTCTCTGTAAAACATTCGACGCGTTTAGAGTAAAAAAAAACTGAAATAAAACCGCCGAAAACTTTAAGAAGATTATAATTGAAAATCATCAAATGAAGCTTTATTAACTGACCTATTTATCCTGTCTAGACTATTGTAAATATATAGTGAAGGAAAAACTTCCTTCAAATAAAACAGCCGGTACTGATGACTGTTTATTTGAATCCAATTACAATCGTTTAATTATAATAACACTCGTATAGTTACAAAAAATATATGACTAATCAGTCAATAGTCCTGTACTCCTCAAAATCCAAACGAAAAGTGCCCCACTGTGGTGGTAACATGGCTTTTATAATAATTAATTACTATCAAAACAGCAACTAAACTGTGAAGTATACTTTTACAAAAATCAATAGTAATACTTTTTAAAAATAATTTAACAAAAGTCAATTACAATACTAATTAAAAAATAATTTAAGCTAACATTAGATAAACACTACTTCCATCCAAAAAGTCATGTCATTGATAAATCCTTTAGCATTGTGTAAAATACTATAATATTACGTTTGCATATCTGAAAATTATTCACCTATATATTTGTCCTATTCGTAAGTGAAAACGGCTTATACGAGGCTCTTGGCACAAAGCCCGTTCCAACCGCACTTTTATATTTCACTTGCTCACCACAAAGCATTTTACTTCCATCGTTACGAATATTTCCTAAATGTTATGAGGAAACAAAAAAAATGAGCTTTCAGAAGCTTAATTTTATTTCTATATTTACTATTGCAAATTTGTAATAGTACTTCTGTTGTATTCGTTATTTACGCCTAATAAGTAAAAAAAATTACATTTTTTTTAAATATCGCTGCTTAAAGTATCGCTCAAGGAACTATAAAGAAGACATCCACAAAAACACTTTTAGATATTATATTGGTACTGATTGATAATATCTTATTAATTATACAACTATCAAAATATAATATTTAAAGCGATTCAAGCTATTCTTACTTGAGCCTTATTAAAAAGGCAATAGGTTCAACTAAAGCAGGGTACAAAAAATAGGCATAATCGTTGTTTAATAATTATTTCCATCCATTCAATCCATGCATTTTTAAGATAATTTTGATTGAGTATCCGTATATTATTGAGTTTTTACCGTAAATATATGTATATAATATTCAAATACATTGAACATTAAAATTAAAAATTTACAAAATAATTTAATTATTTCTAAGCTAGGTAAATAGCTGTTATTTATAAGTACAAGGAAACTTATGACATTAAAAGGTTAAAAAGAATTCTCTGAATTTTCTCTGAAATACAATATTAATTTTAATCATTTACTCTGAATCCATCGGAATATGAGACAAGAAATATAAATTGCCACTGTAGCACAATTTCAGACGGAATACGCTATGAGTTTCACGAACTCATGCAATTCAGAAATTGACAAGATTAAAGCTTTGTACAATAATTGAATTAAATTTTATCACCCGAAATATTTCGTTTCATAATGTAAATGATCATAAATTTTAGAGTTTCGTTAAATTCTTCGGTTAAAGTCCTGATCTATACTAATAAAATGCTAATATTTTTGTATAATCTGATTGAAATAATCATTATTGATGTATCATCAGAGGCCGAATCTAGTTTTGAGAATTTTTGTATGTCTGTGAAAAATAACTACAGGACAGGTTTTGATGAAATTTGGTATGATGATAGCTGGTTTCCCGGACAACATATATGATTCTTTTTCTGCAGGAAAATATCTTACCTCAAAGAAATCTATAATCTAATACTAACAGTTGAAATGTATCTAGAGACGAAATCGAACGGAGCGAGGGTTTTCCCATAACAGTACTTAACCATGCATCCCGAAATAAAATTATTTCTAGTTTTTAATTTGTTAATCCTAAATTATGTAAGAATGTATCGATCGATATCGATGCGACTAATGATTGCCCCTCGCTTTTGTCGTGTGCGTCCTGAAGTGCCAAACCGTAACACTATATCTTAATCAAACATGTACACACCATAACCTTTTAATTTGTAAAAGGGTTGTAACATAGATAATATCCTATATATTTATTTATTACTTCTAAACATCAAATCGTCGGCCCCGGGCAATAAAGCGGTAATCGGCGGTTACGCCCTTTTTAATTTTATTAGATTTTTGGCTTCTCTGTTCCTCAATCTATACCTCTAATTTTTTTCAGATTTGTTTGTCATCATTTAAATATATTTAATGACATTAACAGCTTTATTGTACGGTAAATTATTTAAAGATTAAGTTATGTGATGTGGTCTTACTTCATGAAACATAAAATAAAAAATCGGCGAACATCTTTACTCTATTTTTCTTTAAATTTAACAATAAAACCGTTAACCGCTTTTCCCGAAATAAATATTTATAAACATGGATATGTAAATACTTAATACGAAGTAATCATTCAATCATTTATTTTGTAAAAATCTATTACGCCTTTTTTCTCGTAAATTTGTTGTAGCTCTAGCGACGACGTAAGCCATGTTACGCTGAACACCATCTCTTTCACTCCTACGCATAAATTATTACCCCTTACTTTTTAGCATGATGTTTAGGTAAACAATTCATACAAGTATAGACACGATTCGGCGGGCCAATCTTTAAAGCAGTTAATGGTATTGCAGTTAGAACTGCAACGTAAATAATTTGTATTATAGATTTTTATCATTATCTCTTCAATTATTTATGTAATGTATATATTTTTTAAAAGGGATTAATAGGAAAAAAAATTACCTTTCGATTGAGATATTAAACGCCTATTTCAAATGACTGTACACTAAAATATAAATAAATTAGCTTTAATTGCTTCTCCTGTAAAATTTGTTTTTTGATATAACCGCTTTATTGCCCGGGGCCGACGAAATAGGTTACTAAAACAAATTCAGTTATATGAAATGAGAAAATGAGTGTGACGAAAGGAAAAGGCTTATCGGCTATTAGCTATATCTTCCAGTCCACTTACCACTGGCTTGAAAAATGTACCTATTACAGGAACATGAGTATTGAGTTAAAAAAACAATAGTATCTACTGAATAATGAATGAAATAATGAAATAATACATCAAATAGACCAAAATTTTATAAGGATCCGAAATATACTGTATATTATTATAATAACTTCACGACATATCCCTTGTACCAAGCACTTAATCAGAATACACTGTACAACTCTTGCGGTCGTCTTTTTTAGCTTTTCCCCGTAATATCATTCATAAGGATCTCGTTGAAATTTTCGTCAGACTTTTGACCTAAATTTTTTTTATCTTTTGAGGTCCCCCCTTAGTTTCTTTTCTTCTACGGAATTACTCATAGTGTGATAAAAATTATTATATTTTGGATATAAAACTAAAGTCATTTTGAGAAATGTAATCGGAAATAAAATAAATATTTTAACTTAATTACAAAAACATAATTTATTCAATAATTATTTTTTTTATAATTGAAGCAGATTACAAATAAAATGTATATTGATTTTACACATTATAAAGTAAATTTATAAATGTACTGCCTAGAGTATTAGTATAGCTGGGAGGTATATACCGAACATTATTGAAATATTTAAATGAGATGAATATTTTTTCATGAAATTGCTGATTTCTATTCTGAGTTGATCTTCTTAAAATTTTAAATTTAAAGGAATTAGGAACTTATTGTAGAATAGAATTACTTGGTTATATTTTAATATATATAGTATATTAGACTATTGGTAGGACTAATTAAATTATTTTTTATTTAGAAAATATTACTACCTACATTTTTTATTATTAGAAAATTTCTTATCTATTAAATATCGTAAATATTTACAAAATTTAAAAATAAAAATTTGACGTTCTATATTATGACTAAGAATATTAGAATAAATAAATATAAAACATAGTACAATATATACGTGTTAATACACTTTCTAACTTTGGAACAAAAATCCTCTTTCAAAAAGTCTTTTCGCTAAGACCCTTTCCTCGGCCAAAGAGCTTAGCGCCGGATGAAAAGAGCTAATACGTCACGATACACAACCGTTGCTATTACATTACAAAAAAAATTTGATGGCTTACACGTACAAACTACGTTGATCGTGACACAAGATTTCTATAAAATAATTTTAAGTGTAGAGTTTATTTATAGTGAAAAGGATAAATTGAAAAATATTTTTTGGGCGTTGTAGGCGAAATTAGAATATTAAAACTCATTTAAAAGTATTATTTATTTGAAAATGTAGTACTATTACTCAGCTTCATGTGTACATTATACTACTTATCTTTATTTATTATGTTATTAAAATCATAAGAACAATCTAAGTCGAAATTGCAAATTAAATATCTTTTGGAAAATCTTATAGAAATACTCATTATTGTCGATACAGAGGCCGAATCTATAGATTTTTTGAATTTTTATTTATATAATATTGTTAGGAATTAATAGTAAGGAACGGTAGCAAGTTGCATCGCATCTATAAAAGGAAGTGTCAAACCGATGACAGGGCTTTTTGCTTGTCAAACGTCAAAGCGTTCACACGTGTTCTTAGTGGTTATTTCTTTTTTATTTATAAAATCCACTTCTGGTTCCTAAAATCAGAAGTGGGATCGGATCTGCACATAGCCTGACCGTTTGGACTATCCATTTTTTTAAATTTAACGCTTAACCAGTGCGCGACTCGTTAAATATGTAATTTTTTGTACCGTGCGTTATTTTGCTCAAAATAATGAGTAGATCGCAGCGTCTTCATTCTCGTGGTGGATCATGTGATTTTCATAGACAGGAAGACATTCCAGTGATAGTGATAGGTGTCGATCGCGAACTAGGTTACGGTCGCATCCCCGCGTTATGCATATGTGCCGTGATAGGCATAGTACTAGTCGCTACCTGCAAACGTTCTAAGGATCTTTACACGTATTGAAATGAAAGACAAGTAGTCACGTTGAGTGTCAAATGTGGAATGTCTTTATTTAAAAAGTCTGGCTTCTTTTATAGATATTTGCTCGCGCGGTTTCTGAGAATCGTCGGCCATGCGTGAGGTCGTGACTCGGCGGCGGCCGGCTGCGCTTTTGATATGGCGGCCGCGGTGCCGGCGGCGGCTTTATGACGAGGCGGCGGTGCCAGTTACAAAGTCGCGGCAATGACGGCGACGGCGACAGCGAGTCAGCTCGGTATGTACTTCTGAAAGCGCGCGCCGCGGAGTGGCGGCAGCGGCTACAGATCAAAAGTTACCGAAGTATCCGAAGGCTGGATGGTGAGTCGGTGTCAGGTGAGGCCGAGTCCTCGCAAATTAGAAGCATTGGTAAGCATCCGTTTGCCACAAAACGTCAAGCCCGGCAGTTCTTAGGACTCGCTGGATATAGGTGGTGGCTGAGTATATGGTGCCCCAGCGAGGGGAGTGGTACCATGAAACGTGTGTAGCGTTCTTTTAAAGTGAGTATTTTGCACACACTTATGTTGTGTGGTTGGTTAAGTCTGATGGTTATCCATTTGACTGTGTTACTTATATCGATCCGATGTAGATGTTACTGGATCTATGCCTAAGATGATCCGATGTAGATGTTACTGGATCTATGCCGATAGATGATCCGATGTAGATGTTACTGGATCTATGCTGATAGGTGATCCGATGTAGATGTTACTGGATCTATGCCTATAGATGATCCGATGTAGATGTTACTGGATCTATGCTGATAGGTGATCCGATGTAGATGTTACTGGATCTATGCCTATAGATGATCCGATGTAGATGTTACTGGATCTATGCTGATAGGTGATCCGATGTAGATGTTACTGGATCTATGCCTATAGATGATCCGATGTAGATGTTACTGGATCTATGCCGATAGATGATCCGATGTAGATGTTACTGGATCAATATCGTTGGAAACCCGATGTAGCTGTTACTGGGTTGTTGTGTATTGGTCCGATGTAGATGCTACTGGACCACTGAACTGACACACTGAGGCAAGTTTATTCTGTAAGGCCTGTGGCAGTGTTTAGAGGAACTTGTCCTAAAAGTAAAAGGTTACTAAAACACGCGCAACGTTGATTTTAACTCTGTATGGTTTGTATATGCAAGTGAGACATCTCACTAGGTAGTGATTTATTGTTGAGGTTGGTTAAAGAACTAAACGGTAAACTTGATGCGCTGCCTTTACCAGGAACCAGCAACAGACTAGATGCGGTCGAGGACGACGCACAATCAGGAGAGGCCGTGTTAGGAATTAATAGTAAGGAACGGTAGCAAGTTGCATCGCATCTATAAAAGGAAGTGTCAAACCGATGACAGGGCTTTTTGCTTGTCAAACGTCAAAGCGTTCACACGTGTTCTTAGTCGTTATTTCTTTTTTATTTATAAAATCCACTTCTGGTTCCTAAAAATATTATATATATTTATCTATCTGTATGTCTGGTTGTCTGTGACCTGATCATGAGTAAGCTCCAGTACAGTTTTTAATAAAATTTGGTATCATGATAGCTGGTCATCATATACGATACTTTTTACCACGGAAATATATTTCTCTCTCTCTCTCTCTCTCTCTCTCTCTGAAAATCTCTAAGATATGTTTTCTGACTTTAATTGTATGAAGTATATAAATAAAATGTACTTAAGGAAAAACCCGAGCTGAGCTAAATATAAGTAAAATTGAAGTGTCTGTTTTTAATTTTAAATTGACAGCTTTTCACTGAGTGCATATGAAAGTATATACGTCTGAATAATATTTTTTTCTGTCTGTCTGACTGTTTGTTTGTTCCGGCTTATATCTAAAACGGTTGGACCGATTTTAATGGGACTTTCACTCGCAGTTAGCTAATGTTATTAGGAGTAACTTGAGCTACTTTTATTTTATGAGAAAATTATAAAAACTGTTTTATTTATTTTAATTTACGCCCAGCGAAGCGGACCGGTTTTCTAGTCGTACGTAAAAATTATAATTGTAAATGTGAAAAGTTATCATTGTAACTTTGCGAAATACTGATTTCAACGTACTTTGTAATTTAAATAACGGTCCTAATAAATTGGGTTTTATCGAGCTGAGCTATGATGATGATTAAACCAAATACAACTCTTCAAAGGCTACTTATAAATCTCGACTAGGAATAATCAGAATATTGCGAACAACATGGTTATATAACCACATTTCCTGTTGCTTTAATGGAGCTATCTCCATTAAACTAGTAGAGCTTGGTTAGTTTATTATGAGAACCCTGTGTTACCCTTGTATTGAGCTACAATGGATCAACACTGGTCTATGTAGCTAAGGCCGAGCTCGGCACCACGCCCAACAACTATACTAAAAATAATAGTTTGTATTAGTGCGCCATACATACATATGTACGACGTATGTATATTATACAGACAATATCGATGCGAGCAAGATAAGTCAACAAAATTTATTTTCCGTCCTGGCCTCATATTTATTCTGGATCTTTGTTTCCACATTCTCTTCCTCAGAAAAAGACCATTTCTATCTCCAAAGTGCAGCAATTTTTGAAATCTAGAAAGCGTTTAATAAGTAACTCTATATAATAATTGATTTTATCAGAAAAATCATTATTTTATGATCTAAAAGGAATGTTTGGAAAATATTGGATGTAATCTTCTGTAAAAATTTAATGAGACCACAATATGTGGGAGATTGATAACTTCGATTTAATATTCAGTTATAACTTCTATCTATATCATTACTTTTTGACTGTATGAAATATTTTTGAAAAAAGTATTAAATTGAAAAAATCATTATTATCGTAAGGCGTTCGGCCTGCTATAGTTTTTAGATTTTTTTTCTCTCTGTTTGTGACCGCATTATCAGAAAATCACTGAATAGATTTTGATAAAATTTGGTTTAATTAGATAGATGTTTATTCATGTTAATATAGAAAATATTTTTTTGTATAGCGAGGATGAGTTGCTTATATCAAATATAATAAAAATTTTACTTATTATGTTCCTCTTCCTAATACTTTCTACTTACTATATTAATATATTTCACAAGTAGTTAAGTGAGAACTTCCAACATTCCAAGCTTTTACCGTCAAATGAAGGCTTTCGTGTTACCCGTGTACAGTTCATTGAATTATTGCTATGAGAAATATTTCATTTACAAAGCACGAGTATGACGGAAGCGGGTTTAATTCGTCGTATATTCAACATTGTACTAAATTCCTATATATCCTAGTGCTTTATTTGAATGTTTTATTATTTTTGGCATTATTTTTAACCCCCGCCGCAAAAAGAGGGGGGTTATAAGAGGAGGCTTAACGATTTTATCTGATTGTATGACAGTGGCATCGTAGCACCTAAACAAATAAGCCGTTTCTTATTTTTATTCATTACATTTAAAAACAGTGACTACTTTCTGCGTACCTAACTTTTAATAAAAAGGTACTGTATAATTTATCTTACAGAATCATTTTCTCGATAACACAATAATATAGAGTACTCTTTCTAATGTAAATAATCAATTATAATCATGATGAAAATGTCTGCAATTCCAAACACTCGTAAAAAGATATTTGTTTTTAAATTTTAACACGATTTTCTGCAGCATTTGTTTAGTTTTCTAAAAATAAGGCATATTTTAAATTAAAAGAAGTTATTTATGGATAATAAGATAATAATTTATCCGAATACAAACTATTCTCAATATGAAAATAAAATAATCGGGAAATATTATGATATAACCAATGTCGCATTTTATTTATATTATTTGTGCGACAATCCTTTCATTTATGGTTTTTCAAACTAGTTATTTTGCCTTACTATATTAAATAGAAAAATTATACTTACTTATTAGACATTAATAATTTTGTAGCAAATGTATATTTTTGTTTTATTTTTAACATTATAAATACTATTAAAAGACTTAGAAGTAAAACTCTATGTGTTTTTATATTTAAAAGCATAAAATAAAAAGAAAGAAACAAGTAAAAAAATGAAATAAAAAAAAATGCTTTAAATCGGAAAATCTTTCAAATTTCGCCCTCTCGACTAGCTTGTATACTACATTGTTCCAGTTAAAACTTTCTGACTAGGAAACTGCCAATTCGTTCAAGTACTCCGTGAAGCAATATCTTTTCTTTTTTAAAAACTGGCAGTGCTGAATCTCCATCCCATTTTACTCGGAAGTTCAAATTTTCGGATGATCATTTTTTGGAATGCCTCTGTTCATAGCGAACTTTTTTTAGACTGCGCCAACAAGTCTGATGAATGTGTCGCATTTTATTTGTATTCTGTAAATCCATATTCAAAAGCTTATGCTACTATGTATCGAATCTGAATTTGTTCTAAACATAACTAAAAAATAATTGGTCATGAACAAATATTCATTTAACGTTTTTAAAGAAGTGTGAACTCTATATATATATATATATATATATATATATATATATATATATATATATATATATATATATATATATATATATATATAAAAGAAAGTCTTGTTAGTTACACTATTTATAACTCAACAACGATTTGGCTGAAAATTGGTGGGGAGGTAGCTTAGAGCCAGGAGACGGACATAGGCTACTTTCAAAGGCAGAAAAAAGGCTGTAAGAGGTTGAAATAGGGGATGACAGTTTGTATGGAAAATACGTCATTTTTAAAGCTAGAAGCTTGAAACTTATTATTTGGCCTTTAGATTAGATAAAAATAAGTAAGACATTTAAAGTTTGTAAAAATTGTACGCTAAAAGGAGGTACGAGCTAGGGACGAATCCGAGCGAAGCGAGGGTGAGTCGCTAGTATATAATATGTTAACGCAAACATTTATTTAACAATTAAAAATCCTACTTCTCAAAAATAATAACTTAGCCTAGAAAAATTAGTTTTAAATGTAAGAACGCCTAAAAGTATTAGAATAAACACAAATATATACCACAAAATGTAAATATAATGGATAGTTTTATCAAAACTTATTTTGCATGTAATCGGTTTAACTTTAAATGCTCCACTGAAAGCACCTGGCTGGGGGATGGATGCGTGAATATCGTTCGTTATTTGTTCCGACGTATTTTCATGTCAGCCAAATAAACGCAAATAGACCAATCATTTGTAACGTTCAATATGTTGCGAGCGTATGTACATAATTGGGTAGTTTATAACAGAGATTTGTAGAAAGGAATTTTTTGCTGCATAAAATAAAATATAATTGTATCAGAATAATTTCTATAATTTCTATAATCAAAATGATATCAATAAAGAAGCCAAATAATTAAATCATAAACTTTTCTTATATGTTTTTAGCGATAAATAATACGTATGAAAATATACTCGTAGTTCGATTTACATGAATAAAGTAACATCGAATAATAACCACAAAATAAAAAAATGTTTTTGACACATGTTTTAAAAAAAGATTTTGGTAATCAAGTTTGAAAATGAAAAAAAAATGAATATTTTAGTAGGTCTTTAAATTACGCTGTTGTAAGTTACTTTGTAAGTAGTTTTGCAATCATCAAACAAGTTTCTGCGTCAGATCACGATCACAACATAATGTATCACATATTTAGGTTTAAAGACGATCCAGGCTGATATTGCGAATTTCATGACTAAAGAACTCTACGACTAAACCTGGTCCGAAGTGGTCCGAAGCCAGGACTTTTACAGAATTATAGCCTTTCATGCTAACCGGTCACCGTCGCTTCGCTTATGTTCATCTTTAGAGAAAAACAAAAACAAATCTATAATCTTAGGGGCACCGTACCTTACTCAGAATATATAATAGCCTATATGCCATTTCAAGACCGCGCTCAATGGCACACCATGAGAGAGGCCTATGTCCAGCAGTGGACTGAAAAGGGCTGATGATGATGCCATTTCATACTATAATTTATCACTATGCCGAATTTCATCAGCCGTTGTGATTGAGTTCATTATCCATGCATCAATACTTCGATATTTATAACATTAAAAATAGGATGAAATAACACACAGTGCACAAGAAATATCAAGAAGAGAATAAACACAAAAAAGAAATAACCAAGCCTTAATAATTCATTTTAGTTATGTAAAGAGGATTGATTAAACAACGCCTTAACAAACAATATAAGTTCGATATTGATGTAATACAATTTTCGTAGAAACGATCCTGCTTTATAAGGGAGGATATCAATAAATCTTTATGGATATTAAGATTGTTTTTTTGTTTCTTTGTAAATTAGATACTTCAAGAGAATAGGCTCTGTAAAATTTGATGCTAAAAATATTTTAATAGATCCGATTAGGCGCCTCTCACAAGTAAAATGCGTTAACGGTCCTACGACGCCCTATTAAGGCGTTCCGTTGGAGTTTAGTTGGCAGTACTGGCTTTTTTGGCCAGTGAGTCGTACATTTAATTCAACACTTTCGAATACAGGAATCACAAGACGATTTTTTCTTATATATTATTATTTGTTTCCATTATATGGTTTTTTCTATAAAATTGAGAATAGCTAGTTAGAGATTGGCCGCCATGAACGAAATTAGTTAAGAGGAGGTTTTTTTCAATTAATGTCCCATTAAGCTAAATCAAGTATTTTAATTCTCAAAATTTTTCGCACACTTGGCTTTAATTATATAAATTGTATATGAAAATGAAGTTCATCACATATATAAGAATGACAAGAATCGTTATAGGTAAGCTCGCAATGAATTGATTAGGTTGTTTACATATAAGTAACGAGATTCATAAGTGCTTGGCTGAAAAAAAATAACTAACACAAAGGTCAAAATTAATATATTACGTAATATTTGTTTGGTAAGTACCTACCACTAGTAATTGAGCACTTTTTTCTCATCTCAATTTCTTGCTTAAAAAAAGGTAAAAATAATAATTGGTAATTATTATGTACTGGCAGTACCCACGGCTTTGCCCGCGTTCATATTTTTATTCGCTACTCTAATCTGAACATTGCCTGAAGATTTCATGAAAATCGCTGCAGCCGATTCAGAACCCATCGAAAATATACTCGTGAGCCTTATTCTTCCTTATGCCGCAGATATGCTCGTCAACATAATGCGGGTTATGAAAACAATAACAGATCGACAGCGAAACTGTCATTGATGAAAAAAAAAGTTTTACTGCATCACCATCTGAAGAATTTCTTAAAATTTCATCGAAATCGGTCCAGTCGTTTCGAAGTATGTAGGGAACATACATACTTCGCCTTTACTTATAAGTTATATATTAATTCGATAATGTTATTAACCTATCAAGTAATTTACGGTTTAATTTTATCAACACTTATTTGCTATTACAAGTTCAATTAAAGCAATAAATCAATTCGGCATCCGGGACAAAACAAAGACGTATAATTGCGTAAACGAAGGGCTTTCATTACGTATCTTCCGGGCTGAAAGGCTGATTTTTGGGCCTTTGAAATTAAATTTTGATTCGACGCTGCCTATTTCGCCCTTTCAGTTTTGAATATCACCTTAATTGCACTCCAGTTCGTCATCGATTAACGGCGAAGACGTTATTTATGAGCTTTACAATGTTTCAAATTAAGATATCAAGTGAAGCGCGTAATTTCTGATTAATACAAATTAATTATTATTACACAATTAATTAAATGAAAATATTCGGTTTAAATTACCGGTTTATATAGAAGTATATAGTACTTAATATTGTTTTTGTCTGATTATTTTAGAGAAATCTCAATAAATGTTTAGGCCTACATATAAATATACGAGTAACACTGGTGTAGCCAATAATAATAAAATCTAACATAGATTTCGATGCTTCGCATTATAAAAATTTTACGTTTTACATGCAGCAGTAACTACACTAAACAAAGCTTTACAGTGTCATCGCTTTAAATAAATCAACCGTTCCCTCTGATGCACGTACGCAGCTCAAAGGCATGTTTACTTGGTGAGACACATCAGTCCTTTAACCCCCAAAGCGATTACCCGTCAAAGCCAAACCACCTAATGAAACTATTAAAGGTTAGGCAATCTATGTGACTTATGTAATTGCACTTTACAAAGATAGCTTCATTTATGTATAGGCTGTAGTAACTCAGTGTTAGCGGTTTCGCTTGCGAAATCGAGGGGATCCAGTTCGAATCTCGGGTCTCGCACCGTTGATACTATATTAAATTATAATATCAAGGAGGTATTTTGAACCTGATTATCTCGTGCCTAGCGATGAAAGAAAACGTTGTGAGGAAATTTACATACTAATTAGTACAACAACTTATTATTACAGTTACAACTAATTATTGCATAGATTTAATGTAACTAATTATAATTACATTAAATCAGTATTTGGTGACAATTTATTTAATATAATATTACATTTATGTTTAGCTTTGACATAAATTAATCTAGACTAAGAGTGACTTTTCCGTGAGAAATCACTGGTTATAAGTAAATTAATTATATTTACCAGGTAATATAATTAATGTGTATGGCAGGTAATGTCATTTTATTTTATTGTTTAATTTGACATTTTGTTACCCCTTATCACCTTGTTCTTTTAGTCAAAGCAGCGACTTTGCTTCAATAACACTGACACAAAATGCAGCTATATTGTTATTATTATTACAATGAAACGATTAACCAACTAGGAAAAAAACCGTTGAACCATTAATAAATAAATGAAATTATTAATAAATAAAAAATATATTTCATAATGCTACGTAAGAATACATATTAAATTGCTAAAAAAGTAAAGTACTTTTTCAATGAACCTCAGTACGAGGGGGATCAGGCCATAGTCCAGCCATAGGCCAGTCCAGGCCATAGCGCTGGCCTAGTGCGTGTTGGCGGACTTCACATATCTTTCGAAAACTTGCTAGTTTTTCTCAGATATGCAGGGTAAGACAAGTGGTAATCATGATAGAGTTTCTTAATTAGCTTAGCATTGATATTTAAAAAATATACATAACAAATACCTATTTTAGAATAGCGTAATTTTTAATTTTCATGAATATTTTTTGAAAACTTAATCTTAGTTTATATTTTAATAGCAAAAATACTGCATACCATAACTGCTTTCGGAATAACATAGATTTTTTGTAGAATAAGCCTATAGGTTAAGTACCTATGTCCTATATCCTATACAAGAAAGCACTCTACAATTTCCTTTTAGTAGTGTCCCAACATAATTATTTATTTATTTAAATATTATTATTTACAAATTTTCAATAATATTCAAGGTCGAATTTCGACTATTGAGCGAGCGTTGGATATGTAATTTGGTTGGACACTACTGTGTTAATTACACTGTAAACTACTTTTATTGCATGTTTAGTTTTAATGGTATTGTAACAACTGCTGGTGACCCTTGTTAAATAAATAAATAAGCGTAATATTCACACAAATGTTTAATTATATGGTAATAAAGAGCGGAAAATTGATTGTGGCCTATTTTTATATCACTTGCAAAGAAAAAACAATCAAATTCGAAATATAAAAACTGTCAATATTTCAGAACATTGATATTCACTTTATTTACATCTGTAAATTATTCAGAAAGATGCAAACATGAATAAATTCATACGTTATTCGTCGTACGAGCTTATCGTACAATATAGTCAGTATGGCGTCGGTAATAATTAAATAGTGCAACGCACCCCTGAACTGACAGATTAACTTGAAAATTATAAATAAAAAAAAATGTTATTTATTTTCTTCAAAAATAGGCATCCTCTTAGTTTTGACAAGCTTTCATTTAACTTGCAATGTTTTTATATTTATTCGGATCAATCCATGAAGCAGTTATCCTCAACCGATTGAGATGAAAGTAGCATACACGTTTAGATTAAATGATGATGCATGGTTAACTAAGTGACGTCATTCTAAATCTAATATGGCGGATTTCCAAAAATAGCGGTCTACATATGCTTTTATGCTACCCCTGATATAGATGCTAAAATAAAAAATAAACTAAACCAAACCAATTTATTATAATATTTTACATACGAGTACTTTATTAGATTTGAAAGTTTGTTTTCAAAAAAAGTATATAAAATTAATAAAAAAAATCATATACAATATGTAATAAAGAAAACATTTTAACTATGGAGAATTCATATGTAACCTACACAGTACACACGTATCATTTATATAAAGCCATATTTTAAACTCTACTACCAATTAACATTCGTTAAAGATGAATTTTTCATATAGAGCATCGTATATCTTCGTTGAATCGTATTGGTAGTTAAATCAACTATGCTTCGATTTACTGGGCAGCGTACATACAGTATATCTCATTCAATCGAACAATACAATCAGTTTGCCGAGCCAATAGGTACAACTTTACCATGACGGAACTAAAATCAAATCAGATTTTTTTGTTCTATATACGTTTTAAAAAGTATATTTTCGGCGATTAATACAAAAAAAATACTTTTTAGCGACATATGATACTTTTTATGATTACAGTGAGAAGTTTTTACTATTAAGTATTGAACTCTTTACGATATTTTACCTTTAATGTAATTAGTAATAAAAAAAACAAGTTATAATTTTAGAGTAAGCGGTTTCTTGTCTTCATAGATTTAAAGTTAACGATAAATACAAGCTCGATTTTTTCAAGACATTTACAATTATTAAAAAAATATTTATAAATTTAACAATTAAAAATATATAGAAATAAACAGTTTTTACTACATTATATACTGCTAACATGCTTTAAAGAGATGAACGGACGGCTTTTAGGGATGAACCTGAGAAAGCCAGCAAAATCACAATTACATCAACTTCTTGTGAATCGAGTATTATTTGCGACTAGTTTGAGTAAAGTAACGATGGATGTTCTTGTACTTTTCTGTTTTAAAACTTTATATCTTTAGTAAATTTTTTTCAATATTTACGTTTCAACAGGTTTCTCAAAGAATGTTTCATACAATATATTTTTCATTTCAATTATACGGTATTATACGCCTCTCTCATATACTTTCGATGTAACTTACAGTTGAAATGTACAATGAAGTTTATTTCAACGCATGGAAATTGTAGATTTTATGACTCCCTATTTGACCGTTTTAGGAAATGTAAAAACTTTTCCACTCGTCTCTATCAGGGAAATGGTACTTTTGGGTACTTTTTAGCATTCTATTTCATGATGTCGTCATGATCTAACTAGCCAATCGAAAACATACATGTTTCAAACTACCATAGATTTCAAATTCAATTTTGTTTTGTTGAAATGTGGACTAAAATACAAACAAGTAAATCGCAGAAAACATGTTATTAAACACTCGTTGCTAATGATGTATAATTTTGTATCTTTCAGACAGAAGACGTCCACTGCTGAATACCTATACCTACGCCTGTCCCTTAATATTTTGGTTTGAGGTACCCGTCTCCAATAAGTTCCAGTAACTGGTCAAGTAGGAGTCAATGACCTCTTTGTAAGAAGCTCGCCCTATCCTATGAAATAAATTAGCAAGAAAAGCAAGGGTATATTAGTATGCCATAGCTAAGGATAAGCTACTACCTATTTGTTTATAACAGTTATTGGTTCAACACTTGCCCTGCCAACTTTGATACACCAACCATTTTACACACTATATGTATACACATTATACAGTATTACATAATATAGTATAGATATTCCATCTACTTGTGGAACGCTGAAAAGAGAACAGAAGGTACAATATTGGCTACTCGCTATCACAACGAATGAATCTATCATCCATTAGTGAATGGTTGCTGTAATTAGACGCCTCTCTCAGATACTCGTGATAAATCGGCTTACTGACACACGTTAATCAAACTTATATTGCGAAATCGTTGCATAACTGTTGTACGCAAATTCAAAATGTATGACGAAATAACGTTTCTATTTTATATAATAGTGCTTAAAAACTTAGTTACTAACTTTTAATAATTTCTTAACTTTTTCACTGTTTATCTGCCTAATATAGTCTATTTTTTCACTAAATTTTATCCAAATTTCTCAAACATTTCAGAATCAAACGTACGTAAATACAAATTTGTTAAATTGTAATAATATATATTTTTTTTAGTATAAGTAAAAAATTTAAAGAAATATTACTGCTGTAATAAAGTTACAGAACAATCCCATCACTTAGCCACTAAGAAGTATATAGTATCTCTTTGGTTACATTAGCAAGTAAGCGACGTACAAAATTTAATTTTGGAAAAGTTAACAGAGCTTTGCTTGCAAAATCTTTCAAAGAAGCCTAGGAAATTGAATATAATGGACTTCGAGTGAAAATTGAAACGATGTCAAAAGTTTAAGACAAGCTTTTAATGTAAATACCAGGTTGTGCTAATTAGTTTGTAAGTTGAATTTTGTTTTAAACATCCCAATTAAAACATCCATTTTAATTCTTCTGATAAATTCAGATCCTAAGAGAAGGATCCATTGTTTTACCCAATTTTATAAAAACCTAAAAAAACACGTAATTGCTTTAAAAGCAAGAATAATGACTATAAAAAGGTCATATGATACTAACTTTTGCACTCGAGTATGCTTATTTGATTTATTTATGAATTACCTTTGCCTTTAAGAGTAATATTATGGCATACGGGCTATAAAATACAAAATAATACGTAACGTATACATAGTACATACTCCTACATAATATTATTTGCCCCGCTTATTACTGCTTATGCAGGATATCTAGTACGACTATATCCAGCACTATGCTTATTCCCATAAAAGTACACCAACAAAGACTTTGAAAACAAATAGTATGCCGTCAGTACCGTTTTAAAAATGTCATAAAATTTAAAATTCTGAAATGCAAACGTTTGTGCAATTCGTAAGCAAAATAGCTTTCCGTTGTTGGAAGTGTTGCAGCGGTACGTGCGGCTGAGAGGTCGTTCACGGGAATTGAAACGGATTCTATCGTGGATTGTTCAAGGTATTACGAGATTAGTTTGCTAGGTACGACAGAATGCGAAACTATGGCTAAATAAACTTTTACAACTTAAAATTTTGTATTGGTCAACATTATTATCGTTATGTTGCATATTATCTTAATATATATATTTCTTGTGTGCGTGTGTATGTGACTGAACTCCTCCTAAACGACTGGACCGATTTTGATGAAATTTTTTGTGTGTATTCAAGGGGATCTGGGAATGGTTTAGATTCACAATTTTGTCAGCTGGAGAATATTTTTTTAATTAATTTTTAATTTATTAGTAGTTGTTGATTTTGGACATAATAGTTGTTGATTGTAGACAGGACAACGTCTGTCGGGTCCGCTAGTATTAATATAAAAATAATATTTTATATTTTCTTCCATAGAGATACTTTTGCTCAATAATTTCCTACATGAAAATTTGAAAGTTTTGCGAAAGTAACTTTGTAACAATTTTTATTAATTAATTATTAGTTAATGAGTAATGTGTGGAGAATATACAACACACAATTGAAACTACCTTTTCGGATTTTGTCGCGGATCTATTTTGATTTTTAGTTCCCGACGTTTCGATTGCTTTACAGCAATCATAGTCACGGTCGAGACTGATGACATGTGCTTTACAAGCATTCGAAACGTCGGGAACTAAAAATCAAAATAAATTCGCGACAAAATCCGAACAGGTAGTTCCATCTATACTATTTAATATAATAATATATTATAAAGAGGAATGATTTGTATTTTTGTATGTAACGAATAAACTCAAAAATTACTGGACCAATTTTAATGAAGTTTGGTACACATGTTGTCTAGAGCCTGTGAAAGGACATAGGCTAAAAAGGGAAGTTTGTATGGAAATTACGTCATTTTTAAAGCTAGAAGCTAGAAAGTTATTTTTTTGGCTTTTGATTATATTGTAATTAGTAAGACATTCAAAGTTTGTAAAAATCTTATGCTGATGGTACCATTACCATTACATGGTAGTATTTTATAATATCGAATGTTCGCGTAAACCTAAGAAAGTATTATCACACTACCTATTTATGTATGTACACGTAACATACATATATAATACATTATATTTAACTAAAACCTGTTACGCATAGTTATACCTGTTTGGATATGGTTTATAAATATCATCATTTATTATAGGTTATATTTGTTGCAAATAAAATCTGAAAATCGCTCCACTATTGGAAAATATATCGTGCGTACGAAAAAAATAACGAAAATCGGTATTGAGAACCCTTTCTTAGAAATCAGCTAAAGACTATAATGATCGTCAACAAGTATCTCAGTTTTCATTTTATTGAGTTGTTTACAGTTTACTCCTCAGTCATGTAATATGATAAAATAATGTTTCGAGACTCAGACACAGCCTTTGCTATTTGATAACAGCAATTTACAAGATTTATCTTATGGAGAAACGGTACTAGAATAAATATATCTTATTTATTTACTTGTCACACCACATAGCCTTATTTTTATGTATAAAGCAATAAATAATTCACAAATTGATCATATAGAGTTCGGCAAATAAATGTTGCGATTTTTTTTTTGCTTTAGTTTTTAAACTGTAGTCCTTTTTTGCCTAAGGATTATCCGAGATTTATCAGAATTTATAGGAACTACACCCAAGCTGCATGTAAAAATTTACTTATAATAAAATGTAACAAAACAAAATCTTTATATACATGAAACATTTTTAAAAAAAAAAATAAGGGTTTTGTACAGGTTAATGAGTCGAAAACAATAGTATATGTTTATATATTATGTCGTCATAATATCACTAGCAGAATATAATGCAAGTTGGTATGTATTGGTGATAGCTGGCTGTCGTGGTCATCATATAGGATTTTTTTTTATTCTATTCTGAATTAGTGCTTGACTACGCTCCACCTGATGGTAAGTGGTAACGCAGTCGTTGATGGAGTCGCACTAACTCAGTAGCCACCTATTCACTCTTGCCTTGAAGACACCCATAATGTAATCGGACGGAAACACTGACGCAGGCAGGCTGTTCCAATCCTTATTATATTGAAATTAGACTTATTATTATGAATTAAATATTTAGAGTATTCTTAGTTATATTAAATGTGTTGTTTATATATATATGGTGTTGATTTAAATCGCATCGTTAAGCGGTTCGGCTTTGTCATGTAACAGCTGTGGTGGTTGAAGGGCTTATGTGAGTCAGACACTCGACTGCAAACAATCCTTTGTGTTCTGCGTTCGCTTGTAACGAGCGAAACGATGTCGTGAATTGTTTAGGTCCAAGCTGTGAGTACAGTATATGGAGCACCTTATTATTTAAAAAAGGTAGGTACATTTCATTTTATTTTCTATACATACCTACTTATCATTTTAGTAGATCTACTTATTCCTATAAAAGTGTAAGCCAGCGATCCTGTGAGTCCAACCCTAGATATATTTTAAAGGTTAGTGTAGATTACTTAAAGATGCGATATTTTCTACAATAAAAAGTACCCACCAAAAACATTTTCATATAAAATTTGCCAAAACGAGACCATATGACTCGCACAATGAAAAAGTTATCAGATCTCATGTAGAGCCACTCTTCTAACTCTACACGCCCTAACTCTACAAAGCCTAACTTCACAAACTCTTAGTCAAAATATGTGGCTTGGTTATTTCGCTACATTCACATGGCGTAAGGTAAGGAAAAAGGTGAAAGATTTATTTATTGTTCATTCCTTTTCTGTTATACAATAGTTCTTAAAGTAAAGAAACGGCCAATTGTTGTTTGTGTACTAATACTAGCTTATATACAAAATTTCAGCTTTCTAGGACTTTAGGAAATACCCTAAGAATTTTGATGATCATCAGTGAGTCAGTCACGAAATCAGTGTTTTTTAGATGTCAATAAAATTTAAAGTATAGGAGCTTACGCAATTAAAACTTTATATGTTCAATAAGCCCGCTATTGTCAACATATCCATACAAAAGGTATGCCCATGCGCTTCGCTTGGCTCGTCTTAGTGGGGGCTCTACCATGCCCCTAGATCCTTTATATGGAGCTTGATAACCAGCTATTATCATACCAAATTTCATCAAAATCTGCCCACTGATTTTTTCATCAGGCATCTAAGCCAGATAGACGAAAATTTAGAATTTTAGTATATAAACTCTGTACTACCCTTGAATACTCTTGATATATATGGTAACATGAATACGATATACCTGCAATATAAAAGCGCTAAAACAAATAACCAACTTTTTTATTTTACATTCACTACTGAGTGCTTAAAGCGTTAAACGAAAAAATGCAACGACCACAATTTTTCTATGAAATGTTTTAAATAAAATAAAAATACAAGCCTGATCATTGTTATATAACTTCGCTTTATATGTCATAGGATTTAAAAACATTAGATATAGCAAAATCATAAATAAAAATGCTCATGAGCGTCCGGCAATCAAGCCGGGTGTGAAGCCACAAGGTTGCCCACTTCTGTGAGCGGTGTACCCATGTGGAAGCTTCCAGGAACTTCATAGCAAAGTGGACTGTTGGAGCAAGTACGTTTTTGTTGTAAAAAAAACGTACTTAAACGTAAACGTACTTTTACTACATACGTCCTGCTGTCGGGGCTTCGTGGTTAAGTCTGTGAGCGATCCCACGACTCCTTAGACGGTAGTGGTTAAGTTAAGTAGCTATGCCGGTGAGTCCCAGATAACCACCTCTATAAAATAACTACTTCAAATATTTTTAACAAATGTAATGGGTACTTACCGTTCATACTAGTGACTCTACAGCATAATATCTATGTTGTCGTCATCAAATTTTTATCTGTTTTATTGGTAAAGATAAAAAGATAAAGTATAAATAGGAAATAAAATACACCTATATACTATATTCCGAGATATAAAAAATAAAGTCATCCATATATCCGTATACATAAAAGAATATCTCATATAGAATAATAGAGTACTAGACAAACTAGACTAAACTAGACAAGATTTTTTAACGTTGGGAAAAAAGTCTTCTCTAGTTAGTACTCTAATATTCTATTCACTTGAGTATTCAACCAAGACACCCCGAGAGCTCGGCAGGTCTGCCGAAGCAGACTACATAGCCTCAGAAACCCGGATGGCACACCGCCCACCAAAGGGCTTTTGTTTCTTGGCTTCACGTCCGGCAAAATTGCCGGTCGCTACTAAGTCACCCACCAAAATAAGGTGGACGCAAATTAGAGGGGGAGGTAGAGACTAGAGTAACTTAGTAACTAGACCTAGCTACTTGTATATACCGAAAGTAATTGCGATCCGTAGCAAATAGTTACATTTGAACGAAATACGTTGTCTGTTTACACTACAGCTCTACAGTCGCTACAAATCCGATTTGATCAGACGTAAAGTTACGGCTACAGTATTTCAAATAAAAAGACATTTCCCCGACTACTTTTCCAAGGAATCGGCAGCTCCATCGTTGAATAGTTTTAGCCTAAAGAACACTCTAGAATAAATCAGTGAAGATTTTTTAAACAAAATACGAGTACCTTTAGTTAAACGAGTAATTTGTTTATATTTTATGACTAATAAAGAGATTATTTACTTTGTATGTAATATATATTATGTTAATTTTAGAAAACAAAAATGAATTGAAGATGTTCAATAAAACTATCTTTTCGATTTTTTTCACTTCAGTGACTATTAATGTAAATCATTCGAAACATCCCTCAAGAACCTTAAATTAAATCCGTAAATAAACAATAACAAATCCGTAATGAACAAAATATACAGTATAGTTTTATTTAAAATGTTAAATATTCGCAAAGAAAGCATATAATAAAAGGCTATGCATTGCATCTATATTTGGACAAATTTTTAATTACTAGAATAATAGATAAAAATACGAAAGTAGGTAGTCTTACTTTATTTTTTACTTTACATTATGATCCTTTATAGAAATATATTCTAAACAGTAATCCTTAAACAATCTGATTCAAATCTATGCTCGAATTAGAAGATCAATCACTAGCACTTTTATGACAAACATAAAACGGATATCATAATATTTTATACCTCCATAAAATGACAATATGAATATTCAATAAAATATTTGTTTTGGTGGTAAAATTCGAATATAAGATAAAACAAAATATGCGCTGGGATAAAATTTCTATAAAGTTTTATTATTTACATAAAATCACGAAAAATAACTCTAAGGAAGTGTTAATCTTTGGTACATGTGTTCTAGTCTGGTCACCAGATAGGCTAAATACTTTCAAAAGTGAGATAATTCTATCTATAATAATATGCTTTCTAAGCGTATTTAAAATCTATTATTGTCTGCGTGTATGACTGTCTGGAACTGCATCACGAGAAAACTACTGGACTGACTTAATATATATAAATTGAAATATAATATAATATAAAAATATGACATCCTTGAAGTATCAAATCTATGCTAGCTGTTAAAACGTACCTAGGGGACGAACCAAAGCGGTGCGATGGTGAGTTGTTAGTTAAATATAAAGTATATTGTTACGTAAACGAGTTTGTTTACGTACATGTATAATCAGATATCGCTGATCGGTTGTTTTAATAAAATATGGTGAAGATAAAGCTAATAAATTTTAAAGTCTGGGTTTTTTAATAATTGAATTTCTCAACAAATAAAATATTCAAGTTGAAACTTACTTTATTTAATTAGAATTTGACAAGTACGTTCCAATTTAATTTAAGAAGAGTTAGTCTAGACAGTCCGTGAGGAAGTTAACACCCGCTTGGAGTGAATTTCTACTAAGCAGTACTGACGAGAAACTTAGTATTGCTATTTTTGATGTCAAATTACAGTACTTTTACTCTACTCTAAAAGCTTTGCTTTCTAAAGTCAGAGAAGTATTTACCTACTAAGTTAATTCGAACTGTAACTATTATTTACGCAAGTAAAAATGGGTTTTCTAAACCTTTTCTTCATAATACTTTCTTCTTTTCTTCTTCTTTTTCTTCATAATTTTTTTTATGAAAAACTTATATGCATAACAGTAGCAGGCAGTTGGAAACTTAACAAAATATTTCATATTCGGTGTTCGTTATCCTCTGATACCTTCGAACTCAGTTTGGAGTGGCTTGGGGTTTCCGACATAAATAATTAATGAATTCAGCCAAAAATCATATTCGTACAAAATGACCTTTGTTGAAAATTCACCCTTTGTCGCTGCAATGTAAGTAAATATTTTCATATACATTGAATACAGCAGCATAACAATAGAAAATGTTCCAAGTACAATTTGTACGAAGGTAGTACATAGTTCAAATCAATTTCTTTTCAAATTTGACAATTGGAAATTTCAAAGTATCCTCTTATCTTCGGTTACTCACAACAGTTGGTAGTATCGTTTGTAACTAACTAGTGAACTAGAGGGCGAGTGGTTTTGTGAATTATTTTTATCTAATGTTATTGAATTTCGTCTACTATTAATCTATGCTCGAATTCGTTAAAATTCTAACCGAATTAGAATTAGTACTAAATAGTTTACTAGTTTACTAGTATTAAATAGTTTTTGGAAAATGTTTTGAAATTGTTATAATTATTGTCGACTAACGGTGAATCTATAATTTTTAGAATTTTTGTTTATCTGTCTGTGTGATTGCGACCGAGATGCGTCTCGAGAAAACCTTTGCGCAGGTTTTGAAATTTGTATAATGATAGCTGGATTTCTGGGTCAAAATACAGTATACTTTATACTGAGAGAAAATATCTCTGACAAATGTATATGTACGTAGA
Organism: Boloria euphrosyne; assembly: GCA_951802675.2. NCBI lineage: Eukaryota > Metazoa > Arthropoda > Insecta > Lepidoptera > Nymphalidae > Boloria > Boloria euphrosyne. Next base: position 5,825,208 of record OX637886.1, read on the forward strand.
GACGAACCCAAGCGAAGCGAGGATGAGTGTCTTGTAATATAATAAAGGGTAACGTAAAGCTATTCTGATTGTACCCGAGTTTGTTTCTGTTTGTATATTTATTAAGGACGAGTCAGGTCAAACCCCTCGCTAATGTCGTTTCAAAAGATTTGTGGTTCGTCCATCTTCAACATCACTGGAAGCCTGTCAACTTGTTTCGTTCTATTACCTCCTTTTTCACCGACTGCGACTTTTGTCAAAATAATTAAAACCTGTTCAGTGGTTTACTCTAATGCGGTCACAGACAGACAGTATTTTTACTATCTAAAAACTATAGATAGATATATAGATTTTTAAAAACTATATATTCCAGTCAGGCCAGTTCTATTAGATTTAAAATATGTAATGTACAATTTGGCTTGAGTTGTAATTTTATTACATTTATAGATTTGATTCAACGAGCAGTAAATCAACATGATATAAAAACACTTTTCGAATTATTTTCAAACAAATAAATTTTTAGTATATCCTAAAAATTTTATATTTTTAAATTTCCTAACATATTATTACGTAAATTTTAATGGCAAACATGAGTTAAAAAAATATTTTAAGCCGCTCTTACACTTTATTAATCAATTTCTGGAAAGCTACTTAAAACCACAAAATGTACTTACTTACTTGAAAAATGACAATAAATTATATTCCACTTCAAACACCCTGTCCATTAGTAAAAGCGACATAAAAATTCTTTTTTATTTAAAAGGAAATTATGCTCAGCAAGGTAAATTCTTGTAAATAATCTTGCTTCAATATTTCTTAGATGAAGCAAATTAAGCTTCCTATTCAGATTTAGATTTAGAGTATTTCTAGTGATCATGTTTGCTGTAAAGCTATCGAACCATCAGGAATCAAATTATAATTTATGCTTTAAAATTTTATTGCGATATTTAGTCCGAAGAAACATACTTGTACGAACATAGCAAGTTAAATAATAGCTTGAAAAAAGCGAATCTGACTTATATGGACTAGTTCTATTTAAAAAAATAACTTTTTAACAACAACTTGAATTTATGACCTATAGCATATTCGATGTATAACAACTATGAACAATAGATTATAGCTTTTATATATCGAATATGCTATTAACAAAATAAACTAATTGGGAAGTATACACAATTTTTATTCCTAATAATTAATTATCTCGAGAGCAAATGATTGGTGCATGTAAATATGAATACCAACGTTACGAAAAGAAAACAAAATGTAGATTTTACATTTTTATGTTATCAAATTTTTTATGTTAATTCTTTTCTTTGTATTTAATTTCATTGTATTCTTTGTAGAACATCCCACTGCTGGGCCTCACTTCAATACGAAAGGGATCAAGGCCGTAGTCGACTACGCCGGCCAAGTGCGTGTTGACGAACTTTACACTTCTTTTGAAGTCTTGCTAGGTTCTCTTAGACTTAGCTTGCCTTTTTTTTTTTTTTTTTTGATTTATTAGGGTCCACAAACAGTGTTCACAATAAGCTTATCTTATTAACTAAATTAAACTAAATTATTAATTATGACACCAGCATCGTTGACCACAGGTTACTAATTGATATTGAGAAATGGTAGTGTACATATTGAAAGATATAATTTTATGCTCCCCTCACGCAACCTCGCTCCCTCACCCCTTCTCAACCTCATTAAATAATGGATGAAGTCAGAATAAATAAATAAAAGGATGAAATTGAGAAAAGTTGCATAAAAGGAGTACACAATCCATAATTAAATTAGAGGGTATCACATATTACGTTAATTATTTGTTTCTTAAAACTATTCATGTTTGTGTTCGCTATGTCGACAGATCCAAAATATGTGTTGTAGGTGTTAGTAATTCTGCGCATAGGAGCGCGTAGACCTGATACAGTACGACAACGATTAGTAGCAAAAAAATTATTATACTTACGATTATGTGTTCGATACGGTACATTATAATATAATTTATTAATGAGTTGAATACAATCATATTTACCATGACTAAGATCATATAAGAACATGATGTCTAGCTGTAATCTTCTACTTTGCAGTTTAAGTAGTTTGAATTTTATTTATAATTGTTCATATGACAAGTGACGGCGAAAACATCTATAGTACATACACCGTAAAAATTTTTTTTGTACAACTTCAAGTGCGTCCGCGTACTTAGCATAATAGGGGTTCCACACTGGCACTGCATATTCTAACTGTGATCGAATAAGGGATTTATATATATGAAGAAATGTTAATGGCTGGCGAAACTCGGTACTTGCTCGCATAGCAAAACCGTACATTTTGTAGGCTTTGTTTATGATATTGTCGATATGCATGTTAAAATGTAACTTGTTGTCAAGAGTTACTCCTAAGTCTCTTATATTGTTAACGCAGTTCAATTTACTATTGCACAATACATACGGATAATTACTAATGGTTCTCTTTTTAGTAAAGATAATTAATTTACATTTATTTAAATTCAGATCTAATTTGTTAATTTTGCAGTAGTTGGAAAAGCGGTTGAGATCTTGTTGGAACCTGTGATGGTCCTCTGCAGTCTCAATTGTGTGAAAAATTTTTAGGTCATCAGCATATAGTAAAAAGTCACAAAACGTAAAACATTCATAGACGTCATTTATAAAGAGAATAAATAGTAGAGGACCTAAAATGGAGCCCTGTGGAACTCCTGAGCTGACAGTGACAAATTCAGATTCATAACCCTTAATTGCAATCTTTTGAGTACGGTTGAGTACATATGATTTAAACCAACGCCACAAATTACCACGTATACCATTAAAAGCAAGTTTTTGTAGAAGTAATTTATGGTCTACTCTGTCAAAGGCTTTCCGAAAGTCAGTATATATACTGTCAGTTTGTTTGTTTAAGTCTAGCTGTTCAAAGAGAAAAGTGGTATAATGAAGTAAGTTTGTTGTTGTTGAACGTCTTTTTACAAAACCATGTTGCTGTTCTATAATTATATTGTGTAATTCAGGATAAATAATGTTATGGACAAGTCTTTCGAAAACTTTTGACAGAGCAGGTAGAATAGATATCGGGCGATAGTTTTCAACTCTATTCCTCGATCCATCTTTATGTATAGGTACTATACGAGCGGTTTTCCAAATACCCGGAAAGACGCCTTCCCGTAAGCATAGGTTATATATATAATACAATGGACGTGAAATGGTTAATGCAGTTAATCGAAAGAAGATAGGCGGTATATTATCTACGCCAGAACCTTTGGACACATCAAGTGCTTGTAATTCTTTAATCACTGATTGTTTACTTATGTATATATTACTAAGGTTCACATTTGAAACAATATTTGTTTCTGGAAAATCTTTTATGTCTAATTCTCTTGTAACGGTCGAAGGCTCGTAAACTGAATGGAAAAATGTAGAAAATAAATTGCATATATCCGTCGGATCGTTTGCTGTTGCACTTTTAAATGTCATAGAATTGGGAATGTCATCGTTATTTTTGCGAGCATTCATATATGTCCAGAAGCGCTTAATATTGTGTTGGATGCCATCTTCTGTAGACTTTATGTAATTATTGTAACACACTTCACTCTCTAACTTGAACCTATACCTATAAAGGCTAAATAACTCATAATCAGACTTATTTTGATATTTTTTCCATTTAATCCACGCTCTATGTTTATTTTTAAAAATATGTATCAGAGCAGGTGTAAACCAAGGAGAGTATTGGCTACTTTTTGCAGTTTTGGTTGGTATAATTTTTTTAATGATTGAATAAATTTTTTCATACAAAATATTTACAGCGTCCTCAGCCTTCTGTCGAAAAAATAATTCGTCCCAATTTATGCCCTCAATTTCGGTATTAATTAATGTATAATTGGCTTTACTAAAATTGTATTGTTGTCTGGGTTTTCTACAAATAGGATTTAAAGATTTAGTTACTGTCAAGAGGACATAAAAAGGTGGGTGGTATTCATCAACGGGGACAAGGCTAATAGATGGTTCAAAAACTTTACAATTATAATTGTCGCTGATAAAAAGATCTAGGAGCCTGCCATGACTGTTTTCAAATTTATTAAACTGCCAGCAATTTAAAGAAGAAACAAAATTAATTAATTGCTTATTGCTTAGGCAGTTTGTGTCAACTACGATAGGTTCTAAGTGTGTTCCACAGTTGTTCCATTTTAAAGTCGGTAGATTATAATCTCCAACTAATATAAAATTATTTACGTGTGGCGATTGTAAAATATTAAACATATGATCAAGAAAAGAAGCGTAAACTGCCGAGCTAAGATTTGGAGGTATATAGACTGCACTAATAAGAAAGCAATAGTTGCGCGCGCGCAATTCAATAAGAACATGATCTACCTGGGGAAGTGAGGGGGTCGCGCCCGAGCTGGCGCCGACGACGTACGGCGCGGCTCCGAGCTCGCGGCGCACCGCCACCAGCACCCCCCCACCGTCGCGCCGCCCGCTAGCGATGCGATCCCTATCACAGCGGTATGCTCGATAACGAGAGTCGATAAACTCAGTATCCAAAATTTCATTATGTAGCCATGTTTCTGTCAGTATTATGACATCATAATTATGCAATAAAATATTCATGTAAAGTGTATGCAACTTGGTTCTTAGTCCCCTACAGTTTTGATAGTATATAGATATTACTTGCTCATCCATTGCTAATGCTTAGAAAATGAAATAATGTTAATAAGATAGTATTGCAGTGGAAAGTACTAAGAGTAGCCAACCAATATTTATAACTGATTTCATATCCAATATAACAATTATTAGAAAAATCACAATATAAAACATCATTTATGTATATAATATGATAGTGTATAGATGTTACTTGCTCATCCATTGCTAATGTTTAGAAAATAAAATAATGTTGACAAGATAGTATTGTAGTGGAAAGCACTGAGGGCAGCCAGCCAATATTTATATCTGATTTCATATTCAATATAACAATCATTGGAAAAATCATTATATAAAATATTATTATTGTATATAATATGCAGTGACAGTACGGGTGCTAAAAATATGGTAGTAATAACTTGCAAAGTAGATGTAACTATAGTATAAATGTTAATTCTTATATTATAATGATTTTTAGGTAAAGTATTATATGTATATATATTAAGTATTTTATTTAACTGGACTATCTCAGATAACAGCTTCAGTAAAAATACAAAGAGAGTGAACATAATTTTTTGTGTACTTTTCAACAAAAATATAAAATAGAAAGTATGAGTTTTAAATTTAATCAGATACTTATTAGTGTATGCTATATAACAATTATTAGTAAATTCATAATGTAAAATATTATCATTGTATATAATAATAATATGCAGTGACAGTACGGGTGCTAAAAATATGGTAGTAATAACTTGCAAAGTAGATGTAACTATAGTATAAATGTTAATTCTTATATTATAATTATTTTTAGTTAAAGTATTATATGTAATGTATTATATGCCTTCAACGTAAAACAAGTGGTAATCATGTTAGAAACTATTCGCACATAAAAATTTCATAGGTGCGAGACCCGGATTTGAACCCGCTTCACTCGGCTACCCAAATGAGCGCGTTACCCTGTACAGAAATGCACAATACTATATTTGATGACAAAATTTCTCTTAAACTTTTAAAATAGTTTTAGTAAGACTAAAATATTTAAAAATGGGTTTAAAACTGTATGCCAAAATGAAGAGGGCATTAACATAAAAGTTCCTCTCAACGGAATTCCCTCAGAGAGAGCAACGGAAATGCAATAAAAAGACTCAAACGACAATTTATTCGAAGCAGACGAATCGATTATATTTAATTTGCAACGCTATTATTTTTATTTGTAAAAAATCTCGATAAAACTAAAGTTTATTGCAATAAAATAAATTTAACTAAACAAATCATTAAACACATTAAATTTAAACAAGCTTGCAAAATTTCAAAGTTCAAATAGGGAAAGTGCTCAAAGTCATGTAAATTAATATTTATTATGAAATTAAATCTAAAATCTCAATAATATCAACACGATTTTTAAATTTGTTATTCGTTTCAACTTAAAAGATATTATCATATCTTTTAATCCTTGTAATAACTTTTTTATGTAAAAATTAACGATCGGGAAAACGGGACGGAACGGGAAAGAAAACCTGAGAAACGGCTACTGAGCTACAAATTATATCATGTTGAATAAAAAAATATAAGAGTACCACAACAAAGTAATATAAATATAAAATCTTGCAATAAAATTACTAGCTACGTGCGAGCTTGTAACCACCGCCATCTACGGGAATATAATCTCAGAAATTATATTATATTTCTTTACAAAGGTTGAGTATAACATTATTTATTCAACTGTATGTTCAAACGTGGAAAAACTTAAATAAAAATCCTATATAATAAAGCTACGTAGACCTGAACGACGTATTGTTCGCCGAAAACCTGCACTAAGCAAGAACGTATTATAATGAGTAAACCATTTGAGGATATCAAATAAGAAATATGTGTAAGTTAACTGGAATACATATCGAGATAATACGAGATTCCGTAAATTAATTTTCATCCCATATTTCACTCAAATGTAATTGCAAGATATTAATGAATTATCATTTGCAAAATTGGAGAAACAGGAATGCTTTAATCCAGACCAGAAAATCTTAAAATAAGTTACATTTAATAGGGAGCTAAAACTAATTAATTATATAATTTGGGATCTTTTCATTTTTTAAAAAGCTTTTATTTAACTTGCAATATTTATATGTACGTTCGGGTTGAATCTTATAAGTAAACTGAACTTTAAAACAGTTAGCCTTACCCGATAGAACTGAAATTTTGCTTACACGGTAAGTTCGCTTAAATGAAGTGAAGTCATTCTTAATGCAATATGACTCCCAAAGATGCCTGACTATGTGTTTAAAAAATGTACTCCCTATTCCTATCACACTCATACTTCGATGGAAGGCTGCTCGACATGAAACATTACCAACTTTCCAACTCCAGACTGTTACTGAAGCTTACTCAATAAATAAACTTGGCCTCATCCGGGATTCAAACCCACCTCCGGATGTACAGATATATAAGTTATTAGTTAAACAACCTATTAACTATCAAATATGGGTCATACTCTTTACCGCAGCCCAACTTTTAGAACCAGTGAAAAAAAAAAGAAAAATCCCTGCTTTATTATACGATTACATGTCTGCGTCATTTTTGATCACAAGCTGTCATTTCTCCCTTAATAATGTTACCTTTATATCCATCTTACTTCAGATATTAAGGACACTCGTTTCAAGTTTGCAGTTATACTCGTAGAGTATAAGGAAAACGAAGATTTTGATGAATAGTATATACCTTTTATATATATATATATTATAGGGCACAAAAACATAGTTTAGTAGCATTGAACAATTTTTATATTAAAAAAGCTAACATAAACATTTATCATTTATCACTTGTGGAATAAATATTTCTTTAATGAATTTGTCGCAACAAGCACCTATATTTTCACACTTAATCTATACATATAAATAAAATTGAAGTGTCTGTTTTTAATTTTAAATAACCAGCTTTTTAATAATTAATGCAAGTGAAAGTAGGTATATACAGTACCTACTTACATCAAAAAATCAAGTTTTTAAATTTTTGTCCGTCTGACTGTTTTTTCCGACTAATCTCTGAAACGGCTGGACTGATTTGGAAAGGATTTTCAGATAGCTTTTGTTATAAGGAGTAACATATGCTACTTTTATTTTAGAAATTTTATTTATTTTTACTTGCGGCACCCGTGACTTCACTCACACTAAATCAAGAGAGGAACCGGAGCGAAGCGCGGGTGAGTCGCTAGCACATTATTAAAATAATGTCTTCATTTTAAATACATATTATAATTCTCACTAACAATGAAAAAATTTCACAAACTGCTGCTGCTGCTGCAAATAAATAAATAAACTGTTTTTCAAAAAATCATTCTTGCGTAAGAATAAAAAGAAAGTTACCATACCTACTTAGTGTTCAGACCTTTCTAACGTCCGTTTCGTTCGATTAGAAGGACTCAAGCCATAGTCGACCCCCTGGCACACCACAACACTCATGAAAACATAACCTCAAATTTTTATAGTTTCTTAAAAAATAATTGGCAGTAGGTATGCCTACACTATAAATGCTAATATATCATATTTTCTTTATTTACTTCGTTGAAGATGTAATATATAGGTATCGTAAATAAAATATGAAATAGGCCGGCTTCAACTTCATGCTCGCATTAAACATTCATACGTACGACTTGCATTTTAACGAGAACTTTAAGAGTTTAACGCTTCACGTTTTATAGTTAATGTACCTCAAATTTAATTGAGAAGAGTAGTAGGATACATATTATTACTTGAAAGTAAAAACTAATCTCCACTGATGAAATAAATTGAATTTTTCTTTTTATTATTCGGGCTAATCTCCCAAAGAGCTGTACCGATTTTGACGGAAATTTCACTAGCTGATTGCTTAATGCTTAAATTATAAATAGTAACTTAGACTACTTTTATTTCAAACGTAGAATTAGTTCAAAAACTCTCGCTCAAAAATTAAAACGAACGAAAAAAATAGAAATGAACTCGTGCAAACCAAAGGTGAGCTCGCTATTAAAATATAGAGGTTACACTTTTATTTTATTTGTATAGGAAAATCATAGAATTTAGTGATGTATTAGCTTCTTTTATTCGGCTCTAAGCCCCGTGGCCGAGAATGAAGTGGATGAAAAGATTTCCTGAAAGAGGATTTTTGTTTTCCAGTTTATATGATGAATTTTCGTGTATTTTTTTATTACTATGGTTATTAGTTATTTTTCTTATAAGCACAGTTAATTGACATTTGATCCTGCAAAAGAAATATTTTTAAAATACGTATTCTGTATTCTTAGAAAAATAAAATGAAGCGTTTTTTGATTTTAAAATAGCTTTTAAGGCTATTTGCTTATTACCAATGCGGAATGCCCCAACATTCATTAAAAATATTTTGCGTTTATAATTTCAAACTGACTATTTTAAACAGAATTTTACTTTAATAGTATGGTTTCTTAAACTTTATTTAATTATAATAATTCTATCTTTTGATTTCTTCCACGAAAGCGGTAACGTATTCTCGCTTCACAGATTTCTTTTGACTATCGTTTTCCATTGACTATGAAAATGATTTCTGATCAAATAAAATATTTTAAATTTGAACCTTGTTAAATTTCTAAAGAATTATTTTACGAGATATTTCATCACGTCCACAAAGAAGAAAGTAATATGTCAGGACAAAAGGAAATCTTTCTAATAGGCACGTAAGTCTTTTACCTTCGAGAGTCAACAAATACGTGCCTGGGTCGCTGGAACGCCAAATGGATCTGTATTATTTGTTTGTATGTAATGACGGACCTTTCTGAAACACTTTTTAATGTTTCGCAAATCTTTTCGAAGTCCCTCTTCACGATACTCGGAGCTATGTAATAAATCAATGAACATAATTAGGTATATAATTTCTATCAAACAGCAAAACAAAGTGTTTCTGATCGAATTTCGATTATGTCAGGCAAGGTTAAGTAAGTCTTCACAATAATCTATAGAGCGGGAGGCTGTGAAGAAGATAAGTGTGTGCGTACACGTAAGTACACTTGATGCTCTTGCTTAAAGTCTAATGGATAGTAAGCTGATATTACCGAAGACCGATCAATGAGCAAATCCAGCGGCTTTTAGACCAGGGTAGATACCTTTAAAAATAATAAAAAGTGAAAAAAAAATAATAGTAGGATGAACCAATGAAAGGGAGGAGAATATTATAAAAATGAAAGGAAAAATAAATTACGGGCGATCTGAGATCGGGAAGGTTTTTTTTGAGCAAGTTGTATCTGCTTTAAATTATATGCGTAGATTTATTGTTATTTTAAGATAACTTATGTACCTGAGTGACCTACGGATAAGTTTAGGCCATCAAAAGGTATTTCATAGAGAAGTGGAAAGGGCTAGGAGGGTTTTGGTTTTTTATTTTTATATAAAAATAAACTAGAATTTTTCACCTAAATTTTGAGGTTATGTGAAAAAAAGTGTAAATACAAAAGTTTTCGATCTTTTTATTACCTACAACTTTGCCATTTGACTTTTGCCATAGGACTTGTAGTTCTGCCGGAAATCGAGAAAAACCACGACCTCGGATCGCCTGTAATTTATTTTTCCTTTAATTTTTATAATATTATCCTCCTTTTCTAGTAGGTTTCATCCTACTATTATTTTTTTTGGTTTCAAAAATTATCGACATTGGTCTATCTACGTTAATTTAAAGGCAAGATAGAGGTAACACCACTTTCCAATGTTTGACTATTTCTCTATTTTTTCACCCAAACCACGAATCAAACCCAAAGTCTCATAATTCGTGAGCAAAAATAAAAAACACATTCTCATTATCATTACAATTATTATTAGAAGCCTTTTCATTTGTAGCTGATTTTTCTTGGCTTATCATATAATACACAAAAACAATGAAATGATTAAGAGTATTTTTAAGTCGGTTTATCCTATTTTTTCATGTCAGAGATCAAGCGATCCGCTTTCCTAGCTTCATTCCTTACTACATCTTACTAAAATCACACCGCACAAAATATTTCTTTTCATATGAACTCAAAAAGCTCAGAATCTCTTGATTATTTTGCATTGACATAAGTCTCTAAAAACTTGGCTAAATAAAAAATATGCATTTGAAAAAACGTATAAATCATACCAGTTTCTTAAGTTAGCAGGTATATCCGGTATGGATGGTTTTGGGGATATATAACATCTAAGTGTTCGAAGCTTCAGGCTTCAGTTATTTGGTAATGGATCATATATTATTCTACATTATGTTTAAATTGTATGAGCCCTATTACTCTAGATAATTGATGTTTATTGAATTTGATCTGATCGCGGTTGCATTGCGGTGCGCAGTGTATGAGGTGGCAAAACCTCGTTTATGTCAAGTTACAGTTTCAGTTTGTATTATTATAATAATTACTACGTGGTTTTGAATCAAAATGTATGCTGATATGTATGGCAGTACAAATTAATCGGAGGCATAGGCAAGACATTGCTTATATTGGTAGGTTAGTGTGTAATAGAATATTCAAATATGAATTTCCTCTAAAAGCCTAAACTAACGAGGGCGAATTCCTAGTAGAGCATAAATTACATGAAATCACCAGGTTTAATTTCAACAAGTTTCGAAATTGCATACGATAATAGAACTATTTTACGTACAAAACAAACACCAATACAATAAATTTATAGTTTCCTCATAACATTAAGGAGATGATCGTAACAAAGAAATAAAACTCTTTGTGATAAACGAGTGAGATATAAAAGCGCTCGGACTTTATACGGAGTTTTGTTCAAACCATTTTCACTTACAATTTACTTCACATCTAACGACAAAGATCGTACGGATACCCTCATCCTTGTTTATTATAAAATACGGCGTCTACCTGTCACTTATAGCTAGGAAATTACTAGAAGCGAACAAACAGGATGTCTCTTTTTGTAATATAATTTTTTTAATATTGCTTAAGTGCTACTTAGGCTCGCAGAAAGAAAACGTTTCACAGAGGTACATTACGGGATTTTAAAGACTTAAGATTTTCCCTATATTTTTCCGCAGTGAAATAAAAATGTACAAATCGTTTAAAATCTGTATTTTAAACTTATAAAATAATGATTTGTAGCCCTTAATAGAAGCCATCTTTTTGATATTATTACATTTTAAATATTATTACATTTTAAGATATGTTACCTTATATCTTGTAGTTATATCTTAGATACAACTTTAAAGAAATTGGTCAAACTTATAATTTTAAATTTAATGTGTTTCAAAAAAACAAAAACAAGGCAAGTAATAAACGTAAAAGTACATATACCGACATTTCTGTAGGCGTACAACTTTGACATAGGAAACGCTGTCATAATAGAAAATCCGATAAATGTCACAACGTCCGGAGCGTAGCGGTCACGAGCATTGTAGGCGAGTGTAGCTCGTGGAATCTCTTAGGGAAATACCCTTCACATTTTAGGTTATACCAGTTTATAAATAAATATTTTATTAAGGAAACAGTAACTAATATCTACTTATGACTTTGCACATATTTATATTTTCGCTTATTTCAAAACCGTTTAAAATGATTTTAAATAATCTAACAAAGATAACAATAAAAGTTAAACAAAAGAATTTCATGAAATACGTAAAACAAAAAAAGAGTTTAATAGGTGTTAGATAAAAAAGTAACGACGTACTTTTTAATTCTCATTACATTGTTTAAAGCTAAAGCATTTGTTTTCGTGAATATTGTTGCAAATAATATGATACCATTACATCTGTAATTAGCTTAAATTAATTCTGAATTGTCGCAATATAAACAATTAAAAAACAAAGAGCCAAACCGCATCCATTGTCCAAAGGGGGTCGTTATGATAAAATGTGGCTTTACTGGACCGCAATTGTTCATGAAACGATTTATCTAATCTATGTGATTTAAGATAGCTCATGGATATTGTTAAGCTCAAAAATCTGTGTTTAGGTGTTTCTTTGATATTTCACTATTGAACTTCCATTAGAAGCTTTTATAAGCTATACATATAACGAAATTCTAACTATGTCAAATTACATTAAAACCTTGAATATTTTTGAAAAATCTTATTGAAATAGTCATTATTATTGATACAGAGGCCGCGTCTATAGTTTTTAGATATTTTGTCTGTCTGTATGTCTGTCTTTTAGTCTGTAAACGAATCACGTGAAAATCACTGTACAAATTTCGATAAAATAGCTGGTTATCCGGGTAACACGACCCAGATCACTAGGATACTATGTTTTTTACTTTGGCAAAATATCTTATTCCTTACTAATAGTTAAAATTTACCTAGAAACGAACCCGAGCAGAGTCAGGGTGAGTCTCTAGTGTACCTTTTTTATGTTCGTATGTTATTTAAACTAAATCAATATTGTGTTAGGATAACAATGTTATTTAAGATAATATACTTTTACAATAATAATAATATTATTGAGGAAGGGCCTTTGCCCAGCAGCTATAAAAGGACTGAATTGTAACAAACTTACGATATTTCATATTATATAAACCGCACTTTAGTAATTTATGCTATTTGTATTTATTAAGAATATGATTTCTTATAATGGTTTTATGTATGTGTTCTATCAATACTAAAAGTGTTATAAATGTTACTTAAATATATAAAAAAAAAGTATGTAAAATTTCAAAATTAAAAAAAACTTACACTAATTTAACGTTTTCTGAGACTTTTGAAACAAAAAAAACATTGATTAAAAAAAAAAGAAATACTTTTTAACATTTATAATATATAGTACTCGTTAGGATTTGGAAATTACCTACAATTTCAAAGTCCCGGGACACGAGACAGCTTACAATTAAAGTCCCGGGAATTCCCGGACTCGAGACAGCTAAAATTACGGAAAGTCCCGTGACTTCTAGGCACAAGACTTCCCGGGACCCAAACTCTAGTACTCGTCAAAATTAAATAAATAATACATAATTTTTAATCCTCGTAGCATAAATAGATCCTCAGACTTATATAGTTTCAAATCTATAATACAATAAACATTAGAAGTAGGTTCAACATCGACCTATTAATACACTTAATAGTTAGTTGCGAACAAGTTAGTGTTTGAGAAATAAGAAGGAAATTCTCAATTACAGTGTTTAAAAGATAGAAAAGCAAAACTTTAATAATACCGCTATATCTAGCAATCTAGCTGCTTCACAAGAAGGATCACTACACATTATAAAACAAAGTCCTCCGCCGCGTGTGTTTGTCTGTTCGCAATAAACTCAAAAACTACTGCACCGATTTTCATGATGTTCTCACCAATGAATAGAGGTTCTCAAGGAAGGTTTTAATATATAATTTGTCAAGTTTGCCAAGTCGAATTGCGCTAAATCTAGGGCCGAACCTGAGCAAGGGGAGAGTGAGTATTGAGTTAGCATTGATTTATAAAGATTTTTGTAAGCTAAGATTTTTCGAATAAATGTATTTCTGGATAAAATGGCAGCACTTAAGAATGTGGCTATACCAAAGCTAGAGCGAGAATTCGGAGCACCCAATTTGTTAGTATTATCTAAAAAGGTTTTATTTTTCATCTAGTACAAGTGGAATGTTTTCATCGAGAAGTGGAACAGCAGGAAAAAGGGAAATTTTATCTACTCTTATATTAGAGACTATTTTACTAAAAAATACGTTACGGATTTTTCTCCCTATACGTTTTCAATAAAAAATTGACACAGCATCGTAAAAATATCTTAGGCAAATTTAAATAAGCTTTTCATGAATTTTAAAAACATTGAGAAGATTTTATTAATAATTTACGGTAAATATACATATTTTTACAGCTTTTTGTCTTGTGCCGTGTGCACATACCTATTGTAATTTGTATAAATAATATTTGGTAATAATTAAATTTAAATACCTACAGTAAAGGTTTATTTGGTGACCGCGACGTAAAACTGTAAAGACTATTAAAATGGTTAGAAATATTATAATTTGACTTACATAGTAATTTATTATTACTTAGAAAAATTCTTCTAATACTATATTTACTTACGACCCAATAAGACGGTACTAGTAATATAACTTAATCAAACTTTTTCGTAGGTTTAATAATGGAATGGGTTTCGCCAAGGCATACGTATACCACACAAATAAATCAAAGCTTAGCTTCTCACTTGAGTGATAAAAAATTAAGATAGAACGTTTCAACGACAAACGACTTCAGTAAGCAAATCTAATGCAAATGAAAAACGGCACGAAAGCCGTATCGCATGAATATTAAGTAGTAATTACAGAAGTTCTTTTTGATTTTTACTCACTTCAAAGAACTTCTAAATTACCAACTGGAAAGTACCGCGAGGAATTTGAATAATATGCAACATATGTAATTTATACCAAGACCCAGAATAAGATAGACTTATAAAATATTGTAATTTAGAATCTTGTATGATTACGTTTAATTAAACCAGTGTTTCGTAGTTTTCGTATAGTATCATAAATAATAATTACCATCAGAATTATGGAACAAAAATGGTAAAATTTTAATTATTTTAATAACGTTCAAAAATTACTTCTTTTAATTAACAAGAGAAAGAGATGCAATAAAAGTAAATCTATTAAATGCTCATTACAAAGCTAATGTTCACTGTACGAGTCATGTCTGCGTGGTATATTTATTCTATGATAGAGCATAAAAGTATGAAAATATTCTACTAATAAAAAAAACCTTCATAAATTTGCGTCTAAATATATAGTAAAATCGAACGAAGAAAAAGGAATAAACTTTTGTTATAAAAGATAATAAGCCATACCTTGTATGATATAATCCGGTATAATAACAGCCCTTTCCTTCTTTTCCCCAACTTTCTATAGGCTTTTATGCCCTTGAAATTTTATAACTCCAAATCTCATATAGAGATACAAGATATTCACAAAATTAATAATAAACAAATAGCAAAAAAACAACGTCATATTCATAGCTTAAAATCACTTAACGCCATGATTAAACTACCTTATTTAGTAGTTGTAAAATAAATATTGTTAAAGCAATTAATGATGTAATGATTTTGATTACCTATTGATGTTACCCAATAGAATATTACAAAGTATTTTCTTTGTAATAACCTGATAATGACAAAGGCTTACAATTTTTACACGTTACAATATTGAATCGCAACAACCATAAAAGGATGACATATAACGTGACAAATCCATCGCTCGAAGTGAATTCGTTGAATAGAATTTTTAGTGAAATATTTTGCCCTATATCCCCACTCTATTGTGGGTCCGAACGAATACATTTATTTCAATGAAAAATGCCTATAAATCTAAGCGGTAGACTTTTTCCGCGCCAGTTCCTGACATACTCAATCTGCAATTGATTTGCAAGTAATAGGGTCAGTGTGAGTGGAATTAAAGTAGTGATGTATGTTCTTTGACAAAATCGAAACAAAATAGTTTATAAATTGCAAACGAACTGGATGTGGTGGTCATTTTTTTCTATTTTTACGTATTCATTTAGTTTTATCGTATATCGATATTTCTTACAGTGCATTTGATATTTACTTTATACTTTATATAATTATTTCCCTTTAAGTCTTTTTTATTATTATACGATTATTAATGAGTAATACGCTAATAAATAAAAAGACGTAGATAAAGAAATAAATATTTTGGGACATTAACACATAGCACAATCTAGTTCCATGGTAAGCTACGAAGCCTTTATTATGGATACTAGATAGTTATTACACTACATATATAACTATAAATATAAAAATAACACCTATGACTGGAATACAAACATTCATGCTCATCACACAAATGATTGCCCCAAGCAGGATCGAACCGGCGACCGTTGACACAGCAAGTAAAGTCACTACGAAGAAATTGAATATATTAAATATTTATATGAGATATATTATTGACTAAAAATTTTACCGGCTACGCTGAGTGCCTAATTTTCAACGCCCAGACTCTACACGTCAGGCTAAATGTCATTGATTCATGGCATTGATATCACTCATGTCGATTTTGTAAAGCGTCAATTTTCAGCAGCATATTTACAAACATCTCGCATTTATTTATAGTTGTATTTTTATTACAGCCCCATAAGTGACCACTGACTCCAGAGACTAGTTACAATAAAAAGTATGAAATGTATTCATCGAAATTAATTTTCAATCAACAATAGCGCTTGTCGGCTGTTATTTGATTGTATAGTGTACTATTCGATTCAATGTTTCTACGAATAGTCTACTTAATAGAACAATTTTATGCATCGTAAAAACCTCGTCGTAGCGTACAAAACGTAGTTCAAATGGAAAACTGCTTTTGATAGAAAAGCTTTATAATTTGCATGTATTTCTGAATACTATAACTTTTGCTGTTGATTTGTTAACCGGTAGTTGTTTTATTAAAATAAGCGATTTTTTAATTTGAATCAATTTTGATAACAAATCATCTACATTATTTTGTTTAATACTTATATAATATCATTTTTATTGTGTGATCGCTTTGAAGAGCCCAACTTTTTATAGTAGTTTATTCCACTTTAAATTTTAAGTTAAGTTATAATATTATTCACAGCGCCTTTGCTATTCAGAACACTCAACCAAGTTGTTGGATTTCTTAAAGGTTATCGGGATGAAAAGTTCTCTTGGAACTTCTTGAACTACAATGGCAATGAGGGATGAGAGTCACTCATACTAATGTCATAACAAACTTAATTTAGAATACCATTGTTTCTTGAATACGCCTAATTTTAGATAACTTTGTAAGTAATTTTACTTAAGGTTAGTTTAACTTTCCTTTATATATAAAGATATTCAATAAATATTATTATTAATGTAGGTATCTAATTTTCAAGAAATTAGTCTTCAACAGTATAAGAACTTGAAGACTTTCAAAGATTATTTATCTTATAAATTTTATAAGGTATTACAATAATAATTGCTATTTTTATTACAACGAAAAGTCAAAAGATTCAAATTCAACTTAGTTTCGAATTGTATTTTCCAATAAAGAGAAAAACTACAAAGCAAAATGACGTTGAACCGCCTGTGCGATGTCACTGCAACGCGGAATAAACCTTGAGCTATTATGAATTCGTGATTTTATTTATTTTTTTCTTGCTTCTGTAAGCAAATTTCAAGCAGATCGACCTAGCGAGATTGTAAATCATTATATTTAATTTCAAAGAGCCCGTTCGCAGCAGCCTCGCTCTTGCCGTTTAATTTAAGCATTGAATATTGCTTGATATTCGACGCGTCACAAAATAAATAAATTATTCGCCTTTCCTTTTTAAGGACGCTTTCGAATACCCAGCAAGGACTGGAATAAATAGCAACTTTAATATAAGAGAATTCGTATAAGAATTTTTTACATTTTATGCTTTTGTAGTTTTTTATTTTCTATTTACAGTAGGTATTGCTCCTAATTTTATATTTGAACGTATATTCTAAAAAAAGGGCTTACTTATACTTTTGATATATATTTTTTGTATAATCCTTTCTTGTGTGGAAGGTGAATTAATTTGATGAATTATATTATTTATTACAATATTATATCCATACTAATATTATAAATGCGAAAGTAACTCTGTCTGTCTGTCTGTCTGTCTGTCTGTTACCTTTTCACGCCTAAACCACCCAACCGATTTTGCTGAAATTTGGTATGTAGATAGTTTGCATTCATGAGAAGGAAATAGGCATATTATTTTTTGGAAATTCAACCCCTAAAAGGGTTAAAAGGAGTGGCAAAGTTTGTATGAGAAAAATATTTTTATTGCACATTTTTGCATGAAACTTTGAATTAATGCTTTTTAGTACAAATGATGAAACACGTATTTCAGGGATTTTCGAAATTCACCTCCATTGGGGGTTAAAGGGGGTGGCTAAGTTTGTATGGGAAATTTAATTCTATTGAAATATTTTGCGTGACACTGAAATAATGCTCTGCAATACAAATTATGAGATACATATCTAAGCGTTTTTTGAAAATCAAACCCTATGGGGGTTAACGGGGGTGGCACAATTTGCGTAGGAAAAATATTTAACAGTAATTTTTACCATAAGTCCATAACAATGAACCACGTACATCAGTTTATCATTAACGAAAAACACACAAAGAAATTATGATACACATAGTAGCAAAATTGGTTAAAAATAGGAAATAAGTTTTAGAAAGCGCAGCAGTGGCGGCATGGCAGGATGCTACACAGTAGTTTTCAGAACAGAGGGCCAGAACTTTAAATGGGGAATCAGTCCTTGATACATTATAAGTAACAGTATATAAGCAAAAATGTTTATTTTATTCACTCTTAGCGCGAGCGAAGCCGCGGGCACCGCTAGTTTATTATAAATGAGAATATTGACATATGAAATAGAGAGTATTGATAAAATTATATATGTAAGAGAAATAGGTACATGTATTGTACAATATATCCAAATAAAAAATATATTATATATATAAAATATATATTATAATATGTATGTAACTTTCCAAAGGTAAGATGCACAATGCACATGTAAATATGTTTGTAATATATTAAATAAATGAAAATTTTATTCTGCATTTTAGAATATTAAGCATTAAGCATTTTGTAGGTGGTAGAACTAAACTGATTATAACTAAAGCCAACGTGGTCTTCTCCTATAATACCATCTTAAACTAACCGACGCAAACAACTTAGATATTGGACTTGAAACTTAATCCTTTTCGTCGAGGATCTTAAGAAAATCTTATATATCCTATTTTCCTCGCTCTTTCAATAATATATTTTAGGTAAGTGATACTTTTTATACTACTAGTGTCATGTCCTGACGTAACACCTTTATTTATAGTATGAATGCAAATTAGAATACAAAACATAAAATGCATACAATTTTAGCACTAACAATCCTTCTTCATCTATTATAATTAAAAAAAAAATTCAAATATACGATATGAATATTTTTTTTATATTATTGATTATATGATTATACTACAATATACTAGATTATACTACAATATAGTAGACTTCTATTGGAAATACAGTGGTTGTAACGTTTATGTTGGCCTTTTTGTTACTTCGTCACGATGAAATGGCTGGAACGATTTAAATGATTTTTGTATACAGCTAGACTAAAATATTATATAATATAGCATATTCTGGGAAAATAACTACTATCTATAATGTTTTTATAATTATGATTCTATTTAAAAAACCTATCAGCTTATTAAAATTCTATTGTAATTAGAAAACACAAAAATAAGTTGATGCGAGAACATATTACATATTATGCAGTATTATTTTCCAAGGCTCTGTTAGCACTGGTACCTTAATGAAAAATAGAGCCAATGGCAGTTGGCATCTTTATCCAAATCCTATACCCGACGACAGTAAACATCTGGTTATATATATGTTCCAAAGGTAAGGAAATACAGATTTACAGATTTATTTTTTATTCTGCTTAATAAGAGTACCTACATCTAATATAAAAGTCTCGTGTGTTTGTTATCGAACTCCTCCGAAACGGCTTGACCGTTTTTTATCAAACTTTTTGTGTATATTTGGTAGGTCTGAAAATAGGTCGTTGGCTATTTTTTATTCGCCTAGGTGAGAAGGGTGGCCCTCTCCAGATTCATTATTTTTTATTTTTAGACTATTTTTTTTTTATTTTTTTATCATTTGGCATCAAAAAATACTTATGAGCCTAAATTTTCATCCCTCTGGCGCGGGCGGAGCCACGGGAATTGCTAGTAATATAATAACTGTTAATGTTAGAACTAAATCATAAGAATCCTAGAACTAAAATTGTGTCCCCTACTTTAAAACCCTAGATCATTGTTATACAAGAACTTAATGCCCTAGGGGCCTAGATAAATTTAAATACTAGTTATATAACTAAAAAGCAATCTTCTTAATACGAGTATGATAAATATTTAAATAGTTTTAGGAACAATAGATGTTCACTTTTATGTGCACCGTATAATCCGACCAAAATAATAGTGGCCGAAAATTGGTATTTTATTCCGCATCAAGCCCATAAAGGAGTCGTAAATGTTGTTTATACACTTGTTAACGATTTAATCGACACATAAAACATTTTAATTAAGTTTTGGCTCAATTCTCCCAATTATATAAGGTTACAATATATTTGCATTAATTTTGGTATTTATTTTAATGTTGACAATATGTAGGTACAATTATTATTATCAATATTCAATCAAGATTTTATATTATAAAAAAATAATTACAGTAAGTAGTTAGTATTCAGTAAGTTTAATATTTTTTTTAGTATTGTTGCATTGTCATTAACCACGGATACGACAATAATTTCGCCCACTGCGCGAACGTAGGCATCTCCCATGGCACGCCACTGAGCTGCTCGAACTTAAGCTCTTCGTACCCTACCGCTTCATAGCCACTTTACTTATACTATGAACACAATATATAATATATACAATATACATTGTACCTACATAATATATATGTACGTATACATATCGTAGCTCCACCCAGCTAGTCTTACACTTCGTTTGCCGCCGTTGTCTCCACTTGAGAACACATCTACTCCATTGATATTATCGGTTATTCTTGTGAAAAATAACTGTCGTTGTCAATAAATATATATTTTTATACAATTAAAGTTACAGCTACGTTGTAAAGAAGTTAAAAGTACACCTAGTGAATATTATAAAACCTTGTATAAGACCCAACAAAAGATGCTTTTTACTAAATGTTACTAAATTCTTACAATACTTTTGTTGCAAAAATATACTTCCAATATGTATGTAAGTAACTCAAAAATATTTCTATTATATTAAGCATCGGGTTAATTCAATGAACTGCGAGCAAGATAATACGAATTTCGCCATTTAATGGTCAATTCTCACTACTTTTATCACATGGTTATAACCATGTATTACATTCATCTATACATATAATAAGATTCTGAATATCTTTTGGAAAATCTTATTGAAATAGTCATTACTACCGATACAGAGGCCGCATATATAGTTTTTAGAATTTTTGTCTGTCTGTCTGTGACCGTATCACTAGAAAACCACTGGACAGATTTTGATGAAATTTGGTGTTATGATAGCTGGTTATCTGGGTCAGGATATAGGATACTTTTTGCTGCTGCAAAATGTCTCCTTTCTGCTATAAAACATTAGACGGTATGTGATATCTAAAAATTTTTTTCTGGTCTTTAGAACGCGGCCGGAGCCGCGAGAAATGCTAGTATTACCTATATTATTATAATATTATGATTTATGACGTATCACTGTAATAAGTATGCAAATTTTTTTTACCACCGCACTAGAAGACATCAGGAGGGCTTCCATCCCTATATCTTTGGTATACCATCCACCTTCTGATTCGTACGGCCAGGGTCTGGAGTACCGAGATCTGTATTTTCTAACACATACAAGCTATAGTGAATAAGCATATTCTAAGCATGCGCGTTCCACCTTAGGGTAAGTCATCACCTTTCATCAGGTGTGCTAGCGGTTGATCACTAGTGGTGGGAACTGGCGTGTGCCTATAAAGTATTAAAAAAACCTAATATTACAATATACCTACCTATAACTAATGTTTCTCAAATCACTCATACAATTAAGTAAATCCGACATATAGCTTTTTGCAGACAAAACCTTACAAAATGTTGATAAATGATATTGTAATAAAAGAATAAAACAATATTTATTAGGTTAGGAGAACTACGCCGTACATCCAATACAATTCTTTCTGCCTGGCATTAATCCCGGCTAGTACCAGGGTCTGCCTTCCGACTAAGTCTACTCCACTTTGCACGATCGTTAATGTCATCCAGGATAAGTCCGTTGGCTCTCATGTCCTGCTTCACGACATCCAGCCATCGCTTCCTTGGGCGTCCAGGAGGTCTAGTTCCAGGAACAGATATATTAAGGCACTTTCTTCCAACATAGTCCTTAGATCGACGCGCGACATGGCCATACCATCTCAGACGACGCTCTTGGAGCTTATCCGCTACGTCACGGACCCCGAGACTACCCCGGATAAACGTATTGCGTATGCGGTCTGCCCGCGATACGCCACACATCCACCTCAGCATCTTCATTTCCGTGACGCGAAGCTCCTGAGTGTGTCGAGATAGTGCTGGCCAACACTCGCTCCCGTATAAAAGGACCGGTCGGATGATGCTCTTGTATATCTGCCCCTTGAGCTTGGGCGGTATTTTGCTGTCGCAAACCACACCAGTGACCTCCCGCCATTTGGCCCAAGCAGCGCTTATACGGGCTTGAATGTCGTGATCGATGCTTCCGGACTCGTGCAGGACGGATCCAAGGTACTTGAACTTCTCCGACTTAACGGCTGGTTCAAGCCCTATTTTAATGGTGCTAGAGTCCGGATTCCCGCAAGTCATGTACTCGGTCTTCGCTACATTTAGCTTAAAACCTCCGTTCTCAAGCGTACCCTTCCAGAGGTTCACCTTACGCTCCAGCTCCAGTCGATTCTCATCAACGAGCACTATGTCATCGGCATACATCATTAGCCATGGAGGCTGGTCCTGGATGCATGCCGAGACAACATCTAGTACAACGTTGAATAAGAACGGGCTAAGAGTTGAGCCCTGGTGGACCCCCACAGTAATCGGGAAGGGCTTGGTATCGCCAACAGAGGTTCTAACCACGGAAGCGGAATTGCGGTACATGTCTCTGATAATATCAATATAGATTTCAGGCACACCTTTGAATCGCAACGCCCACCAGATGCATTGACGCGGTACACAGTCAAAGGCCTTCTGCAGGTCGAGGAACACCATATGCAGAGCTCTCCTTTTCTCCGTGTAGGCCTCAGTCAATGTTCTTAGGGCAAAAATGGCGTCCATGGTGCCTGATCCTGGCTGAAATCCATATTGACACCCAGATACAGCACACTCTTGGCGGAGCCTGAGGTCGATCACGCGTTCGAAGAGCTTCATGGTGTGACACATGATTTTGATCCCTCTATAACTACCGCATTCCTGAACACTGCCCCTCCCTTTGTAAATAGGGGTGATGCAGCTAAAACGCCACTGGTTCGGCATCCTTCCAGTGTTCAAGATGCAGTTAAAGAGATCAGTAAGCATGCGCACACCAAGAAAGCCCAACGACTTCCACGCTTCGATCGGTATGTCGTCAGGTCCAACCGCTTTCCGGTTCTTCATGCGGCGAAGACAGCGTACATCCAATACAATATTGCATTGTAACTGGCTAGTGTATCAATATCGGCTGATTTATCACGAGCAGCGGAGATCGCGTCTAATTACAGCAAACATTTGTCGCTAATGGATGATTCAGTAATTCCTCAGTCCGCATTGCGATCGATGTGACATTGTTATGTCCATTTGTGGTTTCGCTATAATATCAGGCTTAGTATACATATAGAGATGGCTATTAACTTACAAAGTAAAATAGCGTTTACTAACATATTTAAGATAAGTTGGTAAAGGACTTTTAACGTGTTGACGCCGTAAAAATGTATAAGAAAAGCAAAATAAAATCATTTTATAAAATTTTACTGCCAATAATTCGCTTTCAGGATTTACGCTCTATCATTATGGTCATTCCTTTATCGGTGTTGGAACTTTTTGAATGGTCTAGAGATAAGTCTAATTACATCATATACTTGTAATATATTAAATAACTCAGTAATTCCTCAGTCCGATACGTCATTGAGCTGAATTGTGACGTGGTTACTGCGGTCCAGTGGTTATTGATAATAACTAATATAATATGCTAGCGACTTACCCAGGCTCAACTAAGCAAAGAATCCTATATGTTGAGCAGTCATGCCAAATTTCGTCAAAATCTATTCAGTGATTTCTCATGATTTGGTCACATACATATACAAAAATTCTAAAAGCTATTGTTAAAACAATTTCATAAGTAACCCTATAATTTTATACAGACAGACAAACTAAGAGTATAAGAAACTATGCTTTAAGCTTTATTTTATAACTGTGTGCGTCACTTAACTATTCGTTTTACCATGTAAGATAGAAACACATTTAAACACAATTTTAACGATCACTTCATATCACTTTCATGTTAAAAACCATCTCAAACTAACTATATAACGAATATAAGAAAATAATGCGTTAAGCATTATTTTATCACCTTTTCAGATATTAATTTTAAAGCGTCACTATACTTTCAGTATTTTCTATATAAAATGGAAACAACACAGCTTACCACGATTTTAACGATCACTTCACAATTCACATCACTTTATTTAATTTATTTAATTTAACTTTTAACTTTAACTTCACTATAAAACACTGTATCCGTATCACTTTTAACACACATATATTCACTACTATTTCTTTTTATTAACAAATTAGATTACTAACAAATAAACTAAAGTTTCACGCGTAACGAAAGCTAATCCAAAACTGCCCTATTTGACAGTTACCATCAGCTTTTATATCAATCCGCCGGAAGTTATATTTTAGTTATTTTTATTAAAAAACGTCTAAAGAATCAAACCAAGTCTTTTTTTATTCCAGACTCGGCTACAACACATAAATAATATTTTCGAATTATTGATCTAGTAATAAGCTGTAAAATTGTACTATTCTTATTAATTTACAGAATAATAATATTTCTTAATTATTAATCAATAATAACTGTAAAACTGTTCCATTCTTACAAAATTATTAGGTTTTCAACGCAAGTAGAAAACTCAATTGACATTCAGTATTCATTAATTTGAAATAATAAATTAACTTCCTATTATTTATTTTAAATTAAATTGTTATTATTCACGATTTCTTATTATGAATATTATTTTATTACATAAAATTTTAGGTTCATACGAAAGCTAGTTTAACAGTTCGTCCATCCTGACGATAATTTGCGTCGTCGCAAATGATGGTTCAAAGTAACTAAAAAAATTATTATAATGAGACTATTGATTGGTAAAAGATGGACGGTAACTAAGATCTTCACTGACCTCTACTACATCAGTCCAACCGACACACGCCCAAAATGTACAGCGGCCAATTGGCAGTACCCCATGTAGTCTGTTAACTGAAAAAGGAAACCCATTCATCAGATTCTTCCATCCAATGCTAGAACTCTACAACGAGCAAAATACAACCAACAACCACTGTAGTAAAAGACTAGTAAGAATACACAACTATCCGCAGTATACCGTCATCAACGCACACAACTGATACCATGGAGGGACTCTATATTCACTGAAGTAAATAACACTAGGCATTTGAGCCGTAACGAAACAATGCCCACCAGTGATCTAGAATATCACAACAGCTGACGGTAAAAATCTCGCTTCGATATCTGTGGTTAATTCGATGTATTGGTCAACATTGCCGAAAAGAGGCCAGACTTTATAGATTTCAATGTAATAAAGCTATCTATCCAGCTACTGTCTCTAAAGTAAAATTCTGCCTTGAAAGTAGAATTCTGTACGACTATACTCTCGTCTTACCATAGGCACAACATAATATAAGCTATGACGCGATATACTTTTTATACAACAATAATAAGGACTGGGACGTCTTTAAGGATTTAATTGAAAATAAATATTTACGTCTCTTTAAAAACCCCTGAAGAGCCCGTTTGTATAATATTCCAAAGACACAAAGAATTTATTCTTCGACATTACAAATGAAATATTAAGAAAGAAGGCTGTGAAGAGTCTGACATGAACGTTGGAATATTGAGGATAAAGCGGCTTTTCATAAAGACATTAAAAACCTAATTTACTTATCAAAAATGTTGAAAGTGTGACACTTGAGTAAAATGGGCAAACTTATAGAAATATCCTGGTTGAAACGATATTTTCTCTAGAAATTTACAAAATCAATGAACGGACCACAAAAACCAAAGGTGACAGTAGGGCTCCAGTTAGATGGGCAAGAATAGGTAAGGACATAGCTAATGCAATTGCTATACTTTTAACTGATGTATATAAAAGCAATAAAACAAATAACGCTAACCTCGACAAGACATTGATGATGTACTACAGCAAAATTTCATGAAAAGCAAAAGTATTTGAGATGATCCTTTTATAAAGACCCGTGTTACTTTAAAACTATGTAATATGTACCGAGTCACCAATTTGGATTTTTGACAGCGACATTTCACTATGAAACAGCTGCATCGATTCCATGAACATATATTAAGTAGAACATAAAAAAGGAGTACTACTCAAAGATCTTTCACGACATCCAGCAAGTAATTTACAAGGTATAGCGCAAGGGACCCATATACAAAATAAAAGTGTTCTTGAACAACGAGTGTCTTGCTTCTTTTAATCTTACTTCACCGATCGTTCAAACCAACTTAGGGTAAGAAAGAAAACTATCCAAAATCTGTAAAATAACAGCTGTTCCTTTAGAAGTGCTAAATTTTGCAATACAACCACGTCTGCTGATGACACCGCACTACTAGTTAGTAATAAGAACTTAGCTAGTAATAAGAATCTTACAACAAAGCCAGTACCAAATAGACGACTGGATTCAAGAGTGGCAGATCAAAACAAATGCATCTGTACCTGCTTATATTATTTACATTCGTATTCAACGAAGAAAAATGTCCGAAAATCAAATTAAGAACTTTTCATAGAGAAGTGACACAAATTTATATGTTACAAGACGACTGGTTGACGGCACGAAATTTTAAATTCGTCTACAGACAATAAACTTTCCATTTACAAAACTATACTCATATCTAATGTTGATGTACGGAAAACAACTATAGGAAAAAGTATCTTCCTGTATCTTTATCATACCCATTATATAAAGACTGTAAATTGTATCTTAAGCACCAAAACTTGTACCTAGGCTTGTAATCAACGCAAAAAAAACACAACACCTGGCATACAACAACTGTCAAAGAAGAAATTAAGCCAAAAATAAGGATCGGCTTAAGGATCAGCCGAATAGACCTGCAACAAAACTACTTAATATCGACTATTCCGAACGTACAAAGCGACAAGACATTTGTACAAAGCTTAGATGTCTCATTATAAAGAGGGTTATAACATATATATATAAACAACAAATTTGTTGGTAGACTATCCACACTAAACCCAATGATATCAAAACCATTGGTATTCCGACAACATAAGTTGAGGTTCGACACCAAATTTATCGGTGGTTCACCAACGCAAAAACTATTGATATCATTTAACAATTAACAACCATACAAATAATAATAAATACGTTGAGATATTTATACACATATCATCCAGTTTTACATAACTTTCAAATGTATACATACATACATACATACATACATAGCATATTGAACCAAAACAAGTGGTTTAACAAATAATAAATAAATAATCCTTTTAAAACATATACACATACGTAGGAGCGCCAAAACAATTCGTGGCCCATCAACGCCAAAATATTGATGGACCCATTTAGAAGGAACAAAATAAACTTTTAAACATAATATTATAAGTGATTATAAGTGACCCCAAATTTTTTTTTCATTTTCAACCAATACATATATAATAATAATATTTGATGTATACATACTATAAACATACATAGTAACACTAAATTTTTAATGGCAAAACAACACCAAATCTTTTGGTGGCCCATCAACACCAAATTATTGGTGGCCAAATAACACCAAATCTTGGTGACCAAACAACACCAAATCTTGGTGACTAAACAACACCAAATCTTGGTGACCAAACAACACCAAATCTTGGTGACCAAACAACACCAAATCTTGGTGACCAAACAACAACAAATCTCTTGATGGCCAAACACCAAATCCATTGGTGGCCAAACAACACCAGAATATTGGTGGTCTCTTTTAATTATGATTTCTTTTAAAACTATTGCTTTAACAAATGTTTTCATGAACTGTAATACACTCTGTATGCCGATTACATAAAAAAATTCGCGCACAAAACTGCGCACGCGCACTGACGCAACAAAATAATTGACTGTTTACTATTGGAGAAAGACTTCATGGAAATAAATGAAAATGTTCGTAACACATTACCATGTAAATTTAACATAACATATACAAATTACCACTTCAATATAAAACGTATATTAAACGAGTAACTGTAGTTTATGATCTAAACGTTTTCATTAACCTGACATTTAAAACCTCTTACATATTATTTAAAACATTTATTACAGCGAAGGCTTATCTTATGCTTGACTTTATACTGAAAACAAGTAGAGACTAAAAATATTAAGACACCTATTCTACCTTTTAATTCTCTTGTAAAATCTATCTTAAGAACCGGTTTGATAATTTGGAATCTATTTTATACAGCACATGTGAAAGGTCTTGAAAAATACAAAGTAAATCCATAAACTCTCACTTGATTTTAGTACTCTAAACTATTGTTACCAACAAGAACTAAATATGATCAAAATAATTTTATATTTCGGGCCTGTAAAAAGTATAAAGACAAAATGACTACTGCTCGAACATTCAGTTTAGAGAACACATGCGTAGCAACACAAAAATAATTGGTACTTTAACTTTTATCGGCTCTGAAGTGGCGTGGGCTGGCTAATCCCACTTCTGAAATTGTTAAAACAATTTCATAAGTAACCCTATAATTTTATACAGACAGACAAACTAAGAGTATAAGAAACTATGCTTTAAGCTTTATTTTATAACTGTGTGCGTCACTTAACTATTCGTTTTACCATGTAAGATAGAAACACATTTAAACACAATTTTAACGATCACTTCATATCACTTTCATGTTAAAAACCATCTCAAACTAACTATATAACGAATATAAGAAAATAATGCGTTAAGCATTATTTTATCACCTTTTCAGATATTAATTTTAAAGCGTCACTATACTTTCAGTATTTTCTATATAAAATGGAAACAACACAGCTTACCACGATTTTAACGATCACTTCACAATTCACATCACTTTATTTAATTTATTTAATTTAACTTTTAACTTTAACTTCACTATAAAACACTGTATCCGTATCACTTTTAACACACATATATTCACTACTATTTCTTTTTATTAACAAATTAGATTACTAACAAATAAACTAAAGTTTCACGCGTAACGAAAGCTAATCCAAAACTGCCCTATTTGACAGTTACCATCAGCTTTTATATCAATCCGCCGGAAGTTATATTTTAGTTATTTTTATTAAAAAACGTCTAAAGAATCAAACCAAGTCTTTTTTTATTCCAGACTCGGCTACAACACATAAATAATATTTTCGAATTATTGATCTAGTAATAAGCTGTAAAATTGTACTATTCTTATTAATTTACAGAATAATAATATTTCTTAATTATTAATCAATAATAACTGTAAAACTGTTCCATTCTTACAAAATTATTAGGTTTTCAACGCAAGTAGAAAACTCAATTGACATTCAGTATTCATTAATTTGAAATAATAAATTAACTTCCTATTATTTATTTTAAATTAAATTGTTATTATTCACGATTTCTTATTATGAATATTATTTTATTACATAAAATTTTAGGTTCATACGAAAGCTAGTTTAACACTATACTCGAACATTATCAATTTATTTTTAACACTATACTTACTAAAAAACGAGAAATTTAACTAAAAAAAAAATTTATTCTCGACTGGCATAGAATACTTTTACCCCCATATGTTTTCCATATGCTGTCTGATAAAAATGTACTTTGTAGAAATTTTCTCGAGTTTTACCTTATTAGTCGTTAAAATTCTAAACTCATGTTAATAACGTGATTATCTAAGAAGTTTTTACGCTATTAGAGTAAGAATTACCCTCTATTAAAATAAATTGGTAGGTACTTTATGCCCAAATTAATAAATATAAATATAATTTGAGGGTATAAAATGTCGTATTCAGGACTAGAATAATATGTACTCACTAAATGTCATACTATTTCTTTTGCGCGTAATGAAATACCGATAATCCGTCTCTTTCTATCAAAACCGTAGTTTACAGTTATATGTTAAATAAGTTCCATGAATAATCTACTATATACTAATGGCCTTCATTTTTTGAAAATCTAAGTAAGAACTTTAACTGATTTTAGGTTTCTCAACTGAAGAAAATTTCAAAATGCAAACGTAGTCAAGCCATTGCATTGGAGTGGGCCCGCTCCTCCTTGTGCGTTTCTTTCTTCGCGCCCCGCTGGATTGCCGGTCACTAATAAGCTCCCCCGCCATAAGGTGAAAATACTCATTCACTCATTTTTGTGAAAAAATTAAAGTAAAGATATTTCTACTAATTCTTAGTTTATCAAATAAACTTATCTATTAGAAAAGCTAAAAGCTTTAAACTCAAAAGAGAATATCAGACACTTAGATAGTTTTGCAAATGAATTCATAGAAATATATAAAATACAAAGCTAGAATATAACGTTACAAAGATGTTATTTACACTATAATATACAAAAACATGTCTTGATCTACTGATAATAAAACATGTAGTACCTATCTATGTATGTAATGTAATGTATGTGTATGTAATCAGCCCTTTTTTTAGCGTCACACGTTGGGCACGAGCCTCTCTTCAATACGAGGTGGATCAAGCCATAGTCCACCACGCTGGCCTAGTGCAGGTTGGTGCTTCACATGTCTTTCGAAAACTTGCTAGGTTCTCACAGACATGCAGTTTTCCTTACAATGTTTTCCTTCACCGTAAGAGAAATGATAATCATGTTAGAAAAGATTTGCAAATGAAAATAACAGAAGAGCGAGACCCGGGTTTAAGTCCGTAGCACTCGGATATCCAAGCGAGCGCGTTACCACTGGGCTACCACTGTACCTATACTATTTCAAAAAGCTCAAGAGTAAAAGATACAAATTCATAAAATAGAATAAAGTAGCAAAAGCCATGAACAATACCTACACTTTTATTAAAATCACAACGCGAAATACACAATTATAACCAATTAAATAAATTGTAGTGTTAAATCCTGTTAAAGCCAGTGTTTAAACAGGATGTGTTAAACCAGTGTGTGAAAGAGGTAAATATGATAAATTAAATTTTCGACCTGAAGACCTTTCTCTCTAGTTTTTTCTTATAAAATAGTTGATAGATATGTATGTTCATAATGTTTTTCCAAACCGGTTTCAATAACAAGGGCAAGTCTCACTCAAATGATATATATAATGATGTACACGGAGCTACAAGATTTCTCTCTATTTCTGTCAATCTCATACTCCGACGCGACGAGATGATAATTAGACTTATTGCAGTCAGAGATCCAGTGTAGCACCGACGGCTTTACAATATGCTTTCCAACGCATGGTGATTAACCACCGCCAACTTCCACACTCCGAATTGTACCTGAGACTTTGTTAATAGAAAGAGTGAATGACTAAACTGGGCCTTACCCAGAACTCGAACCTAGAACCTCCGTATATACAGCCGTACTTTCTAGCTACTAGACCACCGAGAGGTAGTTCGTACATATTATAATATATGCAAACTAATAAATAACTTCTCTACGGAACATGATATTAATCAATTTGGATTCAAATAAGGAAAAGGACAATAAATCTTATTACAAAGTGAAACACACTTATATGGGTAATGGTAAGGGTAGGAGAACGACTACAATGAAGTAAGTTTGCGCTGTTTATTGATTTCCCAAGCGATGTTTTCAGTCATAACTAATTTATATTAAACTTAATTTATAATGCGGTGTACGTAACCCATTACTATACTGGTGCACTAATTACCTTAGAAATTGCACATTTACCGCCGCACTCATAGTCACTTAATGAATTATAGTCTTGAATCTCCATACTAAAGAACGACTTAATGGTCATTAAGTGACTGTGAGTGCGGGCGTAAGATGCACTTTAAGATGATGATTATGAATGTAAGAACAGAAGAACTACTTAAATTACGCTACAAGTAATAATATAATAGCTCTGTTAAAAGTTTTTAACGCCAACTTATTACGTGTAGATGATTTTACAAATGATATAAATCATTCACGACTTAAATACAGTTAAACTTATTGGTATTTACAGTTGCTTTTATTTAAATGATACAATAAATAAACTAAACAATACGTTTTAAACCCCTGAAGTAAAAATATGATATTATTTCGGCTTGATTATATACCCCTTTTAATGGCACAACATTAAAAAACACGATCGGACCTTCCTTCCAAATTTAAAAAAGGGATTTTTCAAGGACCACTTTCCCTTAACGTTTTCACAAGCGCATTTCTTTGTTAAACACGCAAAAACGCATACACACAAACATACGAGTATCAACTTTCGCATATATAATAGGAGTTACTATATGAGAAAGATATAATACGCACTATCAATTTATTTAGTTAAATTTAAAATGTCGTTATAACTTAATTTCAGTTTTTGGCTTGCGATAATTAGAGTGCAACAATTTAGCTAACAGCGATAACGAGCCAGCAACTCATTAGGAAGTAAATATCAAATTAAATGATACTCACTAAGCCTCGACAGCTCACGCGGTTTTCGAAGTTTGTACAAACTATAAGTTTTTCCACTCAAAAGTTAATTAATTAATTAATATTGTTTGTTCCCAATTATAATAAATGTAAGTGTAGAAGATTTTGTAGACTTTATAAGTGTAGTTAAATAACTTAGGTACATTTTTTTTTAAATTGTGCTTCAATTTTACTCAACTTCCATTTTTGTTATTTTGTAATCATTTATTGTTATGTTAAGAAGAAGAAGACTAAAAATTATAGTTTCAATGATTATCTCAAAGTACAAGTTTTTAAGGCGATTATTTAAAATTACATACAACTTAAATGTTTAAAAGTAGTAATAGAAGAATATAAATAAATTAATATGTTGGGACATTATTACAACAGCGCCATCTAGTTCCGTGGTAAGCTACGAAGCTTGTATTACGGATACCAGATAGTTGATATACTACACATAAATTTTAAATACGTACATATTATAAATATAAACACCCATGACTGAATGCAAACATTCGTGCTTAACAAATGAATGCACCCAGCGGGACTCAAAACCGTAACCGCTGGCACAGAAAGTAGGGTCACTAACAACTGAGCCAAACGTGTCAATCGTCTTACAATTAAATAATAATAAATTGTTGATCAGAAAAATATTTTTAAAGTTAATTACTAGAATAGAATAATTTAAAATGCTACAATAACTTTTCATAATATTTTACCAACTATAAATATTACACAGATAACATAATACTATACTAGATATTACAGATTATACAGGATAGAATATGTTCTGGACTTTTATATTATTCTTCCACTGATTTCGGTTGCGACAGTAAATCGCTTTGAGAATAGGAACTACACAAGGAGATGATATTACAGGGGACAAATACGCGCAAACTTTCTATCCACTCACGTTTTACTATCGTAGTCAGATGGAATAGCAATTCGGGGCGACGTGATATAGTAATATAAATATAGAAGGATATACCTAATATAACCGTTTTTTTAATTAACATATTCAAAATGTATGCCTGTGTATTCAAAGTATTCAGCTCTTTTTAACATCCCGCTACTGGGCACGGGCCTCCCTTCAATACGAGGGGATGATCCCCCTATATGTAGGCCATAGTCCATTGAGGGTTGGCCAACTCTACGTCATCGTAAGACATCACCGTAAGACAAGTTGTAATCATGTTAGAAATGTTTACACATGTAAATATCAGAGGTAGGTACACGACCCGGATTTGAACCCACACCACTCGGTTATTCAAGCGAGCGCGTTACCACTGGGTTACAACTGCCCTGTTGTGAATTTAATGATTTTGGCTATAATATTAAAAAATATATAAAATTTTACGAATTTAAAAGTTATTTTTAAAAGTGTGACTCAATCTATCACAAGCCAAATTTCCGTTATGACGGCCATTATATGATCAATATTTGTTACGACCAAGCATCGAATATCATCAAATATTTGTAATTAATCACAATTTTATAATTAAATTAGAAAATGGAATAAAAAAATAATGATATATGTTCCGTAGAACATTAAAAGGTGTTTTATTTTTATACCAAATTAAACATGAAGAATGTACTAAATGAGTTTCTTGTGTAATATGTTGCCTTATATTTTACTTATTAGTTATTACTAATATAATTAATATACATAGCAAAAATATTTCAAAAGAAATTGCCCCTCAATGGTGAGTGATTAATATTAAATTTAATCTAAAATTGATGTACTACTTTTTAATTAAATTGTAAAATAAAATAAAATGATTTATAATATTTTCAAAGCGGCTTTCTTTATGTGAGCTACGCTCTATACAAACGCGTTTATCACTCACTACAAAAAAGCAGATAAAAAGCTTTTTTTAATTTAATCATGACTGAACATCGTTTCATTAAGTTTTATCGCAATTTGTAGATTGAATGAACTCTTTTACAGGTTTTTGGACTAAATTGGATTAAATATTTATTAAAGATAAGTCTCTTATAGCTATTTTTAATAATTTTTACAAAACATTAAATATGCTTATTTTTACCCCATCTTAAACAACTAAGCATCTCATGAGGTAAAACAATATGACCTACAAACATGTGAAGCGAGGGTGAGTCGCTAGTGAGTATACCTATAAGATAATCTTATTTGAGACATTAGTATCCAACAAATTATTCATAGGTAGGATGAAGCTCCACACATTAAATTTTACTCACTTGTATCTACTGTAAATTGTTTACACAAAATAGATGTTTACGACACAATAGGCATTTGCGCCGCAAATTACATAGAAGGGTTGCTTGAACGTAAATGTGTAAACACAGAGTAATAACTGACAAGATAACAAACTTGTAGATATTCTAAGTTTAACTCAGCATAGAGGACTAAAATGCTCTGTACACATATCTACGTACCTATGTACTTTTTTTAAGGTCGGGAAATGTGTTTATGCATACCACCTGCAATACATACTTAATGTGGGACTCACCGTCAGAACCAGTACTATCCTGTTAAACCCAACAGAACAACGCCAAACGGCTGGCCTGCCACCACGGTCTATTAACTACCATGGCAAGGTGAACGCATGTTCATGAAGGGATGGGGTCGCTTTACATCTATTCTTGGTGTTAAAAATAATTTCATATTTTATTGTATGTATGTTGTGCATGCATATTATAAATAGTAGGGGAGCCGAAGCGGGGATTTCGGGATTTACTAAAGCGCGGCAGATTAATATACAAGGGGATACCTTGTACCCGGTTAAGTACCTCCACAAAATCCATGAGGCCCATATATAAGGCCGCCCGTGAAGGATACAGGATCAGATTAGTAAAAAAAAAATGACCATCAGAAATTCTCGAGCGCATCAGATTAAGGTAGGGTGAGTTAATTATATCCTAAAAAGTGTATATTCCACTAATCTGACAATTTGAGAGTGACGTAAAAAAAGGGGAGGGCAACAAAGTTGTAAAAAAATAACGTCATCTCGACATTCTCGAGCGTAGCTAATTTTTTTTTTATTTAGAAGGAAATAATTCAAGAATAATGAAAAATATATAATCTGACGATTTCCGCAAGCCAAAATAACAAAAACAATTCGGGAAGTTATTGGTTTTACCCCGTTTTGCGAAAATCGAGTTTTCATCAGATCTTGACGTTTTAAGGTCATAGGAAGCTTCCCTGACTACCCCCGTGATGTTGTCACTATGTCTGTATGTGTGTGTGTGTGTGTGTGTGTGTGTGTGTGTGTGTGTGTGTGTGTGTGTGTGTGTGTGTGTGTGTGACTCGCTTATAACTTTTGAGCGACTAAACCGATCGGTATCTACTAAACGGCGTTCTAAAGATTTCCCTCAAAATTAGATTTCCTGTGAATTTAAACCGATTCGGACCGATAGATTTTGAGAAATAAGAATTTTTTTTTTGAAAGTGGTTTTTTTGGAATAACTTTTAACCGGCTTTATCGATTAACTTCAAAAACTAATCCGCCTTTGAGCTTGAAAAACCACGTCGATCACCACCAAGCTGGTCAAAATCAGTTGATTCGTTCGAGAGATATCGTGAACGAAAGAAACCCGAAAAAGTTTGTGGTTCGATCAATTAAAATTGCAAAATTACTTATGAGGATGATAAAACTGCGTCGAATGCCGCCAACCGCGTGAAAATTGCTTGATCCATTCAAAAGTTATTGCGGTTTGAAAATTCCAAAAATAGTGTTCTATGAAACTTCTATCAGACTTTCGAGCTGGGAGAGTTCAAATGCATAGAAATATTATTTCTTTGAACTCAGCGAGCTCAAAATATCACATAAATTATATTTTGAGCTCAAAAATGTCATAAGTACAATTTTAAGCGCCCAGGAATGGAATTAGCGGGAAGTTTCAGGGATGGCCTTTAAGGTGAACCGTTTTTATAATTTTTTTTTGTCAGATCAGGCGAATCCCTCTAGATAATCGTCAGATTATGAGACAGTACGTTTAGAACATAAAGATGAACCATATATATCTTAATCTGACGCGCTTGAGTATTTCAAAATGGCGAATTTTTTTTGCACATTATGAAAATGGCCGCGAGTTTGCGTCCCATCAAAGTCGTCAGATTAGTGAATGAAAGCTTTTTTTTGGTGCACTTAACCCTCCCTTAGAAAATCTGATGCGCTCGATAAAAAAATTTTTTTTTTCATTTTCAACCCTTAAATACAACCACCCGCATCATGCAAACGATCAGATTAACATACGTACATTATTAAAAATACGTAGGGCATTGATGCTATTAATATCTGACGCGCTCGAGGATGTCCATGCAACAGTTTTTTTTTACATATTTAAAAATCTATAGCCGCTTCCCCCACCGATGTAAAGGTATATATTATTTAACATTTTTTTCTTCTTATCATCTAAGCTTTGCATCCCAATAGGTCTCTACGACGCTCGAGTAAATCCCCATTTAGCATCGTGGGCTCCCCTACCAAAATTAGAAAGTATTAGATGGTACTTTACTTTAAGATAATATACTATAGATTAGCTTGTGCTATGGGTTATCCAGCTATTTCGACCAGAAAATTGTGAATTACAAATTATACAACACATAAAAAAGGCGGTAAGTAAAAAAATCATAATATATAAGTATGTATTTCAATTAAATTGTTTTCGCGATCAATGGTGTTCGCGATCGGAACCGTTGGGACCCCCTTTTTATTTATTTTTACCCTTACTTATTTCCCTTGTGACATAAATAATAATGTTATATCATTCTCTATTGGTCATAAAAAATATTGGATGCAAGACGACTTCTAACACCCCCTAACTTTTATATTGTAATCTACTTCTCCTAGACGTCCTGTAACCCTTAGGGTGCAAGTCAATACTTATATGTTCCATGGCGCGAAAAACCCCAATATAAGTACAACACAAAAAAACCAACAGTAAAAATGATGATGTCAAGCTATAGAATATTATTATACTAAAATATTTTTAAGTAGTGAAGTGTCTGTGTTTAATTTCAAATTAACAGCGTTTCACTAAATGCATATGAAAAATATGGAACTTACATCAAAAAATCATTTTTTAAATTTTTTGTCTCTCTGTCTGTCTGTCTGTTTGTTACGGCTAATCTCTGAAACGGTTGGACCGATTTTGAGGGGACTTTCAGCAACAGATAACTAATGTTATAACAATAAGGAGTAACTTAGGCTACTTTTTACTTTTTATTTTACCTAGCGGAACCCGTATATTCACTCGCGCTAAATCTATAATACAATAAATATTTATAATAGAATAAATTTATTTAACACTTAATAGCGTCCCACTGCAGAGCGCTCACATACTGTCAGTGTCTCAGTCTCAGTGCGAGGATGATTAAAACTATAGTTTACAACGCTGGCCAAGTGTATGATAACATGTCTTTCTGAACTTGTTAGTTAGACAGAGTTTTAGACAAAGAGGTTTTCTCACGATGAAAGTACTCGTAACTTCACATCGTAAGAAAAGTATTATGTTAAATATATTATGTAAGTGATTTGCACTTAAAAATGTCAGAGGGATGAAATCCGTGATTTTAACTTCTCCATTTAAAGCTTCATTTGATTTCCGAAGGAAACGCGTTACCACTGCTACCAGTACAAAAAAATACTGAATTCTTATAGATTAAAAATAAGGTTAATATAGACAAAGGTACTACAGTACATTGACGAAGATTTTACGACTTTCATTCTTATCACACTTCCATTACCCTATGTTCTATGATGTAAACCTCATGAAGCCAATGTACGTCAGAACTAAATTGATGATCTCAGGATACGAAAGCGATGTTTCGGAAATTATATTTCCCGAACGAAATCGTTCCCAGCGATCAAAGGGAACAGATTTCAAAAGCTTTTAAATATTTAATACCAGAATTAGCTAAGTTAGAATGTTATTTGTTTGTTTGCAATAAATAGGCTTTTGTGAAATTTAAACAATACCAATGTTCTGACTTCCGAGTTTTCATTCTCTTTCTAACTCTTCGTATGACATTTCAACGTTTAACCTTTCTAATAACTATTTTTTTATATTATTTCTAATGTAAAATACTCTGTACTCTGTAAAATACTTTGTATTTTACACATTACAAAACATTTAAAGTAATTAGCATTTACAGGTTAAAAATTGATGACATGAACCATGAACATGATGGCAAAAACCTCACCAGCAGTGCATGTAAAATCAAAACCCGTAATTAACATTTTAATAACTTGTATGTAGGTACTACACAAAAGGACAGAAACGCCAATTCTCTTGTTAATGGATTCAAGCGAGCTATTAAAACAAAAACCTACTTCGCCAACCAAAAATGAATTAAAAGACGCGTACAGAGTAGTAGCTAGCTTCTAATATTTTTTTAAGATTACTACTAATATAGAGGAATAAATTCTCCAATTTACCAAAGAATTTGGATTCCACTTGAATTACAATAATACTCTTGTGAATTTATCCATAATTGTATGAAATTTATATCTATAAATCTCTACATATTTTCAGTATGCCGCTGAGTGTGAAAACTATAGGTAGATAAATAGTTACATCTACAAACTTCCACGGCGCTCTTTCCTCACCGCTTAACAATACAATGGGGCGTCGTTAATGCACGTTCCTGAAGTACTAGAGGGAACTCAACTACCTCAAAACTAACTTAAAAGTTTCCGAATAAAGGCAACGGTAACATTGCTATTTGCATCACCAAAATAACTTAAAAAATAACTTTATAATGTTAACAAGATATTCGTGTCAGTAACAAACAACTCACGCTTTAAACTGTCGTGTTCATTTTTATCCAGAGTATTATTTGGAAGATATATTACGTTTTTCGTAAATTCTGTTGTACTACAATAATTCTTCAAGCAATGAATTGTATAATAAATATAGTCTACACATAAATCACAATGCTCGTGTAGAAGTGTACGTTACAGTACTTAGAATGCCGCGTATATAAGACCACTATTTTGTTATACCACAGATCAAAAACACAGTACAAAAACTTGTAGAAATGACATTTTTCTTGAAAAATTACGAATATTTTATATAGAATGAAAAATAATTTTCTCGCATAACATATTGAATTGATAGCGGCGTCGATTATCAACTAAATTATTTGTGCATGTGTATACGAAAATAATTTGTACAACAGATAAAAATGCTACAATGAGAACACTGCCAAAACGCAAAACTACATGTTACATGATAACAGTGTCGTAGAAAGCTTTAATTTACCTCATTGCAATATGATCGCGTTATAACTTTTTTGTTGAACTTGCTATGTATTTCGTTAGGTTTTAAAAAATGTAAAAAAAATATATTTTTTAAATTACACCTCCATTTTCTTAAAATTATTGTTGCGAAGCTCGTAA
The DNA here is from genome assembly GCA_951802675.2 of Boloria euphrosyne. NCBI lineage: Eukaryota > Metazoa > Arthropoda > Insecta > Lepidoptera > Nymphalidae > Boloria > Boloria euphrosyne. The sequence continues at coordinate 5,865,567 of OX637886.1, forward strand.
TTAATAGAACATATTTAAAGTATAAATACTTAAATATGTAATATGTCTATAATATTTCAAAACCAAAATATTTGATGCCACTTCCAATATAACCTACAACAACAGTAAAATAAAGTAGGCAAGTAGAAATAGTGGAAGCAATTTTTCTAGTAAAATACCATTATTCTTTGCACGTCTGCTACGCAATTAGCTCGAGCGTTTCTTGTTGCTACAATGGCAGCGGTTTGCTTAGAACCGTAATGCAGAAGGCGTGTCTAATTCTCTATCAAGTGTTTTCTTAAAAGCTTAATCCTTTGACTCTGATAATAATATTCTAAAACACTCAGCAAACTTGGTAATATTTTAACGAATTCTTCCATTGTTATGCTAAAGAATTAAAATTAAAATCATTATCAATTCTTAAGGCATTCATTAATTAACTAGCAAGTCACCCTAGCTTTGCTCGGAGTTATCTCTTGGTACATTTTAAATAGAAAGTCGACCCTTAGGTCTATTAAAAAAATCTTTCTCATCGTATATTTTTAAGGGATGAAAAGTAACTGTGCTGTTCCAGACTATATTTCTGTACCAAATTTCATCCAGATCCAGTCCAGCCCTTTCATGCAAAATTTGGGACTACAATTAAATTTACATATTACTTCTTCTGTTTAACACGGCTGGAGTGTGGAATAAAATTTGAACACACAGGTTACAACCGACTGAAGAAACATTTATGTCTAATCATTACATGACGAGTCAAAGCCACGAAATATCATATTACATGCATTCTGATAACAGTACTATTAACGATACTACTGTACTACTGTATAGTATAACTAGCGGACCCGACAGACGTTGTCTTGTACGCATGCGCAAAACAACGTTGCCTAGCAACGACTTATTTATAATTTAGTATGTCATTTATTTTCTAAATGTATAAATAACTAATTAATTCAAAATATACATTTTGTAGTGGACCGAATTGTGAATCTAAACCATTCTCGAATCCACTCGAACACGCACAAAACATTTCATCAAAATCGGTCCAGCCGTTTAGTAGGAGTTCAATTACATACACACTCACAGAAGAATTATATATATAATAATGTAAAAAATATAAATTCATTTGCAGCGGCTAGGCTATATTATATATAGGTTATTACCATTAATACTACAAGTGACTATAATATATAGGTTATTACCGTTGATATCGTCACGACGTCAAACGATAATTTATTATCGTTAGACGTCGTGACGATTTAACAGTAACTGTTTATAAGTCCTGTATAACATCATTGTTATAATCTTAATAAGAACGAATCGCATTTTAAAAAATATATTTAGGAATTGGATCATTAAAAGGATTAAGAAGGATTTCAAATATGTAAGTATAGAAATAAAAGTTCCTATTTTTTGACGTAGGAGATGCCGTTACAACTGTAATTCATTGTACAACAAAATGTTTTTCATAATAACAACTTTATTTAATTAAAAAATCTATTTGGACATTAAGCACAATAAATTCAGAACGAAGCTTATGATAAAATCTCTACCTACTTGTACTTGTACCGACATTAGGAGAAACACTATTAAACTTATCTATGTACAATCGTATCGTGACATGTACTAATTAAAGTTATAATTTTACGTGCTTAAATATAACTTATGGAGTAATAATAATAAAGAAAATATCAAAGGGCTTACAAAGTTTATTAAGATACGAAAGAACATGGTTTAGTTTTTACATGTTTTTACTTAAGAATGCAAATTTAAAATATGAAGCTAAATGCTATTAAAAATACTGAATATTGTTAAAACTAATCATATAACTTGTCATTTGACATATAAATAAATATCTTTACAACTTCTATAAATTAATCGTATATTAAGTAAACACAAATTTTAAGTAGATTATTTCTAGCCCACTCTTTTTAAGAAAATATTGTTAAGCACAAATGGTTGTAAGCAATTTTTTAAAATTCACGGTTCGGTGGAAAAGACAATAGTTTACTTTCAAAGGAATACCTGCCCCGATCGTAGAAGTCGTATTGCTTCTTCGATCTGCTGCCTTTTGTAGAATTTCTTTACAAGCTTCAAAGGGGTATTTTATTTGAACCACAAACGTATTTTATTGCAGCGAATTCTACTTTTAAGCATTCAGTTGATTTTGAACAAGCACAAATAACTGGAAAGATAAACATGATACATGAGTAAAATTCACCTAACAACGCAATGAAAGCTATTTTAGTTTTATGATTTTATATAGCATTTTATTTCAATTCATTATTATATTTTCAAAATGATTTAGTATTTAACTTAACTACTCTATTATCATAGAGAAGACATGGGTGGAAAGCAGTAGAAGTTGAGAGGTAGCGTGCTTTCTTGGGATACGAAGTGAAGCCGGTACCTTTGATGTCTTCCATGTGATTTTCCTTACGTTTAGATAAATATTGTGAAGAAACCTGTGTAACTTGTGTGTGCATGTTTGAGATATGAAAGAACTTATTTCGAAGTCGTGTGAAGTCAACCCGTACTTGGCCAATCTAGTGAACTTGCCTGATCCCCTCATATTGAGAAAAAGGCCAAATCCAGCTGTGGGACGCTTAAAAAGGCTGACTATTATTACGATACATGAGTAGCATATATTATGTAATCATACCGATACAATTACTTTACTTATAAATATAATTCGTATAAAGAAACGATCAATTGAAAACATTAATCTGCTCAGTCATGTAGTGTTTCGATTTTATATAGATACGTGTATATAAATCGAATAGATAAATTAGTTTAGAGCCTCTGATTGCGCAGTCTATAAACAGAAATTGTATATCGATTTTTAATTAATTTAACATGGACTTAATTGCCTATGGAACTGTGGATACAGTGAATTTGAAAGTTTGAATGCCATTAAACATTTTCATGCATCATTTGGTACCTATTTTAAGTTATCGTATCGTTATCTGTATAATACTTACAATACATAATAAATAAAGTAGACTTTATAAAACTAAGTATATAAAAAAACTACGTTTAAAAATATGAGCGATGTTTTAGCAAAAATAAATCGAAATTAAAGTTATTATATTATAAGTTTCTGCCTCATCGTGCTAAACATATTATGTGGATTGTAGATAGTAGGTAGGTACTTTGTTTATGACTTCTAGTACTTTGGTAAGATGTGTTGCGAAAACTTTACTTTGAAGACTGTATTATCCACTTCAATGCAGATGGAAGTCAGGCTAATTCAACATCTATGCTAACTTAGTAACTTAACATTAATTTTGGCGATTCATGAGATATTTTCCCGCAATATAAATGGATAGAGCACCGAACTAAAAGCTAGAAGGCCCTGACCTTGAAAAACGTGGCAAAACTGCGATTACACAACCATACCGACAAATACATGTTGTCTCTTTTACTCTCGAGTAAAACTAAACGTTCGTTCTCTTTCACTCAAAATGACAGAATATTGTTTCAATGAAGAATGGTGTGCGCTCACGCTTTTCAATGTGAATACAATTTAGAGCGATCGGAGTACTGTAAGGCCCTTCTTGCTTTTAGTTCAGTGGGATAAAGTACCATATTATAAGCCCGGTAACTAGCTATTATAATAGCAAATTTCATTACAATCTTTCCAGTCGTTTTCTCACTATGCGTTGTCAGACAGACAGACAATAATTCTAATAACCATAGATTTAATATCTGTATCGTACTTCGTAACTACTTCATAAGATTTGCCAAATGTACAGATTCGATTTTAATGCCTATATCTTATTAATTACTTTTTTTACTTAGTTTTGCTACAAAACATAGTACAATGTGATTTTGTCAACGTAATAGAAAACAGTCCAAAACGCTAACAATCATAATTACTTCACAATGAGATGGCGCATTTCGCGACTAATCTAAAATTTACTACCAACTCAGCTTGACCCAGTTTCCAGAGCAAAAATCCAGTCATTATTTCAGGTCTTATTTCAGCAAAATTGCAGTTATTAGTAATTGGTATTGTATTTGTTGTATGTCGCTCGTAAAATCTAAAGAGCTCTCTCTGTTGGTGGAAGATTTGAGCAATTTTAGAGTAACTACACGCGGCGTTGTGTAGACGAGTGACATAAAACTCGAGCATCCAGGCATGAAATTAAACAGCTTGCACTAAGTTGTTAATCGTCTGGACCACTGCCAACTCCCAATTTGAAGGAATTGCTGACAATCCGGCAGAATTCTGGCAGTATCCACTAATTTAGTGCATGAAAGAATGGATGATAAAAAACTCGTTCTTTAGAGTTAAAATGCTGCGGCTAAAAATTAGGTCAAACGCAAACTTTACATAAAATAGAATGGACGTCATTAGTGCACAGTTAAATGTTTTACGAATTCATAAACACGTTTTATATGAGCTCGCATAGAAACGTTCGTATAATAGGGTATATCAAACAAATTACACTGCTTTAGCGTTTCATTTTATTTGATGTTTTTATTTTGAACTTAAATAAATCCTAAAACTATACAAATAGCATTCGTCAAAAGTTGTAAATTTTAGGTTAAAATTGTAGTCAGTTTATTAAAAATGTATCAAGTCACTTCAATTTGTGCTTACAAATTAACTTCGCGAAAAAACTATTCAAAAACACTGAAATTCAATTAGCTAGGTCGGACTCAATCACTGGGTGAGTGGGAAAGTCAATAGAAATGCTGACCAGTGTGAAGGCTTTTAACAATGGTCCAAGAGTACCTAACTATAGTATTAGACGGACAAATTCAATCTGAATAGATTCTATGAGAGAACGATTTTTAGCATTAAATTCTAAAGATTCGTTTCACTTAATGTTCGAACGTCTTCTCCTAGTCATTATCTACCTACTTCTGGGATATTCTTCGTACTTACATAGAATATTATTTTAAATTTCTTTACATATTAATTAAATTTGATATATTTTTAAATGATATTATGAGAACTTAATATATTAAAGGACCGCCAATCGAATCTCCTTTGCACCACAGTCCTAATGCACTAGAAATTGCCTCTTCCTACTGCGTAGGTATGACTAACTGAACAAACACATGCAAGCTCAATCTAAAATCCACGGATGTGGTGCGAAAATTCACAATACGGATTTAATGTAAAAATTAATTTTGTAGCTCTAAATGTTAGGACTTTTCTACGATATATACTATATTATTATTAGAAACTCACAGTCAGGTTCATCCTTAGGTGTATTTTAACATTCAGAATGGAATGGAAAAACTCTGGAATGGATAAAAAGGAACCAGTTTGGCGTGCTATTTCATGCTATAATCCATCTCTGTGACAAATTTTCATCCATCCGAGCATTTGCATTAATAGTATAAAAAATAATAAATCGAGAATCAAAATCCGATATAGTATACGGACCTCAAAAACATCCCTTCATTAATTTACCGTTACGGTACGTTATTTTAGTCTAGGACTCAAACTTCTTATGCATCATTATCAGCGTTGCAACTTGCAACATTACAGGTGGTAGGTATTTTTTAATACAACAGGTTTGAAATACTGCAATTTTATTCAAACATAATGAAATATGTAAATTATATATTTTCAAAGACAAAGCCTCCTGTGCTTAATCCTTTTTGTTATTTTCCTTATGTTTTCGCCATTAATCGTCTACATCCTTAGTCTAAAACCATATCAACACTCCTTAATCTCAACAAGAATGTCTAAATAATAAATATTATAAGTTATAATAGAAATTTCGTTGCTTATAAAAGCAGCATAGCAGAAAGTAGGTATTTTATCGAGTGCCTTGTCACAGCTCTTCGCAATTAAGTTTAATTCGCACCGGGACCACTGCTGTTTGAAATTCGATTACAGAGGTTGTCAAAGCGGGCGAGACCGGATGAGGTTTAAATTGATTCCGATACATCAGAATATTACGAAAATGCCTTTTTAAAATACCTTGACAACTTTCAAAAATAATACTACACTAAATGGTCATGTTATATTCTAAGACTAGCAATTCCCGCGGCTTCGCTCGCTTTCTAATCACTATTAAAAAATAGGATTGTGGAAAATGGTGGTAGAACGTCGAAAGTTCTTCAGAATTTAAAATAAATCTTCGCTTCTTGTAAGAGCTATTAGCTAAACAGTAGAAAATACGGTGCGTGGTAGGGTCGGCGATTGTATCAAGCGAAGCGGCCCTTGAAGCTGTGCTTGCATTTGTCTCGCGTCCTTATTTTTTTTTGCGAAATTTTAGCCTATGTTTACAAAATAAATTAAAATAATCAACAAATCAGTACCTTTCTCGAGAACCACTCTTTCCATTGGTGAAAGCAGCATGAAAATTGGTGAAGTAGTTTTTGAGCTTTGCGCGAACAGACAGACAGATACACAGACAGACGCGGTGGAGGACTTTGTTTTATAATATGTATAGAACAGCTTCGCAATCAAATTATATGAATTTTTAAAAGACCTACAAAAATAATAAAACCTATACAAATAATTTAAATTGAAGTGTATATTTGTAATGTCGAAATAAAATATTTTACTAATATTAAATTTTCAACTTTCTTCCAAATCCAACACGTTCCAGGAGGCCTTGCTTCGATACTTCCAACTCCAAATTCCGTCAAAACTCCTTTTCCGTCCACGCCGCTGTACTTTGGAACAACCTCCCTAAAGCTATCCATGAGAGCCCTTCCATCCATATTTTTAAATCTAAATTAAAAGTCTACCTATATTCAAAATTATAGACGATTTCAATCAATTGGCACCTCTTTCTGCATTCACATGTATAAGTATTTTTATATAATATGTAAATATGTATGTATCCATTATATATAAGTATAGTTCATATTTTAAGTATAATATAATATGTATAGTATTATATATGTATGTATATTTATATATTTATTTTTATATAATATTTGCATGTATGTATATTAATTATTTATTATTTTATTGTATATACAATTATTTATTCTTTGCACAATATCGCCCGCTGACATCTTCTTCCACATCCACGGGTTGACTGGAAGAGATCTTTTTTAGGGATAAGTCCACCCTTGCCAACTAAGTTTATTGTTTATATTTTTTCTGTATCTGTTTTAATGTGCAATAAAGGATATAATAAATAATATAATAGTATGGTTCATATACTAGTAAGAAAGACACAATTTAAAAAAAGATGTCTATTTGTCCCGACTACTCTTCGAAGCGGCTCGGCGATTTCAATGGGACTTTTACTGGCACATACCTGATGTTATAACGATTCACTTAGGCCACTATTATTTTAGAAAAACTGCTGAGAGCCGCACCTGAGTGAAGCGAGGTTTAAAGTCGCTAGTAGGCACATAATAAAGATGGGTCACATCATTTTTTTTATCACAACACAATTTAAATTTATTTAAGTGGCAAGCGATTTATAGAATTTATAGAACTATTTCTTTCGTATTTGTGTGTTTTATACACAAATGAGCAAATACAACCAACTCCAGACCATGTTTGTTACATGTTCTTTTTTCAGTTTTGTAGCTCTTTACGAACTTAAGCTTTGTATCAAATATCAATCAAAATGACTGAAGTCGAAGTTCAAAATTCTAAAGTAGGAATACACTAGTTAAATAGAAAGTCATCTGTAATGAAAAGTTGCTACATATCTTAAAGATGTCGGCGTAAGTTTACAAGTCCACTTTACTATGCAACAAATATCCTTGACAGGACCTTTAGAACACTTTAATGTCTATTAATAGTAATTTTCATCTCATAAGCTCATAAGCTCAGTCTCTAAAGAATAATCTAATTTAATATTATATGATGCTTACATGAATTAAAAGCTTAATACCTGAATACTATAATAACAAATTAAAAAGACTAATATCAATATAAAACTTGGAAATAGTAATAGCTTTAACTGTGTTATTATTATTTTATTTGCTCGAGAAAATTGTCGGAAAGTTAAGTTAGAATTCTTAGAAATTCAATTACAAGTTACCAAAGTCACTTGTACGTTTCGTCTCAGCGGTGTGAGTAAAGTTATTGGCGCTACATTCCAATTATCTTCCACAATGTTTGTTTACTTACCTGTATCGTCAGTCTAGAAAGAAAATTCACTAGTTTGATTATTAAATTAGATGACTAGATTGCCTTTAGATAGAAGACATATCTTCAACTGAGATAGTCAATAAGCCGCATTCCTAAAATACTTATCTTGAACTTATCTGGTATATTGTACAGGGTAGTATTATGTGCAGCAATGTAAATTGACCCTGGAAGTTTCATTAAAATCTACTCAGTCGTCATATGCGTTAAAATAGCAAGTTTTTTGATTAAAATATCGACTTAATAAAATCAAAATTTTATCTTCTTACTATTTTCATGTATTCTATATTATGATATTTAACTGCCTCGGTGGTGTTGCCAAGTTGAGTAATTGAGTCTTTCTGTTTAGTAAGCCTCAGTAACAGCCCAGAATTGGGCTGTTATTGAGGCTTACTACTTACTAGTTGTTGGTGTGTCGCCGCCGTGCCCCGAAGAGTACGTAAAGCCGTCGGTCCTGCACCTTAGCTCTCATTGGTTGTGTCAATTAGTAGTTCCACCGGAGTATGAGAGTGACAGGAACAGACAGTGCACTTGTGTCTGTGCCTACACTTGTGCACTATAATATCTCCTGCGCAGTTGACTAGTCTCAACGAGATTGGCCGCCATGGCCGGAATCAGTCGGAGAACATTATAGGATATAAGAAAAGTAATTAAAAATATATATAAAATATTTCTGAAGTACCTACTACTTTTAGCCAAGAATCGTAAGTACAGTTCATGATACCCAATTAAGGGAAGAGTAAATTAAAAGAAAAAAATAAGTATTTTTTAAATTTATTCTATCATATTGCTTAATACTATAAGCTATTGAAATTCGATTGTAAACAATAGATCTTGCAAGTTTAGCACTTAGTTATTGTCCATTTGATCCCACTCTGTCCGTGATGAATTATTGACATCCAGTACAACGGCAGACAGGTATAAGCCGCAATGCGGACGGATTTAGAAACCCCCAAATAAAAGCTTTAGCCATGCATGAAACTGTAAATTACTTTGAACATGTCAGCTTATTTAATCTATGCATAAATCTCTCAGGAAACAGTTTGTACGAGATATTTTTAAGTGATAAACATTACGAGTAGTATACATATATATTAATCTCTCTCACATGTCTACTTTATTATAAAAATCTAAATAAATTGCTTACTTCAGCTTGTGTTTTTCTTTAATTAACAAATTTGCATTATAAATTATTGTAATCACCCCATTTATTCCCTGTCAAAATAGTAGCCTTACATATAATCAGTTGTTTGGTCCTTCCAACAATTACTTAAGCAATTAATATTTTGTGACTAACACTATTCATAAATAAAGTCATAAGACCACATTAAAATGTATTGTAACCTTTTATGGCATATCTATTACAGTACGTCTATGAAAAAGAACGACGATTGGATAAATATTCACAATGATATAATATATGTATTAAAAAAATTGCATAATGTTTTCCAAAAATTAAAGTACCTTTATTATACGTATTAAAAACTTGAAATTTATATTCACGTATTATTATTGTATTATGTTGTGATTTACTTCCGTTGAGTTCCAAAATTTCTAAACGAAAATGTTATTGTACTGTCAGTGTCACTTTGACGTTGTCAAAATCATGTCAATATTTTATCGTGATTTCACTCACGTTGTGCAATTTATTCTTGTTATTTTCTTATAAGTGACGACTTTTTATATCTTAATTCAAATTATACACTTGCCTATTCTGGTAGAAACTTTAAGTGGACATAATTACCTTAAAAAATTCAAAATGAGGCTCGTAGACTCCTCAAAACTTTTGGAACTTCAAAGCAGTCCTACAAATATTCGTAATATTTGTATTGTAGCCCACGTGGACCATGGGAAAACGACTTTGGCGGATTCCTTAATATCTAGCAATGGTATCATCTCCCAAAGAATGTCAGGTAAACTGCGTTACATGGACAGTAGGCCAGACGAACAGGAGAGAGGTATCACCATGAAAAGCAGCAGTATTGCGCTATATCATGCTTTAGATCAAGAGGAATACCTTGTGAATTTGATAGATTCCCCTGGCCACATAGATTTTTCAAGTGAAGTGTCAACTGCAGTCAGATTATGTGATGGTGCTATTGTTGTTGTAAGTTCTTCCATTTTTTTTTTATATTTTATACAATTTAAGTTAATGTTGTGAAATCTCATTTTTTCTATAAAGTGGCCTGTTAAAATTTTGACCTAGTTTTAGATGTTTTAGGTAAAATTACAAATATAAAATTGTAATGATAAGAATTTTAATGGAAAAAGTTCTAAATATCATATCCATTTCAGGTAGATGTCGTAGAGGGTGTATGTCCACAAACAAGGCTTGCCTTAAAACAGGCATACTCTGAGAACATCCGAGCAGTTCTTGTCTTAAATAAAATAGACAGATTAATAGTTGAAATAAAAATGACAGCACTTGATGCATATGTCCACATTACACAAGTTTTGGAACAAGTTAATGCTGTAATGGGAGAGCTATTCGCTTCTGATGTTTTAGAAAATGAAGAAAATTTGATTGATAAACAGGTTTGATATTGATTAAAAGTCATATAAGTTAATCACATTTTAAGTGACTATTTTTCAATTACTCTTTGAAAAATAAATTTAAACAATGCTTCTATTACTAAAAAAATATGAACATTGAAATATAAATAAAACTTTGAAAACCTTATTAACTGTGTAACTTCTCTTCTTAAAAATCTTCTCTTCTTTGTCTTAAAAATCTGTTGAAATCGGACTGTGACATATTATGTCCCATTTTTAATTTTGGGTCTTATTTCATTCAGTGGAAAGTCTATTTTTCAATATTGTTTATTAAACAAATAAGTGTAGAATCTAGAGGTATTCGAGGGCAAAGAGCATTAATTTCTCAAAGTAAAAATACAAAAAGGTGACCATACAACATATTTCACAATATTTTTAAACTATTTAGATATTTTTTACTATATTGCTTACAATTCCAGCAAAAATCAATGCCAAAATCGAAGGAGGATAATAATTTCTATGATTGGACCTCGGCTCTGGAAGATGCTGATGACTCAAATTTATATTTTTCACCGGAACAAGGAAATGTAGTTTTTGCAAGTGCTGTAGATGGATGGGGATTCACTATACAAACATTTGCAAAATTATTTTCGGAAAAACTTGGTAACTTTTACTATTTAAATTTTATTTAAGTATTTGTGTTGTTACTCGAAAAGTTATAATATGAGCCTTAATGCATAATGAATAAAAATTACATTAGGCTCTTCTATTTCATCATCATTATTTGGTATATATAAAATATGTAGGTACAATTTTAATTATAACATTAACTTTTACTTCATTTTGTAGGAGTAAAGGAGGAACTGCTCCGTAAAGTACTATGGGGTGATTTCTATTTAAATCCAAAATTGAAACGTTTCATGAAAGGTGCTCAAGAAAAAGCAAAAAAGCCTCTATTTGTTCAAGTTGTTTTTGATAACTTATGGAATATATATGAAACTATAGTTATAAGAAATGATAAGGAGAAGGTCCCAGTAATTTGTGAAAAGCTTGGTATTAAACTGACAGCCAGAGATCTTAGGCATACTGATACTAGGATTCAACTGCAATCTTTGATGATGCAATGGCTGCCTCTATCCCACGCAGTATTAGACATGGTGTGCAAAAAATTACCATCTCCAAAGGAAATTTTGCCTGAAAAAGTTGAGAAGCTTATGTGCTCTCGGATAAGAGATTTTGATTCCTATCATGATGATACTAAAAAACTTAAACATGACTTCCTTGCCTGTGATAGTAATGACCGACCTGTGATTATTTTTATATCGAAAATGTTTAGTATTGATAGAAGTTCGTTACCAGAAAATAAACCTAAGCTTCTAACACCAGAAGAAATGGCTCTAAGAAGAGAGAAAGCTAGACAATTACGTGAAGAAAAGAAGCAGAATGATGCTAATTCTGAAGCAATTCCTATATCAGAAGAACCTAACCAAGTAGATACAGAAAAGTGTATTAAGGATGAAAGTGAAAAAGAAGATGAAAATTCTACAGCATTTATTGCATTTGCTAGAATATTTAGTGGTAGAGTTAAGAAAGGAGATAAATTATATGTATTAGGTCCTAAACATGATCCCTCACAAGTACTTTTGAGAAAGGATTTCCAAATAGATCCTAATAAGAAATTGAAAGACTTGCAAAGTGATGAACATATAACGATTACTGAGTAAGTTAGTTTTGATATTTTTTTTAAATATATGAACAAAAAAATCTATTTTTAAGGTAATTAATGTTTTTTTAACTACCAATAAACAATTCTGAAATAATATTTTTTTTTAAATATATTCACAAAAAAATATATTAATTATTCTATCATATTATATACATAGTAACATGAAATTTACTGAGCTTAATATTTTTGTTTCAGGATTAAATCCCTATATATTTTAATGGGTAGGGAATTAGAAGAGATTAATGAAGCGGTAGCCGGTAACATTATAGGTAAAATAAAAAGAATGTACCTACCTTAATTAGACAGTCCCTACTATTGATACAGAGGCTGATGTTATCGTTTTTAAAATATCTGTCTGTCTGACAGCGTGACGTGAAATTGTGAAATGTTATTACCATCATTGGACAGGTTTTGATGAGATTTAGTATGCAATATCTCATACTTGAGATATCTATACCAAAAACGTATCTACATTATTAGCACTGCATCTTATTTGTAACTGCATGCAGAATAAAACGTAACGCCTGCGTAATTAAAATGGCAATAACGCAATTTTTCGTTAAAATCTATCGCAACGATCTATATGTAACCATATGTGTGATACTTTTCTATTGTCCAAGTAATATCATATTTTTAAAACGTTATAATTCTAACAGTTATTTGTTAAGGTATTTTATAGCGATTTACATACTAACCAAAAATATGAGAAGTATTAAACAATTCTATTTTAAAATCTAAGGAATTTAAGTTTTATTTAAGTACATTATAAGGCCATTTACGTTTGTATTCTTTAGGTATAGGAGGGTTAGAAGACCACATCTTGAAGACAGCAACACTCAGCAGCACTATGGCTTGTCCGGCATTCAGTGAAATCCAATTTGCAGCCGTTCCAATTTTAAGGGTCGCCATAGAACCTACTTATCCTTCGCAATTACCTCAACTAGTGAAAGGTATAAAATATATATATCACATACTTATGACTTTTTAATTACGAATGCAAAAAATTGTGTGTGTTTGTGTGTATGCGCGTGCGCATGTGAGTGCGTGTGCGTGCGCGTATACTCAAGCTTGCATATTTCTTAACAATAATAAGATTTCTATTTGCTTCATATATATTCCAATTTTTTGATTTTGTTATATTTCTATAATTTATCTTGTGTGATATTATAACAGGTTTACGACTTTTAAATCAATCGGACTCTTGCGTTCAGGTGCTATTGCAAGAAACCGGTGAACACGTTCTAGTAACCGCTGGTGAAGTTCATTTGCAAAGATGTCTTGAAGATCTTAAGTAAGTCTATAAATAATATTTTATGGCTACCATTTATATAATATTACCATTTTTCATAAAATATGACCAGAATTTAATATTGAAATTCTACAATGTAAAAAACTTTATTTATTTGAAGACAATAGGTTCGGATATTTTCTTGTCCGGGAATCGAACTCATTGTAATTTAATTAATAACTACCGGACTAGGGAATGCTTTGATTAGATATTTCACATCAGATGATTGATTGATTATTAGTTATTTCCTATCATTATTATACTTCACAGTGCAAAATAATTTACAGTTTTGTACTTATAACATATTTTTAACTTTCCTTAAACTAAAGTTTGAAAACAAAATTTATTATTTGAACTTATGTGTTGGACTGTTTCCAAGATTTTAGAGTAGAATAAAGTCAATATAACAAGTAACGTACGTATATGTATATATATACAAATCGTACCGTTCACTAATGATCATTAAATTTCTTTTAGAAACTTGTACGCAAAAATACCGATATCAGTATCAGAACCAATCGTGCCGTTTAAAGAAACGATAGTTGAACCACCAAAAATAGATATGGCCAATGAAGAAATAGATTCACAAAATTTAGACAAAGGCGATGCAGAAGTCGATCCACTAATAACTATTTACACAAATAATAAACAAAGTAGAATAAAAATTCGAGCCAAACCGCTACCTAACGAAATAACTCTGTTATTAGATCGATCTACAGATTTACTTAAAGCGATATCACGACATATAAAAACATTGCAAGGCTCGTCCAAGAACGATAAACTCGAGACCAAATTGGACGAAATGCATCTAAATAAACATGAATTATCAGATCGAATGCTAAGACTTATAGAAACTTTCAAAATTGAGTTAGAAGGTATTTGCTCCAAATTAGACCCTGAGTGGAAAGATGTTGTCAAGCAAATATGGTCGGTAGGACCTAGAAATTGTGGTCCAAATCTGCTGTTGAACCAAACTCCAGATTATAATACTAAGTTCTTGCATCACGATAAAGTATTGAAAGAAGATCCAAGGTATGAGTATGAGAGTAGTTTTGTGAATGGCTTCCAATTGGCGTCATTGGCTGGACCGTTATGTGATGAACCAATGATGGGTGTAGCTTTTTGTGTGGAGGAATGGAGTTTAGATAAAAGCGAGGAAGATACGACGTATACGTTCGGACCATTATCAGGTATTAACTTTTATATACTATATATAAGCTGGTGGTATCTACCACTCCCGAAGAACAGATACAGATATTCCTTACAAACAGATATTTTAATTTAAAATTCAAAATTGACGATTCAAAAGTTCTTAAAAATTATATTTTTCATCTATTCAGTTGCTTAAACGAAAGCTTTATCCAAAAAAATATATAGTATATTTTTATACTCTATACAGGTCAAATAATGTCAGCAGTGAAAGAAGGTTGTAGGAAAGCATTCCAAGCGCAACCGCAACGACTAATGGCAGCCATGTACTCGTGCGACATTGTAGTGGATCAGAGAGTATTAGGTGAGTTGTAAAGAAAGTTATAATATCTTGTGTGGATAAAGAAAAATGGCCTAAAATATCATACTGGTTGAGAAACCGCTATTTTTTATCCCATTTTTTTCTGCGGTCAACCGTTTTCAGTGAGTTCCTTATTCGTAATATATAACTTGCCTATTAGTTAATTTCTTCTTAGATTATTAAAATTATATTATTATTTATTATTTTTTTATCTATGTCCATTATGTTCTTTCGCATAAATCTTCTTTTTGTTTTATTTATTAATAATTTTATCACAAATTACATTTAAATTAACTTATTTTTATATGGATATTTTAATGAGAAAACGTCGAATATTGAATTAATTTTATTCATTTGTAATTACAAATATTGTAATTAACACTAATATTTACAAAGCGATTGTCTATAATACGATTTGATATAAATATTTTATATTATACTAACTTAAATAGCTATAAATGCATTGAAATACACAAAAAACACTGAGCTTCGTATCACATAATTTTGTGTAGGTACATTTAAATATACTCATATTATTTTTCATCCAAATAACTGCGAAACGCCCATTTTACTTATTTAGGCATTTTTAGCTCCAGTTTTCCTAAATCTATGGCTTTCATCCATCTGGCAAATAATTAATTAAAAGTATAAATAATACTACCGATTATTAATACCTATAAAATAATAAGTATTGCTGAGCAAGGTACAAAATATTACTCTATTAAATGCATCGAGTATTCTACAGGCTGATTATTTTTCAATACAAGAAAAAATTAAAAATATCAGACTTAATCACATAACTGGTTAATGGAAGCTTAAGCGTTTTGAAATTAAATATATCGTTCGAAGTCTTCGTTGGATGCAACGAGGCGACTCAGCCATCTTGAATCCAACCTACTTTTCACAACAATAAGATTAATTTCCACTTAATTGATCCAATGTAACGCGCGTGCCAATTCTTTCACCTTATACCATGGGAAAGGAGGGTATTCTGACGTCATTCGTCTTACGCGTGCGGCTCTAGATCTTCTATTGTAGAAGTTAGAGTCCATATAGCTGTGGGTGTGATATCGGTTGTACACAGGTTTGTCGTATGAATGAGCTTGAGAATAGTCTACTTTGTACGTGCTTGTAGTGCTCTGGACACCGCCAGTGTATCTATTTGCGTTGTAACCTGAAATTAAAAAAAATGGTATCAAGAAATAAATCAAGTAAAAACTTGAAGATTTTTTACATTCGATGCCATTTATATTCGAAAGTAAAATTAAATGTTCCATGCTCTACAACTAGATATATCTTCTTTTACGACGTTCTAAAAGATAAGTTAGCCTTTGACTTACGGCCAAGTAATGCACTAAATCTTTGCTTTGTTCTCGCTAATACCTTTATAAATCAGAGTTGAGGCCATAAAACACTGTGTGTTGCGATATGGATATTTCTTAAACGTATAGATAGTAAAGTGACTCACCGGTGTGATAAGAAGTCGGTCGGACGCACATCATGCCGTAGACTCTTATTCCTGGTACAGACGCGTACGTAGGCTGGTCGTGAGACATCGGCCCCTCTGTAAGATAAAACAATCTTGTGTACTTTTTAGAAATAAACGACACTATACCTTATCGAATATCATCGCACTTTCTTTTACGAAAACTTGAAATCACAAACCTGTTTTTTTTTTGCGAATTGTAACTCTAAATAAGTTAAGAACGAATATTAATTCTTTTAAATAAAACTTGCGTTACGTTAAATCTTTTTATACAGTATAAAGTAACCCATATGTTGACCCGGATAACCTACTATCATCATACTAAATTTCATCAAAATCTGTCCAGTGATTTTCGCGTGATACGGTCACAGTCAAACAGACAGATAGACTAAAATATTAAAAACTATATATATATATATATATATATATATATATATATATATAGGCCTGTGTATCGAAAATAATTACTACTTCAAAAAGATTTTCAAAAAATGTTTAATGTACGACTCTACAACATTAGAATTTTATTATGTAGGTAGACTTACCAAGTATGTGAGTTTCGGGACATCGACAAATCACCAAATAGTGTGACTTGCCAGTTCGTATATTTTGCAGCGCTAACAGAGACCAATCTCTAGGCGCCCGACATTCTCGCATCTCAGATACCGCTTCGCACGTTTTCACTAACGTAACTGCCTTCTTTGCATGCTAAAATTTTAGAAAAATTAGGTTCTCCACCTTCTGTTTCTTTATTTATTTAAAAAGTGCTCAAAATCTAATTTTCTTTTTTACATTTTCTTCCTTAACAGAGGTAAAGGAAGACAATTTGATCATTATGATACTGGGCCTATGATTAGCATTTTTAATATTTAGTATGTAAGTCCCAACTAATCTTTACAAGAAGTATCATGATGTAATTTTTTCCTTCAAACAAATATATAATGATAGCTGTATTTTTTATAACAAATATAAACCTATGGTTTCTAACCATCGGATTATTTTAACACACATTCAGACTCATTTTGAATTAAACTGTCTTTAAACGTGTCTTTAAACACAGAACACACTCAATATAAATATCAAAATTCTTCAAAAGGACTCGAACTCCCTCGTAAAAATTAAAGCTAATTCCATTATACCATAATATGTAATAACAGTTAGATCAATTTATGATAAAACAAATAACCCAACACCGGTTTGACGCGATCAGTAATCGACAGGAAACTGAGCATGATTCCTTGTATCTGATAAATCAATTTACTCCACAGTATTACCGCTAGCTACCCATTAAGTCCTTAACAGCAAGGAATTATTCCTATCATGGCATAGAATGTGACGCCGTTAACTATAATGCTTGTCACCTTCTTTTTGGAATCCGTAGTTAGACGAGTGGTATGTAAGTCATCGGCGTTGAGACTTGCTGAGCAAGGGTCCCTGTATCTCGCTGGACAGGCGCATAATGGCTGAGTGTAGTTCAAACGCACGTATACTGCGTTGCACACCTGAAAGTTATTATTAACTAATCATGTACCTTGTTATAGTAGAACCTCTAATTATAACTCTGGAATTGGTTGCCAGTTTAACATAATGGCTTTTTAAGTGGTAATTTTTTTATCTAAACATCAAAAATAAGACTACTTATTTTTTAAATTAAGTGTATCACTTAGAACATGTAGAAAGAAAACTTTATAAGAAGGATTGGTATAAGTTCAAAAGATATAAAGTATCAAAAGATATTCCTTCTATTGTCAAGGAAATAAACTTGATTGTGGTTTTGAATTCTTACAGGAAGTTTAAAGGGTTCTGTCAAGTGTTATTGCTCGCACTATTCGTTTTGAATATTATCATTTGCTGTTACTATTGCCACAATGGGAAATTTCATTACCTGTTGAATAGCGCATTCTGGTAGTAAATAAATGTGTTGGTTGTGTGGATAGTAATGGTACTTAGTTGGCTTCGCGAGCACTGAAGTGGATCCCGCTGGCAAAGGCACCGTCTGAAATCAAAGACATGCCAGTGATTAATCTTTCTTTTGCGAAGCAAAATATTTCTAAAGAAATTGTATTATTACTGTACATTCTTTCTGTTGGAAAGTTAACTCAAAAGCATATGCATATTCACCCATCACTATTATTCTCAATTAAGTAGTAAAATTTAAGTGATCAAATATGTTTCATTTTTTTTAATTTAGTGTATTTTATTGACCGGAGAATGACATATTTTCTTTTGTATATAGGCAAATTAAGTTATACGCCGCATCTGTTGAATTAATGATAAAAAATATCGTACCTACGTTAAAGCTTAGTAGTAATACAGTTTCGTATAATTTTGTCACGATCCTATTTATTGGGTCAAACACTGGCCTCTACATAGTAAGTTGTATAATTAACTTCCTTATAATTATGTCTCTGTAAGAAGTTGCGTGGTTACCGATAATTCATGTAGATGTAAACCAGGAGTTTAGATAACCGTTATACCTGTAAATGAAACTAGATTTACTTTGTTAGCTATTACCCTCGAATGCCCCATGCTTTGCTTTGTTCAATAAATATCAGCTCCACTGATCTAGACAAGCTTGATTTAATCGTCACGTAATATCTGACGGTAACTTCTTACCGAGATAAAGGGATGTGCTACCCTAATAATATTACCGTATCTATAGATAGGTGAATTGTTGACAACATAAATTATTATAATTAAATCTATAAAATTATAATCTCTAATATATAAAAATCTCGTGTCACAGTATTTGTAATTAAACTCCTCCAAAACGGCTTGTCCGATTTTTATGAAACTTTTTGTGTATATTTGGAAGGTCTGAGAAAAGATCGTAGGCTATTTTTTATTCCCCTAGGTGATATGGTGGCCCTCCCCCTTTTTTTCTTTTGTTTATATACCTTTTTTGTATTTTTTTTTTATGATTTGGCATAAAAAAATATTTATATCCCTAAATTTTCATCCTACCACCAATCCCAATTTTCTAATGGTGATAAGAACGCAAGCGGAGCCGCGGGAATAGCTAGATAAGCCTATAAAATTATAATTAAATTATAAAATTCATCAAATTGATTGGTTGTGCATGACAAGACCTACTAATAAAATAAAGCGAAATGCCTATATTCGATTACAGTAATGTACCTACGTGATAAATATTTTATTATACAACGCTAGCTATAATTTTCAACTGTTAGCGGTTTCGACTGTTGTTTCTGTTACTGTACTGTAAATATTTGCTTTTTGAGTAACTGAAACGAATGTTCGCGTTTTTTATGTATATGTTTACGCGAAATATTTTATGATTTTTATTTTTATAAATGGTTTATACCTGAAAGGAGAAAGCTTTTAGGCAGAAAACGGATATAACTTTAATATAGCATTCACAGAAGTTTTGGTATTTTTATATAGGAATAATTATAGTAATCAAAATATATTATTCACAGCGTCCGGCGGAACTGGATAATTCTTTAATTTAGTACGATTATTGGTAGAAGAAATGATAGAATTATCTCATGTTTCTAATCAGGAGAGAGTTTCAAGGTTGAATCCTCATTGAATTATATTTTTTCAAATGAAACGCCGGACGTCACGTTCAAGTTGAACGATCGAAAACGGCTCCGATGCTTTCGATAGGACAATTTGTTTCTTTACCACACCTTTTAGTCGATTTTCTAATCCGTATCGTAGTATATTTTATTATAAATTATATTTTTTTGTTCTTGGTTTAAACTTGAAACGAAGTAAACCGATTTAGCCGTCTTTAAACCCGTTACGTAAAGCAAGGTCAAAATCGGTATGGAGTTAGATCGTCTGATATGTTTACCTAAAAAGTTAATCTTTGGTTCGCGATCTTGACATGAACTGAACTTCGTGCAACCTGTAATAAATGATCTTGATAACCAGGTTCAATGACCTACAAACAAAATAAAAATACCAATTGTTAATTTTGTGCATTGTGTTCCACGTATTTGAAATACTTCATCTTATTGATTTCTATTGTACATCGGGTATTTCCCTATAGCTTTTAATTTAATAAGAATAAGAATTCGCAGGTATCGATTAATTTTATGTAACTATATTAGCTTCGAATATTTTTGCTTGAGTTTTATTTTGTTGTCGAATGTCGATATTTAGAATACTTTACACGATACCTACCGTATATTTTATAAAAACCTAAGTAAGTATTAGGTACATAGATTCAATGAAAACAGTCTAGCTAGCTTAATTCCTTCATCAAAATTACTTACACCGTTAATAATAATAGTTATTAAGGCGATACAACATACAGACAGCCCTACAGCTATCAGGCCGCGTATGCAAACATTACGTTCGCGCGTTGATTGACGAGTAAACACGATAATGATCAATCAACGCAAATCAGATGTATTAAATGAACCTCATGATACATGAATTGCAAATGAGATGCACTAAATTATGTTACTTGCTTATAAATTATTGTAATCTTGTACATGTAACGATTCTTTTTTTTATTTTATTTTAGTGTTCTCTATACATATATTAAAATTCTAACTTAGTTGAATCTGTACATTGAATATTTTTCGGAAATTATTTTCGGATCTTATTGAAATAGTCATTATTAACGATAAAGAGGCTGAATCTATCGTTTTTAGAAATTTTGTCTTTCTGTCGGTCTGTCTGTGACCGCATCACGAAAAAACCACTGGACGAATTTTGATGAAATTTAGTGTGGTGATAGCTGGTTCTCTGGGTCAATATATAGGATACTTTTTACTTCAAGAAAATATCTTATTTCTAAGAAATCTATACTAACCTTTAAAACGTATCTATTATAAATACGAGAGCTTTTTTATAATATTTAAATTCATACCTATACCTACAACTAGTGACTCGCCCTCGCTCCGCTCGAGTTCACCCCTAGGTACGCTTTAACGGGTAATATAGATTTCTCAGAAATTAGATATTTGCCCGCAGTAAAAAGTGTCTTAATAAACCCGGGCAGAAATAAACCTAAATGGAATCTTCCCATACAAACAAAAATTCAAAAATATATTGATTCGGGTTCTATCGGTAATAATTACTATTTCAATAACGTCAACTTAGTTAGAATTTTATTATATGTATGAAATAAATAAACTATGACTAGAGTAACAAAGGCTAATGTTAAACACCTGAAGACGTAGCCAAGCGAGGTAAGGGTGAGTCTAAACAAGTAATATATTATGTATAATATAAACAAAATTAACGTGTTCTAAGTCCAGTTTTAATAATATCAATATATGTTATTTACATATTTGCAATACAAGCTTGGAAAGCTTACTCTTTATTAAAATAATTACTGGCTCTGACGGGTGAAAAATTCAGGTTAAAATGAGTGTAATATTTTTAGGTTCTAACTTAATTTAGGTAACTATTGACCTATTCATTTATAATTAAATATAAAAAATAACTTACTAACATGTAAAATACACATTACAAGGTATTTGCAATTAACGATTTTTCTGTACGATCCTTTATTTACATTATTACGCCGTAAATCGTGCTATAGCAATATAAAGCTCTTTTTCCCGTTATGATTGTTGTGTTCACTATGAAAACGTGCGCTTCACCGGTGGTCATAAGCTTATTGAGACCTATATGTAACTAAAATCTAATATATTTTTAAATAATCTTTTTATGTACTACCGACTCACCTCGCTTCGCTTGGGTTCGTCCCTAGCTTTGCCTACCTTGCGTTACATTATTGGAGTTTTAGTAAGGATTCCTAATATTTAGAAAATATAATATAGCCTATGTCACTCGGGGATAGTGTATTTTCCCAACAGTCAAAGAATTTTTCAAATCGGTTCAGTAGTTCCGGAGCCTATTCAATGCAAACAAAAAAAACAATCAAATCTTTCCTCTTTATAATATTAGTATAGCTGTAAAATATCTATCATTTTTGTTATGATTATGTTTTCTGCGTACTTTCTTAAGACTAAAGTACATTTCTTATTTTCGAAAAATAGACAAAAAAAAGTTTTTTCGTGAAGGTATGTGAAATAAACGAAAATTCCTATTAAAAATCTATTCTTATTAAAAAGTATATTTATTCAATAGAGTGTCGCATCTTCGTTTAAATATTGATATTTGTGAGATTGCACCGAACAATTGCACCGCGCGCCGCGGCCGCGCAGTTCACGCACCGTTCGTTGCCCGCGATCTACCTCAACCAAGTTCAGAGCTCTACGTAACCACGTAATCACTTCCGATAGGAAATGATTTATGTATGATGATGCTTTATCTCATAAACGTTTATTTATTGGACAATTATGTGGTTAAAATATTGCTATGATTTTGAACTTCATTTTAATTATTGTATATTGTAAGTATATTTTAAGTATAGCGTCCCTAAACAATTTAAGGCAAAAGACTACTTAAACTGGTTATAATTGAACCGGAATAAAAAGTATTCTATGTCTAACTTCCATAAATAAAAAGTAGCAAACTAAACTTTTTATTTTTAATACTCGTAAGGACTTCATATTTATTTATAAAATAATAACGATTATAAAGTATTTATATTTTTTATTGAAACTTAAAAAAAATGTACTCTTAAAAATAATAATATTTAAAGAAGGCTTTCTAATAACACAAATGAATAAAATTGAAAGGATCTTTAAAGGAGGAGGACCTCTGAGAACCAGCTATAAAACTGAAAGACGGATAGACATTCCTCCCATTAGATAACCTTACAAACTGGCAGCAATTAGAAATGCTACGTCCAGAGAACACTAATTGGGAATTGTGTTGTAAAAGTACTAACAAACGGTTCAAATAAGCTAATGAACACTAAGAAAGCTTTTATGTATTTCGCTGGACTATCCTCACAAACTACAAACTATTTTCTTAGAAATGTAATGGTGAATAAAATTTCTTTATTTTTGTCTGTTAACTTTGATCTTATCTTGTTCAGTAGATATTATGTCTTTGTATTATCATTGTAGTGATGAATATTATTTTTCCTTTACGACTTTACGCAATATTTACTTCAACTGATTCTATGGAATATAATAAAATACTATTACTCATCTTGACTTAAAATCATCCAGAAGATTCTTTAGCATATTTTACGTCAAATAAGTACGAGTGTGAAACGATTTGAAGCTCAATTTATATAGATTTACATGAGCCCAACCAGCAATTTATTCGTACAGATCTTCCCCTTATACCGTAAGCTCGATTTAGACAACAAACTCCATATTGTCATAAATCGATAAAGTTATTAGAAGGTACAACGATCACCAGTCACACCAGTTTACTTAAATTAAATATATATATTTCCTTATCGGGCTTACAGTTAGCAAATACATACAACAGGTTTCTCAGTATAGCGGTCCAGTAATTCAATACTTCAGGTTTCCGTTCCGGACTGCTTCCAAGTACGTAAATATTTTATGCTCTATATGCGATCGTAGTAGACGAATAGGGATATTTGAGGTGTTATAATAGTCATAGTCCTTAAATGATTTTGGCCATTCTAGTATCAAAATTATTGGCTAGACTATTCCGTCTCATTTTCGGGTCCCGATTTTTGAAGTTCCAGTCCTTTGAACTAAACCAATAGATAAATAAGCCAAAAATATTTTTGACGAGGCTGAAACATCTATTAAAACTATAAAAACATCTTGATTTATTTGGCTATAATGTGTTAAATTTTATTTTTATTTACATCTGTTTTGGTTTTATTGTTTGTTAAGAGGAAACGTTATTTACCAAGTGTTGTCAGTTTCAATTTTCAAAATAAGCAAATTCAGAAATAAATAATGTAAGTGATATCATGAGTAATAGTCCATAAATATTGAAATTGTTAATGAAATGAGTTGACGACGTCATTAATCAAGTAAAGCTATGAATAAAATTACACTTATTGAAGAACAACCAATTTGTTAAAAGTCATAAAAAGGGCAGATGCATGAAGGGTGATCATATCAATATTTTAATAAATTTCCACGCCTTCATTAAGGAGTGTTTAAGTGATTTAGAAGTGTAAGTTCGTTTTATTTAAAAACCTTTATTAATTTAATATCCATAACACAAGCCTCTTAAGTCTTAGTTTACCATGGAACAGATAATGCTGTGTGCCAACATCGCATCATACTTATTTATATTTATTTGTAAATATTTTTTTATTGATAGTATTCGTTCTTCGTAAACCTATTCAATGTATAACGATTTCACTTGTGTGACCTAACCATTTCTTTAAAGGAAAACATCATATGCATAAGTAGTGCGATTCCGGAAGCCATTGTTACTATTCATGAGTGCACTCCAACCTCCTACACTAGAAACATGCAAGAGAACAGGTTTAAACATCTAACTAAGGCTTTTATAGACCGTACCATAAGTACATCGAATTTCATAAAATATACTTATTCAGTGGAAATGACTTTAAAGACAATATGGATGTACAAAAATGTATACAAAAAACAAGTCTAGATTCAGAAGTAAGAAAACATACTTGTAATACGTGAGAAATACTAGTTAGCTAGTAAAAAAGCTTCATTTGAATGAACAGTTTTCGAACCAGCTCTAGCTGAATTACCAAGAAATATTTTACAACTCGGCAAATTACCGTTATTTCACTTGTATATCAAAGCACTAGCGACTCACCCGTACTCCGCTAAGGTTCGTTCCTCAATATATTTTAACTGTTAGTACAGATTTTTAAAAGATGTAATATTTTCCCGCAGTAAAAAGTTTCCTTTATTTTGGCCCAGATAACCATCTATCATCATACCAAACTTCATCAAAATCTTTCTAGTGGTTTTCTCGCTATGCGGTCACAGATTGACAAACACAAATTCTTAAACCTATAAATTCGGCCTCTTTATCTACAACATTGATTATTTTAATAACATTTTCCAAAAAATATTGACTGTACTTTAGCTAAGATTATAATATAACTGAAAGATTTCTGATATAAATAGAGTTTTGATTAATTATTTACATTTAAACTTAAATTAGTATGTGCAATATAATATTAAAAACTTTAGAAGTGGAGAATAGTTTGTGAGCTAGTTACTTCGATTCTAATACTTGGGGTAATATTTGAATGCAATTTGCTCAAAACTAATTAAACTACAGAAGTTTAATGGAATTGCACGTATGTATGTGGTAGTGAGAGAATTAGTATATTATGTGAGTTGAATATTACATCGAAGCATTACGAATTCGCATCGACAGCGGTATGATTGCGGTTGCCACTCGCATAGTTAATTAATTCATTTATCTTTCCGACTTATCATGAATGTTAAAAGGTAAACACTTTGTTATATGCCAAAGAAGGTATAATTTGATATCCTATTATAGTATTCATATTTTTATTATGTATTAAATTGGACGTGCTGATAGATTGATTCATCAAGGCCTGCTAAAATAATTATTTTTAATTTGATATGTGAGGGGTGAAGTAACTGGTAAATGGTAAAATCATCACAATTTTTAAAATATTATGTCTGTTTGTTTGCTCTTCGAGTAACCTCTGAAACGGATGGACAAATTGCGATAGGACTTCCACTGGCTATTTAGGCTACTTTTATTTTGGTAAAGAATAAGGGTTTCGTTCTAAAGAAACTAAAACGCTAGGGACACTTTCAAGCGATTAGTTAGCGAGCTAGATTAATTCGTTAGTATTATATTATAATGGGGATTTCCCTTTTATATTCTGAAATACATAATATATTATTAAGTTATTTCGAAATTGGTAAAAGTATTCTTAAATGGAAAACAAAAGTACATACTAGAGGCTTATCTAGTCACGACTTGAGCCCTCCCCAGTAAGGGACTCTTAATGGTACCTTTTCACATGAGCAGAAACATTCTAAAGCTTTAGCATAGATGTATGCAAAAGCTCAGCTTTCGTATTGTGGGCATTATATTTCAATGCTTTTAAATTTACATCATATTTTAAAATTAGACAGCCAATATGTCAAGAATATTTGGTAGATATAACTATAATGAGATACAAATAACAGAAAACGGCGAACGCAACTAAAGCTCCCAGTTAGTATGATATTTCTAAATAACCATCGCCGTCATATTTCAGTTAATTTACACAAAACATTAATGAACTATACACCGAAACCTTCCTCATGAATAACTCCGTCCGTTGAAAATTCTACGAAAATCGATTAAGTAGGTCTTTAATATAACGCGTTAAGACTTACTTTCTTCCATAATATATCTATAGGTAGGTAGTGCATTTGAGAGCATATTATATCTTTAAAGTAAGAGAGCTTTGTTTCATATTTCTTTTTCTTATTAATGTGATTAATAATAGTTTCTGTAGTTGTTATGTTCCTATAATTCTAGACTTAAAGCTATACCTATATTTAACACTCATCGACGAACGAAATGTGAAATTACGACTCCTACCTTCTAACTCCATTATTAAGTTCAATTAGATCAGCAATTATATCGCAGAGAGCAACGATTATAATAATTCTGCAGAGACAGAAATATGTAACTGTGGGTGACAGGAAGCATTTCATAATAGTTGCTGAGACTTCTTGAATTATTGTTTGCGCCATTTTATATTAGAAACTGCCAACAACACTGAATAACTCACTAATTTACTTCATTATTAACTCTAAATATGTACATTACGCGTTCTTATCGTCATCTGTAATATTATCTCTGTTAAAGTGCTAGAGGAATGTCATTATAACTAAGAACATTTCCATGTTTTCTTTATCGATCACCCAAGTCTCATTATAGCATTGAGTAAAAGCTGGAGAGCTATTAAATGAAATTCGAATTTCTTAGATGAAGCCCACCATGTAAAATACAAAACGTCGTTCTATTGTGGTCCGTGTTGCGAAGTACAGTCGTGACGTTTCGCATTCACGGGATGCTATCTGTGCCCACTCATTCGAGGAGACGGCTCGGAGCAAGCGTACACTTGACATTTACAAGCACTTGTTTGATGGAGCACTTGTTAAACGTTATTTTATTTTCGCAGTTAATTTTCTGGGTTTTGTTTATGGTATTATTTAAGCGCCCTTGTAAACATCTCGCCTCGTGGCAACTTAATGTTCGCAATAAATAATTACTCCTGCCATCGGATGCTGGATTTATCGATTTGTAAATCGTGATTTGGAAATTCAATAGCTACACGAAGTAATTTGAAACGATCCCAGTCAGCCGAGTACTAGCCAGTGTGCATTCACACCTACTGTAGCTCGGGTTGCGGGTTGCCATGTAACTGTCGACCAAAGATTTGTTGCGCTACCTCAGTAAGAGCAAGTCTTAACGAGATACGAATAAGGCGTGAAAAATAAGTGACATAACACAAAATGAAGTAGAAAGTTAGCAAATGCGTGCGTAAAGTGCTTTTTATAAACTTTGAATTTATTTCTTCACAAGTTTGTAGAAATTCCTTTATAATATCTGAATATACAAATTGTAAGGAGACGCATAAATAAACTTTCATTTGAAAACAATCGCGCCATTTCAATAGTGTTTGCAGCCCAATGCGTGGGAGAGTACCTAGATAAGGAAATTTATTTTACCCTGCGGTATAAAGATTCAAAAAAAAATAAAAGATATTTAAATAAGATAAACTTAGCGTTTGCTTTAAACTTTGTTAGTTCGAAATTATTAGATCAGGTTTGTATATCAATTTGAAAACTATAAAATCAAATTGGTATATACGTAATTAAAATTATTCGTATTTATTACTTGAAAGTGTTTTTTATTACCACAATATATCACAATAAATTATTTTGCAAAACAATGGAACAAAATAACGAGTGAAAGTCGGTTAAAGATCTACCGTTTCAGCACAATCTATTCAATGTGTTGGGGCTAAGTTGTGTAGTGCGTATAGCAATAGACTTTCCGATATCGAAGTCGGTATCGATGATGCTTCATCTAAGTATGCAAAGGCACGTGCGGTGTACAGGGAACCGATGGTCCGATAAGGCGGAACCGATCGTATGTCACGCTCATCCGAGCACTAGGCGAGTAGGCGCAACTTCACATTTTACTCACATCCCTTGTGTAATAAATACCCTAATGATACGTAATTGGATTGCAACGTTGGACTCCAGTCTTAATGTTTCTTAAAAACTATTTCAAGCGTACTAAATCGGGATTGAATATTTTTGTATACATTCATTATGTCATGTTACAAAGTATTAGACAGCCGTTATTAAGTTTAATATTATACATAAAATGGAATAGTAAATTACTAGTTATAGTACTTTGCGTAATGAAGCAAGCTTAGCTCGACTTTTTGCCTCCGAGTCATTGAAGCCAGATATCTAATAGTTATTCTACGAATGACCCATAAAGTTATCCCGTTTGAGTTATTAAAACGGGATAATATTCATCATGTTCTCTGTGACACTTAATCGTTAATTTCGTTTTTCTGTAATAGTTTTACTCGATTAAATAATTCTAAAACAACTGTAAAAGCTATAAGATGGCCTTAAAAATTATTCCATTTTTGGTTCATTCTCCGTACATATCTTTAAAGATCGTTTCTTCAGCGTGCCTTAGACTCCATAAATAGTATTATAGGAATTATAAACGTTGCAGAATTTGTTATCCTATTTACTTGAATCCACGCTAACCATGTAAATTGTTCATACAACCGACTATTCCCGAGATATTTAGTATTGTTTTACGTTGGTATCTGAGAGGATCATTCCATGGTAAATATCTAGTTGAAAGCTTAATAACCTTATATCTTGGTTTAGAGTTATTGTTAGAAATAGTCATTTTATTAAATATGTATGCGTATAAATTTTACGTGTACCTACCAATTGATTATTTTATTAAAATAGACTCATTTTCGCTCCGCTCGGGGTCTTTCCTATGTACGTTGCGATATTTTCCCGTAGTAAAAAGTATCATATATGTTGATACCAAATTTTATCAAAATGTCTCCAGCGGTTTCCTGCTGATACGACCACAGACAGACAGGCTAAAATTCTAAAAACTATAAATTCGGCTTCGGTACCGATAGTAATTAACTATTTCATTTGATTTTCAAAAAATATGAACAGATTCAAATCAGAATTTTGTTATGTGTCTAATAATGATTAGATTATCTTCAATTTAATTAAATTATCTTGTTAATAGCTTCTTCTTCTTATATCAATATTGTGTCAACTTTAAAGTCAATGTATTATAAAATTTTTTTTTTTTTTTTTTATGTGACAAAGGGGGCAAACGGGCAAGGAGGCTCACCTGATGGGAAGTGATCATCTCCGCCCATGGACATCTGCAAGACTGCAAGACTGCAGGTCTTGCAGTTTTGCAGACGCGTTGTCGGCCTTTTAGGAAAGGGAGGGAGGGGGAAGGGGGGAGGAAGAAGGACGGGAGGAGGGATAGGGTGTGGGCCTCCCGGACTCTCACTTACCGGACGAAACGCGACAGCATAGCTGCCACTTCACGCCGGTCTCCTGTGAGAGAGTGGTACTATACGGGGCGTGCCGGCCCATTCGGCTGCTACCCGAAGGTTACAAGCATGGCACTACCACTTAAAAATGATCATATAACTGAAGTAATCGTTCGTATCATGGAGCGCACTCACAACCAGTATGCTACGACATGGATATGCGAACTGGTCGTATAGTATGCGTATATAACATGCGTAATACCCAATCGTGCGAGTCCAGTTAAGCGTTAACCCATAAATCACATATCTAACACCAACAGTCACGTATAACCGCCTTGCAAGGGTTACATTTCAAATCTGACCGCACCATATAACAAGTTATGGTCAATGCATACAAAATATTTTATCTCTATCACAAGTATGTGTATGCTTTCTTGTTACTTCTCAAAGCTGTAACAGTTCAACGCATGTAATGTGAAGTATGTATATAATTAACACTGAGCTTGCTTTGTATTAATGTATCTTACAAGCGGAATCGTTCAATAATTAGTACAAATTATAATATTATTATATAAAGCTTTTCAATTCAGCCACTTTTAATATCCCACTGCTGGGCACGGGCCTGCCTTCTAAGTGCGAGTTGACGAACTTCATATGTCTTGGTGCTTGGTTCTCTCAAAATCCAGGTTTCTTCATGATGTTTTCCGTCACCGTAACAAAAGTGATATTTGAACCAGCTTCGCCCGGTATGAAAGCGAGCGTGCTGCAACTCGACAAACACTGTCCTATATCTACGTACTGCTAACTTATTTTATGTCGACTCGTTTAGTACATATTTACATATTATATTATTCATAATATTTTGTAGTAGTTACCTTCCGACATCTAGGTATATAACAGTTATCCTCAGCAAAGAAAAGTAGTAGAGTGGCATTAATTGTACAAGGAAATTGCATTTGCCGTATCTATTGATTCACGTCTCCTTCCTTTATTCTTGTATGCAAACATGAGACACATTCCCACAGGAAGTACTTGATGCAAATTATAGCCATTTACAGAGGGAGTGACTGAATAAATTGTAAACGAGCGACGTCTCGTAGTGTATGTTTTGTATTATTTGCACAGATCATTTATAATTGCTCAAGATTGTTATCAGCATTTAATTATACGTATGTTGTAGATAATTAAAAAGTATAATTTTACGTAACACAAAAGTTATATAATATTACAATAGATATACATAAGATACTCGTAGATGAAAGTAATCTTTATATATTGTAGAACTGTTCTCGTGTCTATAAAATTACCTATAAAATTTCTGTTTTCACTTTATTCTCCCACTCTCCTGCGGCGTCACGTTTTAGTATAAATTATGATTCTGTGCAGAAAATTTGCAAAATAATGAAAGCTCGTGACTATGTACGCGATTATGAGTACTTTGATAGTGAAATGATAATAAGCTCCTGTAACTGTTTCATATAAAGCTCTTTTGTACCATATTAACTTATAATAAAAACAACTTTTTATTTCTTTTTAATGACAAGTTTTTCAATATTTTTTTGTATTTATGAATACAGTATAAACCCGCCGATAAATCAAGACATGATCAATAACAATTTTACATGAAAATTATATGAGAAGATGCTACTACACAAATCACAGGCCATTTCGTTATGACTAAGGTCTTAGTGCTCTAGGAAATTGTTCTGTTCGCTATGATTGCGCAGCTAATGCCCTGTTGAAACGAAGCGGCTGACTTCCGCATCGACAGAGGAATTCTTATTTTTAAGTAAATTGATAGCTATACAACTGTTATTATCTCGCTATAAGAACTTATCCCCCTTCATTACCAGTTGAACTACGCCTTTATTTTGTTTTATAATAATACATACAATATTGTTCACAACTTCTACCTATTACGTGGTAATAGTAGTTTCTTCTAATAAGATGTTTTAAAATAGACACGTATGATATAAATAAAATGAAAAACCTGTAATGTGACATTTGTAATTTTTTTATCCTCGTCTAATGGAAATAGTAATGCTAGTACAAGATAAAAACAGACAAATACTAGTATATTCTCATACTTTTATTTTTATATTGTCATATGAGCTTTGTCGTATTTTAGTTTTTGCGATGCATCCATCATGTAACATTCATCCATAATAGAGTAGCATAGATTCATCGTTTTTATCACTTGCTCTACAATTATAAAATTAATTTATTACACTAACTAGCTTTGACAGATATGAATTGCTCTATAGCCATACTGATAAATTGTGAACTTATGCAAATGGACACGATAATTACTCAGGCATTCACATTATCGAGGACAGGTCTGCAATATTTTTGCCTTTTTTTTACGCAGCTTTTTTTTTTGTTTTACAAATGTCGCTTTTAAGAATAATATTTTGCGTAAGTCTCACATACTTCGTTGATAACATCTAGTAATTCCTTTAATTAGAGCCAATTAAAACTATTACCCCCTAGACAAAGCTATATGAGGTTTCTAATAATAAATAAGCTCTACACTCTTATCTGATTCGTCTGTCTGTAATTTAATTAAGCTGTAGTGACGATGGTATCTCAAGAAACTTTATATAGACTGTGGCGTCGATAACAAGCCAACCCGGGAAAAGCTACATTGTTTACTTAAGTGTACGATATATTGAAAGTACTGTATGTAGGTATCGGTACTTGAAACACGAGAAATACCTCAACATATCTCGATTTCTTGGAAGACAAATTCCAATTTCACTTTTATTTTCTCGCAATTATATAAACTGTCAAATGATATTAAATATTCCCTGCTGTTGTTTTAACACTGTTTCCCTGTTTCCCTGCTGTTGTTCTAAGTCCCATTAAGTATGAGACTATAACTAATGTTAATTGCTATTGTTGTAACTTTTATTTATTTAATGTATAACTAGTATGGAGCTGTATATTGAGTATTGCCTATTAATATTATATTATTGATTAACTTTATTGGGAGTTGCATTGACTATCTGAGCGCTATTAAATTGGAGACATTATTTTTTATAAGTTCTGTTCAACCGTTGAGTGACATACATTTCGATTCACTACCTGGGACAATGTAGATATATTAGATATATTATAATGTAATCGCTGTATCATAACTGCTGAAACTTTTGCTGGAAATATCTGCTGTGGAAATAATTAAAATACGAACAAACGAAAACATATTATCTAACGTGTAATTGGAAGACCATCCGGTCACAGCGTTAACAATATAAAGCTGTTTTCTGCGAAATTGGTACAAGATCAATTATCTACAACTTTTTAAGGGCATTTACTTTCCAAAAACTCTTCTAATAGAGGTTTACAGCACGTACTGCCTACGTGTGTTTATGTCAACGTATACCACCAAAAAAACCTTTCGGCTTAGTGACTGCACTCGACCCGGTTGTTTAACAATTTTCATGACGCAAAAGAATTTGTGCCAGATTTTCGACAATCAACGTCTATTTTTACGCCGTTTAATCGTGTTTATTGAAGAAATTTTTTCTTATTGTAATATTTCAACGCGTCGTTTTGCCGAAATTGTATGAATATATCTAATTTGGATTAAATATAAAAATATCACACTATACATTCGTTTAATTCAAATGGCTATGCCATTTTGTTATTATTATACTTTGACTAAAGAATTTATTTAATATTGGACGCGCTTCAAGATTGCTATTTTTATAAGATAGATAATAATTTGCTTATAATAGGTACTGCTTTATAGTGAAAAATTCATCATCATAAAACAATTATACATGCACATTAATTGTTTAGAGTTTAATAGATTTACCAATAAGAATAAGAATAATAAACAATAGTAGTAAAAAAATCCCACAAAACTTTAAAATAGAAAGCTCACAGAGAAAGGGCAATATAAATCGTTAAGACTTTTTACATTGTTACAATAAGTAACAAAACGTGGTCCGCGTATAGCGATTTATACGATTTCACCTATAATTTGGTATCTGAATCATGTCTTAAACAATTGATATGATTTTTGAAACGATTTTACTTGTAATAGGTACCATATAATCTAATGATTATAACCAGACTGAGGCACTTATCTTATTTCTAGTTAAATTACTATAGAGTATTTAACTGAAGTGCTTTATAATGCATTATAATACATATGTTTAGAAGGCATACATCATAAATTAGATTTAGATATCATTTTTAAAGCTTATCACCGTCTCTAACCATCATTATCATTCCTCTTGTCATGCCCACTTAATATCATAGCCCGTCGCTATAATGACGATCTATCGAGGTCGAAAGCATGAAAGTCATTTGATTTCACAGACTATACAATAATCAGAAACATCAATTATTCCTCTTAACGCCTTTACGCACTACCAACCGGTAATAGCAGGTTGGCCACTCACCCAGAAAGCGTTCCAATCTGAAGGATTTCATACGGTACCTCGATATTTAGTTTGACATCTTCTCTGTTGATTCATTGTATTCAAAGAGACTGAATAAGTTCTCTATCTAGGCAAGGTCGCTCGGACTTACGAGTACTACACCCTATCCTAATAATAGTCGTTTGAGGCTCATACAGTACAATAATAATAATTTGAATTCAATTTGAGACCGTAAAAGAAACGACCATATTGAGAAACGTAAAAGTCCTTATTAACAAAGTCTAAAATTATTTGTAAAAATAAAATAAAAACACCGACTGCGTAAAAAGCGAACTAAAAAGAAAAAATGTTAACAAATTGACATAGAAACATAGTACCTACTATGCAGTATTTATTTCAATTTAGATGTTTACATTTAAATGCCTACATATTTTTTTACTGCTTTCTTCCATACTGCCTATTAATAGTTCCGAATGCGTCGTAAGAGCTTATAATAATAGTAATATCGCGTGTGCATAATGTAACTATGTAACAACTGCTAAAGTTATTTTTAAATAACTAGCAGTTCTGTGTCGTTTAAACCTATGGATAGTAAAATTGAATAAAGCATTTACTTAAATGACTGGTGCGATTACCTATATTTATGCTATAGGAAATTGAAAATGATTTTGTTTTATCTATACACTTTTATAAAGTAAAAAATTGCTTGTTTGTGGATAGATAAACTGAAAAGGCACTGAACAGATTTAGATGTAATTAAATTTAAGATATAAAGGTACCTTGGAACCCTGGAAAATACATACATAGTTAAAAAATTGTTTTTGCTCGGAACTCGTGTACAGAAAGCTTATACAGGAAGTCAATTATTTATAAAGTGAGGGATTGTCATAGTCAATAAAAAGTTTTTAAAGTTATAATTATTATTACTGTTTTCGTTTTTTTAACTTAAACTACAAAAAAATCTTTTTTTTTTGAGTCTAAGCTGTACGTACATTATGTAGGTACCGAGAGGATTGCCTACACGTCAACAGGGTAATTCAAGCTAATAATCCCTAGTTCAGCCAGTTCTATGGCACTACATTCTATTCCTAGAAGCGATATGACAAAAATAGATAAATTTACTGTCCCTACATAATTTCTTCTTGCATTTTTACAATTCGTGTTGCATAATTGGAGGAAGTTCTTAACCTTTATTGATATGCCTAATAGAATTGATTATAGAGTAAACTCTTTATTATCCCCGGGAGATTGTGGGAACGCGATAAAAATAAGGCTCATTGAACCCTTCCAAGCGATTTTCTGTGCCTAGAGTGTTTAAAGTTCTATTTTATCCAAAGAACAATATTCTTTACTTTTATTTGAATAAGTACGAATACAGCTTGTCAGAATTAATCATAAGGTACACTGTAACTAAGGCTTGTAATACAGCTTTTTTGTTTTCAAATTGCCATGACGTTCATTTTGCTATTTTCAGAACGCTAATAACATAATGCTCAAGAAGATAATACTGCGTTAATATTTATACTGTCATAATCTATAAATAATAGAGTGCATTGTATATACCTAATAATATTATCTGGGTCGTATCTGTACTTTAAATATTAAAACTTTAAAAATCGTATTGAAAAGTCATTTTAGTTGAAACAAAGGCCGAATCTTTTTGTGACCGTGCCTTCACAAGAAGACCATTGGACAGATTTTGGTGAAATTTGATACAATGATACTTAGTAATCCGGGTTATCATATAGGATGTCTACTTTGTACTGCTGAATATATTTTAATTTCTGAGCTTATACTAATTATTCAATTCAATTCAATTCTCATGTTTAATGGCTTCAAAGCGTGCCAGTTGAGCACAGATTACTTCGCCAATGTCACGTAGAATGGAGAAGACACGAATTCTTAAAGTTTGACATGGAACGAAACCGGGGGTGAGTCTCTAGTATAATATAAAGTGGAAACAAACTGTCAAAATATATTTTACTATTTATTTTATTATAATTTATAGTTATTTGCGCGGAAAATTATTTAACTAAGCTAAGATATATTACGGTGCGGTCCCACGGCGCGCCGGGCGACGGGCCGCGCCAGGCGTTGCTCCGTCCGTGTACGCCCGTCGCGGCCCGTTTTGAGCGTTCCCACGGCCCCTGCCCGCCTGGTGCGGTCTGTTGTCTGACATTCTCCACTCCATCAAGTGCGTGTACGCGCATGCGCCGCCGCAGGCGAAATGAACGATTAACCCCTAACTAACATAGTGACTTTTTGTTACATAACCAACATCGTGGGGTAAAAATCCACCCCAATTTCAGAGCTACATATATTACAAAATAATATTCATATCATTACTTGATAACTTTTTGTAGTTAATTTCATCATTTTTATTTAAATATATACAAAAAAGGACAATTTTACTTTGACTTTGGTTTTAGTTTTTTTTTAGGACTAAATGTAACTTATTCGTTTTTGTTCACTTTCGATCATCTTTACGTACAGAGGTAACAGTGTCCAGATTTCACTCTCTTTGCTGGTGGTTCGCCATCGTTAATCAACATCCAAGGAAATTATAAATTTGTTCTCTTAGCTCTTTCGGATACCTGAAAGCATCATGTTTTCTCTTTTTAACAGAGATTCGCCGTTTCATTTTTGATTCAAGTTTGCAAGCTCTGAATATGAAAACTGATTACTGTTGAAATATTCATCTGATGATGCTTCTGCATCGCTTTCAATTTCCATCTCACTTTCTGTGTCATGATCACTTTCAGCAGTTACGCCATCTTCATAATCACTCTCAAATTGATTTAGTGGTAGATTTGTAAGCTCATTTTTCTCTGAATCATTGAACATGGTCATTATTTGTTCTTCATTTAAATATTTTAACATTTTGTGGCAAAAATATGTTAAAAATATTAAAAAAATAAGAACTTGTTCGAAAAAAAATATGTTACACTAATAACATAGTGGGGTAAAAACTTACCCCAAAGGCTAATAGCACGAAAACCATCCAACGTTGCGTGCTGCGCATCCACCTGTCCCTGTTCCTAGCGCATTGCTCGACTGAGAATACCTGGCCGTGGAAGTCGCTAATACAAAAGGTTAAGGAAATATAATCAAAAATATACGACTGGGGTATTAATTTACTTCACTATGTTAGTTAAGGGTTAACAAGCAACGTAGACGCGCCCACACAGGCCGCGACGGGCGCCGACGCGCCGCGCCGCGCCGTGCCTTTGAGCTTACCGACTCCCGATGGATCGGACGGACGACAAGAGGCCACCACGGGCTTCATCGGATGCATCGGTTCCCACGGCCCGTCGGTCCGGCGCGGCGCGGACTGATCTGTGAGAAAACGGGCCGTGGGACCCGGCTTTTACTCTGCTTCGGTATATTATAATACGATGTAATTTTTTTACCACCTTCAAAAGATTACTAAGATAAAATTTAACAATTATTTATTATTACGTGATAATATATAAGATTCAATACGAAATAGTAAATAAATTAATTTTGTCATAAAAATGCCTTAAGTACTTAAAGAGCAACTGTCGCGTTTCTCACCGGCTTTTCTCAACAGATCTGCATTCCGATCTACTGGCAGTTTCCACACAGACTAACAATACTGGGAATTTAATTTAAAGGTTTACTAAAATACTTATAAAAAGTTTGTTTGAATAAAGTATAGGAATTTTAGTTTCCTATACGATATGACTACCTCCGGTTGTGCAGTTTTAAGTGTGTAACCGAATAAGCATTTTATGGACAGTGGTCCATAAAATGCTTATATAGTAAATACAGGCATACAATTAAAATCTAAAAATAATATAATATGTTTAATAATAATAGATTGGTCAATTAAGTAAAGATAACAATGTATATTTTTGTCTACATTTGTATTTGATACTAGCGCTTACCCCGGGCTGCGCCCACATTTATTTCTAACGGTTGTATAACAACCTCTTCCTACTAACTACAATCTCTTCCTATTTTTCTTCTTTGGGGGATGATCTACATAAAAATATTTTTTTTTATCATGATCTCATTTAAATCTTAAATATAAATAAAACTACCTTTATTAACTCGAAACTACCGTTTCGAATGCTTTACAGCAATCATGGTCCCGGGACTCGACGGGAATTAAAAATCAAAATAAATCCGCGACAAAATCCGAAAAGGTAGTTTCATTTATAATGTCGAATATTCGCGTAAATCTAAGAAAGTATTCTTAAATATAATTTGTAATTTTGTTAACTGCAATTCCTGTAAACGATTAAGTATAACCTGTACTTAAAATTGCTTTTGTTTTATTTTTGTTTTAAATTAATATCCAACCTAGTTATCTTCACTACGCATTAGAAAAAATATGCAGCTGAAAAACTACTACTGATTTTATAAAAGCATTAGTTACGGTGTTCCGATCGGTGGCGATAATGAAGTTACCGATCTACCGTTGTCTCGTCTAATTTATTTTATATCATGTTACTTTTATCGTCAAAATAGTAAACAGTTATCTAGACTTGCTTTGCTAAATATTTTTATTTGTGTGCATTTTAGAACACAATCTTAAAACCTTCCGAAAGTCTTTCCCGTAAAGCATTCGAAATGTTGGCAACCGAAACTCAAAATAAATCTGCAAAAATATCCGATATCCGAAAATAGTTAGTTAAGTTTGATATCTTTAACTTTTAAGCTTAAACCTATTATTTAGAATCTCTTTCTACATTTCCATTAGATCATAGTTTAACTGTTAAAATTCTAGTTAATTGTAGTCAAAGTGGTAATTGGGCACGTCTTGCCTAGTGCTAAATTTTAATGGCAGTAACTAAGTGGCTTGGTTATGATCATGTTTCCATATATGAGAGGTCACGAGCGCACCCGCGGAAGTCACGGGTTAATCACGAGTCACCGTTTGTGTGTCAGATCATTGTGGGTCAATGGAACACTGCACCACGCTGCGCTTTCTTGCAGCGCGTTCAGATAAAATTACCTTCATACATGAGAAGATTCGACATTTTAGCAAAATTCCATTAAAATGTTTGATTTATATTTGTTATTAGATTCTAGAAACAACCAAAAGAATTGTAATTTTTGATGAATAAATTAATATTCGTAGCTACTTGCAAAATAATTGAAATGTTATTGTGTAGAATCTACTTGTCTATATTAAACTAGCAATTATGAATTTGGATAAAAATTACTGTCTATCTTCTAATATATAAGAGCAAAATTCTCTCATCATGAAATATCGAAAACCGCTTAACGCATAAACGTAGATGAAATTTGGCAGGGAGATAGTTTATAGATAGATATTGCGACAGGGCCGCATTAAGGATCTCTAAGGGCTTTCGCAAGGTCGTGTGAAAGTCCTTTATTTTTTGTGCTACAAACTTTTAATTTGGCAGGGAGCACCTAGGGACGAACCTGAGAGAAGTGAGGGTGAGTCTCTAGTACTCTATTAAACATGCTCAAACGGATATTATCATAGACAGGGCTGAACAAAGCATTACTATATAAAAATATGACAGTGAAACTAATGAGTTAAAAATATAAATAGAAGTAAGCAGCATGCTCATCATGGCTCTTAAGAGTAGGTAAATTTTAGACAGTCTTCAATTATAACTTATTTATTCAAAAATCAAATAGTTAAAAAGAACTTATTAAATAATAAACAAGTAATGTAAATTTGAAAATTGTACAAGTAAATAGGTCCAATGTAAAACAATAGAATTTGAGTCCAAAACAGTTAATCTGTTGTCTGGTTAATAACGATCCGAGAATTGTGCTGTGAGAACAAAGATCTGTGCCTTGATTCGAGTAAAAATTTTCTTTATCGAAACCATTGAAATCGCTGACTCTTGATAACACCAGTTAGTACACTCTCTCACATGATACCTGCTATTGTAATTTATATATAAAATTTCCTTTTTATTTACTACTTATACTACTTTTTTTACTCTCTAACTCCCTAAGAGAGGAAGATAGCTATATGAAAAAATACTTTCGTGTCTACGCAAGATATATCATATCCCCGAATCGTATGCCCGGATACTATATCCCCTAATAAAGTTTAGTAATAATCAGTAAAGCCGTTTCGAAGATAGGATATAAAGGAAATGACAGGCATTCAAACAGATTTTTGCAGTTATTCAGATTTAAGTATTGTAGTAAAAACAATAGTAAGAATATTAAATCCCAATGTTAATCTACCTTGTTGTCTATTTTCATGGATAGATCATAATAATATCTCTGTATTCACGTTACATCTTTGTATACGTTATAACCAAAATCTCGCACATCGCATACAAGAATAGCAAAATATATTATGTTGAACAAACTTCCTAACGTATGGGCGATACAAAGTCGTAAACCAAGGATCAAACCTCGCAGGAGGCATGATTACGACATGCATATTACTTTCTGAGCCCCTATAGTTTCCAAGCCTGAGCTCTTAAAGCTCCTGCCAATAGTGTCAATTATGCTTTAAGTCAACTACACAGTGCCAGACTTTATAGATACGAGTGCATACTCGTACATAATTCTCATGCGGAATAAATATCTTATTTTGAGAAAATTTAACTATTATTTAAGTAAACTTTTTTCTTACCCTCCTAAAAACTATATAGTATAAGAAAAAACTCTAATACGCATATTTTACGCACATTTTTTTATTTTTTTTAAATATCGATGTCGCTTTGTAAACAAGTGGATGAAATGTTACACAAAAATTCTAACAATATATTTATTTAATATTTAATCCCATTCGCCAACCAATTTCATAAAATTATTTCTTACAAACGAATTAATTTGCCACATTTTTCCTATGTTTTTCAATATTGCATGCTTAAGTTAAGCGTGAAGCGTCATTTTGTCGGCTGCTCTTGCCGACACGGTCTACATGCGATGAGTATCCGCCAAGTAACCCTTGGTTTCGGTTCTCAGGTTATTTCTTGTCGGAGAAAGTATTGAATTTTCTTCGAAGTACATATTATTTATTTAAAATTTTATTAATATATGTACCTACCATATTATACAAACAGCATAACCTAAAAATAGTATTTAAAATTAATCGAAAAATTATGAAAATTGTTTAATTAGTAAAGTATTTAATTTTAATATAATTAAAATATTATGTTTTATCGTATTTTATCTTGTGATATTACACCTTCATGGAAGTTTTTTCGGTTATATCACTAAATATTTATCGAATACTTTCGCTTTTAATGTATACTGTATATATAAGAAAGGTATTACACAAGTTAATAAGTTTTCACCTGATAATAAAAAAAAGCATAGTATAATAAATTATAACTTAACCGTTATAGTTTATTACTTAATCTGCATAAAATAGAAGTTTAGAAAATCTTTGCAATTACATAAATATAAATGATGTAACCCATACTATTGTTCGGAAATAACCTCAACATTCACCTTATCCTGTTATTTTCCGATGATTTCTCACGTAATGTTGTACCTATATGTAACTAACAATCGTAATTTTCCATACACATAATGATTGCATTGCATTTAAATTTCGAATAATAACATTTCCTTTTTCTAATCAAGATCATATGAACGATAAAGATTCACTTCAACTGAGGTATACAACTTTTGATTTTACAGTTCTAAATACATCGTAACTTTGTAAAATATTTGGTTAAAAAATAAAAATTCTATGGGAATAAAAAGTCAAATTTTTAGAACTTTATGATTACAGTTAATTAAATAGGTAAAAAAAAATATTCTATAATATTACTACAACTATACTTTCTGATCTTAGGAATTATGACAAAAAAGCGGTACCCAAAACTGTAACGCACAGTTTCTATGTAATGGAAAATTTTGTGAACTGTAATACTTCGGACACTACCACAAATTCTAGAGTATTTAAGAAGGAAACCCCTTTTTTTTAATATTCGAACGTTCCTAATTTAACTAAAATATCGCAATTATTATTTTTTATTTTATCAGGGCCCGACTAGGTTTTATTTTAATTAATTTAATTTGTCTAAAAAAATATCAAGAAAGAACTGTAATGTGTAACATTACTATTACTTATGTTTTCGGGATGCGGTTCATGATCAGAGAAATTAATACTTCTAATAACAAAAAAACAAAAACCGACTTCCAAACTTAATAAATCTAAACTAAAAAGTAGGAAATAATACTTTTAAGGACTTTGTTAATTTTGGAGTCGGCGCCAGCCAGGTATTTTGATTATGTTTACAAATTGATAGATTAATCGAATATGTATCGGTTATTTTGCTTTGGCTGGCACCGACTTCAAAATTAACAAAGTCCTTAAAAGTATTATTTCCTACTTTTTAGTTTAGATTTATTAAGTTTGGAAGTCGGTTTTTGTTTTTTTGTTAAAAATAATTTATTTTTAAATTTTTAGCGGAAAGTAGATACGTATTGTGTTAATGACTACTGAATTGTGATAAAAATTTACCTTCTATTATGAGGTAAACC
Source organism: Boloria euphrosyne (assembly GCA_951802675.2). NCBI lineage: Eukaryota > Metazoa > Arthropoda > Insecta > Lepidoptera > Nymphalidae > Boloria > Boloria euphrosyne. Next base: position 5,908,349 of record OX637886.1, read on the forward strand.
TAATAGCCTGAAAGTATACAACTATCGGTTCATAATTGCGTATTATTTTGAAAGAATTTTCTTTAAACTGCTAACCGTTGAGGAGTTGTACCTTCCATCATCAGTTACGGTACATGACTCAAATATCCATATAGCCTATAAAAGATACGGCCGAGCATCGTTAAATTGCTCCTAAGAATTGAAGAGTTCCGATACTTTGTCATGGATCCCATCATCAGAACCTTACCAAACTCTCATCAAACTACCCTTGAAGTATACCCTTTCCATTAAAAAAAGAATCATCGAAATCGGTTCGCGTGATATTGAGTTATTCGTCTATTTGTCGCGCAAATACTTAATGCAAATTTAAGACTTTTATGGTTTTCTCATGGATTCCATTATCAGAACTGGAAAATATTAAAATGGGACCACATGGGAAGCACTACCTTTCAAATAAAAAAAGAATCATCAAAATCGGTTCACCCAGCTCAAACTTATGAGCTAACAAACATAAAAAAAAAAAAAAAATACAGACGAATTGATAACCTCCTCCTTTTGGAAGTCGGTTGAAAATATAATATTTAATGTACAAATTTGACTCACTCAGTTACAATTTTATAATATTATGGTCAACTCTATACATGATGTATCTAGCTGTATTATTAGAAATCAACTGTTTAATTAAAACACATGCCGTGCTATACTAGAATCGGTAATGTCTCATTTTCCGTGTTAGTCGATACCAGTAAGCTCTAACGTATGCGTAGCAAATATGCAGTCAATTCTCCGAAATTAACGGTTATTAAGATGCTTAAAATTTAAAGAAGGTGCTTAAAATCTCTCTTCGTGTAAGTACTGCGTTGGTATTTGCAGTTATATTTATGTCAGTTTATTACAAAATATATTTTTATTTACGTAATATATTACTGGTTATAAAGACTTCCTTAGCTACCTCAACTGACGGAGCCACATAGTACATATCGAAATAAAAAGTATTCTAAGGCATTTTAAAAACGGTTCTAATATAAATTAGATAAAATAGCTCTATCGTAAAAATTCTTGAAATTACTTTCGTTCGCATCTATAAAAAATATTAGCGTAAAAAGATATTCTTATTAACTACAGCTGTATCATCAAGTAAGAAATAGTTAAGAATCCTATCCATCGTCAAAAGGTATGATTACATTACATTCTACAGTGGAAAATGAAGTTATATTTTGCTTACAATACAAGCCACAAATCGCCCTAGGAATTACTGCATCTGAATAGTAACAGCGTATCACAAACAGCTCATCAGATTCTGACATGGTTAGTTAGAAACATCATCTGTTGTTTAATTTTATAAACTTAGCAAAAATTTAATTTTAAGACTCAAATGTAAACTAAATTAAATGTGTCGTTATCATCACTATTATAAAACAAAGTTCTCCGCCGTGTCTGTCTGGTCTGCCTGTCTGTCTGTTTGCGATAAACTCAAAAACTACTACATCGATTTTTATGCTGCTTTCACCAATGGATAGAGTTGTTCTCGAGGAAGGTTATAGTATATAATTTGTCAAGTTTTTCTATAAATTTACTAGCGAAACCCGCTATTTCGTTTGCGCTAAACCGCGCAAATTTTTTATCATAATGATGTACATATATGATTGAGATGAAATAAAATCTGTATAGACTTATTATAAATAATTATTTAAAACTACATAATATTAATATTTATCGACATAAATTATTTGACACACAAACACTTAGGTACAATAAATCACGACTTGCTTGCAACGATGATATAAAAACTGGTATTATTTAAGAAAATAATGAGAATAAAGTATGAATGTTACAAAGTATTCAATTAATGTAACAAACAGAATAAGAAATGCAATTTCCTTGAAACGACCCTAAACGTTCTGATCAACGTAATGCATAAGATTTACATAATTTGATTCTTAGTTACTTGCGAGGTGATTACGTTTTTCCTTTCTTTCTTTTTAAATTAAACTCGTGTCTGTGGTTCTAATCTGGTAAGAAATGAGCAAAAGCAATATAGAAAGTAAAAAAATATATTTTTTTCTTATCATATATATAATATACAATTACATGTTTTATGTAAGTATATACTAGCGTCTCACCTTTGATCGCATCAAAATCTGTCCAGTACTTTTCTCGTGATGCGGTCACAGAAAGGAAAAAAATCTAAAAACCGTATATTTGGTCGCTGTATCGATAATAATTACTTATTCATTAAGATTTTACATAAATATATTTAAGAAATTTATTGTACCGATACGACTCAATAAGTATTTTATTATATGTGCAGATAATATTTTGTAAACATAGGTATAAGCAATAAAATAAAAAAAAAATCATCATCTTTATTTTTAATGATATCCATAATGCGTTAAAAGTAACTGCTCTCGTAACTGCTCTCATCAAATACATATACTGTAAATTAATATAATATACTTCTTGCATAAAAACAAAGAAACTAATTCAATTTTTACGCCTCATAAATGTGTCTGTACCTACGATGTAGTATATAAGTACTCATTATTACTAAGATTGTCTATTACATCTGTTCGCTAACTGTGCTTCTAAGTCTATGTTATTATGCCTAAATTGTTGAAATGCTCATTTCAAATGTGGCTAATGTCATAGCATACAATGACTATTTTCCCCGTACTTTCTGCCATATACGGAGATGAAAAGTCGCCGTCGCAGTGATTGGTTTGAATAATCTCACGGTACGGCGTGAACGAGTAACGGGCCCAACGCTAGCATTACTATAACCTCCTGACATACATACAGTGTCAACGAATTGCTCCCTTAATTTGATTTAACCCTTACAAAAAATATCAAAATACTATTTAACTGTTTTAAATATTTAAAAGATTTAATTACAGATAGTAACAAAATTAATATACGTAATTAACATGTTGGACCGCAAAATCAAGTACTTATAAAGTTAAACTGGAGAGAAAGTACGGAAAAGGTACAGATAATAATTACAATCGTATCGTAATTTGCACATTTTATAGTTAAAAAGTATTTTTTACACTTATTCATATCGTTTAATCTGCCACCAATTAATTTCACTATCACATTTATTAAGAAAAAAGACAAAAAGAGGAATGATCACCAGTAACATGATCTCACTTCGCTTAAACGTGTACCTATATAAAATAAACATCATGTAAAAACTAACACTGCTATGAAAAACTACAAAAATTTTAATATAAACTTGATATTGTACTTTTAATATAAAAAAGTAAATGTTAACTGAATCTACTAATAACTGATTGTTTACATTTTTTCTTGTTTTATTCGCATTTTTACCTTTTTTACGTGTTTCAATTTGAAGTTTGACTGAGGTTACGGTTACGGTCTACTAATTCCATGGTCTAAATGTTGCCCTTCATACGATGAAATTAGTTCAAACTCTTAAAGTATATTATATATTGGTAGATTACAACTATATCTTTCATATAGTTTGTTAAAGTAACGGGAGTAGTCTGGCATTGATATACGATTGTATTAAACGGTAAGATTTACAATTGCGGTTTTTCTTACCCCCTACTTACTCAAAACAATTTCTGTTGCTGTTAATAACCGCAACGTTAACGGTTTGATCACTGTTTGGATTTGTTCACTATCTTTTATTTAACATCGAATATATATTTGTAATACACACGTCATTATTTTAGACTTTTACAGTAATAACTTATAGTTTTATAACATAATTCTAGAACTTAAATGAAGTAATTTTATTTTTGAAAAGCATATCATTTGATATTTTTTGATTTTGTAGACTAGACCAGAGTTGATGGTATCTACACTAAGTACTAAAAAAATAAAACCAATATACAAGCATCAATATCACAAGAACGTTAACCGTTAGTAACATAAGTATGAAAATTGAATTACTGTTACTTAAACTGACGTGCAACACTATCTCAACTATGATAAAGTTAGCTATAATGAGCCCGATACACTATCATAGTCATCTATGTACATCTCAAGGGTCATACAAGTTGCCTGCAAATCATATGGACTGCAGGATAAATACGTGAGAGTACCGAGAAGCTATGTCAAAGGTGAAGTCAAACACGATCGCAGAGTCTTTTAAGCTTATACATAGTCTTATTTTTGCCAACTCCGAAAAAGGAGCAAGGTTTTAGTTCACGTGTATTGTTTTTTTCTGTTATACAATATATATTACCTTATGTTTAAATGAAATATGCCATTTAGCATTTAGCTCTCTTTTCTTATTGACATTATTACAAAAGTTATATTTCATCTCAGCATTTTCTCATGTAAATACATGAAAGTGAAAGGTCACTCATCACGAAATATGGAAAACTGCTTGACGTATGAAGATTAAATTTGGCAGGGAGATAGTTTATAGTTATCAATAGATATCCGCTAAGAATTATCAATTTTGCGACTGGGAATGAGGTCTAAGGGTTCTCGCAAGTTTCAATTACAGTTTCGCTCAAAAAAAAAACAATGCGTGTCTAGGGAACAACTCGAGCGAAGCGAGGGTGACTCACTTGTTAAATAAAATTATATAAACTCAGAACATACAAAACTTAAAATTTAAATTGTGCGGAATGAATAGAATACATATGTAGAATAAGAAATAAAGGCACATTAGTGTATTAATAAACTCATATCATATTTTGGGGAATGTGCTTAATGATTATTGACAGTTGAAAGGCACTAGAGAAGACGAGAAAGTGACCACTGTGTCCATCCGAAATCCAACTAACAAAGCCACTGCCTAATAACCCATGTGGTTCTAAAGCAGCAACTCATTTAGTAAAATGAAAAGGCTATTTCAATACAAGCTTTACTCTTTATTGTTATTCACCTCGAGTTAGTCTGACAATAGCATATAAGATTATCAGACCGGATGATGAGTCTTCGGGTTAAATTTTATTGCTTTCACCCATTACCATGTCTCAATAAAAAAATGAGGTTATCAATTGGTTCCTTATGTAATAATAGATACAAATTAATTTTACTAACTTCTTACCCTAACGTCAGTCGGGTGCGTACCAAGGTACATAGTGAGCAGTGTCTTTTGTGTGTTATTTTAGAACACAGTTACAGAACGTAAAGTTATTGCATTAAAAATAAATTTTAACTAATATAACTAGGTTTAGGAGTAGATATTTTGTTACCTTTATATAATATTGTATTTTTAATACTACTACCTAGAATAATCTGGTGAATATTATATAATCATTTAGAAACGTTATATTAAATTAATATAGACCATTGCAAAGAAAGAAGTTATACACAGATAATTAATAAAAACATGTCAGTCGATTACATTGTGTCAATGTTTGTTTCGTTAAAGACAAGGATTTTGTTAATAAAATTTGCATAGAATATATGTTATAATACGAACTTTATATTATAAAAACAGACGCTTAAATAAAAGTATGCATTCGTGAAACTTATCTTTGTCATGTTTGGATTTTATTGGACTTTTATAAGGAGAAAGTGTTTCAGCGCAAGTAATAGCTTGTGAAAGCTTTATATAATCCGAAAATTCCTTCGTGATAAGGAAGATTGCAAAAATTTCATATCTCACTAAGTAAACGTACGCTTAGATTATTTCCGTGAAATCCGTTATAAAATATGTTCTCTTATGACAGCTACATGGGTGCGTGATACAAATAATAGTCACCCACTGCTGCATCTTAAATCGATTGTTCTTCAGATATGCAAACTATCCACATACCAGTGTGAGAACAATTCAATATATTACTTCAATAATGCTTTATTTTGCTTGACATCGCCTTTCATTGAACGATATATTGCTTGCTTCCGTCTTAGCGTAAATAAACACAACATTACTAGTCTAGAGGACTGACGGCACGAGTTAATGGCACGCAGATTTCGCTTCGTGCGTGTAAAGCATACTCGGACAAGAATTTGCGGGCTAACTTTGCATTCATTCCGGGCTACAACATAGTGGCATGAATAAAGTTTGACCTGCGTCAAATCAGGGAAAATGTCTGTCAAGTGATACATACGTGCGCGGTTCTAAATGTAGGCTAAAACTTTCGTCCGCTTATAACTATTTTAACCGCAATGCAAACAAGAACAGCGGTCACGTATCCAAGATTGTGACCAGAATCCCAGTGAGACTCAGATCAATTATACCGAGATCTGTTACGATGCTAATTTTGCGGCGAAAAGAAAACCGAAGAAATTGTGTATAATCGACAATCCATTCTTACTGAGCACTCACTTTAGATTTTAATTATAAATGACTTTCGAACGACACCTTCCCACGTTCGCATGCTCCAAATACTGCTAATGGCATTTCTTCCCAACGGATGATCATCAATGGCTTTTATCGAAATTTAAATTCTTCGACTGCTGCAATTACGTATATGTACATATCCGCGCATACTACTCATTCTGGTTTATGGTTCTGCTTAGCAATAAGATATCAGTGAATCGTAATAACAGCAACTCATTCTACCTCCGATGATATTGCCTTACTCGCTATCTTACAGTTAGTAGTGAGAGGCGATCTTTTAAGTATAGGTATATCTACAATCTACTTTTTGTTGTAGTGGATCGCGCTATTTATCACTGATGCTATCATTAAGCTTCGAAACGAAAAGTGAACTTGTTTTTTTTTCCTTTTGCACGTGATCCTAATATAAACTCTTCCTTTCAAACTAAGGCAGATTTTATTACATTCCAAAGTAATCAACATGTTCAGATCCCTTTGTGATACATTAATTAATAAGATTTAGCTCATTGAATCGATGCTTGACGAAACACGACGGATTGGACAAGGAAAGGGAAAAAAGCGCATACCGCTAGTTGACACAGTGCTTTATTGAACACGATTCCGTTGGTCACAGCGCAACGGTAGGCCAGTTGATACACTTTTTAGTAATAATATCGTAATCGACCCACTTCCTAATAATCCATTCAATCATTCAAACTCGCCTTCCGTAAAAGATGCATTTCTTTTTAAAATGCAAATAGTATCATTGCTTTTTAACGTTTAGCGTGATTATTAGTATGATTTATATAAATATTCATTTCGCTTTACTCGTTGAAATAATAAGATAAATCGACCCACTTCTTAATAATCCATTCAATCACTTAACTCGCCTCCGTAAAAATGCATTTTTTTAAGTGCAATTAGTATCGATGCCATTTAATTATTTTTGATTTATACGCTTATTGTATATCTAATTAAAATAATAATAATAATATTTAAAGAACTAAAAACATTTAACAAAACAATTTAACATGTTCATGCAATTTGCTGCAAAGTTTAATTGTAATATAAATACGGGCAGTAAACAAAATTATTACCTATTAGTGCATATAAAATATAAATGTTCGGAATATCAACAAAAGTTGTTATTCAACAAACATCATTATCATAACAGTGTAAATTCTTACTAGTACGTGTGTAATATTTCAGTTGACTTTAACTATTCGCACTTGAAATTACTGTTAGTTCAGTACTTGTTATATTTTCTGCAAGTAGGTATAGTGCTTGTGCTACTTTCCTGATTCAAATTCCAGCAAATATTAAATCTTAAATGTTATTTATATATCTGTTGATCTTTGTTATGATATATGATACGAATTTCCCAGTAACATTTTTTAAGTTATTGTCACTAAAATATCAACATCATCTAACGGTAAAAGTAACATTTTTGCACGTACAGCATGTGCAGATTTAACAAGATGGCCCGAATTCAAAACAGGGATAACTAGTCATAATATAATCGTAGAAGAATAGACTTTTCTTTAAAAATGTATAGACCAAAAATTGTCATATACTTTCTAATATTACATATGTATAGTGTGACGTGATTGGGAAAAAACATCTTGTATAAATCTCAGACTAATGTCCGACAATTGTAGAAGACAAAAATCCGAAAAATCTATATGCAATAAATTTCATATATTCTTTAGTAAAATTATAACAACATTCGCTTTCGTTTTTTAATTTATAATTCTAAACTTAAAACTAAGTTCCTCTAATTTTTAATTATAAAATAAATGCATTACAGCATTATAAGCTATCTATAAGGAAGCTTGAGAGAGCCGTTACGTTTTATTCCATTAATACTTGCAATAAATGATAAACTGTTTCTTCTTATTATCAATCAACTATGGGGTTTATTATCAGAATATATTCTAAGATATTTCTTATAATAAACGCTATTTCTTCAATGTAAAGGTTATTTTATTTTGATCTGATATTTACAATTTACAGTTACGATTTGAATCTCTGGTCTGAACACATACTATATTAATGAGTTGCATGGCATTCGATTCCTTTCAGATTAATTTCTAACGCTTAATCAAATGGAACGTATAATAAATCGAATACATCTGTTCAACACAGTTATATAGAGCATTATTAGATTTTAAATAAAACAGTGTATAAATTACTTCCGTTTCCGTAACTAACAAAAAACTTTTGAATTAAATTAAATTTTCACTACAGAATTAACTAGAGATTAATCTCAAAGATGTTAAACAGATAGCAAAGGAATTTTAATCACACTTCACAATCATGACGATTGCTTTCAACACTTCAAATCACATGTAATTTGTACTCCGATAAATTCCGAACGAATACACAATACCAATTGACTTCTGATTACGAAACTCTAATCAATTTTTTCTCTCCTTCATTTCAGTTTTGCTATTGAACTGTTAGATTTAATTTAGTAGCAAATAGCAACGCCAAAACATGTGTTGTTACGTATCTATCGGCATGATCTCGGCGGTTATTTAATTTCACTTTCGATTATGTTTTAATGAATAGAGGGGTCAAGTGTACCAGTAAACTTTCGCCTCGGACTACTTATATGTAATAATAAATATTACGTGTGCACGATGGTGTTGATGTTAGGTATATCATTTCATATTATTTTTTGCCATTTGAACTAGATTTTAATTATAACTGTTTCTCTTTTTTTTAGGTAAGTCTCATGATGCATCAAAATTTCAACGAAAGGTTTGTCACCTGACTTAGTGTAATTTACTTACTCCCAACGTACAGACATTATAAAAATCACGTAAATATGATTAATAGTTTTATTTTTAATCAGATCATTTCGACATATGTAGGTGTATCATCAGATGTTATTATGATTATAACAAAAATATGCAAAAGATAGTAATATGCTTAACACGCATGCACTATTTTCTAATAAACTACGTGGTATGCTACTAACATCATATATATAATATGACGTGAAGAGAGTCATTACAAGACAGTTAAGACGTTACGATTTACCATAAAGCATTTAGCATCGTCATCATAAATGACTGCACATTTCCTATGAATAGAGAATTTAGAATGACGATGAACTCAAAGATGGGGCATTCAAAATCGTCTCATAACACAACAGTAAATAATTTGTTACTTTCACTTGAAACTTTTCTATGCGACCATGAAAAGAAATTAAGAAATTTAAGTGGGGTGTTACTAACGACCGCTTACGATGACATCTTGACTGCAATTACTACTGTGAATTGAAACTTTTAATGAAATTATATTGATTTTATTTTTATTAAAAAATATTGAATCCTAAATTCATCTATTTATATATTATTATATAATACCTCATATAGAATCACCTTTTATATCTTATTTGATATATTCGATGTTATTGTAGAGCACATACTACACGTAAGTTACTACTTACTGTACGTTAGTTATATTGACATCAATGAACTGATTTTATTCAATGTCAGTACATGACGATTTAACTGTCATAGAATTTGTACCATATGTGTTCGACTCTTACTAGTTGTTGGCTCCAACTAGCTGGTGCTCTAGATACTTAAGTAATGGTACTTTTCGCAATTTACTGAGAGTGAAAATCATTTCTAACAACACTGACCACCAAATTAACATACTTTCTACTGCCATAAGCTACATCATTATATTATCTTTTAGTAGATGCCATGAAGATATTTACTGACAGGACATGCCTAAATTTTTGCAAAGGATTACATCTACCACAGGCTATTATCAGACATGATTCCTAATCTATTCTTAATGATTGTTTGTAACAAAACGTACTCTCTATCTTAAGTCTCGTTTTTGCGCTACTTTGTTAAAAAATTTAAGTGGTTAGAAAATGTACAATTACGTACTTAAATTATCTTAAGTAGATGCAATTTCCCTTTAGCATGAATAATCTTAAATCCTGATCTAACGAGAAGAATTGCAACAATGCAACACATCTTCCTGTAATTAAGTTCGAATTAACGACTACTTCAGTTACGAACAAAAAGTCTAAAGTGAATTGAATCGCCACATCCTGTCTCTTCCTTGAAAGAAAAACCATTTAAATATTTATACTCAAAGATAAAACTAAGTATAAACTAAATAAAACTACTAAAACTTTTGAATGATCGGCACTAACCAGTCTCACACCTTCTCACTTTAATAAGCAATCATTCATATGAAGCTGACACTAACACGCCAGCCTAATTATCTAATTTTAACGTGAAAGACGCAGGCAAGCTATTGATTAAAAAGCATTTAATCATATCATTGAATGTGTGTTAATAAGCTTTGTAATTGTAACGAGCTAAGAAATGAAATGTGATCGTTGAAGCGTAAGATGCAAAAAAAAATCTTAAGCGAGGCATTCACTGCACGACCAAAGATCAGACGAAACCGGTGTCTCACCAGGCTTGCATTACCCATTAGATAGACCTGCAGCTGAGAAACGCGAATAAGACCGAGATCCTTTGGAGTATGCACACCACTACCATATCACTATAATATTTAATCGAAACGCGGTCAATCATGCATCAATCCATCGGAATAGTCCGTACGTGTATGGCAGCTGTTATAATGGTTTCAAATAGTGGAAGTAAATTAACTACACTTGCTAAGAATGTCGATTTCAAACTTGATTGACATGTTCAGTAAAAATTATCTAGCATAAGCATATATGCATGAAACATTCTATAAGCTGACTACATTTTTATGTATTTGAAGTATTTTGAAATAATTTTTAAAAATTGATACAATTTATAATTATGTTTTTTTTTAAAACCAAAATAGCCACAGTTAATACATCTTCTAATAGAGGAATTAAGAAAAATATTCGTAACTTTTTAGATTTATTTTTAAAAGTATCAGTCAATCTGTTAAAACGAGTACTATAATGTAAAATACTAATAACAATTACAATAAAAGATACATTTATTTATCAATTCGTCTTTGACTACCGTACAATATTAATTCGTTTGTTGAAAACATATCGGTACAAATAATGGATTGGACACACTTTCTACTATTAATTTGTTGGTTTCGCTTTCGTGAATTATTTAAAATATGTATGTTTTGATGAGTCAGCGGATGTTATTTGTATATTGTACTTCCACCTCGTAAATCTATAGTCAAAATCTATTTCCGTTCGTTATTTCTAATTTTTAAATAGGACTATAACAGACTTGTCTTAAACTTAATAATGTTACATAACATTTAAAAGCATCATTAGATGTGCACACCATCTCAGACCTCATTATTGCTAACATTTTATACGGAGATTTATGTTTAGACATCCGCCACTAACGGGTAAGCGGTTAGCCTTCATTACGCAATCGACTGAAAAAGTTAGAGAAACGTTAGCAGCGCTTAGCTTATAAGCCTATCAGTCCTTTTAAAGAACCTATATCCCGTAACTGTTTATTATTCCATATATAAAAGGTATATACTCGTCGCTACTATAGGTGTATGTTTCCTTTATTCGGTATTCCACCATAAATTTATTGCTTTATACTACAATTCTAGAATGTAGGGATGAATCCTTTTTCGTCACCTCAGTAGACCAACGGGACAAACTGCAACTATGCCACATATTTTAACCTTAACGAGATTTATAAGCTGAACACTTCACAATGTTAGATAAGCTAAAGTCTTTCTCCTCATTTTTACAATTTACACTTTCGAACCCCTAATCATTGAACACTAATATCAAGTAAAAGTAAAGTAACACACCCAATATCAACAATGTTACAATTATTATATAATAAATGCAATAACTGATGGCCTTGAATTGAAAAGTCAATGTCGGTCATCGCACGCGGTGATGCACAAATTACCGCGTCACACGGAAACCTGTCTCGATCGCTACTTCGTGTCTTTCGTAATATAACGCGTGTGATTGCGAACGATTAGCAAGTTTCATACACTATCAACGTTAAATTCCCATCAACAAGTCGCCCCATCGTTTTGTCAGTGAAATTATGTTCCACTAGGAACATCCGCGTCTTTATTATTTATAACTCAACTTGTTGTATCAGGGCAATATCCCCCAGAAATTATTATTATTTAAATTCATTCCTGATATTCCTTATCGTATGGTTTTGTAAACTTTTGTAACTTTCATCATCGGTAATAAAAAAGGACATGTTATTATCACTCGATGTTACATTATAGTTTTTGTTTCCAAATTATTCCTTAAACAAACGCTACGAATTCTCTGAGCCGCACCTACTCGTACTTATACCATCAATGTTTACGTAATTCTTTTTGTATTAAAAATTATATATAAAGTTTCCAGTTTGTGATCAAAATGAAAGTGATCATTACTTACTGAATTACGAGAAGCTTATTGATAAAGATTCGAATTTATATCGAGTTATACAATCAGAAATACTTTCCAATAGTAAAAGAAAAGAAACTATTGTTTTATGGCATTATTCAATCTTAAAAGTATAAAGAACGGTTACGTTGTACGTCTTTCAAACCATTACAATGCAAAAATATATTAGATATTATTTATTATTAAAATTATGTGATCTCAGCATTTACTAAGGCAGTGGTAGCCCAACGGTAACGCGCTCCCTTGGATAATCGTATGAATCCGAGTCTCACACCTCTGATATTTTCATGTGCGAATCATTTCTAACATGATTACCACTTGTCTTACGGTGAAGGAAAACATCGTGACCTGCATGTCTGAAAAAACCTAGCAAGTTTTCGAAAGACATGTGAAGTCCACACACGCACTAGGCCAGCGCGGTGGACTATGGCCTGATCCCCCTCATACTGAGGGAGGCCCGTGCTCAACAGTAAGACGTTAAAAAGGGCTGAAGATAGCACTTACTTTTCATATTTCTATGGAAAGATAAACTATATAATGTTGGGAACCGCACTTTAAACTATGAATTTAATTAAATTAACAATTTAATAAAGTAAATTGTAAACGATTTTAGTACTTTTAACATTATAATAAATTACGTGTAGTTTTACATCTTACTATTGAGCTGATGAATTTTGGTGCAAATTCTAATATTACCTAAGTTTAGCTAAATCACAGTTTTCAAACTAAATAAGTAAAATAAAACAAATGTCAGCAGTCAGAGCTACGGCAGTATTAAGTCGCTTCTAACAATAGACGTATTATTTTACTTCAATACTTTCCACTACATTTTCTGCTCAAGACTATTCCAACCTAGTTCTCGGATTGTACCTAAGGTACTATACCCCTTTCTCTTCCAATCGTAAGATAGATACGGCTATCGACTTTCTACCTGCAATGCGTACTGATTAATTAGACACGATTAGTATTAGATTCGGTTTTAACGATTCGTTTGATTATGTTATAAGTCATTTTAGCAATACCATTCGAGATAATTGGTTTCACAAAAGTAAACAATATTGTTATTATTCTATAGTTCCGGCTTGTCTTTAAATTAACCTAATTTATTTTATTTTGATACGGATAATGATATTTTGTGGCTCACTGTTAATATTAGACTATTAAATATTATATGGATTAGGTATTTAAGCTTGGGTCACGTATGTTTGTATATAGGTATACATTGTACACGTATATAAGTGTAATTGAAAATATTTACAGTATTATATGAATGTATTTTTTTAATAAAATACTATTACAGTTATTTATACTATTTATTTTCCATATTTTTCCATATGTATATTTACGAGTAATATTTCTTATTGAGTTATCATAAAGCTACCTCTAGACCGCGTATGAATAAGTATATTTTATAATAATATATAGTTAATTTTACGAGCACGAGAATATTATGAAAACTAATTGAATGATCTTCATTAATTTATTAAATAATTCATTACTATAAAGTTATATTTATAAGGGCTATATGTGTTCCATTAAAACTGAAATGTAAAATTCTTTTTCTGACTAGATCATCGCTTTGCGCGTGTCCAGTTGCATGTTATCTTAATGTCTCATAACGTAACACACATACAAACTTTCGCTATTATAATAGTAAAACGAATAATATTAACAAAAAAGTAAAAAAATACGTTATGTCACTAATAAATATACGTACTTACTCGTATCACTAATGGGGGCCTATAAATGTAATTTATGATAGAGAAAGTTTTAATATTGTTCTTACAGAAGCCAAATACATTTTTTCACCAAATTTTACATTTGTGACCGCAAGTAGCTAATGAGAAGAAAGTATCAAAGTACGTCTTCGGCGTCATTACTACCTTTTTTGCATAATCTCTACCAGCTTTTTATTTTTTGTCCATAATTTTGAGAGGATTGATTTCTCAATGATTTAAAAGAAAGCAAATGAGAGATATTTTTTATTTTAAAAAAGTTGTCGATTCAACTTCTCTTTTAGCTAAATAAAATTACTTTTTTATGGATTTAAAAAGTTGAAGTGATTTTTGTGGCATGAAATTTATTTGAATTTATGACACTGGCCACTAAAATGATACAAAGTGAATATTTAATAACATTACATCTTAAATCGTAAAACATACTAAGCTAATTTGCCTTTAGCAAAATTTTATTATTATTAAAGCATTGTTTGTAAGCATCTGTGTAAATAAATTTCATTTATAAAGGGAATATTGTGTAGCATATAATTACTTACATTATCTTTTATTCAAAAGCAAGAATAAATTTAAAAAATATTTATGACTTCATTTTCCTAGCTTAGGCTTGCTGGCCAGTAATTTTTATAAAGAATGTTTTTACGCAAAGTTGACTGCAAATGTGCTTAGCGAATAAGCATAATGATTTTATTCTACAATTGCCTTTTTTCTACAAGTATAAGTTAATGGCTTCTATTGTTAATGAAGTTATAGTATTGTAAAAATTGAATAGGCTGTGTGTTAGACACTTTTGATAATGACTTTTTAATATTCAGCTGAGATTTACCGAATTATAATGATTCTGTAAAATATTTAAAACTAGCACTTACCCGCGACTTCTACACGATAAATAGTTTTAAAAACGATATACTACTATATCTTTAAAAATTCTATATATTTTTGATATTTGGGATTTATTACTGTAAAAGTTTATTGAATTCCGTTCAGTAGTTTTTGATTCAAAGAGAATCAAGAATCATCAATATTCGCGTTTATAAAATATATCAATAGGATTTTATTATAAAAATATTTGCAACGTTCTTGTTTTAGTATTTTCGAGTGTAATCGATAATTATGTATTCATAGTTTTTTTCTGAAAACAATAATATCGATTTTGTGTTCTCATGGTTTCTACTCTCAAATAAAAAAGATTCTAAGCTATTATTACGTATTTATAAACTTAATTATTCTACCTATTATGTAGCAAAAACTTTAATCAACTTTGTTTTAAATGAATAATTATTCATTTAACAAAAAGTCTAAACAATCTGCATAACTTCACCACCCTATGTGGGAAATGGCATTGATTAGTGCAATGGCCCGTAACTATTTTTTTAACACGACCAGTTAATAAAACTTCCTAGGTCTAATTTGTGCTAATTCTAAGTATATTCGATAAACATAATATAGTCACTGTTTTTATAGTTTTTCCACATTTTAAATATACATTGATCAAGAAATAGCTAATATTTAAGCTCATACTTCACTAATCTATGAAAAAACTCGAATCATTGAAATCACTGACCTCTTTATTCGTTTGTTCGTTGATCTTGACAACGTTCTGTTGCGGTTTGTCCCGCAATGGTAAGTAGCCCTCACGACTGTCCGCAGAGTCCGTTACGGTGCTCTCTGTCAATGTCGTTGATTCTATTCCTGTGTTGGTAGTTCCATCCGTGGAATGCGTCTCAACTATAGTACTTAACGTTGAAAGTATATCTTTAGTAACTTCAGCCGTTGTACTCGACACGTCGGTTGCTATAGTTTCCGTACTTTCGCTATTTGCATTAACAGTAGATTCTGTTTCCGAAACCACTGGGGTCTCCGTAGTCCGCACTGGCCGAATAGTGTATCGTTTAGGCGGCTTCACCGTAGCAGTAACGAAGTTAGTAGTCGGCACGGCCGTTTCGATTTTCAATGTTTGCGTTGTTTTGGAATCGACGGTCGTGTCCGTAACGACGTTTTTATGGGAAGATTTTTTCGTTTTTGGAGGCGTCGATGATGTCGGACGAATCGATGCAGTTGTTTTTATTTTGTTATGAGATCTTCTGCCTAATGTCGTGGGACGCTCTTGAAGGGTTGTCATTGTAGGACTATCTTCTAATGTAGTTTGTACGGCAGGTGGGGGACGCCTGTCAGCGGGAGGATCAAGGATCGATTGTTTTGGGGTTCTAGAGGGTGGGAAGAAATAGTCCATGACGGATGGAGACTTGTTACGGTTATTGGGAAGCCATGACCAAGGGTTGAAATCGATTAGCCGGGGTCGCGGTGAATCGGCGGTAGCGGCTGCGAGGGCGGCCAGCGCTAAGAGAGCGAACATTGAACGAGTCATGGCGCGGCGTGCGCGTGCGGCCGCTATAACGATCGAAGCGGGACTGCGCCGGCGCTGCAAATCGAGAGACCACCACCACTCACTGAATTTGTAGGGTCGAGATGCAAATGCAGCCTACAGGGATATATCCGCAAGGAAAGTTGTGGATTATGCGGTCATATAAATTCGAAAAGCTTTACGCTTTAAAAGTATTTTACAACGCGATTTTAACCACAAGGTTTGATCGTTTTACTTTATTTATATTCTAACGTTGACAAGAATTCGTTTCCATTTTTGATTTGATTTGTGAAATAAATTTACTATTAAAGTCATTGTATTGTACACTTACGTGTAAACTGATACTGAGTAAATGTCCTAATTATATTATAAATTGTAAGGCAGTCAAGTCATTAATCAATAGGTATAAGTTAACCTTTGTGCAACATTACTTTATAACGTAACTAATGTTTATCTTGAATATCCTGTAATATTTACCGCTATTCAATCATAGATTAGTTAAATTAGAAAAATCCAAAACAACGTCTATCGCCTAAAATAGATAAAGAATCGAAGAGCCACCGCAAACCGTGGTGATCACTTCTGTACGCTCTAATTGAAACACCTTAATATAACTCATCTTTTATCCCACGACTATCGACACAAATTTATGTAGAACGCTAATTATGCATGACTTAGCTTAAACATTACATTACTAGAGTCACTGGTGTTACGTTGTGAAACGTATAATTTTTTACTTTCTATAATTAGTAAGCGAGTTATCTTCTACTTATCAACCTTTTTAAAAGTAATGTTTAAATAATTAATTAATTTGTTAGACATAGTATGTACGTATAAAGTAACATCTCTTAAAAGATTCTGTACCTGTTGATCTTGTAGAACAAAGAACGTAGAAAGATATTAATGTTAATATTAAACAATTTGTAATAATTTTATTTGTCGCAAGATGCGATAAACTAAAATAAAAAAGGATTTTTATTGGTATTAGCACGACGTGTGTTTACAAGTGGTTTACATAAATAATTATTAGTATTTGAACAAAAATTGTGAGTATTATGAGGTCAATAAATAAAAGAAAAGCTACAAATGTTCAACTTACTCATGTTAAATCATATTACCATGACTAAATACAATGTTTATTTACAACGTGATTTAATTGAGTAGCTCGAATCGTTTTGTTCCTAGATACTTACTTTACATTACAATACTTGATATTTAACATATAGTATTTCTCAGTAAAGTTGCTAGGATCTAGCTCGTATTACTCTTACGAAAACAAATGTAAGCATTATTGAAGTTTAGAATTCAAACAGACGGTGCTACAATTTGTAAATATGTTTGTGTAAGCGGTTGTGTATGTTCCTAAAAAATTTGCAACCACTGAACATAGGCCGATTTGTGCGAAAACTGCAAAATGTAGCATTATATCTTTTGTAACTTAGAATTTTCAGAACTATAATAATTACTTTAAATGAAAGTTTAAGTTCCATATTATCAAGTGTTAATCGTGAAAAATAAATATTTGAATAGTAATTTAGGTTTTTTTTCATTATCATTTGCGATTCACTCTCACTTTACTCGGGCTCGTCCCTTAGTTCATTTCAGTTTTTTTTAGCCGAACACTAATTATTTTGTAATAATAAAAATTGCCTAAGTTACTCATTATACATGAGCATATCTACCTGAGAAAGTCCTGTCAAAATCTGTCCAGCTGTTTCAAAACAGCTGGAACAAGCAGACGTACAAATAGATTTATAAAGAAGATAATATTTACGTTCTATAAGATGTTCCCAAGCCTTGATGTAGCGACACTCTAAGTTAATCGAAAATGACTAGTAGAATATTATTATATTTAATAGAAGAAAAGTTGTAATTGTATTTATGTAATAAGTAACATATCAAATAAGAAAATAATATTAGTATGGATTTTATAAGCAAAAATAAATCATTGGTAACCCTCTAGCTTAGAAAGCCAAATTCAAGACTCATGTCATTTTCGCGATGATTTGAAAATCATCCCATTCCCATTGATGAACCCGCCAAGAAGGGTTTACTATGTGTACCTACAAATTTCCTGCACACTGAGAGAGGCCGGTGTCTCAAAATCAAACTGTTATTGCCATTTCTGATGATTAAAACACGTAGCATCATATCAGCCTTAACATTAAATAATTATGAATATTTACCATTTTTATTCCTTAATGTGTAAACAAAACAAGTATACATTTATTTATTATACATCTAATATTAAAGCTCCATTATAGTTACATCAACCCACTTCACTTTCACTTAGATTCTCTAAATTACACCACTAAAAAGAAGTTATTTAAAAAAAATAAAGTCGACCTTTAATTTGATCAAAAATCACTTCAAGTCACTTATTCGTAAAGAGAAAATCAATAATTCACGACATGCCTAAGAGCTCTTTAGTGTGACGATCGTAATTTTTAATGTAAGGCAAAGACAAATCGTATTGGAATAAGTGCTTCGATCCATTATGGGAGTTGAACTCACCTCAATTATCGCCATTCAGATAACTAAATCTTCTTTTATAATAACTTATAATATTACATATTCTATCGAAAAAAATAATTCTATGATTTTTTTTTTGTCATGACACCTTTATTAAAAGGAAAAGCTACATATATGTGTGTATTGTTTATTTAAAATCAAAATTGTCGTATGCATGTTTTTGCAATAGGACATTTTATAACATTACAAGTAGGTAATATCCAAATTGGCATAAAAAGAAATAAAATAAAATATTTCGGTACTTTGTTGAAATTTGTATTATTTCCGTATATAAAGGTTCGAATTAAAAAGGTTAGCAGGTTTAGATTTTTAGTAGGTATACAAGAAATATAGATATTTTTACAAATTCTGTTCTTAAAGATGCATATTTTATTAGAAACAAACAACTTTTCCCAGCTTTTTTACCTTATATTTTACTGCTTGTTTTCATAACGTTTAGGCAGCACACGCAAAGCAACTTAACAGATTTTTTTACTTATTTCTTTTAATTATTGTTAACACAAAAGTGGTCCTATTAGTGAAATAATTTTAAAAATCATCGTTAATAAAAATCGTTTCAGAGAATCCATCCTAACACT
The DNA here is from genome assembly GCA_951802675.2 of Boloria euphrosyne. Classification (NCBI taxonomy): domain Eukaryota; kingdom Metazoa; phylum Arthropoda; class Insecta; order Lepidoptera; family Nymphalidae; genus Boloria; species Boloria euphrosyne. The sequence goes on from OX637886.1 coordinate 5,928,165, forward strand.
TGAAATAATGTTTATATAGACAAAACAATGCAACTACATAAAATATGGACATATAATATTTTTTCTTTTATGTAATATATATACTACATTTTATGGAGATAACGTTCATATGTGATTGCAACCTTAATATACATACCTGTGTTATAATATCATTAGTGCTCCAAGAAATAGAATATTAACGCATAGATTATTATTATCCGTACTTACGTATCTAGTAAATTTTGTATCTGATATCTCATCGGGTAACACGGTTCAACAGAAAATAACAGGACTTAATGGCAGGCTTATAATGGTGCGAACATGCGGGAACACTTTTACTCATTTCTTCACTTCTTTCCGTCAGTCACAAACAAAGATATTATATAATTATCACTCTACAGTGCAGTCATTAGTTTCTATAGATGCTGCGACGTGTTCCGCGTATGATTGAGGAAATCTTCGTCCAAGTCGAATTGGCTTAATACTTTTCCACGCCTCGAAAGAAAGGTCAGAAAGATTTCTACTCGAACTATTCCCCTCGCAATTATTCTCAGTTACGTAAATAGGTACTATTGTACTTAGTTGAAATTAGTTTTCATAGTATAAGATTTTAAATCGCCGTCTCTAATTCTGTCATTTGGTATCTAAAAATTTGTTTTTATTCGCGATTCAGAAGAAATTAAATTTTTTCTATGATATTCAACTCTTTTGACAACTTATAAATAGATCCACTTTATTCAAATCTAGGAGCTAATAAATTTGCATTCTCGGGCAAGGTATCGGTGGAAGCGAGTGAAAATTGATTATTCTGTATGATAAATGGATCCGATTCGAATGTGGGCGTTAAATGTGATAGTAAAATTATCCCTTTAGAATACTTCAGTGCTGCAACATCATCCATACTAAACATTAATGTGGGGAGTGAAGCTTAGCTAACTTAGGATGTGATAAAATTAATATAATATACTATTAGGGGAAGACATCGTGAATTTTAATTTCCTACAGATTATATTCTAACAAAATATCTGTTCTAAATTACATATATTGAAACAATAAATAAAAATAACAATTGCCTTAATCTGGTAAGGACTAATAAAAATTTTATGAGGTTCTAAATCTTTATCCTAAGTATCTATTTACATTGCATTTTATTGAAATTTGCTGGACTACAGCTAAGTTTAATATTGCACAATGTAATTGTGCAAGAAATAAACCTAGTTCTATGCCTTGCAATGAATGTAATACTAAATTGATTCCCGGGTGGTCCCGCCATTAGCAGCTCATTAGTTTACTAGACAAAAACCGCAGAGATTGCGAACAAAGATAAGCAACACTGTATCTATATAAATGATTTCCTCATTTCTGTATTGATATAATGTGACTATTTAAACGAAAATTCAACCCTTTTAAATGTCCTCATGCTGGGTACGCGCCTCCCTTCAACACAAGGGGGATCAGGCCGTAGTCCACCACGCTGGCAAAGTGCGGGTTGGCGGACTTCGCGTTTTCGGTGTTTCGAAAACTCATTAAGAAATCGCAATGTTTTTCTTCACCGTAAGATTACCACGTAAATAATCATTATGGAAAGGCTCCATAGAATCACTTAAAGCTTAAGCACTTAAGTAACAGTATGGATTTGCTCTTGATAAATGTTTTTTTTATCAAACTTATATTATAATTATGATGGTTTCCATACGCTTTTTTTTTACTTCTTAATACTGTAAATTTACTTAACCCTAAGGCCCTGTTGATGTTAGTCCGACATAGCACCCGATTAATTAAAATATTTCAATTTTAATATTAAATTTTATTACTTTTCTCGAACATTATTTATCCCCATTTTGTGAAACATAATCCTAACACCAGATTAGAGCACAGAACTGACTGTAACGAAGAACATCACTAATCAAATTATACCTACTTCAAATGCAAAACTAACGACTATATAATATTAGGAAATAACATACATTGTTCTTTTCATAAAACTTTGTCATTTTGTATTAGAATTAGACGAGAAAATGTGTTATTTATGAAATAAAGTCTAAAACAGTTATATCCTACTTAAGGCTATTTGCATGTGGAATGCAAATAAGAGAGGTAATGTTACTTTCAAATTGCTTTATTTAGTACGTATAATGTCGTTTATGACATATTACACATTTTTATGGCTTTCCCTATCATATTCTAATTAAATAAATCGTAGCTCTAAACATTTATTGCATATTGCATAGCAATACATACTGTTTAAATGAATATAAACGCTGTAATAATTGATTTTAATATTTAATTACATTTGAGTAATAGTTATAAGTAAGAACGAGACGATTAAATAAAGTTAAATTGGATTGGTTATAACCACAACGAAAGGAAACAAAAGAAAGAAGTAGAAAAGGTACCTTATAGATATCATATTTAATAAATGCGAAATAAATACAACACGTGTAGTTTAACGAATTACGTAATATTAGTGATGCCTACGAGGAAAAGTCGACTTATTCGCTTATATTTTGCTTAAATTTTGAGGACTTTTAGAACCTAAAGCTTATAATAAGCTTTTTTTATTTTTCCTCATCAACAATATTTGCTAACATAGTAACAAAACCGCCCTAAAAATGAATTTCTTTTTTCGTGAAATCACCAAACCGTATATTACTATCACAATTTTAGTTAGTGTTAGGTTTCCCTAGGAATAATTTAACTTAACACATGACCTATATCTAACCCTGTATACTACAACGTCCCGAAGCGATCGACAATAATTATTATAATAAAGATATTAAACTGTCAGCGTATCTCAGAATGACCTGTATTTTTCTGGCACATTTCATTCCCAAGTCTTCTGACTGATGATGATTGATGCATAATTTTTCCGATAATAAGAAAATGGCTTTCGATGCTTTATATGTGTCAGTGTATTGATGACAGTAATTACATAAATACTTTGTGTGCTATTTATATCTTTCTATTTATATACTTTTTCTAAGTATATTAAAGAATCGATTCTTGTATATAAGTAGGTACATTGTACAAGTATGCGTGTTATGTTAAGTATATGTTGGTTATCTCGGAAACAGCTCTACCCATTTGGATGAAACTTTGTAATTAGAATAACTTTTGCTTAGGTTATAAGTTATAACATAATAGGTATATTTTCACGATAACACAGTACTAATTAGAAATAAAAAATATACATAAATACGTATTAGTACATATTATTCAGACTTATATCGTAAAATTATTGTATAGTGATTTTGTTCAAGATCAAACATTCATTGGTTATGACAATATGGTGATCCCCTAACAGTTTTTATTTTGGTTAAATTACATTGTATTTTTTATATAAAAGAAATACTTTAGTACCCTAACACTCTTTTAGCAATGCTTCTCAGGACAACAGGCATTTTTCTGTTAAAAAAAAATTTCGCATGATCCTATAAATTTTAAGTAACATAGCTATAACCTAATTTACAAATTAAAAACGAAATTAATAGAACTTTCATCTTATTCGAGGTGATTTAGTTTAATGCGAAAATCACGAACTACTGAAATAACGTTCGGTTATTTCTTAGTCAGTAAGATCGTGGTGTCCTAACTGTACACATTGTTATTGACGATAGAAACCTAGATTCAGTACAATGCTTGTTAAAATTAAATATAATAAAATTATATGTCAATATAACAAAAACGAAATTTCGAGTTTGTATGTATAAAAATGAATGCCTGTTTTCCTTGTTCAAGAACGACTTTAGCAACAAAACAATAACATAGGCGTACCGACGAGACTTTACATAATGTTTAGTGATGCTGCTTCTATTAGTACGCACGGCCAACTAACGAATAATAAACGTACATGACTATCTGGTCTGATTTTCGTTAATGAGCTCTCTACTCTGAAACTGAAAGTTCTAACCTAACTTATGTTTAAGCTATGCTATATTAATCCAAATCGGTTTGGGTCTTACGAGTACATGACGTGCGTTCGGAAAGGCCCAGTATACCCACTAATGCGCTCGGCAGTTTTCACCTATGAGTCATGACCGAACTGCATGCTGTATATTATGTAGGTCATTTCTTTTCTGAGATAATATTAGTATATCTAGGTATTCTACTCACCCTAGATTCGCTTAATTTCGTCCCTAGTGAAAAACAAAAATGATTTTACAATAATGTATGAATATCTCCAAATTTGTTGACATTTATGATTACTGCTCCGCTCCCTTGGGTAGTGGCATGTTGATAAATTGCCTGTAGTCTTCCTCCGATATAGGGGCTATTTCATTCAAAAATATTAATATTAATATTTTTTCAAATAGGATTAATAGTACCTGATTCTGTTCAAGCAAACAAACTCTACCTCTATAATAATAGTATAGAGAGCATAAACTAAAGACTCATCTTTGCTTCGCACGCATTCTTCTCTAAGGACACTTTAGCGGATACTATGAAATAGATAGATTTTTTATTTGTAAGTAAATTTATATACTACTCGTATGTTGTGATTAGTAATGTTTAATTTTATATTTCTTACATATCAAATGTTTAATTGTCTATACAAAGTTTCATCCACACATTAACTCGCGTTGGCCATATTTATAACGAGTTATAGTGATTTCCCGTGGGAATTATATATTTTCATGTAGTTAAAAGTATCCTAAATATAGGCCCGAACAATGAGTTGTCACTAAACAAAATTGAGTTGTAATCAGTTCTGTATGCTGTTTTATTATATTATCTATCTATATATATAAAAATGAAACCCGTTTTCCGTTGTCACGACATAGCATGAAAACGGCTTGACCGATTTAGCTAATTTTGGTCTTGAATTATTTGTGGAAGTCCAGGGAAGGTTTTAAAGGTGAATAAATATGAAAGTTGTGCGGAAAAAAAGGAAATAAAAAAAATCTTTATAACATTAATGGCGTTTGACGTATCATGTTATTACCGTTGCCATGGTGCGTGCAATGGTAATTAAATCAGCGAATACATACTGGGAGGTGCGAAGTAAATGTTGTTTTGCGAATGCGTAATAAAACATTTCACCGGGAGGAAAAGTTTATAAAAAATGTATATGTGGACAAAACAACGTCTGTCGGGTCCGCTAGTGTATTATAGATATGTTTTGATCAAACACTAAGGGCTCGTGTACACGGCACCGCTGCCGCTCCGTCACCGCGCCTCTGCGCTGTGTATACGAGCCGTCACCGCGACGCCGCCGCGCCGTCGCTGCACCGCCACCGCGGCCCCCACCACCCCGTTTTAGTAGTTTTAGTAGTAGTAGTTCGCGCCTAGCAATGTATTACTAATAACCGTATAGAGATATGGTGAAATCAAGTGGCGGCGGCGCGATAGCGGCGCGGTGGCGGCTCGTATACACAGCGCAGAGTCGCGGTGGCGGAGCGGTGGCGGAGCGGTGGCGGCGCGGCAGCGGTGCCGTGTACATGAGCCCTAACGCTCGCTTCAATCAAATTCGTTTCTGGATACCAGTTGTCTGCATATATGTTACTTTAAAGTATAGTCTTTCTGCGCAAAAATTTAATTACTATTATTAATTAATTAAATATCTCAAGTCGGTTAGACTTGAAGGACTTACAAACATACGCGCATTTACAAACTTTCACATTTATAATTATTGTAACCCAATTACAAAATAACCTAATAACTGTCGTTAAAACTCACTTTCATTTTTATTTTACTGAAATATAAATTTAACATTAATTGAAAACCTTCAATACACTACACTAAGTAGTGTATATTTAAACTATTTGCATCGAAATTAAACATATTATAAGACTAATTGATAAAAAACAACTCGAAAGAATTATTTCTTTACGTACATTGAAAAGACAATTTTTTCGCGTTTCCATTAATGATTATAAGGCATTTTGTTATTATTGTAGGGAATTAACGGGAATCGCATACTTTTTATGCCATTTGTTACGTTATTATTGATTTGCCATGGTCGATACGGCGCAACCCGAGCCCGCGTTAACATAGCATAATTGATTACAATTGTGAAAACCTATCTTAAAAATTGATTTTTTATATCATAAAAATTCGATCTGGTTTTTGAAATAATGGAAAATAAGGATGGTAATAATGATACATTGTTATCATGTGTTAAGCTTCACGAAAGCTTTGACTTCATACGTTATATCCGTTTGATATATAAAATCTCTAATACATATAAAAAAATCTCGTGACACACTGTGTTTGTTATCGAACTCCTCCGTTTGGCTTGCCCGATTTTTATGATTTTTTTTATGTATATTTGTTAGGTCTGAGAATAGGTCGTAGGTTTTTCCCCCCTATGTGAATACGAGTAGGTTGACCCTCTCCAGATATTTTATTTTTTATTTTTAGACCAAATTTTGTTTTTTATGACTTGATATCAAAAAATTCTTATAACCCTAAATTTTCAACCCTCGGGCGCGTGCAGAGCTGCGGAAATTGCTAGTTTCTCTATAGATTTGAAAATATTTTTAGTTTTTATTTCCGTAAATATAATATACAGAAATATACAAATAAGTAATGTGATCGTGAACTGAAAGTTGGCTTTAATGTCTATACATTTCCTTATTTTGAATAATAATTGAGAAGAAGCCAGAGAAAGTTGCAAAGTTCAAGCCCTTTATCGATTGATTTATGCCTAATTGTTCGTCTTGTCTATTTTGTATTGTAATTTCTTACCTAAACATATTTTTACCAACTAAATGATTCCTGATTTTTATTATTATTTCTTTATATTACATTATAGATGTATATTGTTGATTTAATTTACGATTTGCTTTAGAATATAGATTTTATAAAGTTATTTATCTACCATACCTTTGTCCTATGAGACGTGAAACTCACGTTTAAGCAAATTTATGGTGTGCGTGTCATTGAAACATACATAGGTACTGAGCTCTCGCTAATGGAGCGGCTTGACGCATACTAGCTTATTCTTAAGGATTGTCTCATAAATATTGATAGTAAATAAAGAATGGAGCTTTGGCATGTAAAAGGGCAAGAATGATTGAGCACTTGTGGTTTGCGTTTAATTTAATAAAAAATCATAAAAATACCCACTTTACACATACGATATTTAAAAAAGTTGCTTTGATTTTACTCGTATTTATCATTTTTAATATTAAAATATCTCGGTTAAAAGCTCACCTATCCCCGCGAATTTAAAGTTAATTTAAATCCTCCTTTACTTTATAAAATGAAGACAAACTAATAAACAGTTTTTGCAATGTTTTTTTTTACTTACCAATACACATTAGTTAACATTATCAAAAAAGCATTACCTATAGCCACATAACGTACTACGAAAAATAATACATTTCACTTTTTATAGAGAAATTGCGATTGAAATTACAGACAATACATGTATACCACTCGGAAACTATTGTTCCAATTTTCCAATAACCCAGTCTCTTATTACCTCACGCATCATAGAGTAACCTCAAGATGTGGTCAGAACATTATTGTCCGAGTCATTTCTTATGGGAACTGGAGTGCAATTCGAGAATTCTTGCTTACGGCCTTAAACCTCTGTTCTGTGTTTCCGAAGATTTATTTGAAACAATCTATTACTAGAATATTGAGGTAAATGTAACCAGTAACAGCGAATATTATTGAAACTATATGCACAATAATGGACATAGTTTAGACATTATAGGTATATTATAGGTTATATTTATTAAATTCAAAGTACATATTACTATATTAAACGGATGCAAATTTTTTGTCTTAAAACCAACGAGGTTTTCTTATTTTTATTGTACCTTTTCTACACATTTTGTTTGTTTGTCTGTCTATTCTACTTATTTTTTTTTATTTTACGTAAAATAAGTAAATTTGTTTTTAAAGGATCTTAAGCTTAAAGCTTTTGCACTTGTTTTTCCTGAAAATATTCAAAGCGAGTGCAAAATGTATTTATATATGGAAATAAGTAGAGAGCGGTCGAGGCAAATCGAAGATGCCGTTAAGGCCTCGGTGAAACAAGGGCTTGTCTTCAATATACATAATACATCTGTAATAAAAAGGGGGATAAGTCTGTATTGAAATACGCTTTGTGTTATATACTGGTACACTTTCTCCATAAACTTTCGCAAATCGGGTAACGCGAAAAATTTTATTTGCATCCAATTTTTTCAGTACTTCCATTACTTACCTTTAGTAGATACCTTGATGCATTGCTTTAAAATGCAAAAAAAAACAATTGCACTAAAAGTGAACCTATTAAGACATTTAAACGAACAAACCTATGTTTAAGTTAATAATATTATAAAATATTTAGTTTCGGTCTTCGGAAGACATTTATTCAAAGTTCAACAAAAAATTAATATGTTAGGACAATATCTTATATCACACATCACTGTCTAGTTCCATGGTAAGCTACGATACTTGTGTTATGGATGACAGATACTTGCTGCACTATACATATATAACTTTATATACATACGTATTTTAAATAGAAACAAACATTCGTGCTCCAATAATTGCCCCAACGTGACTCGAACCCAGTACAGCTGGGTAGGGTAGGCATACAGAGCTAAACATGTCGTCAAATTTTAAATTAATTTATGTCGTAAAATTGTTATAAAAAACAAATAAACATTGGGTATACATTTTAACACTTATTCAATTGAACACCTGTGATGCGAAAACCACCAACCATATAAAATGACAATAATAAAATTTCCATAATGAACGGTAATCGTGTAAATTCGTAATTTATGTAAATATTTCAGTATTATTAATTATTCATTTAATCCGTTTAGGAAGGGTTATTGCATAATTAATAAGGTACTTATAAAACATAAATAGACGAGTGTACGTAAGTACATACATATTATGTGTTTTCTAACGTATAGGTACAGATTTAAAAGGCTGTTATGTAAAATGTATGCGTACATATGTATTCATATATATAAACCTCCAAATATAAAAAGAGCATATAAAAAATAAAAATATGAGGACAATACATAATTGTGACCAATTTTCTTTGAGTTACATAAATATTTGACATTAATAAACTATTTTTTGGATTGCTACGCTCTTTTATTAGTTTCCCGAAGCTTTGAGTGCTTTCCAAAATAGTCACGAGAGAGACTAAAGTTTTTGAAGTCTCAAAAGTTTGGATTATTATAAACCAGTAGCCCAGCGGTTACGTGCTCGCATGTATAACCGAGTGATGCGGATTCAATCCAGGTCTCGCACCTCTGATACGTTCATGTGCGAATCATTTCTATCATGATTACCATTAATATCTTAAGGTGAAGGAATACATCGTAAGGATACCCGCATGTCTGAGAAAACCTAACAACTTTTCGTAAGATAATGTGCAGTCCGCCAACCCACAATAGGCCAGTGGGGTGGACTATGGCCTGAACCCCTTCGTACTGAGGGAGGCCCGTACCAAGCAGTGGGACGTTAAAAAGTGCTCAAGACAAGAAGAGAAAACTAGGGTGCTTCATTCGGGACGACTATTTTTTTTCTCACTCCATTGACGAAATACTGTTCTAAACATAGCAAAAAAAATCCCACCATAGGATAGCTCTTAATTTTAATTTTAAGTACTCGCCAAATGAATTTAAAAGTTTTTAATTTATGAGCTATCTCGCCAGTAATAAATTATTTTTAACAAAAAAACAAAAACCGACTTCCAAACTTAATAAATCTAAACTAAAAAGTAGGAAATAATACTTCTAAGGACTTTGTTAATTTTGGAGTCGGTGCCAGCCAGGTATTTTGATTATGTTTACAAATTGATAGATTAATCAAATATGTATCTATTTAGGGTTATTTTGCTTTGGCTGGCACCGACTTCAAAATTAACAAAGTCCTTAAAAGTATTATTTTCTACTTTTTAGTTTAGATTTATTAAGTTTGGAAGTCGGTTTTTGTTTTTTTGTTAAAAATAATTTATTTTTAAATTTTTGGCGGAAAGTAGATACGTATTGTGGTAATGACTATAAAAATTTACCTTCTATTATGAGGTAAACCTAATAGCCTGAAAGTATACAACTATCGGTCCATAATTGCGTATTATATTGAAAGAATTTTCTTTAAACTGCTAACCATTGAGGAGTTGTACCTTCCATCATCAGTTACGGTACGTGACTCAAATATCCATATAGCCTATAAAAGATTCGGCCGAGCATAGTTAATTTGCTCCTAAGAATTGAAGAGTTCCGATACTTTGTCATGGATCCCATCATCAGAACCCTACCAAACTCTCATCAAACTACCCTTGAAGTATATCCTTTCCATTAAAAAAAGAATCATCGAAATCGGTTGGCGTGATATTGAGTTATTCGTCCATTTGTCGTGCAAATACTTAATGCAAATTTAAGACTTTTATGGTTTTCTCATGGATGCCATTGTCAAAACTGGAAAATATTAAAATGGGACCACATGGGAAATACTACCTTTCAAATAAAAAAAGAATCATCAAAATCGGTTCACCTAGTTCAAAGTTATGAGCTAACAAACATTAAAAAAAAAATACAGACGAATGGATAACCTCCTCCTTTTGGAAGTCGGTTGAAAAATTGTATATTCGATTTTTGCTCAAAAGTCGTGGTTTTTCGATTTTTTTTTCTCCTAAACTACTGATCTGACACCAAAATTGCAAAGGACATTTTTTGTAAAGAATCCAATTTTCTACAAGATAAATTGCTAGGCGAACCCTTCAAATGAATTGTCTTTGAGATACATTTATTTAATTACAAGAAAACAATAAATGACATTTTTTATCGTAATTTTTATATACTTTTCATAAATTGGAAATGAGCTGTAAGAGCTTTTAAAGAGGAAGGATCGCTCTACAACCTCCGCCCATGGTCAAATGAATGCCATGAAATGTCGCTATGCTATAGATAATTTAAGCCAAAAAAATATTTTTACTAGTTAATTATATGGGAAAACTTTAAATTCATTTAGCGAGTACTTAAAATTGAAATTAAAAGCTATCCTTTGGTGGGTTTTTTTTGCTAAGTTTAGAACAATATTTCGTCAATGGAGTGAGAAAAAATCATAGTCGTCCTAAATGAAACACCCTAGAGAAGACATTATAAACAATATCTAGTATCTAGTAATAAAATTATACAATAGTTTGGGAAAAAAATCACTGGAGTACCATAATTTTAATTACGTTTTTTTCTAATTCAGATTTCTAGAGTTGAATTTGTAGGTATTAAATGAAACAAGTCAAAATTTAGAAACATTTATTCGTTTTCTGTCAATAATTTAACTTATTTATACCTATACATGAAACAAATAAGGAAGACGTACCGTTATGCCGGTATGATATACAAACATTAACACTTCTCATATTTACATACATACATAATATGACTTGTCGGTGTTTTAAAGAAAACACACGCATTTATGGTAGCCATTATTCCCATTTATATTTCCATCGATTCGCTGACAACACTCACAGCTTGCTTGAAAGTATACTAGTAAAGCTAAGCGGGGCTTTTATATATTTGTTATTCGCAAACCCTAATACTTATCTATCAAGCAGTAACAGTTCTAACAAAATCATAATTAAAAACGCGTAAAATAAAGGCATTAGGCAATATAAATACCAAAAATTGTATTTCCGGAATCTATTTATACCTTCAAAGTTCAAAGTGATCAGTACAATATGAGTTCATATAACGTTAAAACTTCGACGGTCCTACTTTTAATAAAAGAACGTAATTTTTAAATCACATATTTTTAAAATACTTAATATACCCTTAAAATATGGCTCTCGATCGATTTATTATCGTATAAAACTATTATACAATAAACACAAACAAAACAATGAACATAAGCGTCCCCTCGCTTGGAAGACTTGGAACAAATGCTAAGTCAAAGACTTGTACAAATAAAAACGCAACAACTAAGTAAGTATGGCAAGTAAATAATTAAAATATGAAAAATAATTTAAACTAAACGTTTGGAATGATACTTACACTAATATTATTATTTACAATACAAATATAACAAACAATACGGAATAGCAAGCACTACGCAGTATATACAGAGTATTCATCGACGCCTTTGAAGGTACAATTTCGTTAAAAACGATTTAAGTTATGTTTCCCAATTTAATAATATACTAGTTAGTACATGGTTAAAAACACGTTAAAAAGCGTCGATGATATTACAATCAGTATCACTGTTTTATATAACTTATACGAAGATCTTTGTTTTCAAGATTAAACTATTAAAACAAGGTATTTTAGAAGACCTAATTTTTGTACTAAACAGGTAATGAGCAATGTAAGCTGCCTAATTCGAATGTACACTGGGTACGTCAAGCGATCACATTATAATAAAATATTTCAGTCATTCAGTCTTTGTCACCAACAAATCGGTATGAATCGAGAGGAGGATCGGGCAAACAGTATCCATGGTACGTACGAATGTCTTCAGCAACGTACGTCACGCCCGGAAGTACGCCAGGCTCAGTGTGATGTTTCGGGCAAGTGTGATCTCTGGGACACTGACATATTGTGTTGGCATTTACTTCGTCGATTTGCTCATGACGACGTCTCGCACTAAAAAGCTTGCATGGCTCCTTCCTCGAACACCGCAACCTCTGTTAAGAAAAACAACCATTTATTAAGCATTAATTTTATTTTCAACAATTTGAATATCATTATAATCATTAAAAGTATTTATTGTAATGTTTATAAAAAGTAAAAATAATTCTTAAAACTATTTATATCGTGAAGCGCCATCTAGCAGCGCCTAGTATAATTACAAGCAACTTACACTCTGCGGCGAGCACGCGAACTGGTACTGGTTGCCCTGCTCTCCGCTAGGTGTCGTATATGGTAGCTTCTTCAAGAGATACGTAACGGATTGTTTCGGACAGTGGCAATTTACAATTTGCTGTGTGGCGTTACTATCCGGGAACGAATAAATGATCCATGCAGCATCTTTGAAGTACCGGCACTTTGGTAATCTCTTCACTGGTTCACAGGTTTTGTAAAGCGTGGTTTTATCCGCTAATGTATGATTATCGTCATCAGATAACTCACTGTAATAGAAAAATATATTGTTTTTAGATTACTATGAAGGACGAAAATACTAGATGTTTTAGTGTATGTCTAAACTTTGTTCATTTACTTATTATTGCTATGATTTCAATAATAAATTACGTATGCACAAAGCAAATGTTATCAGTAAAAGCAAAATACGTATCATATAGTACATACTAGTATATCTAAGTACGATTGTAAAATTTACATTACTACGTCTTAAAAACAGTACCTACATTCAAAAAGCTTGTTTACATCAACAATCAAGATTTACATAGGTAAGTGACTATAATAGACCATATTCATATTTTATTCAAGTACATATTACAGACCGGTTAATGCAAATGAAAGAACTAAACACAGTGTTTTAATGTGACACCGTTATCTACCCACGATGGTAACGTCAAGCCTAAGGATGATACTCCTACGTGGTTTATGATCAATTCTCATACACGACATATGGAAAGCAACCTTCACAAAACGCCCTAGCATAATAAATATTTCGATATTTTGTAATGTTACTGCTAACTGTGTAAAATACTTGCTACCTACACCCTCGTATTTACTTAAATGAAAATGCTATTGGCAATCAACATGCCTTAAAGTATGATGCCAAAGCCTTTTTAGTCTTAATATTAGATAAAACAGTAGTTATAGTATATTTAACACATTTACTATATTTTTATTTTCTTATTACAAGTATAATAAATAAATAACTGTACTAACTTAGAACATGGTCTATGCCCTAAACACCGACACTTCCTCTCGATCCAGGGTTGCGTTGAATCGTACAGATCCACTTTGCTGCACACCTGCCGTGCTCTGCAATCAGGAAGATCTTCCTCCGATATCTGTAAAATATATAGTTGAACTTTAGGCACAGATATTTTAATACTTTCTTAGATTTACGCGAATATTCGACATTATAAATGAAACTACCTTTTCGGATTTTGTCGCGGATTTATTTTGATTTTTAGTTCCCGACGTTTCGAATGCTTTACAGCAGTCATGGTTACGGGAGAGAGATAAAAATCAAAATAAATCCGCGACAAAATCCGAAAAGGTAGTTTCATTTATAATACAGATATTTTACAAAATTAAAGTAGGTATAAATTATTATAAAAAACAATATATTTTAAATACTGATATTATAAAACTGATTACTACATTTGTTTATTCTTCATGCAAAATACGCGCTAGTCTGCCCCAGTCAGAAGTTATTATTTAATATCATTAAAAGAATACATATTTGCCCATCCTAACTTACGTTTAGGAACGACGCCATTATGAATAAACTACGCGAGTAGTACTACGAGCAAACCTTATCGTATACCACAAAATGATTTTCAGAACGGTATAATACAATAATTGATATTCTTCACTTAATATTTTACCCTCATCAGGAATCAGAACAGAAATGCTAATATCGATACTTATTCATAAGATATAAATTGAATACAACCGCAGAATATTATATCGATCACGCAAGTACGAGACATTTTATCCCCGATTGCCTGATAGATCTTATTATCGTGTGTATTAAACTTTTTTGCGCGAAAATTGTAACAGTAGTTTTGGAAAAGTAATGGGTGGCCCAATTAAAATTTTTATAATAAATTAAATGTTCTAACTCTAAATACATTGTAGTATAATATTATAATACACAATATAGTAATCACAAAAACTAACATCTTACTCTCAAATGACACGTTGTAACGACTTGCAAGTGTCAAGCAAAAGAGTTTCGTACGTGGAACTTCCCAATATTGGCTTGCATATAAAACTGATTGGTGTTTAATAAATTCAGTGCACATTATTCAGTGTTTTGCATTGAAAGATTCGCAAATCCGCGTAGCAATAAAGTTTTGCATGGCATGAATTACAACGTGAAGCATAAGCGAAACATCAAACTTTTACCGAGCGTGGGAAATACGAAATGTGTTTGTCGAAGTCCTTCGCACCTGCCGCCCTTTGTGGCGAAGAAAACAGAAGTGAATTACACGAGATCATTATAACGACGTCCGAAAGATGTTAATCATTATGATTCGGGCACTACAATGCAGGGCCATGTGCGCTCCGAATCCATTCACTTTTTGTGTCGAAGGACCATCGGTCTTAGACTTACTTCCGACCGGAAGACATGCTTTGGCAACCTGTTCACTGTGGGAACTTTTTTTCTGCTAATTTTAGGCTTAGATTTCAAACTTAGAAAATAATATCGGATTATTATTTTGAGGTTTTGTTAAATAATATTATATGTAGTTAAAATTACTAATTTTAGTTGAGAATTTAGTTAAAATTATGAACTATTTTCTTTAAGCATAATTTTCAACCATATTGCGTTGATAATTTATACAAAATTATAAATGTGCTATCGCAAAACGAAACTTTTACATGAAAAAAAAGTTTACGCTACGAATGCTTAGAACATCATTAGAACTTTGGCAACCCTACAACAATTGAAGGCGTGAAAAACATACTTTTTTCGTTGTTCCGGATATACTTCCCGTTTCTTGTGTATTGCGATGGATTTCGCGGAAACGGTCTCGGACGGATCTTTCAAAAGCCGGATATAGGCCCTTTTGTGTAGCAAACAAAAAATACTCGCATGGACTGTACATAATGTATGGGTTGTTGACTTGCTTTTTGAAGATGATTTAGAGTCGCAACCCCGGTCTGAATACTAATGCCTTGACAAATGAACGTGTTGCACTAAAATTGTTTGGTTTTTTCTTAATGTTGTTGCATTATAATAATATAAGAAGCAAATTATAGAAGTTCGCATTGTCAAATTAGTAAATGCGTATAGTTATTTAAACGAACAAACGTTACGGTACTTAATTAAATAATCAGTACTTTCAAAGCATGAAATTGGCCTCGCGTGCTTAATTTACCCTTATACATAAAACATACTAATTTCCACGCGACTAACCAAACGAAACTGGTGCCTATCGGATGTGACTTTAACGAAAGTCCAAGACTTGACCGTCCGCCGGGGGCGACGGTTTTAGGGGACGTTTTATTTTCGTTCTTTTCTAAAGCTGAAAATCTTTATCGTACATCTGTAAAGTGAACCTTATCTATCAAAAACTAAGACACAATATCGAATGCAAGTTTTCACGTGAGAATTAATACTGCGACTGTATGAGCTAACTTAGAAGCCTATCTATAGTCTGTTGTAAAAGAGAAATTGCACTTTCTCATAATGAAATAAGTGGTAATATTGAACGTATTGGTAATCGAGATGGTCGTGTTTTTCTCGTGGAGGCAGATGAGGGGTCGCGGGGCGAGGTATCCGGTGTGAACAGGTGGCGTGCCGCGCCCACTCTAATGAAATAATCTGTGCCCGAGCGACCTTCCACAACCTTCCAAGTACGCTTAGCCCTTAGACGTGGGCACACGCCTCTGCTAATGCTTGTTATTTCTTTTTTTTTTCTAACATACAAAGCTTGTAAGATAAATTACAGCAAAACTATCGCTATAGATATCCCGAGAATTGTATTTAGTAGTAAATTAGATCTTTAGTAAATATATAAACGATAATAAGTCTTTAGAAAACATTTTCTGTTGTTTTTTGTACTATCCCTTTTTTATATTTAAAGCCATGGGGGTTATCATGTCATTTATATTTATTCATTTTTCGCTAATATCATCAAATGCATTTTTATAAGTGCGTAAAACATTATACAGTCAAATATTATTAAGACAATTAATTGTACCGATAAATTGCGAAACAAGTGATAAAATAATGTCAAATAAAATTTAAATTAGCCATCGTGTTGCAGATAAAAATCTACTTTACAATATTCTATAAGCGTCCTTGCCTTGTCTACTAGCGTCCTTCGTTTCCTTGAACTTCATTTGCATGCACCGTATACTGAGAAGAATAAAAGAGTATCCTGTGACCCACGCAAAATAATCCCAACATATTATTCATTACAATATTCCAATTAGTTCGCGTTAATTACAGGGCTGGTTCGAAATGCCTCGAGGCAGCGGACGTTGAAACCCAAATGTTAATTCAAATCAATATTTTATTTTTTATCTACAACGTAAAGAGTATAATGATACGTGCCCAATAATTTCGATGTACCCGGGAACACAGGTAGCTGCAAACAAATTACTAATCGCAGTAATAACGCATCGCCTACGGCCAAAAAATATATATTATAACTGTAATTAGCTTGAAGCTTTCGGCGTTTTCAACATCCGTCCCATTTAGACTTTTGCCTTTTGTATTTTCAAATTAGTTTACATCCTTTTAAATGGTAAGTTTAATTTAGAGGAAGAAGGTTATTAATGTGAAGGAAATCACCCTTCGCCAAAGACAAATTAGTGCGAAAAACAGAAGTTATGTTTTATATAATTACATGATTACCTTTTTACATCGTTATATATAATATGATTATCGATATTTATCGCACTTTTTGTTGTAAATATTTATAATTTCGGAGATCTATAGTCGTTATTCTTTTTTTTTTTCGATTACATTCAGTTTTTTCATAAGAAAACCCTGTATAGAGTTCTTACTATCTATAATAATCATGGATTACGAAGAAATTGTAATGTGTTTAATTTTTATTTTATAAAATTTATCGAACTGTTAACGTTTATAAAGTTTCTAATACCTAATATATTTCTAACTTTAACGAAGGCTATAATAAATGGAGTATGTCAATACACACAAATCGAAACATTTAGTCCGCCCATGCAATACGTAGGTCGTAGCCCTATAAGGTATTCAGTAGTGCTCTAAAAGACATCAACGCTTGCCGGAAGCATCACCGAATGCATTGCGTACGCGCAGACTAATTGAGTCGCCTTATATAGCTCCATTGTTGAGACATGTGTCCAATGACACTTTTGGTGTACCTCAGTAATACTTTGTCATATGCTGTAACTACAGCGTGACTTGAATTACAATTAATATTTTTGAAAGAAAAATCTCATACGCATGGCGCTTGTGGAATTTATTTTTACTATTCTTTAAAGGAAATATTCTACTAATATTGTAAATTGTAAATGTCATAAATTTTGAGGTACATATTATATGGTGTACCCTTTCACGCCAGAATAGCTGTACCGATCTGGATCAAATTTGGCCCAAAAATAGATTATAGATTGAAATAGCTAGGTTGCCTTTTTTTGGGAAAATATATGGTACTGTACCCGTGGATAGATTTATTTTTTCTCTAGAGACGGGGCCGAGCAAAACAAGGATGAGTAGGTACTGAGTTACATATATATAATGAAAAAAGAAAAATGATAGTTGTATTTTTAATTCAATTTCTCAATATTGTAGAAAGATTGCTATACAATACTAGCTTTATAAATCGCAATTATAGTCCCCTATAGGCATTTCAATATCAAAGCCATCTAAACATAACCCTGTATAACAGTAGGGCACATCTTTCGTGTCTATTGTGGCCCGTGCATCCGGAGCCATTCACAACGCACGTGTCCCTTTGACGATGTTCCAAGACACTCAAGTGTTCGACTTGAGGGGGATCTTAATGTATGGTTAAGAGATTTTAGTTCAACACATGTGGAATACCTTAGCTTTACTTGTAAAATTTAGTGTTTACATAGTAAATTATACGAGAAATATCCAGCATATATATAATAAGTAGGTATGTAGGTATTTATTCATGCATAGAAAATTTCCCATACACAGCCAGTGAATAGAGGGCAGGAAATATCAAATACGGCACTTCTAGATCACTAAGTCAATCTGTGTTTATTTTTGAACCGTTCGAAAGAAATAAAGAAATAAAAGGCGCATCGTATTTTGGTTTTTTGTCGCGTAACGCAGGTGCAGCTTTGACTGTTCGGGTGCTTTTCTTATTGGATATTTTTTTTGTTCCTAATGCCTTGTACATAAAGTTCCATGTTGAATTAATATTTGTAAATTATTCAACGTATTATTTAAAATTCTTGATCTTGATGCTATCGTAAATCTAGATTTTGCGATACATACATATTATATAGTTGATGCATTTTTTATTAGACTTCGTGTTTATCTGATATTATAGACAATTTCTTGTTAAAGAACTTGAATCTCAAATGTATTCAAAATTAAAACTGTTCGTACAAAAAGTTCTTAAAAACTGAATGAATAACCGTTTGGTTATGGTTATTACTTTCTACGGTACGTAATGTGCACATTTCCTATCAATTATAGTTTTATCTACAGATATTTTATTTGTGAATTCGGACGGCATTCCAAACATTGTAGTCCCGCCTTTACTATGACGCTGTTGACTCGCTTCCCTCTCGAGGTCACTTTTTACATTCACTGTTGACTCGTGTCTGCAGTCACGCTATTTGTCCGGCCCAACCGTGGAGAAGCTTTAATTATCTCATTACATACCCATTTTATTGCTTCAATCGAATCTGTCAGTGTTTGATGAATATAGAAGTTTAGAAACAAAGGGCCTTATATTTTAAGTTAAAAAGGGTTTTTCTTCGTCATTGATAACAATGATTTCATAGAAATAATTATGTAGGTGCACTTTAAGTCCGTATATAAAGAAGTATGCATATTTTAAAATTATATTTTAAAATTATTGATTTTTTAAAGTAATAAATCATTATAACAGTCTCGTAATCAAGTTTTTTTAATTTATTATGTGTATAGTAACCCAAAAAAGTATGAAGAATGTTAATATTTCCTCGTACAAAAATTATCTATTCTTAAATAGCTTTGTGCTAAATATTTTTATATGCATTATTTTTGCAAGTCCGGTTGATGTTACTCACGATGAACTCCCGTTACGTCCGTCTCCGCTTGCCTTCTTATCGGATATTTAAAATGTGTGGAAATAATTTAATTGCAATATCATTATAAAGTTTTAAAATTATAATAAGTATGGATTTTTTATATTATTCTACTTTTAACCTCTCAGTCTCGTGAATAAAATACAGTAGATTTTTAGGGATTAGGAACTGATCCATTAACATTTATCTCCATTATTTTTTACACGTGGATAGGAAATTTCCGATGTCGTTACTTAATAAACGTTAATAATGATTGATGAGAGTCGAAGCCAACACATTGCTCCCAATATCCGCTGTAGGCTTTTCTACAACATCCGGACATGATTAGATATTATATCAAAAAATAATTTTAATATGTGTTATATAATTATTATTCACTTATTTTTGTACTTAAGACATGATAAAAAAGAATTAAAGCTATGTCATTCTACAATCTACATATTTATTCGTAAACAACACTACTATTAACAAAAACACATTTTTTATTTCACAGTCGAACATATTTTTATTGTCATTTATTAATTACTTCTGCGTGTAAACAATAAGTTAACACTATAAATATCTTGGGACCGAACGAATCTTCTAAGTATAGTGTTTATAATCTAAAATCTAAAAATATTATATAATATGATAAATAAATTATTTTACGAAGTCAATGCAAGGTTAATAAGGCAATGTTAGGTATATTTAATAGTAAGGATACCTACAGTTGTTTGAGTCTCACAGCCAATAAATCATGATAGTCAAATTGCATGCCCATTATTCTATTGGGCCTGTCAGTAGTGACACTGAGGTGTTACATTAGAAGATCTTATTGCTTTATCCGTTCAGAGTATTATTTTTCGTAAGCCGATACAAAGCGCGGAAAAGAATGAAATTAAAAATAATCATAGTTTAAGCTTTTTAATTATCTGAATACTATTATTAAGTATATTATATATAAAAGTATTTAGGTTAGTTTTTGGCTAAACGAATTTTGATGTATCCAGAATATATATATAACGTAAGCGATAGTAAAATATGGGATACAAGAAACGATAATGTGACATAGAACACTATCATCATATTATTCAATTTCATTGAAATCGCTTTACTGACTCGACTATTTAATCGTGTCGGATTGTTCCCGGTATCGTATAAAGAGTTCTTTATGAGGTGAAGAGCAGGTGATCATTGACCAGCACCCTCCTGCGGTTTTGACATTCACGGAACTTCTTTTGTTTATTTGTCGGTTCTTTGGTTATTTCATTCTTTTGGATCGCTCACACTGCCGCCACTTGAAATACGACAAGTATTCTTCAACTATTGTTGTTATATCCGTTGTTATGCGTCGTCCCAGTAAAGTCGTATTAAAATTGCCACACATCTTTAGATCAAGGCTTTAGGTCATTATAATTTTAATGCAATATTTCATTTACGTATCAAGTTTTAATAATAATCGGAAAGCACCATATACCTATTATGTTGATGCCTTTACAGCACACTCGTCTGTCAAGATTATAACTCTTGCATAAAGAAATATGAATAAACGACAAGATAACTTTTAAATTCCATTCCTTAAGACGTACGACCAAAAAGAGGGTTACCGTTACGAATGAGCTTAAAGCCAGTGACATAAAAAAAGAAAAAAGTTCTTTTTTTTTCAACCAAATAGCACACACTGGTCGGGACGAAGCCTCGACCGTAAGTCATCGAAGCTGTCAAGATAAGAATGAGTGAATGAACACCTGCCGCTACCCGTGTTACGCATGCTCCTACGCAGCCGTGCTCTGCTACGATATTAAAATACGACTTTTAAAAACATTCCAAACAAACTCGCATTTCAACTTTTAACCCATACGTTTTACAGGTCATTTTGAGATATATACAGACCGCGCATTAAAAACTAATATTGAATAAATGCAATTATGGACCTAGGTGGAAGCGATTATCTTCTTGAATCGACTTTAAAATTAGGCATAATAATATGATTAACGTTGTTTTTAAAATATGATTTACAAAACTTGACATCCGTGACTTGTGTTTTTTATTAATGACATAATATGTAATTACGTTATACGAGCGCCAATATTAGTTTCTCCAAGGAAATAAATAGGAAGTTAAAGGTAACTTTGTTGTTATTTTGCTGTGATATTTAATGGGATGTAGCTGCAATCGCATTAAGACTTTCCAGTCAATTTCCTACTCGCGTTTGTTAGTCATAGTATCAAGTTTAATTGTCGGTATTTTTTGTTTTAATTGGGCTAATTGCTGGGTGGATCCCTTCGTCGAAGCACTTGAGAAACACGTGACTAATATATCATCGAGATATAAAAAATGCATAATCCAGGAAAACATTGGTCGAGTAACTCGAAATATTTCCTACGGCCAAGAGCTATTTCTTGGAGATTGGTAAATGAGTTCCAAGTAAGAAGGTTCACAAATAGAAGGTAAATTTCTGTAGAAAAATTCTTACAAGAATAATAACATCGTAGATCGACTAAGGTTGTAATTATTTTTTAAAACATCAAGGTTCAAGGTACCTACTACATTGTATTTACCAGTGCCATGGAATACCTCATCCAAATTAAAGTTACTACTTAATATTAAAATTAGATTTTTGGCTATGTCTTATTTATTAAAAAAATAAGACATAGCCAAAAATAAACTTTATAGCTAAATTAAACAGATTTCCAAAATACACAAATGCTCCTAAAACTAATGCAAAAAAATAAAACATGATCATTTATCAATAGAGAGTAAACCACTATTAAATTATATACTTGTGATACTTAATTTGTCTATTCATCATCAAGTTTTTCCCATATTCGTTTGGGACTTACACGCAAGTAGGTATGCGTTTTTAAATAAAAAAAATAGAAAAATTGGTTTACGTACAAAAAAATGTATGTGCCGAACTTATATCCTCCGCTTTGGAAGTCGTTTAAAAATATAGAGAATATGTATCTAATGTATCTAATATATAATCGATGTTCGTTATTTAAAATCAAAGCAGCAAGTTGCTGAATGTACAAGGCGTTATTAAATAATAATTCACATTATCAATTCTTTAAGTTCAATGCAGATTGCTTCGTGAGTATTGTCACGAACTTTACGCACTTGCTTTATACCTGCTACCTTATGAGATAATATTATGTCAAACTGCATGTTATAAATTAATTAGAAATATTGCATAATTGCCAGTTTGATACATACTTTATTACATAAACAAGGGATTCTCGCTCCTGTCGGTTCGCCGTTCTTCTCTAGGCAACGTGTTATAGTAGGTATACTTCCATCAATTCTTAGAGATGAGATATTTTCCCGCAATAAAATAAAAAGTGTCGTATATGTGGACTCGGAGCTATCATCATAAATTTCATCAAAATCTATACATTACTTTTCTCATAATGCCGTTACAGACAGACATACAAAAATATATTAAAAAAAACTATATTTCAATAAGATTTTTCAAAAAATATTTCATGTACGGAATCGAGTCAGAACTTTATTACCTAAATGTATATATTAATTATTATCACTTAATATTTTCTCTCTTTCAAGATCAGATTTTCGCGCCATTTCTATTGTTCCCATAAAGCTTTCTTCTCATATCTATAACCTACCTTAAATATAGCGTATATGTTATTTGTTTCTTTGATTCATTATACACTGTTTTCAGATTTGTTATAATGTTGTGATATTAGTTATCGTTAAAAAATCATTTACATAACAATAATATTTTAATTTTAAGGTTACTTTCAAATAATTTGGTACAAACAATTTTTTTTATAATTTCATAAGCCTTTTTTATTTTAATATATCTATAGCATAGTAATATAAACCTATTACTTTTATAGTCCATTCGCCGGTGCTGCGATATAAATTATGACGATCTCGCAAACTGTCGTTAAAAATCTAAGTTAAATGTATACTACGTTTGTTGTTAGGATTTCCTGACAATTTCGATACGACTTATTAATTTCATAAACTATATTTTGCTCGATATTAACTGCTTGAGATAATTACGTTGAGATATCGGAAACCATGAGAGTTAAAACATTACATCCGTCGAGGCAAATTAACTAGTATCAATCGAGGAAAGGCCATTTTAGGTTTATGCATAATAAAGATTTCGTAAGTGACAACTGATAAGTAAAAATTAGGTCACAATGATGCAGGTTACAACACAAATCCAAGGCGCTATTTCGATATTGCGAATCGCGTAAAATATATCAACTACCATAAACGTTTACAAAACATAAACGGTAAAAGTTGGAAATGTTAAGGATACTCACTCCAGTTTGATAGAGAATCTTGAGTCCACTTTTCGGTTGCGCGGTCCGTTTGTGCGGGAGAAGAGGTAATTTGTCAGGTCTTCGGATGTGAATTTCCCCCGAGGGTCGGAAGGCTTCCAGGGGTGTGCGGATGACGGCCCTCACTCCGGCAAGCACGCTCGCGATAAGTAAAGTAGCAATCACTTGCATTTCGACACTGTCACACTAGTCGTTATGTCGCACAGTACGAGTAGTTTGCGGGTCGGGCAAGCTCGGACTGGCGGCAGGCGCGCCGAAGCAGGTAACACTTGGCCTACGCGCCCGGTAAAACCACCTCCGACCGCGATCGAACGCCTTGATACTTTGAAGGCTTTTACGCTATACAGCTTTTGCGTATATTTATTTAATATCTTTAAGATTTTAAGCTTAATTAACCAAATTTGGATTTATAGGTAGAAAGAAACTAAACTTCTAGTAAAATAAAATTGTGGGTTTTTATGAAATTTATTATTTAATGATAAAAAATGTCCATGTATGTTATGCTTTAAATAAGTACAGCTTTAACAAATCTACGAATACAACAGTGTTTCTTTACTACGCGGATATAATATAAACGAATAAGTTATTTATTTGTTGTTACTTCGGAATCTTCCATGGATCAAGAATGTAGGGTCGCGCTCGGGTTGACTTCCTACCGACGATGTTTTTTTTACACAATCTTGTTGCTCGGGTAAAGATACGTTTATATTGATTTCAAGTTATACTTAAGTTATACATAATTTATTTATTCGTCAAATTTAACTCGTAACTAACAATCACAAAATTCCTATAAAATATATTAAAAATGTACTTAATCTTTCAATTTATTTCCCTTTTTTTATCATTCTTTTTCAAATATAATAATGAACGTACATAGGTATATTTTAAAAATAAGCAATTCGTAATATTATTCAATAAATTATTTTTACAATACCACTCGAGAAACAATGAGCGTTCGATAATCCCACTTCACCGCCATTCTCGTAAGTAGCTTTTACAAACATTTACGATTGTTTCAAAAGTTTCGTGGAATCAGCCATTCAAGTGAATTAGAAATTGTTGTCAATGTAACGCGACCATAGAACAGTTGAATAAGCGATTCCTTTGATGCTTCAGAATGAAAGAGTTAGTTATTGACGTACTAGAGCCACACTATTTCTTTTAGTGTACAGACATTTTTGCAATTGTTTATGTTTCTGTGCATTTCTATTAGAAACTAGCGACTTTTAAGCGGATTTCAGATTTTTTATTAAAAGTATCCTAAGTTACTTTTTAAGACATCATCATCTGCCTTTGAAGTCTGGTCAAAATCGGTCCAGCCGTTTCATAAATTAGCCGGAGCAAACTCTTTACTAATACCTACCTAACATATATAGGTACTTACTATACCTATA
This sequence comes from Boloria euphrosyne, assembly GCA_951802675.2. Lineage (NCBI taxonomy): Eukaryota > Metazoa > Arthropoda > Insecta > Lepidoptera > Nymphalidae > Boloria > Boloria euphrosyne. The sequence goes on from OX637886.1 coordinate 5,953,638, forward strand.
TTTTATATATTTATTTATGCATTTAATGTAAAGTTGTTATTTTGACATTACAAACAGACACTTTATTTATTCATCTGTAAGTAAACCTAGCAGTAATCGAACGATTGTATTTCTTAATTTATTATACATGCTAAAACATTAAAAATGCATAGAAGTGGACAATATTTTTGCCTTAGCATGTTTAAATATAAGATCATTATTTATAATATTTATAATACATTTTTCTGTTATTTGCGAAATCGCATGAAGACTTCGTCTGCAATACAGGCTTGTGAACACGACCTTAGTCGATGCCCTGTCTCGCTCGCTCCCATTCAATGTCCGCGCGCTCGTATGAATGAACCGCTTCTTATGAATGAGTGGACAGTCGCCATAGTACTATGTATACCTTCTGGTATACGTTGTCTCGCACTCAGAACGATTTAATAGAAATGCCATCACGAATTGATTGCAGAAACCTGCTTAATGATGTATAAATAGCAATAACGACACATTCTTTGTTTTATTTTAACGTTGTATTTATTTGATAGAAAACCGATAATAATTTTGATATGGACATATTCGGAATCATATTTTTTATTAAATTATATAATGTGTTTTGAATTTGTTTTATAATACGTTGTTAATGTTAATATAACATTATATTGTAAAAGCTCTATTTTTGTGTATATATCGGTCGCAGTTGAATCATTTCTACAAATCTGTTATCTAAGGTCTCGAGGCTTTATGTGAATGTATGTTCCTTGGCACGTGGTCACAAGTTTTTTCATTACGAATGCGAAGGCAGGTTTTAATGGGATTGAAATTTTGTCAAAATTGTCCGTTATTAGACTGGTTCTTTATTTGCAACGTAAGAAACAATGTAGAATTAAAGATGAAAAATAAAAAAATACTTATCCATTGTTTGCCTAAATGTCGACTTGTCTTTATGTGTATGATAGAAATATTTCTTATATAGATAGGTATATGATGTAAACCGGTTCAGTACGTAGTTTTGTTTAAGTTAGGTTGAGAAGACAAAACAGAAGTTAATAATTTAACTGTCGGTTACTTGGTTAGTTTACACTAGTATGTATGTATAGGTGCTAACTGTATTCTATGTATTTACAATATATATGTATGTAATATATAAAAAGTAAATAAACGGTTTTCTTCCTGTGACTATAATTTATAGTTACATAATTATATTGTATAAAATTAATTATTAATTATTAAAATGCGTACTTTATTTTTAATATCAGCGTAAGATGTAGGTATATACTATATTTTGTGTAAAAAATCTTTTCATTAATTTCTAACACTGACTGATAAACTACGCCTCTCCCAAAATCGCATCTCTAGAAGCATAAAGGACACCTTATGTTAGGTATACGTACCTACCTATAACGTAAGTGGGCACTGATAGAGGATTTTGAAAACCCATCCTCTAAAACAGGGCTTCCCCAAACTTATACTTATTTACTGTGAAGTCCTTAAGAATTTGGTATTTCTTTTCGAACAGATGTACGTTAAGATCTAAATATTACCTAACTAGGGAATGAACTCCTGTATCTTATAAAAAGTTCGAGGATATGTTATTTTTTTAGTTAGAAATATAGTAATTTGGTATTTAAGCTTTTCAGTTTTTAGTGTCGATAGAAAATTCCATAGGATTCAATTCAATTCAATTTTTTGGTTTTTTGGCTTCAATGTCCATAGGATTCATTACTATTCTATGATTATTAAGTATAGGAAAATTTGACTAATCTAAGCTAAGCATTCAATACAATTGTAAAAGATAATAATATATTTACCATAATTTACCTTTTTTTTTGTATCATTTATACAAAATATAGTAGCTTGAATTAAATCAATTTAAAAATTTATTAGGTATTTATTTAATTTTTATCTTTTTAAATTTCTTTTCACACTCGCAGAAGGATGTTAGGCACCGGCACACCTACATAGCATAAGTATATGAATTTTATGTTCTGATCCATTCATCTTTATCGAAATCATCATCAATTCTGTACCTACCTATATCAGTAGGTAAAGTATAAGTATATTCTTCTATATTATTCAGCTTTTCAGTAACATTCTGTAACAGAACACCGGACACGACCATGACCGTGTTTATTCCCTTTAAATTTCAAGCATGATTATAATACATACACACTTTATAAAAAACAGGAAGCTCACTTTACATAAACATATTGAACGTGTTAAAAAGTAATAAACTATTCAAATACCTTCATATTTATGCGCGCAGTCACCTTGAAGGGACAGAACAAGAACAAAACAAAACAGTGCTGATTATGAAATTAAAATGATTTTACTTGATTAAATATTACGTACATATAACATACTCTTATAACTTGGCAATTTCTTTTTTTAATTATAATATATGTTGCCATACTTATTGCTCTAGGTAGCTTCGAGCTTTAAGTTTATTTTGCTTATTAAATATTGCCTTTTAATTTGAAATCATAAAAAGTAAGGATTGGATAAAAACCAATACGAAATACTTATAACAGAATAAAATGTACGGAAGACGATCGAGACAACCCTACTATGTTAGATAAGAAACCAGACCTCTCAAAACTAAGTGTATTGTCCTGACACTAACTAAACAATAGCACTCGAAACTCAAGTGGTCAGCGTTTTTTTTCGCACACCCTCGGGTGAGAAATTATCCTAAGGTAGAGAAGAAATACATCGGCACGCGCACTCCAAACCTTTGTGTTCCCTTATTCCATGGCATTAAGACTTTTGTTCTTTACTTGGAAATGAGATATCCGGTTAAACCTATTCTCAAAGATAACTTAACGCAGTTAAAGCGTTTAACAGATGATAAAATATCTTGTTTTTTTTTCGTAGTAATAATAATCAACAAACTTCATTTTTTCGTTCATTATTTTTTTACAGTTGTAATTATTCTTGCTCTAATGGTTTCTTTTTAAACTTTTTTTGGGTGTTGGCTTCTGGTGTTACAAGATATATAGATAGTTAACAATTTACTTATTTAATTACTATTATCTTGTATGAATTAATTTTCCGTGCAAATCTTAACTTCCATGCTGTATAATAAATCGTATTAAATTATCTTACGTTAAATCTTGATTTTCTTATAATCACGCGATGGTTTAAAATACGTTAAAATTGTTAACGATGAAAACTAGAGTCATTTGTAAGGGCTGTTTGGAAACTTCTTAATAGCTCATTCCAACTTTTACTCAAATTATTATCGCTATACACACGCGAAATCCGAACTTTAAATAAAAATAAACAGTTTGACACGTCAGTATAGTCCTATATTTAGATTATTTTTTATTACAATAAGCTCGATGTAATACAATTTACTCCTAGTTATCGAAAAAAATTACGATAAGATTAAGCCATTTTACCATTTTTGTATTTTTATATTATCGCTTTATTTAAATATAATAATTAATTACAAAGATATAATTTTAAAATGACACACGCTATTACTATAACTAATTACTATAACTGGAAATTCGCCACTTTTATACTACATATCATGGTCATTAATTATAATATACATAAATTCTCTTACAGTGGCATGACACAATTGTAATTATACAAAATATAAAAATATTTAGAGGTCGTAAAAGAAATAATGAATTTTACTTTTACAAACACGTTTTACCCATTTAGAATTTATTAAGTTGTTAGAATTTAAAAAGAGCCGTTAAAATGAAGTAGAGCCTACAATAGGTGCGCAAGGCAAATATTTATTACTTATATAAAGTTTAAGTTATTACCTAATTGTACTTCTTTGTACAAAATTTCACTAAAGTCGTTTATTAACTAGCATTCGCCCTCGACTCTGTTTGCGTATGACGATGATAAAAATAAGTAAGCTATGTATAACCTTACTCCATATTCAATTATCCACCAGTAAAAGCCTCTTTAAAATCAATGCAGTATTTTCGTAAATTATAGTTCTTTTTTGTAGGTGATAAGAAGTTAAATTATATTGCTTTATTTAGGTATTGTTGTTCTAACTTGTGTACCGTAGAGCTATTTTGATGTCACAGACAAACACATCAATTTTATATTTATACTTAGATTTGTAAAATTCTTATTCTTATTAAAACTATAAGAATTTTTATTTATAAAGCAATAAATAAATTATTAGAATAAAGTGGTTCAAAGAAATGCGGAAGCTAGATATCCAACGGGTATAAAGGCAATAAGATCCTTTACCGGCAGAATCGTGTATAAAGTTGCCACGTGTAGTGGAGCCGCAAATACTAGACAAGACAGTCTTAAGACATAGAGTATTTTCACAGTTTGCCTTTATCAATTGTGAAAGATACCACGAAATAGCTTTACCAATATCATAATTTATTTTATCCTGGTTTTTTTCTGAATTTCAATTAAGTATACTACATTCCATCATTTATTAAGCAAATACTGTAGCCGGTATTATTTAAATATTCGTCTCGTTGTCGCGACTTGTTTCTACGTCAGCCTCACTTAGAGCAATCCAATTTTGTACCATTCATAACGTGTCTCACGAAGATCCTTCAAAATAAGGAAGAGGGATTTAAAATATGAACTCTTAAAATTATAATTATCTAAGTAAACAATAAGTAATTCTATAAAATAAGTGTTTTTAGGCATGTACTTGTTACAGTCAAAGCTCTTTACCGACTAGTAGGTAGGTACTACTAGTTTTTGTACTACGTACAAAAACTGTTTGAATTTTAACTAATTGTACCTTTGTTTCACTATAAAATATATACGTAAATAATATTTCTCTAAGAATTACCTAATAACATAAAATTTGTGTACTAGTGTTATATAATGTGGATACAGTCGTATCGACTATGTTATCCACGTGCAGGGTCACATCTGCCCACGTGTGACCTTCTGCTTGATCCAGCCATTGATCCCCAAAATAGAACAATAATCAAAGTTAATCAGGATTCTGTTGCACGCCTCGTGGAGCTCACTCGAGCTAAATATATTATTCTTAGACTTAGTGCATTAATATCATAAATTGAATTATTTTTTTATAGGATTCACATTCGCTAACATCATTATAGAGGGCTAGTAATAGAATATAATCGTTTCATAGGAAATACATAGGTAAGTCATATCAATTCCACAAATAAATTGATTAGGGCTAATCAAATAAAATCGTTACGTCATTCCAAGAAAAACTTTTTTATTACATGGACGCTATTTATGACCTTTATACTTCTTATAAAATTATTTTAAACTTATTTTAACTTACAGACTAACTAATTACTTAAATAAAATATCATATAAAGTTATCGATGGTTCAAAGTTCTTAATAGTCAAGGATATAAAATCTTTAAAGCTAGTTCCCACAGCAATTAAGAAATTGTTTAGTGAGGTTGAAAGCTACAAACACTTCTTAAATTAAGAGCATCGCCAGATGCTACAGGATGTAAGTTCTTAGCTGCGCACGTAAGTACGGCGGATATCAGTAACGAGACCCGCTTCCTTTGCCCTAGCCTGAAATATCGAGTATTCTTTACCGTTTGATTTTTTAATTAGAAAGCTCCAACAAACTTTTAGTATTTAAACGAATTTTTCTTAACATTTCTCCAACCAGCTCTTTTCTCGTAGGGGTAGGCTATTTGACATACAAGTAGTAATGTTATTAAAACCGAATTGCAAAGATGAATTCAGGTCATCAATAAATATGTAGTAAAAGCAGCTTGTATGGAAATCTATGACGTCAAGAACAGGTAGTCAAACTTGAATCGCGTGCAATTTGTCACCGACGAGGCGCGGTAAAAAGCGGACTATTACGTTTTTCTCCCTTCCCGTCGCTCGTTTCCCGTCACGATAAAGAATAACATAAAAACAAAATCCGATCGGATCTGAGGATATTCAATAATAACCCCTCTCATCGCGGGGCACTCGGCTGAAAATATTTGTGGAATTGTCGTCGCGGCATTTTAGTTTTTGCGCCGTGCTCAAGCGTACTTAACGGACTTCTATATTTAACCTTGAATGGAATTGATAAGCGTAATCGATGGCTATTGGATATTTTATGCAATAAATTTGTTGTTTTTATTTTAAACGAGCGAGATAAAATGTAGCTCCAGTGTTTATCTTAAGTGTATCTTGATTTGCGCCAGAGTAATTCAGTTGCAGATAGCGATAATTAATTCAATAAAAAATATTTTAATTGCATTTCGCTTAACTAAATCTAGATAAGGCGTGTTCGTTTAAATTATAAGTGAATCATTTTACAGATGCTTGCACTTGTTTTATTAAATGGTTATATTTGGAGAACATTAGATATAGAATGGTCAATTGTATACGGATATTATACTCATATATTAAACCGGGGTAGTCGCAGGTAAGGTCAGGTAAAGCCATTCATAAAATACGTTTACAAATAGAAGAGGAAGGGATATTGTTTAGTGTTTAAAAATATAATAACGATGGAGGGTGGAGTCTAAAAATATTACTTATATTTTTTGCAGTTTATAAATAAAAAAATCTATTCTACTTTTTTACATTTTCAATACTATTTATTGATAGCGTATGACTTATTATTTGTATTTTTTATTTTTTTTTTATAAGTGTGAGAAGGTTTCAATTATTCAAATATCATAACATAAAGATATTATCGAAATAAATTCATCAACACCTAAGAGTTAAGACTAGACTAAGGCGCTGAAGTTGAATAACTAATGTTTTGGTTTGTTTCTATAATGATAGGTGATAATAATCGCAATTTTTTTTGGATGTTTATGTGATTATACTAGATATATTTAATATTGTACATATGTATACTTAAGCGCGGTAAGCGTGCCAATGGTAGCTTCCTAACACTTATTATATACTGACATTTAATTTAAATTATATATTTTCATATTGTAAAAAGTTACGATTGAAACGTTCTTGTAAAAGTCTATTTGAATGAAGTATTTTTTTGAATTTGTTATACAATATAAAGTGTAAACTCTATATAACGACACTGAAGGGACCGTGCATATTTCGAGAGCCTTTTTAATGCACGGCGGAATTTCTACTAATTTTGACAACTTAAAAATTACTATTTATTATTTTATTGTTGTCGTTATTGAGAGTGGGACTAATATTATATAGAGTGTAGTGTGTGTATCATTGTATGGAAGACAAACTAAACCAACCAAAGCCGAGTGATTTCGACGTTTTAGGAAGTTTGTCGTTAAATCGAGTGTCGTTATATGGAGTTTACACTGTATTACTATACTAGCCGCTAGTGTTGTTCTATTAGTCATCTTAAGAATTGTATTTAATTGTGATTTATTTCCTTTTACAAGTATTGCATTTATTCGTCTCGCCGCGCCGTTACAATTACAGCCGGAGCTTGTAGGCTTATTATAAGATGTTTTTACGTAGGAGTGGGTCCGCGACGGATGTTTGCGGTACGCGCATTATTTGATCGTCACAGTGGATTCCAGTAGCGAAGGTCACGTAATTTGTGAACAAATTTTTATAGCTTCGCTTATTTTATCTTTTGGATTTAAATTTTATTTGAAGATAAGCTGAAGGACATAATGATAAACAATTTTTTGCCTTTGTTTAGTGCTAAAATCTTGCCAATACTTTGCAATTTGTTCCTATGTTAGGAAATAATTAAAATAAAAAAAAATAAAAAAAAATTACATAGTAAAATAAATATAAAATAATCGTTATTATAATTCGTTATCATAAAAAAATGTATGTACATATGTGTATGTAATTATATGTCGTGGTTAGATCGCAGAATTGATCATTTCATGATATAAGTAGAAACGTCCCGCTGCACATAATGTGGTCTGGCTAAATCAATGAATAGGTAATCGGTGTTTGCAAAATGAGCACCTACGACAAATTCATGATTATGTGGTGTAGCAGTAGTGTTCATATCGTCGAATAATTGCTTTTTCCACTGGTAAAGGAGTTGATATTGTTTTGGTATTGTATTACATCATGCAAAATGTACAGAGAAAATAAAAATGCAGTAAAATGTCGTCAAAATGTCAATTGACCACTATTACCTACTTATTATTAAATGAATGCTGAAAAGTTTAAAACATATTTTTTTTACTTTACCTTGCCTTACAACAAATGAAAAAAAAATAGTACTACACAAGTAAAACATCATTTTCGATTTTTTTTACTATAGGTACGTTGACATTTTTATTTCTCAATTTAATTTTCAATTTTTATTTATTGAATTTTTAAAAGGTTTCGTGTTGGGATCGACAAACGATATTTAACCGACTTCCAAAAAGGAGGAGGTTATATGTTCCGATGTATGTATTTTTTTTTTTTTTATGTATGTTCACCGATTTCTCCGCCAACTGTGGGCCGATTTCAAAAATTTTTCTTTTGTTCGATAGGGTATAGTTCTGAGGGGGTCCCATTATCACAAAATCAGGATCTGATGATGGGATCCCAGGGAAATCCAGGGCAACTTTCAAAATTTATAGGTACCTATTATGTTTTTTATATATTTTCTAAAGCTGTTCAAGCATTTGCGTCTGAAAATCGTAATCTCATGTGATGAGCTGATGATGGAAGGTAGAATTCTTCAAATGTTATTGCTTATCTGTGTTCACCGATTTATGCGTCAATTGTGGGCCGATTTCAAAAATGTATTTTTTGTTTGGTAGGGTATACTTCCAAGATGTTCCCACTGTCACCAAGTTAGGATCTGATAATGGGATCCTAGGGAAATCGATGGCAACTCTTAAATTTTATAGGCACTTAGTACATTTTTCATATATTTTCTAAAGTCTTTTAAGGATTTGCATCTGATAATTACCATCTCATGTGGATAAGCTGATGATGGAAGGTACAACTCCTCAACGGCTAGGAGTTGAAAGGAAATTCCTTTAAAATTATACATACATATAGACTGATAGTTGTGTTCTTCCAGGCTATTACGTTAATATGATAATAGAAGGTAAATCTCATTAACCTCTAGGAGTTAGGTGGAATAATGGACGTGGTTTATTTAAACTATTTCGTATGGGGAATGTAAACATAAAGATGAGCTCGTAGTTTAGTTACAGCTACAGTAGTCGTAGATAGAGTACTCTTTGGACACCAACACCCCCCCTCCCCCTTTCGGTAGACCCGATAATTAATTACTATTACGTTACATACGTTAATAGGTATGCTCGTTGTTTAATATAAAGCTTAAACAGATTTTAAATTAGTGACATATAGTAAGTCACTATAATTAAATCAGCTAAAATAAAAGGCACACTAAAAATGGAAAAATAAGTTATTTTTAAAAAAAAAATTAAACCGACTTCAAAAAATCTGCACTAAAAAGAGAAAAATCTAAACTAAAAAGTAGAAAATAATACTTTTAAGAACTTTGTTAATTTTGGAGTCGGTGCCAGCCAGGTATTTTGATTATGTTTACAAATTGATAGATTAATCGAATATGTATCTATTTACTTAGGGTTATTTTGCTTTGGCTGGCACCGACTCCAAAATTAACAAAGTTCTTAAAAGTATTATTTTCTACTTTTTAGTTTAGATTTTTCTCTTTTTAGTGCAGATTTTTTTATATCCGTAGACATAGAACATGTATGGAGGACGTTAATTACTCACAATATTAATAAATTATTGTGTTAATTTACCAAGTGTATTATTACTTGGCACCTACGTACGGTCGTTGTGATTAGTTTAACTATAGTAGGTAGCTCATGGTTAATATTGTTTACTGTGTAGGAATTTTCTTATATGGTGCTAGCGACTCTTACGTAAACTTAACTTACATATTGTTATAAATATTTAATTTTTAATATATTCTTTTATAAGACAGTGGTAGCCCAGTGGTAACGCGCTCGCTTGGATAACCGAGTGATGCAGGTTCAAATCCGGGTCTCGCACTTCTGATATATTAATGTGCGAACATTTCTAACATGATTACCACTCGTCTTACCGTAAAGGAAAACATACTGAGAAAACCTGCATGTCTGAGAGAACTTAGGAAGTTTTGAAAGACATGTGAAGTCCGCCAACCCGCAATAGGCCAGCGTAGTGGACTATGGCCTGATCCCCCTCGTATTGAAGGGAGGCCCGAGCCCAGCAGCGGGACGTTAAAAAGGGCTGAATAAACATTACACATATTCTTTTTAATAACACACATCTCATTAGAATTTTGCGCGCGTTTCTAACTTAGTCTACTTTTTATATAGGTTTTAAATCTCTTAATAAATCAAAAGCAAATAGTATAGTAGGTTTATAAATCTATAGTGGATATCGATATATAATTTGATCCCCCGTTGTGTGATAGATGGATGTCCCGGAACAAAATAACTGCGTTATCAGCGGACAAGGCGATATAGGACACAACGGTCTGCCTCATCCTCTAGCAGCGGTGTGCAGTATTTATTATACACTTAAATAAATATATAAAATACGTGGAAATGTATATAGGGACCCGTTTTATTTATTTGAGTAAATATTTTAACGACCTTCAAGAGGTTAAGGTGACCCCTAACTGTGTCAACCTGGTCGCGAATTTTAATCCCATTTGCGGAATAATATAGGTTATACAAATTGAACAGTATTGGATATGTTTTCTTGTTTTTCTTATTATCCTTTTTTTGTTTATAATTTGCTTTGAATTATGTGTATTTGTAATATGTAAAGCTAAAAGCAACCTTCAAAATTAAAACACATACTTACCTAATGTTTTCTCGATTTCCCTCAAAAGATATAAGATGATATTTTTCGATAGATGTTACAACCTACAAGTACCTATAATATAATATAATATCAAAGCCTATGAAACATGTAGTCGGCCAACGCACAAAACAGCCAGCCCAAGCTGCCATTCACTCGCTTGGGACATTAGTGTATGGCAGCTTGGGCTTTCACGTCCGTTAATATACTTAATATTGTTATGCTAATTCAAATCTTTATACCAATTATAAAAACGCTACGAATGTAGATAGGCATATTAACATTGACATACATATATACATACATATTTACATATATATATATATATATATATATATATATATATATATATATATATATATATATATATATATATATATATATATATATATATATATATATATATATATATATATATGTAATAATGTTAAGCTATAGTAAAGTAGAATGCGTACTAAGTATTTAATACCAATAGAACTTTTGTAATAGTTTGTATAAGCTCTTTTTAACGCACCATTGTTGGTCACGGGCCTCCCTACAGTACGAAGGGGATCTGCCATCTGGCCATACTGACCAAATGCGGGTTAGCGGACTTCATATGTCTTTCGAAAACTTGCTAGGTTCTCTCAGATGTTTTCCTTCACCGTAAAACAAGTGGTAATTATGATAGAAATGATTCGCACATGAAAATGTCAGAGGTGCGAGACCCGGATTTGAACCCGCATCTCTCGGTTATCCAAACGAGCGCGTTACCACTGTGCTACCACTGTCCATTGAACTTTTAATTAAATGAATTTTACAGCATATCGTATCTATAACAAATCATTCCTTAATTAAAGGAAATATCGCATTTCTAATCGAAAGCTAAATAAAAGTCGTCGCTTACTTGGTTAAAATTAAATTGCCTAATGTAACGCTCAGCGAAATTTAACCCTATATCCGTTACCTTTTAATGTGAACTTGCGTAATATACACGTTTACTTTCTTCATATCCTGGATGTCTGTAATAACACCATCGCTGTTACGACAAAGGTGAAATAACCGTATGTATGTGAACTTACTATTAAAATGAATAATTTCTAATATTGAGACTCATGTTTTTGGTAGATTTTCACGCTTTACAAGTTAAACAGGTGAAGTGTCAATATAAGCGTTGGGTGGATTTAGTCGGTGACCTCCGTGGTGTTCTTATAACAGTGTCAGTTACTACTTACTAGTTTAGCTTAGTAGTTCATCAGTACACATATCTAAAGTTACTTGATATCTTGCTTATAATGCATATTTTTAATATAGAAAAGTTAAAAATACACCACATATTTATTATAACCCGATCGTAAAGCGTTGATTTTCACAACACCATTAGAAGCGCGGCTCGAAACTAAGCCATTTTTTCCGTGTAGTATAAATACCAACAAAACCGCAAGAACTCTAACACTTAGGTACGGTTAGGTTCATACTACGTAACATCGCTTATTTCAAACAATCTAAGTATATATCCCTTGAAAAACAGCTTCTATCTCTTTTATTGCTTAATGCTTATATCTTCATGATATCTGTTATTGATACTTGATTAATGAATTCTACATATAAAACTGCTAGCTACTGTATTCCTATAAAAAGTTTAAAATAATCGTTAAATAATGATACTGGAAAACAAATGAAGAATAGTTATATAAATAAGACAATAACTTCTACAATACATATTTGTTAATGAGGCTTAATCAAGTAGGTACGTAGGTTATTTAGTATTTCAAATTTAATGTTCCTATATATATGAACCTATATTAACGTAATGTATAAAAGAAGCCCCTATTACATCTACAGTCGATTTTTACGTAGAACCCAGACATATGTTTAAAAATTATTGGCTAATTCAATTTTTAAATGTACGTCTAAAATCCTACCTATATGTGATTGTAACATTACACCTTACACGCGTACGAATATAAAATCGCCCATTGTTTTATACGGTTTGTATATTTTATAAGTTAAATAATTAATTTATCGAAATAGGAACTGATTATAAATGATAAGCGTACTGAATGTAAAGAATAGAATAGATTCTAGATTGTAACAAATCAAAAGATAGTACTTGAAATAATATGATAGTGTCTTATGTGCGTTCTAATTGGAGATTATTCATATATTTTCAAAATTGACTCCGAGCCCAATCAGGAAACTACTTCTCGATTTACTTAACAAATAGTGCTAGCTACAAGCCTCATTGTGTCCGGACGTGACCAATCGGACCGGATGCACGCCCGTGGCCGGAAGACCCCCTTTCATCTCAAAATGGCCATACCAAATCTGTTTACCAGAGGAATCTTTCTACGCGAGTGCACCCCAAATATTTTGTTAAGTTATGGCATCACGAAGCGAACTTTTTTCGACATTTTCGTGTACTTTTTCATATCCTTCGTGTAAAATTATCACGAGACGGGTTATTTGATACTCGTGTACAGTTTAAGTCAATAACCGCAAATTCCGAGCAAATTTCAAATTACGCTATTCATAAGTATGACGAATATATTTTTGCTTAATTCTTCATATATTTTTTGATAAACCACACTCGTGTAAAAGAGATAAACGTGGTTTCATGTTTCATAAGTAGATCTATACTAATATATTTTTTGATACTCTATCAAGGATAATAATAGGCTAATATAAAGCTTTATACACATGATGTGTATTCTTTTATACTTAATATGTATTATAGTTAGGATGAAAAATAAAATATATAAAATAATATAATATACTCAGTATTTACTCATTCTAAACAAAAACACTTTTTTGAAAAAAAATGGATACACAAAAAATAGATCGCAAACACAAATGTTAGATTAAAATTTCCATTTTATTATTTCTTTGTATTCCTAAATGTCACTCTAAAAGCTATAAAACAAATATTAAAATTGTGTATTTTAAGTTTTAACATATTTCAAATAAGCTTTTCTCTTTCAGGAAGACTATATGCGTCGCTCAGCAAGCGTGGTGGCAGGGTTATAGGTAGCGACCTGCAGAGTGGTTCCGCGTCGTTCAGAGTACGGGCTCTCTTGCCCGTGGCGGAGAGCTTCAAGTTCGCGATGGAGCTACGCACGCACACGTCGGGCCTGGCCGCGCCGCAGTTGATGTTCAGTCATTGGGAGGTAAGATATCATACAATATACGAGTAATATATAGGTAATTCTATATAGCAATATACACTCGTAACTATTGGTTTGAATTGGAAAATTATTTGAGTGTGGTATAGGAAGATGAAAGGGCTATATAATATCACATCACATGGTATAATAATATCTAAAGCTAGAATTAGTTATCTGCTTTAGGTCACGAATTTAGCCGCGAGAATCGTTGTTGTGTATAATTTTGAAATGAATAAATAAAAGGACCGTCAAAACGTTTATTTTTAGTAATGTTTAAGTCAAAAAAGTTTTAATAAGTTGATGTGATATTTCTTTATTTATTTCTTTCAATTATAATTAATTTAACGATGGAACTGTCATCAATGCAAAAGTTGATTGGCGTTTAAGCAAAAACGACTGTACAGGAATTGGGAGTCGAGGGTTCTTATATGTATTTAAATAATAGACTCTACTCCTACGTATTTAAATCTTAGATGTTTTGTAATTTAACACATTGCTATGATACGTATGTAGGCGCACCTCTATAAACAATAAATATTATGTAACACATCGTTATTTATTACAGCTAATAATATTTTTACATACTGTTAAATGTAATCTATAGTTGATTTGTTAAAATATATATATATATATATATATATATATATATATATATATATATATATATATATATATATATATATATATATATATATATATATATATATATATATAATATATATAATACTATCCTTTTATTATTAAGTATAATTAATATTTAATAATCAAGTACTTCTGTGAATTACAGGTTATCGACATTGATCCTTTCTGGCGACCGAGAACTGAAGAAGAATACCTTCATTGGGGCGAAAAATGGGATGGAGTTAACCGAGCCAAGGCGTACATGGACGCTGTCAGGACTAGGAAAGGCTTGGCGACGGACAAAAAACTTGTCGAACACGCGGAAAAACAGAGGACTCTATCTAAGAAGAAGTAAAAATTGTATTTAAATATGGATTGGAATTGTAGTTAAATATGGATGGACATTTGCGATTGTCAATATTTCCGATTGACGCTTATGTGAGTGAGCGAAGAAAACAATCATCAGTATTAAAATCAGTACATACCTACATATAAAAATAAAATGGAAGTATCTGTTTTTAATTTCAAATTAACAACTTTTCTTTAAATGCATATGAAAGTATATACGGGACTTGCATCAAAAAGTCAATTTTAATTATTTTTTTGTCTGTTTGTCTGTCTGTTTGTTCCAGCTAATCTTTGAAACGGCTGAACCGTTTTTGATGGGACTCACTAGTATATAGCTAATGTTATAAGGAGTACCTTAGGCTACTTTTATTTTATTAGAAAGTTATAAAAATTGTTTCATTATTTTTACTTACTCCTAGCGAAGCGTACCGGGTTTGATAATATATAATCAATTTAAGCATTTTCTTTTTTTTCGGTCGTATACCGTCTACTCTATTCTAAGCGATATTGGCGAAGTAAATTGTACCCAAATGGTACCTACTTCTAGACGCCTTTGTACAATTGAAATGAAAATTAAGATATTTACAGAAAGTTATTGATAATATAAATTTTGACAATCGCAATTAACGTCTAGAGATGCTTCCTAATAAAGCCCATTGCATTCTAATGTTACCTCCAAAAAGATTAATTAAATAAAAATATTTTAATTAAGAAAGTTTTAAACTCCAGTCTTTCAATCTTGATGTTTATGACAAATTTATTAAGTACTAACAATGATATTATATACAAGATACGTTACGTTCATACTGCACGCACAACATAATTGTTCCGCGACACACACATGCACATTTAATAACACTGTACATCTAAACACAAGCTATAAGTGCGACAGGAAATACGCAAATCGTAAGAGTGAAAGAGACAGCTATTTGACACGCGTGCTCGCAATGACACGTGACAGCTCGACTAACTGGTTACAAATGGAACCAATTCACGGCGTTAGGTGCGTTTGTGGCGTATCATGTATATAATATCATTGGGTACTAAGAGTTACTAAATTTTTGGCTCTAATATATTTAATGGAATATTGCTGATTTTGAATATAGGTATTTGTTTTTCTATGTTTTTTTAATTATTTTCGTGACTTTAACTTATGATAAACTGAGTATTATAATGTAACATGCTTTTCACAGGGTAAGCTTCAAATACTATACGATATTGTTTTAAATGTTCTCGTTGCCAATTTAATACTGTACGTACGCGGTACGTCTGTACAAATACTTAAAACTATTCATGTTAAATTCAAAGATTTTTTCATCATTCAACATGTTATACGTATTATAATGACTTCTTGTGTAGCTGTTGAAGTTTTTGTATAATATTATCAAAGCCTTTGTATTATTTGTAATATGTTTACTTACTCGTATTAAATAAATTATATTTACTTTAAATATTGTTTCTTCTTTCTCAAGGTTCTTTGATTATACAGTATGCTATCAACGCGACTAACTTGTACCTGTTTAAGACTTGACATTATCGTAGCATACTAAAAAAGTGTAGGTGTACTTAGTTAGAAGTTATACTTCTTTGGCGTAACAAGATAAAAATCTTTTCAAAAATTTTATCTTTCGCCTTATTCTATGTTTGTAGAAAAAACGACAAAAACAATAGAAAGTAAATTTAAATGTGTTAAAAATAAAACTAACGCATTGTATAAAAATATAAATAAACAAGAATTAAAGGATTATCATAAAGCATACTAAGTCGTAGTTCACAAGCACTTTTAACATTTGTCATTTAGAAATTAAAAAAGACACAATCCTTAAAAAAATAAAATGGAGACTATAGCTAACTTCATAGTGTCGGTTTTTCGTGACGGTGTGCGCGCGCATCGTAAAAATTTACTCACATCATTTTTCCCTAACGCGCCAAAAGAAGTATAACTTCAAACATTTAGAACAGATACTTAAATAATTTTTATACGTCATAGAAACTTAATACGAACATTAATCCCAACATTACTTTTAACATATTTAACATTTATAATAATAATAATTATTAGTTATATCATGTACATAACGTAAAATCAAAACAGGTACTTAGTTATAAGTTAGTTACTAGTAAAACAGTTCAGAAGGGTTTACAGAAAATAGTATTCAATAGTTAACAATTTCATTTATTGCTTTCTCAATAGCTTGTACAATTTATCATATCCTAATACTCGAATCGCTGATTGTCTATCTGACATATTAAAAATCAATTATTATGACCCATTGAAAAACTGCCTGTAACACTAGATACTTGATGAAATTACCAATAACCAGGACACACGTTTAAAATAAAACAACCATAAATGTTCAATAAAGTCCTTTATCTATTATTTACATAAAATAACAAACAAATTCCAATTATTTTATATACAAAAATGACAGCATAACAAAAACCTTAACAATTTCTACAAGAAACCATTAATTTAATTTGTAGATTGCACTAAACACCGTCTGCCCGAACAAATAAACACCACCATTTTAGTCAAAGCAACTCATACTAAATCCGCACCTATTTAATTTAATAACTATATTTAAAAGCCAATTAGATTAAAGAATGTTTCAATAAATGCATTCAAAATTTCGATTTTGACAGACGGAATAATTATTTATGTATACACATGATAACAAGTGAAGCCAAAAATATATCTAATTTACTCGGATCCTATCTACTATCTGAAACATCACTGGATATTACATACTGCTACCTACATTACTTACCTAGCATTCTCTTTGGCAAACAACTATGTTACTGATTTTAAAAGAAATAACGTTTTAATATGCAAGTGACAAACACTAGTAAATATCAAGATAATTTAAACCGTAACAAAATAAAATAATCAACAATATTTGCCAACTAATACATATTTTGTGACAATTTAAAACTAAATCAACACCAAAGCCCGTAACAAAATTGTAAGTTTTAAAAATAATTTATTCTAATAATAATAAGGTTACGTTACATTGGATCCTAGACTACGAACAGCCTTTACAAATTACAGTATAGAAAAATAAAATAAATCATGCATTAAGAGGCCCTTAAATCTGAAATTGGTGACGATATGAACTGACACTGAGCCCAATATCAGGAAATATAAACCAAAATGGCAAGTAATTGTAAAAAAATATATTGGGATATTAAAACACAGCACCATCTAGTTTCATGGAAGCTACAAGGCTTGTGTTACGGATACAAGATAGTTTATTATATAATTTTAAAAACATACATTTTAAACATATAAATATAAACGCCCATGACCGACCCATGAAGTACAAACTACAAGCATTCATATCACACAAATGAATGCATGTGGGATCACCACAAACTGAGCTAATCGTCAATATATAGCATGGTATTGTAACTTTTTAATGACTTAACTTACTATATTGGGGTATACAAGTAATATTATATATGCCAAAACGATGTTAACTTTATAGTTATCTTTAGATTCGATAGATGGCGTTGTAGTTATACGAAACCACAAAACTCACCAATAGATGGCGCTGCTATAATTCAACTTAGTTTTTTTTCTATATAATAAAGAAAAAACTGCCAATTTCTTAAACAAGTTATATGACGCGTACATCATATTTAAATTTATTAAATACATTAAGCCATAACTGCTAAATGCATTTAAAAAACGGAAATGTTGATGCAAATTTTCCTTAAATATACTCAATACCGTCCGATACTTTACATCAGTATTACCAATAATAGATTTAAGGCGAGAAGAATATTAAGAATGCTTGAATATAAGTACATATTTAGTACCAAAAAATACCAGTTGAGCTTTACTAAGGACTAGAATAATAAATTATGTTAACATACCGCATTGTTACTAGGATACTATTTATACGAATTCATATCTCATTCTAAAACTAATTCTTAAAAATAAAACCCATTTGTTGTTCGACGGTCTTTAAGTTAAGAAACAATACGGACAACACTACCTTTTCTTAGTATGTATATAAAACAAAATAAAATAAAATATTTTGTAAAACTGTTATTTTATAATGAGGACTTTCATTTTGTTATAATTTCCTACATTTAAAAGCTTAATTTACAAAATATTTAAAAATATATAATTTATGCATACATATCCACTTAAAGACCGTCGATTCGAGAAATTACATGATGATAATTTAATATTTAACTACAAAAAAGAAATCTAAATAATAAGATCTTTTAAAAAAACTTATAACAACTCCCTAATAAAAATATAATTCGAATATATTATTTAAAAAAGGATACTAAGGTCTAAGATGCTCTTAGAATTACTTTGATACTTAAAAATAAATGTACCAATATGCATATTACATACATTTATTGGCAAGATTCGGATATAATCAATCATAATGTCTGGCAAACTAATAAAATCGACTAGCTATTTACCGCGACTCCATTTAAGCATTTCAATGATTACGATAAGAAAGACCTAAATCTGAAAAAAACTATACGAAAATAAAAAAAATAACTGTTTGGAACTTAAAAATCCGTTAATTGCAAGCAATTAAATTTATTTATGTACATTCACAACTCCCAATTTATATATATATGTATATATAAATCCATACAAAACCTGAGCCAGAGCGTTATTTGAATATTATTGTCCTATTTCACAAAAAGAAAGGAACTTTTGGTCTAAAATTGTATCAGCTATCGTGGAAACAGATTCGGCAAATGACAAAAAAATAATAAAAAAAAGTAAACAAAAAAAATATATTTTTTAAACAAATATAAATAAATAATTATATATTTATTATTAGCGACATTCACCAAAATCAAAGCAATAAGTTATCTGTAACAATAGTTAATATCTAAAAGCTTTCACTATATTATGTAAAATTCGATTTACTTTGGTTGTTATCGAGATTTGTATGAACCATACAAGCTCTGACTCGACATATTACAGGAATGTTTATTTATACTAATACCACAGTATAAAAATCCATGCAGTAGGCATCATCTATTAATTTTAATAAAAATTGTGTGAAACGCTAGGGTTGTCAAAATTAGCAATTTTCATTGTGATTGTTTAATTTTCTGTAGGGCCACCGTTGAAAGTTTTAACTAAGGGTGTCAACCCTGAAATTGTTTCCCGACTGTTATACAAAATTATGTACGAGAGTCGAGTGCGTCTCACTCGCACCATGTCATAGACGCCTTCGTTGGACAACTGTATGAATTAATAGACTGTGGCCTATACTTTACACCGCCTACTATAGATAGTACAATTTAATATATTAAAATTTCCATTAAAATAAATGCTTCTTGGTTATGCGGGTGTCACTTATCTCATACATTGAAAGCTTTTAAAAAAAATAATTCCGAATTAACATTTTTCCTTTATTTACAGAAATCAAAACAAAACAAAGGGTTGGGAAATTTCAACAAATACACACACGAGAGTATGCAACTTATCGTTGCCATTACATTCGCTCATCACCAAGTATCACTTGGCTACTACTTGGCCAAGATCTTGACACGGCCAAATTAACTTGGCCGATTAGGTTTACTATGGAGATCTAACTGTTTATCAACTTGGCCGTATCAATTTCATTTCTCTCTACTTAATCTATAGTGTTTGACACATTCAATACAATCTAGTACCTTACAGGCTTTTAATTGGTTTCCCCTCATATTATATACAAAATCACAAAAACCAGGATTTCTTTGGACAAACTAAATTAACTTAACTTAAATAAGTTTCTAAAATAATCACAGTAAGGAAAGAAAACTGAATGCGATTGGTGTTAAGCAGGTACTTATATGGATACAATGTTTAAAATGCATTTGAGAGGTAGTAAACCTTTTCAAATAAAAAAATAACACATAACTTTTTTCTATATCACTATGCAGTGATGACAAAATAACTATTATTTTAATATTCGATAAAAAAACAATCAAAAAAATCGAAAAGGTTTACGACCCCTGCATAATCACTGTCACTTCACTTAACTCATTACTCACTCAGTTTACGATTAGTTATGTCGCATTATATATTCTCCTAAACTAGGAGGCTAGCCGGGAATGAATCTGCGACCATCGATTCCTGTATAGAATTTTGAGTTACAATCCACTGTTAAACGTATCCCATTGGTTAGTTAGATTTAAGTTTGCTAACTGAAAACAGTTTCGTTGGGAACGTCTACGTTTTGCGCCATATCTGTCAGTATGACGCCTGACAGGGCTTCTAGCGACTGTCTCACCTGTAACAATTTCGTGTTTACATTATATGGTTATTATGTATATAGAAAATATATGTACGTCCGAGCTTCATTCATTTCTTATAATACGCCTATATAGATATAACTAGAAATGGCAAAACCGTATTTAAATACAAAATTTAGTCCAAATCGTTAGAAGATTTCCTCGCTAATATAATAAGTTGTTATAATTATCATAATAATAATTACCATAGTATGTAAGTACTATGTATAATTAACGAATTACCATAATATTATTTAATAACTATAGATAGATAAAGAGAAAATAAATCTACAAAGAGTTTGTTGTGTGAAATTGATATATTCTTTTTTATATCCCTGGGGAAACCCATGGGGTTCTGCCGATACAGCAACCGACAGGGACCTGGGACTGTGAGAATCCTACTTTATCCCACAACGGAACCCTTCGTCGCAGTACAATTAGAGATTGCGAAATCGCTTGCTACTGGCAAAGTTGATAGAAATTTAACGAATACGAGAGCGTAGAGGTCCCAAACGACTTTCTATCATTTTCGGTTTTTGCATCCGAGTCAAAGGAGTCGGACGTACAAAAGGCGTCTCTACTATTAGCAGAGTACAGTCACGTACTTTGGACTTTGGTCAATTTCGACTAGTATTCGTTGAAGCAACTTTGACGAATACTATAATGGAGGCTTAATATCTCCTGCGCAGATGGCTTTTAGTGATCTGGTCACCGTGGCCACAATAGATCAGGATATTTTAATTTTTCAACTTATTATAAATACTTGATATAAGATAAATAAATATATTACATATTATAAATATAAACACCCATGACTGGAGTACAAGCATTCCTGTTCAACAAATGAACGCCCCCAGCGGGACTCGAACCCGCGACCGCTGGCGCATGTTTATCACAAGCAGGTTTACTACAAAGTGAACCAACGTGTCATCATATTACAGAGTGAGGTAGTGTACCTTGGTGAGCAGCAGCAGGTTGGTGGAGAGGAAGGCGTGCAGGTCGGCGGCGGCGCGGCCGTGCAGGCGCGCGCGCCACCGCACCAGCTGCGAGTACAGCTCGTCGCCCGACACCTCCTCCTGGGGGTCACACCAGAATATTGTGGTCAAGTGGCGTGAACTGAACTATAATAGTCATAATATGTAAAATGAAAAGTATTCAGCCCTTTTTAACGTCCCACAACGTCCCACTGGGCACGAGCCTCCCTTAGTACGAGGGGGACCAGACCATAGTCCACCGCACTGGTCTAGGGCGTGTTGGCGGACTTCACACGAAAACCTGCTAGAATCTCTCAAACATGCAGGTTTCCATGCATGATAGAAAAAATTCGCACGTGAAAATATCAGAGGTGCGAGACCATAATTTACACCCCCATCACTCGGATATTTAAGCGAGCACGTTACCACTAGGCTACCACTTTAATATAATGTATAAAAAGTAATAAAATGCAATCTATTGATATTATAATAGATTTTAAACCATTCAAAACTAAAATTAAAAATACATTCTTCTTTCTTTCTTCACATCTGGTTGTGTCTTACGTAGGATAAATAGATAAATATTGTAATGCAATAAATATTGTAATCAAATATTTGAAAAGAGCAACTGCTGAGTTTCTCTCCGGCTCTTCTCAGCAGAACAGCATTCCGAGTCGGTGATAGCTTACTCATACTTACAGACTGACATTTAATTTAAATTCTATGATGTAAAAGTGACGATTCAAAAGTGCTTGTAAAAGTCTATTAGAAAAAAGTGCGTGCGTACAAAGTACACATGTCAGAAGTGAAACTTCTTTATTTATAAATTTAACTCAATGTTTACACACTGTATAAATACTAATGATATTGTAATTTCACATAAAAAACAATTCCTCACGAATACTTCTGCTACACATAATGTCACATTAAAAATCACCGACTTGCGGTAGGATCGAGATCCCCGACTCGGGCATCTTGACCGTTTGAGGGGTGGTGGTGCTAACTCTTCCCCGTCTCTGAGGGCCTCGTACTTGTACTGGTACTTGTTTGTATTGTATACTTATCTAATGCTTTAGATTTCCGACACTTAAAACCCCAAGGTTGCGTTAAACGTTTAATGCAACCTTGCTGGAAGTCACATAAAAGTTTCACATCAATAAAAAATATTTTGATTTGATGTAACGTGAAGGCAATGGTAGCCCAGCGGAAACGCGTCGCTTGTATAACCGAGTGATGCGGGTTCAAATCCGGGTCTCGCACCTATCAGAGGTGCGAGACCCGGATTTTCATGTGCGAATCATTTCTATCATGATTACCACTTGTCTTACGGTGAAGGAAAACATCGTGAGGAATCCTGCATGTCTGAGAAAACCTAGCAAGTTTTCGTAAGACATGTGAAGTCCGCCAACACGCACTGGGCCAGCGCGGTAGACTATGGCCTGATCCCCCTCGTACTGAGGGAGGCCCGTGCCCAGCAGTTGGACGTTAAAAAGGGCTGATGATGATAATGATGATGAACTCACGGTGTCGACGCAGTAGAGCCTGTAGGCGAGCAGCGCGGCGGAGCAGGCGAGCAGCGCGGCGGCGGCGAGCAGCGCGGCGCGCCACGGCGCATGCGCGCGCGGCGCCGGACCCGCGCCCGTCAGCAGCGCCGGCTGGATCACCGCCGCGCCCGCTGCGCACATGCACACACACACACACATGTACTGACAGACGTCTTTTTTTATGCGACAAAGGGGGCAAACAGGCTTGCAGATGCGTTGCCGGCCTTTTAGGAAAGGGAGGGAGGGGGGAGGAAGAAGGACGGGAGGAGGGATGGGGAGTGAGCCTCTGGGAATCTCACTTACCGGACGAAACACGACAGCATAGCTGCCACTTCACGCCGGTCTTCTGTGAGAGAGTGGTAGGTACCTACTATACGGGGCGTGTCGGCCCATTCGGTTGCTACCCGAAGGTAACAAGCATGATACTACCACTTAAAAACGTGTCAACGTCTCAATACGTGCGAATAGTAAGAGGAGAGAGGTAAGGAGGCCGTGGTTACTTACTTGACTCCGGCACAACACAACATTATTATTATCTTAAATGCAACGAACTAAAAGCAAGAAAAGGCCCTACAGTACTCCGATCGCTCTAAATTGTATTCACATTGAAAAGCGTGAGCGCACACCATTCTCCATTGAAACAATATTCTATCATTTTGAGTGAAAGATAACGAATGTTTAGTTTTACTCGGGAATAAAAGAGACAACATGTATTTATCGGTACGGTTGTGTAATCGCAGTTTTCTACGTTTTTCAAGGTCAGGGCCCTTCTTGTTTTTAGTTCGGTGCTTTAATGTCTTATTTAGAATAAAATATTTAGGCTTGATAAAAAATATTTTCATATTTTAAATAAAACTATCTTCTGATATTTTTTGTATTAATTGGTTCCGACGTTTCCAATGCTTTGAGGGTCATTAATATAATATGTCACACTAATTTCGTAATTTTTTGACCCCTCCCCCGTCCTTGTCACAGTTGAAACTCCCTCCCACCCGTGTGATGACACATATTTTGAAATTATACATATTAAATTAAACAGCAGTTCCCAAATCAGTTTTATAATTCGGATATACATATATGACGTCTTCTGTATCAAGAATAATAACTATGTATAATGTATTTCAATAAGATTTTCCACAAAATAGGGGCATTACAAGATGGATAGCTTGTAAAAAATAGCAAGTAATAAACCCTAAGTTTTCAGAGCTTAAATAAAACTCGCTTGAATACGATGATACATGAGATTACACTTCAAATTTCACCAAGTAACTGACATAAATTACGAGTAGTATGAAGCATCACGCTCAGAGTGACATGCATGTACATTAATTCACCCATCTTTCTAAGTAATAGAGACTCTACTATGAAACTTTTAGTGTTTTTTTAATAATACTATAGGCTATATTCGGGAGTAAAATATTAAAAAAATTGGTCAAAGTGATCATAAAATTGTTTTGAAATTTTCACTTCCGGTTTTGAACATAATTCTCTTTTTAATTTCAAAAAAATATTTCTTTATTAAAAAGAGCAACTAAAAACCTATACAAAACGCCAAGTTTAATGGTTATTTGTATTTTTTCCTCATTCGAAAAACTAAATCTAAAACTTTGAAATTTGGATTATGATTATTTTTCAAGGGCCCATAATTTTAAAAATAAACGTTGTAGAAAAAAAATATTATGTATCCGCTTTCATACTTACTAGACTCTAGAGGTATAAATAACCCGCATATGAACAAATTTCCTAACCTCATTTTTTTTCCTGTCCGCTTCATATTATTATGAAATGCCCCAATATTCAACGTACAGATTTAACTAAGATAGAATTTTATTATATGTATAGATATCAAATATAAGAGTTAATCTAAGGAAGTGTTAATATTATAATACTCACCAGCAGCTATGATGGCTTCAGGTTCACGCCTGACGGGCGCGGTGGACGCGGTGGGCGCGTCGATGTGGTCCGCGCCGCCCGAACTACTGTCGTCTTCTGGCGAATATTCTGATGCTTCTAATTCAACTTCTGATGCTCTTAGCTCCTGAAATTTACAAAAATTGTTTATTAATAATTACAATAATTCTACAAGATACGCGGTATGCCCACCTGAAAGGGATATGATCGTAGGATGATGACTTTTAAATGACAAGTAGATAGGTTTAAGATAGTGATATCAAATAAAAAAATATCCAATCAAACTGACTGACTTAGTTACTTCATACTTTCTTAGATTTACGCAAATGTTTAAGATCATAAATTAATGATTTTGGTTCCAAAAATGGCCATAAATAATCAAAATAAATCCGCAACAAAAATTTAATTTATACCAACTAGTTACTTCTTAAATCGACTCAATTCGCATAACACAATCCCAAGCTTTAGAGCAATCAACAAAAACGCCATTATCGCGATGACGCACCTAATGTGTAGAGACAAAAAGGTCTGTAAAAGTTTCCAAAGTAACATTTACCTAAATGTTAGTAATCGGCTAAAGAGAAGACGTAATAACAACGCTCATTAACATCAACATTGAATCCGCTATCCGTTTCGCAAAAAAAAATACATTATTTAAACGTACAGATAAAAAATTGAAGTGGCTGTTTTTAATGTCTAAATGCATATATATGCGGTGCATATATAAGAAAAACACAATTTATAAAATTTTTGTCTGTCTGTTTCGGCGCATATGATTCCGCGATATCTGGTAGGTATACTAGTAGACCTGGCGACTCGATGCTTCGGCACACTTTGAAAATTGTGGAATAAAACAGGGAATAATCGGGATAAAAACTATCCTGACTTTTTTCTTTTTTTTACTTAAAAAGTAGAAACAAATCACATTTTGAAAAAGAAAATAGGGAGGGTGAGTCGCTAGTTATAAATAAATCATCCATGGCTGGGGCACAAACCTGCTCATCACACAAATGAACCAGCGGGACTCGAACCCGCGACCGTCCAGCAAATAGTGTCATCAATATAGACATTAAGAAAAACTTTTCTTTTAACGTTCGTAACAAATAATGAAGTATAATATTTATTATTTATGATTCTCGAATTAAAAAGAATTAAATAGCTTTTTGGTACTTTAAATTAATTTTATGTTAGTGTCTTGTCGCAAGGTCGAGATCGTACCGTTCATCTTTATAATTTTTTTGTATCATTTACAAACAAGAAGCAAAAATTATTTGGCAGCTATAATGATTGCGTACGTAAGAGGGATTTCCAACGACAGAGCTTAAATTAATGAAGCATACGAAGTAGTTAAACAAAAAAAAAACAATTTATTTTATCCTGAAGTGGTTTTTAGTAATGTTGTCTTTAAATTTTTGTTTCAAAAAGTAAAAAAAAACTTTAGTAATTAATAAAAGTTTGCTTCAAATATCAAAATATTTGTTTTAAATTGTTTAAGTACCTATAGAGTAAACAGTGTTTAATTTGGACATAGTATGTATAATTTAAGATTCAATTTCGTCTAGCATTTCTCAGCGTTTTTAATACATTTTTTTTATACTATCGTCATACTTTTTATAGCCTATTTAGATCTATAATAGACCACTTCATCATAATATAAGAATATTTATGGTAATAAATGTTCATTTATTATGATGAAGGTCTATTGTACACTAAATAGATATAATAAATTAAATCCCACCGCCGCACTGCGTTTGTGCGAGTTCGGGCAAATCTTAGAAACTGCTGTATGGATTTCCATATAGTTTTCATGGATAAAAAGGTAAATTGTGTATAGTCCCAACTGAAGTTTCTCATCTTAACTGTACAAACACGAAGAGCATCTACAAAAGCACTCGAGCGAAGGGAGGGTAGCACAAGTTAAAGAATTATCATTGAAGTTGTAATGTCGCCCAATTGTGATATTATAAAGTGACAGACGCAGACACAATTGTACTATTTCTTTCATTTGACTTTCAAATTGATTCAAACCGATCGGACTCGACACGATTACACGAGGTATGTGAAACAACGCCAATTCCAAACTCTAGTCTGTTACTAGAAATTTCTTCTAAATCTCAATAACTAAACAAGACCCGACCTGGTACTCGAACTCAGGACCTTTCGATGCGACCGTACATGCTAGCCACTGAAAAATCTAAGCAGTTATATCTTAGCTAACTAATAGTTACCTCAGGTTTAGGGACAGTTAACTCAGGAACTCTAGCCGCTTTCCATACGTGCATCATAAGTTTGTAGGTAGAGTCGCGCGACAACAACGAGCCGAACACATGGCGCTCGTCGCGCGTGCACACTCCCACCGCATTGGGAATTATACGAGCCACCTTCTCCTTTGTTATGCGAAGGACGGACGTCGTCGGTATCAGCAACTAGGTTAGGAAGAAAAATAATACTTTTTTACTTATACATAGGTACTAAGTATAGCAATCACAGAGGAAAGCTCTAGGCTAAGTTAACTGAAAGTCATCTGCGAGGCAAGTTTTCAAAACTCAATTAATAATTAAATCATATAAGCTTAATTAAAAGCCTGCCCATACCTACCCATTTACCCTATTATATTACCAATGACGAAAAACTTCTAAGAAACTCTGAACGAAACCAATTTACTTATGTATAGTAAGCATAAAAACATATACCTATATACATATTTGTTCATTTAATGAAAGGATAATTAGTTACAAGCGTGTGTAATCTAGTTTATAGCCCAAATATTTTCACAACTTGATAAGCTATACAAAGAAGTAAATTCAACAGACGACCAAATCAATTTTTCTAATAAAACGCTTTATTTCAAGCAAATAGTAGCGCCGTTCATTTATATTCTAACTTCGTGACTTCGCATAATACGCGCTCGATTGCAGTTCCGATATTGAGAACATCGTAGCAACTAGAACCTACACGGAGACATGGTGTGTGTCGGAAATTATGTGTAACTTATATTTAACTATAAATAATTTAAAAAAATACATTTATCTTTAAATAATTGAATTATTAGATTTCTTAACAAAATATTAATACCTTATAAAATCGTCCGAAAAATCACAAGAATTTAAAATAAAATAGGTAATCATTTTATTCCTTGTGACGCAATGAATTATTATACCCATTGACGTCACAACTGTAATTTAATTATTCTTATTATATTAATTAATTAAAAATTCTTATTTTTGTTATTCATTCACTGACCTCTAAAGTATAGAGCGTAACTCTTTTAAGAGTAGGTAGTCTCAATTTACGTCTTAAGGTTAAGGAAAACCAGTTCCATTTAAGACCGAGGGTTATAATATGCATAACTTAATTATCTTTAGATATATATTTTCTATATTATAACTTAAAATTTCCGTATTCGCTAGCTATATACGCTATTTCCGATCTAATCCCAAATACGACTGGCACAGATTTTAATAGTTTCTGCCAAAATAAATATCAATTATCGAAGAATTGGCTTTAATTTATGAACATTTTACGAAAATAAAAAATTATTATCAGTTAATTTAGTTAAAATAATTATTCTGAGCAAAGAAAGTACTAGTTTGTCCTTCTTTCACTTAGCTAATAGGCAACGGATCGATTAAATATTTACGTAAACATATTTTTATAGGCCTACATGTAGGTTCATCAAGTAGTATCTTTAAGTTAATTGCAATACAATTGCTCTGTTCGTAAGGTGAGATAGGTATAAAAATATATACATATATTGAATTCTCAATCAATATAATATATTCAATAATAAATTAAGTAATTAGAATTCACAATATCTTCCTCCGTAAATTATACCTTAATGAACAAAAGCAAGAATACAATCACTTTAAGAGCCTTAAATTTTAATTAAAAGTAAGAAGTTAGCTTAAATTTGAATTTCGTAGATAATTACGTTTTGGCCCCGATATTTGTTCTATTAAATTACAAAGTTTCTTATAATTGTTATTTATGTAGGTATACTCAGGTAAAAATTAATTCAATTTTTATTCAATACTCAATATTTACCATCAGCCCAATGGTAGCAAGCTCGCTTGGGAAACCGAGTACGGAGTAAATTGGGTTTAAATTTTGGGCGGCACCACTAATATTTTCATGTGCGAATCATTTCCATCATCTACCACTTTCCTTAAGAAGGAAGGAAGTTCGAAGGAAAACATCGTATGGAAACTTGCAAATGTCAGAGGAACTAGCAAATTTTCGAAAGACATTTCAAATCCGTCTCCGCACTGACCCCTTCGTATTAAGGCGCAGATAAACGACTTTTAATGATTTTATATTGAACATCACGTCTAAACTTCTAGTCTTATTTCTTTGAAAAAAATATATGTTATACTAGACAATTTTATTCATAATTTGATATGTGAAAATGTGAAATTATATTTTAATAACATAGTGTAATTAATTTGTAAAGTAATGTCTAACGCGGACAAAAAAACGATTATCACGCAAAAACTATGGGGCGTATTTACATGAAACTTTAATCATATAAGACAATTTAATGACCCATATTTTAGTATACGGTTTTATTTGTATTGTGTTTGATAAATCAAGGTGGGTTGTTTTTTCGAATAATCTTGGTGCGCGTTGAAGCAGGGCTCGGGCGGCAGTGTATGCTCAAGGGCGCGGGCAGTTAATGTCGCCTTAAAGGGAGACTCGTGCCCAGCAGTGGAGTGTTAAAAGGGCTGAATGTGAATACATAATCAATATTGTTATTTAAGAAATACAATTATTGTTTATCAAAATCTCATCAGAACATATGCCTATGAGAAAAAAAAATATTTCTTAATTATATTATAATGTATTACAAATATGTATTTTAAGATACGTATAAAATGCTACTTATTAATGTAGGTAGCTAGATTTATATCAAAAATCTTTTTATTTTATACAATAATTAATAATTTTAACAATTGATAAGATTATTTATCTTTTATATTACTACACTATCAACTTACTAGCCAGATAGTCGTAGCATGCGCTGCGTAAACGGTTAAAGTTATGCAAAAACTATATAATATGAAGGAATTGTTCCTCAAAAATGCTTACAGTCCGCGACAGCTTATTATGTCTAACTTTTGCGATTGACTCAATATTTTTTTATGGTTACAAAATTTATTCCAAAGTAATGCCTGTTTTGCGAAGGTGTTTGCATAATGTTGATGTTAATCCTAAATAAATACGTTATTTATCAGAATAAATAATATGGTAAATTTTAGAATTTGTTATCAGATCCTTAGAAAGGCTAGTAAATATATATGACTTACTTTAAGTTTAAGAAATCTTTTTAAAACCAACAACAATTTATCCTATTTGTCCCCTTCAGGATATGTAAATGTATTCATAGAACTTTAAGCGTTGTATTTCAGTGATTTATTAAATCAATTTTATTTATAAAGCAGTAACCAGTAGCAGTAATACCTATTAAATATAAAAATCGAAATGTACTAAGCAACTGTTAATAAAAGTAAGTTGTTTACCTTGAATTTACTCTGTTAAAGTTTTACAATTTCATTAGATAAGATTCTTTAAACCTCATTAAATATTTTTTTTGCCGTGTTTTGGTAAACAAAAATCTGAAAATTTCTATCTTTTCACAGATAACATAATACTATACTAGATCTTTTTGACACCGCTAGTGCCGTACTCGAAGAGACGGACGAGCAATACACAATTAATACCAATGAAAAACGTGATCCAAACCAGCAACAATTAAATAAGAATTTTAGTAAATATTACCTAAATTTCGAAAGTACAGTGTTAAAATTAACAGGTTATATAAATTAATATTACACGTAAATCTGCGTATGAGTTAAAATATGCCTGTCTTACTCAACCTATCGTATTTATCGACTCACGACTGGCTTACCTTGGTCACATAGCCAAAGACGTTTGAGTAGAAAGCGAAATAGTTCTTCGTTATATACAAATGTCCTTGAAGTAACAGATCTCCTACCAAGGCGCATGAATAATCTGAAAAAAACCAAAGAAAAATATTTTCATTAGCCATTTCAATATAAGCAATATCTACAATGCGCTCAACATTCTAAAGGAAAAGTATACCTATGCATGTTACTTTTTGTAATGTTGTGATAAGCCAAATATAATATTAATTCTTAATCTACACATAATATTCAAGTCAAATCTGTAGGTACATTTAATGTTGTATGGATAATATTTTTGAAATAGTCTTAATTATTGATACAGACTCAAAATCTATAGTTATGTCTGTCTGTCTGCCTGTGACCGCATCACGAGACAACCACTAGACAAATTTTTCATGAAATTTGGTATAACAATATCTAATTATCCGGATCAACATATAGGATACTTTTTACAGTGAGACAATATCTCACATTTGAAAAATCTAATATCTAGGAACAAACGCGAGCAGAGTGAGGTCCAGTCGCTAGTCATTAATATTCTTATTTGAGTCAAAGATCTAAACTCATCGCTACTTTCCTTTTACGTAAAGGTCTCTACGTGAAGGATGAATTATAAAAAGGTAAAGCTTGCATTAATGCACATGTAAGTACGAGTTAATCTCCGATATAATTCATTTAATTAAAATACTTTTACTAATATTTAGAATATAAAGGCTTTATAAAAATATAAAGGCTTTTCGTGGAGAATTTGGCAACAAAGTAGATGCAGCTTACACACGAAGTCATCTAGAATAGAATTGCTAGTAGCAAAAGATGCAGCTTACACACGAAGTCATCTAGAATAGAATTGCTAGTAGCAAAACTAATAGCTACACGTATATAATACTGGAGTTATAAATAAATACCTATTTCTATTACTGATAGTTTCGATCTTGTTCAATGCAGCTCTGTTAAATATTAGGTACTTTAACGCAGTTTATTACTACGAAGAAAATTATAAAAACGACGTCTTAATTGAGATTTCATCATATCTAAGAATTGACAAACCAATATGTTAAGATTTCCCCGAAACTTTAATCGAAATCTCCATACAAACTTGAATGAATATCGTTATTAAAATACTTTTGTCACATTGAATATAAGATATAGACAATTTTAAATTCAATATTTCTCAACTTGAGGGCAGCGAAGAGATGAATAATTCGTGTATGTATAATCAAGTCGAACGGACGTCAGACCTCGAAATTATACACGAAATAAAAATTCAAGCTATAGCATTAAAATCTTCACACTACGACAGATAAATTACGAGTGTTAACCAACCACACATCACTGATTATTATTTTATTTATTTATTTTTATTTTAGATGTATAGTCAGTACTAGAGACTCACCATCGCTCGAAATCGTTCCTAGGTACATTATACATTCCTAGGTTCGTAGGTACTAGGTATATACACAGATTTCTCAGGTATTAGATATTTCCCGCAGTAAATATGTTAATAACTATACGTTTTGCCTCTGTACCGATAATAAGTAATATATTAATAAGATTTTCCAAGAAAATAAAAAAATATTTAATATACAGATTCGACTAAGTTAAATTTATATTATATGAATTATGAATAGATTTATATTTATCATTTACTAATCATACAAGCGTAAAAGTGCGTACCTACCTGTATTTACGTCACGGTTAAATGACGATACTGGTTTAATGCAATTTGATTTAGATATTAAAAATAGAGAGCTTGGAGTCTCAAGACTCTTGAAGCACTATAACGTAAAATTTCTTTAGAGCGGAAAATGTCTCAAAATAACAAAATTATTTTGATTTAAACTAGCATTTTCACTATACTAAGCTCTTTCGATATAGCTTATAATATTTAGTATAATAGTGAAATATATGAAAACTGTGTAATTTTTTGATTTTCAGTAAAAATTATATAAGATAACATGGCCGCCTTATAATTCGTAATTTAACGTATAAAAGACTGCGTCAATGTTGCTAGTATGTCTCATAAATAATAATCGATGCGGAAGTCAATGAATAACGTATAAGAATTTTGGCGAAACAGAGTTGTTTTCAAAGATCAAAACCAAAAGAAACTACTAGATATAATAAAACTAATAGATATGTATAATAATTAATTAATATATAATATTATGGCAATAAACAACTAATAATGGGGCATTTGAGAAAAAAAATAATACCCTTATTTTTTTTACTTTGTACTAACAGATATATTACATACCTATTTCCACTAAAAAAGCAATTTTTGCATTTTATAAAAAAAATTACACCCAACTAATTTTAAAGTTGGTGTGCATTTTTTCAGGATTTTTTAAAAGATTCATTCATAAAACAGGTGAATTATGTACTTATCGCTTATTCTTTAAATTAGGTAAATGTGTGTCACAAATCACCTTAAAAAATAATATTTTTGGAAAACAAACACTATTGACAACAATAATTGTAGAAAATAAATAAAAGACAGCACCGATAAAGTTTCCACTAATATGCGACGATATATCATTTACGTATACGCGCATTTAGAAAAGAAATTACAGAAAAATGACCAAAATGAGTTGATAACAAGTTCTCAATTAATTTACAAATAATAATATACAGGCAAGGCCAGAGCTAAACTGAGAGCATTAGAAGTTCACTTACAGTTGAGTACTCGTTCTTCAGGCCCGACCTGCGGAAAGTGCCTTTGAAACTTCTTCTGTCGTGACTTGCTAGACTGCTTGCCTTCTGCGGTCTCGTCACCTGACGTCTGCGCCGCCACGCGCACAGACGGCGCGGAGCCCGAAAGCGGTTTCAAGGCATGTCTGTAACAAAGTATTATTTAAAATTTACATGAAATTATAAATATATTAAGCTAACGTATCATAATATAGTTACGGTGAGTGCGCAAGCGATCCCGTAAGGTCCCATTGCACTGCGGCGAAGGGTTCCGCTGTTGGTTTTAGTGAATAATAGTCTCAGTCCCTGTCGGTTGACAGACCTCATGTAGATTTTCCCCAGCGTTATTAAAATAAGAAGGTATCGATATAGAGTAGCGACTGTAGTATTTTAAAAGAGTATATTAGCATATTTCATTTTATCTTTTTGAACCCGTACTATGGGAGTTACTTAAACAGAGTTCAATAACATTTTAAAAGTTGATTAAGAAATGAAAACAAAATGCTCCGAATTTCCTATTATCTGTCTAGACCGCTTAAAACTTTAATAAAATAAATATCTATTATTTAACGTCAAAAATGGCCATTACAAAACTTAACGGGGGTTAACCTGTTATAGTCAGTAAATGAAAGATTAATAATAATAAACTAACTGTGAGGAAAATTATAACATGTTGTTTCTATTTATAACTCCCAGTAACACTTGTAATATATTTTGTTCATTACATTACACATTATTATTTTTTCTTAAACGTAAAAAATCCAAAAACAAATAGCTATTTAGAAATTAATCGAATCTTATAATACTAAGTACCTATAAAGCATAGTTTATTTCAAGTCACTGTAGAGATAATTTCTGCCATTTTTATACAAATTATTCATATTGTATAACTATGTTTTTATAAAAAGTCATTGACCGATGTCTTAACTCTTAGTGGATGTATAGATAATTCTGGTTAGCCAAAGTTCTACTTAGTTCCACAATTTATATTTTTAATAATATAATAATTATTAAAAAAGTGTTAATAATATACTATGGATTTACCTACTTATTGACTGTATGCGTATTATTTTAATTTATTAAACCCCTAATTATTATCAAATGAATTATTATAAAATATTATTCATTTACATTATTACTTCCTACATTATAATGCATTATTAGAATATGATATAAGTCTTATCACTTCAGGTAACATGAAGTACCAAATAGCTTCCATGAAAAACGGTAATGCAAGAAGAGCTTTCAAATAAACAATAACGCTTAAAAAGCACAGGGCATTTGTTAACAATTTTAAATAAATTAATGAATTATTCATAGAATATATACTTAATACGGGGTTATAATCACTATCACGACATGTAGTAAGTCATAGAAACAATTCCATTACTGCATGAGTCATTTTCTAGTCATATATTTTCACCCTTTGGTCGGATGGGTTTCATAACAATTTTTATAAAATAGCGATTTTAGAAATTCAAAGTTTATATCATGGGGCCTACGAGCACGTAAGCCTTGTAACAAGTGCTTTATTGACGGGGTTGTGTAGACAAAAAGGAATTACCTACAAAACCCCATCACTCCTTAAAATGTATACAATTTTATATAAAATTCACTTAGCACGTATGGAGCTCTTCATGCTTAATAGCAGTTGCGTAATTTATAATAAAGTGGCATTATAATTATAATAATAAATATTTATATTACATAAAAGAAATATGTTAAAAAAAATTGCAACATAGTAACACAATTATTATGATATTGCTGATTGCAAATAATTAAAACGCTCAAACTACATGTTCACTAATGATAACCTACTGATGATACCAACAATTTGCTTTTATGAGATAAGACAAAAATCAGTATTGACGGATAAAATAAAGTAAATCACACTGATAATGGACTTCTGTAATCTGATTCTTACACTAAAAATTTTTTGACGTAAAACATCTTTAAAATCAGTCTAAAACATACGGGTCAAAAAAGTGGACCGTAACGAAATAGGTTTCCATAATAACCGTTTTAATTCTCCGAAAAATGATATAAGTATATGATATTATTTCCGTTGCTATCTTCAAAGATAACTGTTTTAACCATTTTTTTAAATATGCAAAATATTAATAACTTTACTCTATATTTAACACTAACATCGCTATTTAAAATTATTTTTAACAAAAAAAAACAAAAACCGACTTCAAAACTTAACAAATCAACAAAACAAATTTTAATTACTTCGGTATTTTTGAAGATACTTTGTCATGGATCCTATAATCAGAAGCAAACCAAACTCTCATCAAAGTTCCCTTAAAGTACAACATTTCCAATAAAAAAGAATCATAGAAATCAGTTGGCGTGACATTAAGTTATTCGTGCATTTGTCGCGCACACACCTAATGCAAATTTAAGACTTACATGGTTTTCTCATGGATGCCATTGTCAGAACAAGACGAAATTCAAATGGGACCACACGGGAAGCATCAGCTTTCAAATAAAAAAAGAATCACCAAAATCCGTTCACCCAGTCAAAAGTTCTGAAGTAATAATACAGACGTCCTTTTTGGAAGTCGGTTGAAAATAGATATTCCACGTTATACCTACTAACGGCAGTGTGCCCCGACAGTCGACACAGCCCCAACCGATTTTATTTCACTAAATAAAACCTAAGTATATGTTTTAAATAAAATTTTATATTTGACATATTTTATGGTTTAATCTTCGATATTTGGAAAGAAAATGTTTAGAAACTTAAACTTAAACATTTACCTACTTTTTAAAAAGAAAAACACCCATTTTAGTAAGAAGCACACAACACTGTTACAGGACTCCAATAAGAACTGAATAAAAACCGTGTTTGCTCCAGGTTATATACACCATTTAAAATCGGTATCCCGATATGAAATAAAAACAGCTAAGCGAAAATATACCTTGTTGATATAAAAAATAAGGCGATTTACTTCCGATACTAATAAATAAAACATGTATGACGCTAAGATCTACGTAAGATATTGCATTTTAATATGACATACATAGAAGCACTGTTATACAAATCAATTGAACTTTTCACGTAACTGTGTACAGTTATACCTATTTACCTATATTTTGTTTCGCATTAATCGTTACATTTAAAATGGTAAACAAAATCAAAAAAATATACATTAACTATTTTAATAAAACACTAGCATTTCCCGCGGCTCTGCCTGCGTTCTCATGACCAAAAAATTGTAAAATTTTACATATATTACACGCTTTTTATTAGCTTCACCTGTATGTTTGTATGTTTGTAACCTACAACTTCTTTGGGCGCGATTTTGGCCCACTTTAAACGTCCAGATTTCGTTCAAACTTTGTAGATTTATCGAGGACCGATGACAATACACTAATTTGATAAAATTATTCCATTTTTCAATTTGCAAAATATGATTTTTGCTACAATACAAATAATAGTTTTAAAAAACTAAAAAAACACGCTTTTATAAATAAACCAAACTAAAAAGTAAAAAATAAATCATAGTTTAAAAAAACTAAAACCACGCTTTTTATAGAAAACCAAACTAAAAAAATAGAAAATAAATTTTAATGAATTTAAATTAATTATTTGATTTTAAAAAAAGCGTGGGGTGCTTTTTAAGATATTATCAAAATGATAATCACTCTACTCATATCTGTCAATAAAATATTTATAACTATTGACACCATGCACACCACGCTTTTTTTAAAATCAAATAATTAATTTAAATTCATTAAAATTTATTTTCTATTTTTTAGTTTGGTTTTCTATAAAAAGCGTGTTTTTGGTTTTTAACGGACTTCAAAAAAGGAGGAGGTTATATGTTCCGATGTATGTATTTTTTTTTTTTATGTATGTTCACCGATTTCTCCGCCAACTGTGGGCCGATTTCAAAAAATTTTTCTTTTGTTCGGTAGGGCATAGTTCTGAGGGGGTCCCATTATCACAAAATCAGGATCTGATGATGGGATCCCAGGGAAATCCAGGGCAACTTTCAAAATTTATAGGCACCTATTATGTTTTTTATATATTTTCTAAAGCTGTTCAAGCATTTGCGTCTGAAAATCGTAATCTCATGTGATGAGCTGATGATGGAAGGTAGAATTCTTCAAATGTTATTGTTTATCTCTGTTCACCGATTTATGCGTCAATTGTGGGCCGATTTCAAGAATTTATTTTTTGTTTGGTAGGGTATACTTCCAAGATGTTCCCATTGTCACCAAGTTAGGATCTGATAATGGGATCCTAGGGAAATCGATGGCAACTCTTAAATTTTATAGGCACTTAGTACATTTTTCATATATTTTCTAAAGTTTTTTAAGGATTTGCATCTGATAATTACCATCTCATGTGGATAAGCTGATGATGGAAGGTACAACTCCTCAACGGCTAGGAGTTGAAAGGAAATTCCTTTAAAATTATACATACATATAGACTGATAGTTGTGTTCTTCCAGGCTATTACGTTAATATGATAATATAGAAGGTAAATCTCACTAACCTCTAGGAGTTAGGTGGAATAATGGACGTGGTTTATTTAAACTATTTCGTATGGGGAATGTAAACATAAAGATGAGCTCGTACTTTAGTTACAGCTACAGTAGTCGTAGATCGAGTACTCTTTGGACACCAATACACCCCCCCCCCCCCCTTTCGGTAGACCCGATAATTATTACTATTACGTTACATACGTTAATAGGTATGCTCGTTGTTTAATATAAAGCTTCAACAGATTTTAAATTAGTGACATATAGTAAGTCACTATAATTAAATCAGCTAAATAAAAGGCACTTTAAAAATGGAAAAATAAGTTATTTTTAAAAAAAAAATTAAACCGACTTCAAAGAATCTGCACTAAAAAGAGAAAAATCTAAACTAAAAAGTAGAAAATAATACTTTTAAGAACTTTGTTAATTTTGGAGTCGGTGCCAGCCAGGTATTTTGATTATGTTTAAAAATTGATAGATTAATCGAATATGTATCTATTTAGGGTTATTTTGCTTTGGCTGGCACCGACTCCAAAATTAACAAAGTTCTTAAAAGTATTATTTTCTACTTTTTAGTTTAGATTTTTCTCTTTTTAGTGCAGATTCTTTGAAGTCGGTTTAATTTTTTTTTTAAAAATAATTAAAAACTATTATTTATTTTATGTTATACCTATAGCCTAAGCCGTCCTGAATAGATTCAGACTTCAAAGCTATCCAACACTAAAATGATTTTTTCAATACGGACCAGTAGGTTCTGAGATTAGCGCGTTCAGTCAAACAAAAAAACTGTTTATTATATTAGACATTATATGAGTATAGGTTAATAAATCGTATTCAGTCCTTCTGCTAGGTTTTCTTAGACATTCAGGTTTCCTTATGATTTTTTTCATTCAACGTAAGATAAGTGAAATGTTAGAAATCGTGTTAGAAATGATTCACGCATGCACATAAACATAACAGGGGTGCAAAACCCGGGTTCAAACTCATCACTCAGTTATCAAAGCCAGCGCGTTACCCCTGGGGTACCACTGTCTACCAGATTAATAATTATTTTATATAGGTAATTTAGTTTTATTTCATTAGTTTACGAGTAAGTATTTAAAAAAAAAACACCAAATATTCCTGTCATGCTTGAAAGTAGGTATTTCCCTTAATTTTCTTTCTTAATAAATCCTTACTACTGTTAGAAATGAGAAAACGTGTGTGTTAATTTATCACGCAGCTCAATGATGCTGCGCAAAGACCGTCGATCTTCAGATCAACGTAATTTTTGTCTCGAGTTTATGGACCTGAGCATGAATAACATTCAATACGTTTTGTTAGGGTAACTACCTACCTACTTGGGATAATAATAATTATAAATCAACAATTTAGAAAAACACATGACTTGTAAATTACAATTACACACATATTTTTTTAAGTCGGATTAATCGATAAAGCTAAAATTATCTTGATAGTGTAATCAAATTTTGTGTGGATATTAAAATCTTTGATCTAGACATTTTACATAGTTAGGGTGATATCTTAAGCTTAAAATATCTGAAAAGGACTTTAAAATAGATTGGCTTTTCAAAATTATCACTGATAAAAAATCCATCTTACTCTTGATTTGTAGAATATGTGATGCTGCCTTCGCCACTTGACTCGTCCGAAATCTCGAAAGAGGCATTATCCACCATTGTTCTGCTGTTCACATTATCGATATTAGAGGAAAACTCGCGCACAAACATTTTATACAAATTTCGTAAACTTTATCACGTGTTTCTTCTTAAGTCTAGTCCTGCATGATCTTAAAATTCGTAAAGGAAAAATACGATTCTTTCTCATCGTACCTTGTTGATATCTTCTATTAAAAAACAAACAAGCCTATATTGGCGTACAGCACAATTGACATCATGAATGAATAGATATTAATAATACCTACACTTCTATCGTCGTTTGCGTTTGAAACTGTTCTCTCATTTCAACCATCTATCATGAACGATAAGATTAATTAAGCAAACTTACTAATATTCCGTAAGTTTGAAAATATTTATAGATGAACATGATCTAACATTACAACACTTGTTTAAATAGAAAACGAGTTAACGAGGCACATATATTGAAACTATAAAATGTTTTACTGTCGTCGAATAACATTACACAGAAAACACGTCCACAAAACCACTGATCTAAATCCTATTTATTCGTAATATTTCCTTCACATTGGAATCACTGACCACGCGGTTATAATTTTGTATCATTTTTATATAAACTGATCTTGCTTATTTATATTATTATTTATTAATGCAAACACATCAGACAAGGTAGCGCTCCGGCCGCGCTCGACAGAACAACTGTTGGTAGAACGCTTATGTATAGCACATATTGATTGTATATTGAAATCGCCGTAATTTATCGCCACATACGATAAGATAGCGAGTGCCTAAGCGAGCCGTAGCGAAATAAATGCTTGTAAACTTTCGTTGACTAGTAAAATTTGAATCTACATCTCTAATATTAAAGCTACACTGACAGACATGACCTTTCCGGAAACGAGTTCATCGAACTTACAACGCCTGAGCGACTTGAGGCCGGACCACGCGATAGCAAAGACACTGCGGGCTTAAATTTAATTGACATCGAAAACTACGAAGAGGTGGAAGAGTGGGAAAAAGATCGCGCGACTGGCGAAAGACTCAAATCACCTGGTCTGGCATTCGTCATCGTGCGTTTACCGCTTGACAACGGTAAGACTCAATTGTTAAGTACCCATCTAAGTATACTATGTATCGTGCAGCTTGATGTATAAAGTGTACTGTTTGCAACAGAGTAAAGAACTGCCGTTTATAAACAACAAGTGCAGTCAGATGAAACAATGGTCATGCCAACCCAGAAACAGAATACACATAATATGTATGAAGATTATAGTCATAATGTTAAAATGTTAACAATCACTCGTTTAAGGTTTATCAAATTAATAATATTTCCTTTTTAATCAAGGTCCAGCATACACATTTTATACTCTCCTTTTGAGTAATCCACTCTTATGTACCACTATTTTTTTATTAATTTTAGTACAAATGATTGCATATTTTATAGTAATTATAAATTTGTTTATTATGAAATATATATAAAATTAAACAACATCATGATTATTGTGCAACAGATAAACCTCACAAAACGAAATAATATGAGTGAATATATTAAGCCAGTATAAAAAAAAATCATGTCTAAGTTTAGATATCTGAATAAAATTATCTCCAAAAATATGTCTCAGAAAGACAGGTGACGCTGGAGTAAACTTTCCGTTTTATATTGGAAATAAACCAGTGTTTTCCGAATAAATATTAACTGAGATACTCGTACTTTATGTCGAATATGATTAACCTACTATTGACATCAATTGAAACTATGGCCGTTATGTATTTATTTACCTATATATATACAAATACTACAAATGTATATCTTTAAAAAATGCCACATAATTAATTGTACCTATTACATTAAACTTTTGAACATTTAGAAGATGTTCGAGATGATAATGAAATCGAATCAACATTTTTTGATATTGAAAGAATTTTCTGCCTGTCGTTGGACCACTTCTGAACAGGTGGTCGGGTATTTATCCCATATTTTTTAACCGACTTCAAAAAAAGGAGGAGGTTCTCAATTCGTCGGGGACTTTTTTTTTATATGTGTGTTCCCCGATTACTCGACGATGGCTGGACCGATTTGGAAAATTCTTTTTTTGATTGAAAGGGTATAGTTTCTAGTTGGTCCCATAGTCACCAAGTCACGATCTGATGATGGGATCCCAGGGAAATCGAAGACAACTCTCAAATTTTATAGGCACTTATTACGTTTTTCATATATTTTCTAAAGCTGTTCAAGTATTTGCGTCTGATAATCATCATCTC
Source organism: Boloria euphrosyne (assembly GCA_951802675.2). NCBI lineage: Eukaryota > Metazoa > Arthropoda > Insecta > Lepidoptera > Nymphalidae > Boloria > Boloria euphrosyne. Next base: position 5,996,103 of record OX637886.1, read on the forward strand.
CTGTGGTTGAGCTAATGATGGAAGGTACAACTCCTCAACGGTTAGGAGTTAAAAGAAAATTCTTTCAATATTATACGTAATTATAGACCGATAGTTAAATTCTTTCAGGCTCTTATTAACCGACTCTAAAAAAAGGAGGAGGTTCTCAATTCGTTGGGGACTTTTTTTATGTATGTTCCCCATTACTCGAAGATGGCTGGACCGATTTGGAAAATTCTTTTTTGTACATAAACAAAATAAGTATCTACTTTCCGTTAAAAATTTGAAAATAAATTATTTTTAACAAAAAACAAAAACCGACTTCAAAACTAAACAAATCTAAACTAAAAAGTAGAAAATAATACTTTTAAGAACTTCAAAATTCACCGACTTCAAAATTAACGAAGTTCTTAAAAGTATTATTTTCTACTTTTTAGTTTAGATTTGTTTAGTTTTGAAGTCGGTTTTTGTTTTTTGTTAATTTTCAACCGATTTTAAAAAAATAATTAAATTTTTATTGATTTGGAATTTGGAATTGTTTTTAGTTTCAAAGAGTATATTTCCAATCTGATCCCATAAATTTTAAAGATGGTTTGATATGGTTTACCTCAAAGATGAACCCATTTAATTTAAAAAAAACATCCTAAATAGAGAAAAGAAAATAGGGTTGATTAATTTTCCTCTCAAAGTTAAGTACTTTCAAGTACTACTGAATTTTTAATTTTTGAAATACTTTCCTCTTACTTTGCCACTACTATGTCTATACTGAAAATGTAAAAATTAAAACTTACTATAAAGAAAAAACACTAAAAAGTAAAAAATAGTAAGTGATCGATAGTTTTTATTTACCTACTTACTATACTTAGATATCTAACCAGATATTTTCGAAACCAATATTTGATTAGGTATCTACAATAAGTGAATGAAAATTACCTACTAGAGACAAAAAAATAAAGTAAAAAATAACTAAACCTAATTTCGTTTGGTAATGAGAAGTTTCACTCATTCGTTAAATAATAAAAATATAATAAAATTTTATTCCTTTACGGAAGCTTATATAATTTTACGTTAAAATAAAACATCACTCACTCTCGAATCACCCTCGTTTTACTCGGGTTCGTCCCTATATTTAGCGCAAGCGAAGCCGCGGTTTCTGCTAGTAAATGTATACGAAAACTAGAAAAATTATATACTAAAACCTTCTTCGAGAACAACTCTATCCATTGGTGAAAACAGCATGAAAATTTTGAGCTTTTCGCGAACAGACAGTCAGACGCGCCGGAGGACTTTATTTTATAATATGTAGTGAAGTTCACTACCTACATAGTTTTAATCACTCACTCTGCTAAATAACCGCTGGTTTAATATAAAATGCAACGTGAGTATTTTACCGATGAATGAAATGGCCCGAATATTGTGGTTACGAAAATACTCCATACCGCATCGTTGCCTACACGCGTGTGCTGGGCGAGCCGGGAACATCAATATTATCTGTGTTGATTGAACAAATTGGAACAACCTTAGAGGAAAGAATTGCAGAAATGGCATAAACGAGTACATCCTGTGAATCATTTGAGCACGATCGCGTTGTTTTAGTATGTTTAGAATTAAGACATTAATCTGGTTTATATTTTAATATGCAGTTACAAGGTTTAATTTCCCTTTATTTATGGTTCAGCTAGCCTCGGCCTTTTAGTACGAAGAGGGTTGGTGGACTTGGCTTCAGTCATGCAGGTTCCCTTACGATGCATGTTTACTCAATAAGAGAAAGATATATCTATTTTCCTTTTCATTTACAAAGTAGGCACATAGGTTTGATAGCATTTCTATTTGTGCTCTGTCATAAGAGTAGGTACTCTACGTCAGTTTTGCTCTTTACACGTGACGAGCTACCTATTCTGTTACAGACTAATTAAGATAAATTTAACTAATTTACTAAAACTTTTGTTTCAAATAACAATTGTTACCATTACTATAATATTTTCCTTCCTGAATTACCGAGTTACAGAAATAATAGACGTTTTATTTTTTGCATGATATCACTCACTATATAGTATAACAAAATTATATTTAATGTGATATCTAAAACATGTTCTTTATAGGCATTTACCGCCCACTTTACTATCGATTTTATTGTAATTTATTAGAATTTATATTAATTATTAGTTATTACGTATTATTAGTTATACATACCATACTTATATAATATATTTTTTGCAGTGCATGGGCCAAAACTCAATATTTCTATATCTGAAAAAAAATCGATTTATATATTACACATGTATAGCGCAGGTGATTTTTTGGGTTTTTGAGGGGTTTTCCAGCTGGTGAGTCCCACATAAGAAGTAGGTTTGTGTGAAGGTGTTATGCGTAAAGGCATACCTATATACCCAAACGTCAATAAAATAAGAAAATATGTATGTAATATGTATAATAGATTTATTTTTAAAAACAACTTTGAACTTTGTAATTTTGTAATCTACGCGAAACAATACAATAGTTCAAGTAATGACAGCAGTAAATAGGTACATACAAATTACTAATTGTCTGCTCATTTTCCTATTATTTCGTCATTATTGAAACAGAAATGGCACATGTTTAAATGATCAACTTATAGATATGTAATTTGGAAGTTTTATTCTTTAGTCGTTCTTTACAGTTTATAATCTTGTTCTTAATTTAATCGCAAAATGTATGAAATTGAACTTTATGCCACGTATATTTTTAAGATTCTGCCTAACATTTATTTAAATTTATAAGACAGTAGTAGCTATGACACTGGAACACTAGCCACTAAATTAATTATTAGTAGAATGTAATACATTTTTAATTTTAATAGTTAGTAATCGTATCCGATGTAAAACAACCGGATATCCCGCCAGTTAGCTTTGTCAAAACAAAATAATTGCACATTCCCTTTCAGTTATTTCTCAGAAACTTTCTACAAGCAAAGACTGTGTGTGAAGTGGACTAAATATAGGTAGGTATTATATAAAATAAATATTGTTTTACCTCCTTAATGAACAATGTTAATTAATTACTAATATTATAAACGTGAAAGTGTGTTTATTTTTGTTTTTCGTCGTTGACTCGACGTGAAACGTCTTTCACAAAGTGACAGATTAACTTTTTGGATTTTTGTGTGGAGACGGTTAAGATATCTTGTGAGAGGACCATTTTTAATAATAAATACGAACTATGAAAATCAGCCAGCTACTAAATTGTATGGTGTTGTCGAGAAACACGATTCAAACCAAGTCATCTGTTTTGCAGGATATTTTTTTTTGTTTCATGTTACAAAAGACAATCACAATTTCGACATGTTCCGTATCAAATATCAATTACTTTAACAAAATGGTATAAGTAGCCCAGAGGTAACGCGCTCGCTTGGATAACCGAGTGATGCGGGTTCAAATTCGGGTCTCGCATATTTTGATGTGTGAATCATTTTCTATCATGATTACCACTTGCCTTACGGCGAAGGAAAACATCGTGAGGAAACCTGCATGTCTGAGAAAAACCTAGCAAGTTTTTGAAAGACGTGAAGTCCGCCTAGCCGCACTAGGCCAGCGTGGTGGACTATGGCCTGATCCCCTCATACTAAGGGAGGCCCGTACCCAGCAATGGGACGTATAAAAGGGATGAAGAAGAAGGCACCGTAGGTACGTTTCGTACAAAGAAAAAATGGGCGTCTCGATAAAATGAAGCTACTCGTGAAGTTTTAGCTTTTTATTAATATTATTAAAAAATCTGTGGTAGTCTGTAGACTAAGAGGTATTTCCACTGTAAAACAAACAATTATGATTATACATGCGGATAAACTGACGTCAATAGATATGGATAGAGAACACTATAATTTATCACATTAAAATATACTCAACCACATGCAAAAAAGAACACTATATCACAGATTATAAGTATTATTTTTTATTGCGTTTATTTCTCATTCTTGACATAGGTACACTAGCCGATAACTTAACATTTTTATAATAAGTTACCTTACAATATAGTTACTGTTATATTTGTATTTATATGCAAGTACAAAGCATTTTTATTCAAGTTAAAGTTTCATACGAAATTACATTCTTTATAGTCCTAAATATCCTTAAAGTTTAATAGGATAGCTACGATGTTACTAGATACCAGATGTTAGTAATAAGTGTATTAAGAACTCGATGGCGAAATAGTCTACTCGTCCACAAAAAAAATTGGCAAGGATAACCGAATGGAAAAGTAAATTTTGTAATATTTTGAACTAAGTATAATAATATTAAAAAAATGATATTTACTATGTATAAGATTAATTATTTATCCTTTAGAAAATAAACATAGTAATTAAAGTATAATAATTAGTATAATAGATGGTAAAATAAGAAATGACGATTTAATGAATAATTCTAAATATGTACTATTATGTTTATTAATATTTTATTTTATTAACCCGTTTGATATTTCTTAAAAAGTACTCTTGATAGTCAGATCATTCATTCATTCATTCATTCTTATTTATAACCTGTGTCTTATTAATGTAACCGCACATGTGCGTGTTCGTTTAATGTAATTCGCAGTAACCACGCAATAAAACGACGAACTGCAATACTTTTTTAGTACATACCGTTATATATTTTTTATTTAACTGTTTCCTTTAAATAGTATGAACAGAAATCAATTAATTCTCTCTAAACTAACAACAAAAACGAGGACAGACAGAACTTAGTGTAAATTATAAATATCTATCAAAATTTTTAAGCATAGTTAGCTAAATCAAACTCACTTTTTTATTTCATAGTTTTCCATACTTTTAATAAAATTCGGTGTAGAATTTTAAAATAATATATAAAAATAATAAATAAGATGACATTAAAAAAGTCATTATTATCGATACAAAGGCCGGATCTGTAGTTTTCTTGTCTCTTAGTCTTGAACGCAACACGAGTAAACTACTGAACAGATCTAAGTTGCTTAACCGGGTCAACATAAATAGGATACTTTTTACTGCGGGAAAAGATCTCACCTGAGGAATCTTTATTAATCCAAAACTAGTCCCGAGCGGAGCGAAGGTAAGCCACTAGTATCTATTATAATATAAAAAATATTGGTAAATTAATTATATTGAGTATGGTACCGATTACGGAACTATTGGTGCGCGAATCTTAATCGTATGATCTAACTGAATTTTGAATGTCACTCACTAAATTATAATAATATTACGAGTACTTTGAAACACACGACTCTTAATTCAATAATTCTGCAATAATATTATAACTAAACTTTGCATATTAGCGAGGAGGCAAACTAGGCAAAGACGTCCCATTAGTCATTCCAAGCAATTACGTTGATACCGAGGAAATTCTAATTGAATAAATTTGTTCTTCGATGTACCATATAAGAAAAACCATAGATGATATATACCTAATTTTTAAATTAAGGAGTGGATTTTCATCTTTTTAGCTTAATGCAGTAATAAACTCTACCCTATTACATACAAGTAGGTATCTACCCCTCGGGTAACGGGTATTGAGGGAGGCCCGTGCCCAGCAGTGGGACGTTAAAAAGGGCTGAAGACAACGGATATTGATGGTCATATTATGTACATTGTTACCATCTTACCTACCTACTGTGCGAAAGTTTGTGTCTATTTGTAGGTTTATTACGTCTTCACTTTGAAACGGTTAGTCAGATTTTTATATACTTAACGTAGGATACAGTTAGTTTATAAGCTGAAGAAGCATAGGCTACAATTTGGCACCTAGGAATTAATTAATTTAAGTCGTTAATATTATATTTTCACTAGCAATTCCCGCAGCTTCGCCCGCGTTCTAATCACTATTAAAAATAGGAATTGTTGATAGAAAGTTGAAAATTCTTATGAATTTTCAAACAATAATTCTTCGCTTCTTGTAAGAGCTATTAGCTAAGCAGTAGGCAAGACGGTACGGGGTAGGGTCGGCAATTGCATCAAGCGAAGCGGCGCACAGTGGATCCATATTGAAAATTAGTGGACATAGGCAACAAAGTTCCAATATCGATTCAATATTTTTTTATGTGATTCTTCATGATATTCCAGACAACTTTTACTCTTGTAAAATTTCTTCTAAAGTTGATCTTTTGTCTGAAAAAAAATAAATTAGATTTTTTTGTATGGAGCGAATCACGTTTATTTTTTTTCTTCAATTGTACGAATATGTTGGGTGTATGGCGTGAGTATATGATAGCTAGGGTCATTCTCTATCCACGAAAAAATATATCAGCGCCGGCCATCCGCGGCCGTGCGAGTAATCATTCGGTAAAAAAACAATATTGAAAATTAGTGGACATAGGCAACAAAGTTCCAATATCGATTCGATATTTTTTTATGTGATTCTTCATGATATTCCAGACAACTTTTACTCTTGTAAAATTTCTTCTAAAGTTGATCTTTTGTCTGAAAAAAAATAAATTAGATTTTTTTGTATGGAGCGAATCACGTTTATTTTTTTTTCTTCAATTGTACGAATATGTTGGGTGTATGGCGTGAGTATATGATAGCTAGGGTCATTCTCTATCCACGAAGAAATATATCAGCGCCGGCCATCCGCGGCCGCGCGAGTAATCATTCGGTAAAAAAACAATATTGAAAATTAGTGGACATAGGCAACAAAGTTCCAATATCGATTCGATATTTTTTTATGTGATTCTTCATGATATTCCAGACAACTTTTACTCTTGTGAAATTTCTTCTAAAGTTGATCTTTTGTCTGAAAAAAAATAAATTAGATTTTTTTGTATGGAGCGAATCACGTTTATTTTTTTTTTCTTCAATTGTACGAATATGTTGGGTGTATGGCGTGAGTATATGATAGCTAGGGTCATTCTCTATCCACGAAAAAATATATCAGCGCCGGCCATCCGCGGCCGCGCGAGTAATCATTCGGTAAAACAAAAATATTTTCTATGAAATTTTTTGCCTTTTAAAATCAATTTAAAGTATATTTTCTGTCTCACTTGGCTGTTTTCACCTTCTTTTTAGTTAAATATATAGTTTTAATAGCACATAGGTACTCACAACTAGTAATTCTGGCACAGGTTTAGTTATTATTGCATGTTATCGGTGGCACCTGCATTGTGATTGATGACTCATTTGTTTGTGCGCTCGGCTAAGTGTATAACAAACGAGTCACCGAAAAATAATTGTCTCTGATTGGCTGTTATTTTTTTTACTACCTGCACGTTATCTATTGTAAAATAAATACAGTAATAAGTTTCTGGTTATACTAATTTTGTCAAATATAGGGGAAATAGTTTGAATTTTTACTGGCAAGACATTGATAATCATTATCTAAATAATCAAGCGTATGTAAAGTATAGTATAAGTTATCGTACGTATGATCGAAAGGAAATTGTGAAATAATTGTAGCCCTGAAAAGGGCTGTTTGTCATATTCCCAGCCCTGATGGGCTTTTGTGGGAATAGTCCAGAGCCGGATCACTTTATTTCTTATTCCAGAAGTGGGTCCGGCAAATTTTCGGACTCTGCTACGAGGCATACTGCTGTCGACAGTACAGAGTTGAGCAAGGTGTGGGGTTCTCCCAAACTATATTTTCATTCCCAGATGATGAGCCAGACACTAGCCGAAGAGGGACGATGCTTATCATGAATACTGATGAATCACCGAACTCTGTAGCTGTGTTTGAAGTTTTCTGTTTATAGTTACTCTGCGACGAAGAACCATCAAGCCCCCATTTCCAGGTCAACTTGAGTTCTTCATTTTGAGACCTATCAACAGAATTCACATCTAGTAAAATTCTCTCCACAGTGTGGTCCAATAGCGCTTGCAATTTAATTGAGCTCCTTTTTCGGTAATCTCCATACTCTCTTGTGGTGGATAACATCTTTTCTTGGCATTTACGAGCTTTGTATAAGATGGAAAGGCAGCACAGTTTTCTTCTTTCAGAAATTGTCGAAGAGCTAAGTACTTCCATCTCGAGAGCGCAAGTGATGTATAAAGAGCTAAACACTTATCTTCAGAGACAGTACTTAGGCTCTGCTTTTTGAATAGTTGCTCGTGTACTTCGTATAGCGTTTCTGGATTACTGGAAAGGAATTCGACCACTTTTGCCAGATTCGTTTTGCCGTTGTCTTTCAATTTTGTTAAGTACCAGTGCTGCAACTCTTCCTCGGAATTTTCTTCTACTATGGAAGTAGAACGTCTTTTTTTTTGCTTATTACTTAAGTCTTCGAACGGTTTTCTGTGCTCCTTTTCTGTAGATGTTCCCGTTTCCGTAGTACATACTGCAAGATTAGGAACATGGGAATTCATATCCACTGGCTCAGATAAGGCTGCGTCCGAAAATCCCTACTCACTTCTCAGGTCAACACTGTCACAAACAGGCCAGTTGATGTTTTTTTCCAACCACTTGCGATTATTTATTTACACGATTCATAAAAGTTTTTTGATTTCTACTTGACTCTATCCACTTTTTTTTTAGATTTACACAAAAAAGCCGACAGAACTCCTTGATTAGGTTTTTGTCTTCTTCAGAAACTGTGGTATTTAAAACAGAAATTATACTTTCATATAGAAACATGTAATTTTTCAGATCACCACCACTTCTTAATTTCACAAAAAGATCTAGGTTGGTACAAAATCCAGCCATAGTTCTAAAGTAAATATAAAAATAAAAGTATTTCACCGTGTTCACAAATAAGCGACAAGAGCGAAACTAGAGGGACTTAATGAATGTCTTTGTATTTATAGTCAGTGTTAATTACTCAAGTAGTGAACATATTAACATGACTGAAAATTATTCAGCCAATCAGAGACGAGTATTTTTCGATGACTCATTAATTATGTAATAATAATTAACTACGAGCGCACAAACAAATGAGTCATCAATCACAAAGCAGGTGCCACCGATAACAATAGATAATGTGCAGGTAGTTAAAAAAATAACAACCAATCAGAGACAATTATTTTTCAGTGACTCGTTTGTTGTGCACCTAGGCGAGCGCACAAACAAATGAGTCATCAATCACAATGCAGGTGCCACCGATAACATGCAATAATAACTAAACCTGTGCCAGAATTACTAGTTGTGAGTACCTATGTGCTATTAAAACTATATATTTAACTAAAAAGAAGGTGAAAACAGCCAAGTGAGACAGAAAATATACTTTGAATTGATTTTAAAAGGCAAAAAATTTCATAGAAAATATTGTTGTTTTACCGAATGATTACTCGCGCGGCCGCGGATGGCCGGCGCTGATATATTTTTTCGTGGATAGAGAATGACCCTAGCTATCATATACTAACACGCCATATACCCAACATATTCGTACAATTGAAGAAAAAAAAAATAAACGTGATTCGCTCCATACAAAAAAATCTAATTTATTTTTTTTCAGACAAAAGATCAACTTTAGAAGAAATTTCACAAGAGTAAAAGTTGTCTGGAATATCATGAAGAATCACATAAAAAAATATCGAATCGATATTGGAACTTTGTTGCCTATGTCCACTAATTTTCAATATTGTTTTTTTACCGAATGATTACTCGCGCGGCCGCGGATGGCCGGCGCTGATATATTTCTTCGTGGATAGAGAATGACCCTAGCTATCATATACTCACGCCATACACCCAACATATTCGTACAATTGAAGAAAAAAAAATAAACGTGATTCGCTCCATACAAAAAAATCTAATTTATTTTTTTTCAGACAAAAGATCAACTTTAGAAGAAATTTTACAAGAGTAAAAGTTGTCTGGAATATCATGAAGAATCACATAAAAAAATATCGAATCGATATTGGAACTTTGTTGCCTATGTCCACTAATTTTTAATATTGTTTTTTTACCGAATGAATACTCGCGCGGCCGCGGATGGCCGGCGCTGATATATTTTTTCGTGGATAGAGAATGACCCTAGCTATCATATACTCACGCCATACACCCAACATATTCGTACAATTGAAGAAAAAAAAATAAACGTGATTCGCTCCATACAAAAAAATCTAATTTATTTTTTTTCAGACAAAAGATCAACTTTAGAAGAAATTTTACAAGAGTAAAAGTTGTCTGGAATATCATGAAGAATCACATAAAAAATTATCGAATCGATATTGGAACTTTGTTGCCTATGTCCACTAATTTTCAATATGGATCCACTGTGCGGCGCGGCGCTTGAAGCAGCGCTTGCATTTTATTCTCGCGTCCGTATTTTTGCGACATTTTAGCCAATGTATACAAAATAAATAAAAATTCTTGAAAAATTATATACTAAAACCTTCCTCGTGAACCACTCTTTCCATTGGTGAAAACAGCATGAAAATATGTGTACTTTTTGAGTTTTGCGCTAACAGACAGACAGACAGACAGACAGACAGACAGGCAGACGTGACGGAGGACTTTGTTGTATAGATATACAATATTACTCACTTATCGTGCTTCGATCTTGAGTGCGGTTCGAGCTGCAGCGGGGTGGCGGGGGCGGAGCGAGCGGCCCCGCACCCGCCACCCGCCGCGCCCGAAGCGAAGTTCCCGGTTGACCTGCAACAAAATCACGCTTAATTATTATGCTAAATTACAATGTTTTTTCTTAAAGACTATAAACTGAATATTTTTATTATTTCTTTTTTAATGTTATCTCGCTGATATAAAAAAAAACAAAGTTTATTTCGTTGTTACAATCAAAAACGTGGTTCAATCAAAACCTATAATATCGAATCCATATTTCGAATCGATATAGGTAATATCCCATTTTTAGGTATGTTGTTACTTAAACGAAATAACGTTGGTATAGGTTATACCCTTGAGTTATGTTAAAGTGTCGAAAAACGGTTTAGAATTATTGAGGATATTGCAAAACATAAAGACATACGTACACAGGTAAAGTGAATGGAGATACCCGGGCTGTTGCGATGGTTTTTCATTGAATATCATTTTTATTTGTATCCCCTTAAAATTATACTAAATGGTCTGGTCTGTGACCGCATCACGAAAAAAACACTGGACTTTTGAGGTACAATGATGGCTGGTTTTCCATTCGGGATTTATACTACTTATATATTATTTAATTTTAAATATTAATTTTTAAAACGTAGGGAACGAATCCAAGTGGAGTGGGGTTGAGTCACTAGCTTTTTTTTAAATATTAAACAAATACAAACGTACAAAAATTTTTCTAAGTTGTGTTTTAGTTCAAAATTTGAATAGAAGTCCGAATTAAAGTATTGCGTAATGCTGAAGACCGTTTTCGCTACAATATTTGATTAGTATGCATGGAACAACACCGATAACTTCCGTACAGTTCTAGTAAGGTTCATAAAATTATCTTATTCTTCTGAATAAGATAATAAGTAAAAAGTTGTAAATATGTATTTTATTGCAAATAAAATAAGAGTAAGACGCATGAAACAGAATTGTCTAATACATATGTCTATTTATAGATTTTTTCGAAAATTTATTTTGATTTTTGACTCCCAACGTTTTATTGCACTGTTAAAAAAATTACACAATTTATGATAACGGGAGAGAAGAAGGTTTAGGCGCCGTAAAAGCCATTATAAAAACATATAGTTGTAACTATATACAATTAAAATTGTAAAATGATTACAAAAATATATTTTTCTTATATATCTGAAATGTTTCTTATATTACCTTAAGTGACTATACCAATGCAATGCCATGCCATGAGAAAGCTTAATCAAAGACGAATAAATTCTTTATTATAAGGCGCTTGTGAAGACTGATTTTGTGTGGTACTCGAGCCTACAAAATTTTGGTATAGCTAGCCATTAGTCACCGCGCGCCTTCTATCGTCCATAACATTAAATGTACACCGTATTTTACTTGCTTGAGCAACTTAAAAACTAAAACAACGACTCGTCGAGTATAAAATATATAAAAATGTCATAAATCATCGTGAATAAAAAACCAAAATTATCTGTGGAAGCAGCTAGAAGTAAAAATCGTCCTAATACATATATTTATGCATATTTTTTTACTTAAAATAATACAATAGAACAAAAGATACTCTACTATGAAGATAATTATAAGATTCTAACCAACTGTGATGCAATGGCTTTAAAATAGAACTAAGTTTAGCACCCATTTGTATAAAATATAAACAACACTAAAAAATGATACTGTAGCGCTTATATTTTTACATTTAATATTCCTATTGTTTATTTCATTGGTACCTACTGTTTGAATATAAACTTGAATATTCTATTAAGAAATGTTATATTTTTCGCGTTCGTGACTCTATATAATGCACATTTAACGGTTAGTATACATACAGTATACAGTAAAGTATACAGTACAGTATTATAGTGTACATGTCTCAGAAATTAGATATTTTTCCGCAGTAAAAAGCACCCTACGTTGACCTGCAATATGAAAGACCTAATAAAAATCAAGAAAAATTTCAACACAATAGATTGGGTTCTCTTCCATAAAATGGCTATTTCAATAAGATTTTCCAAAAAAGATTTAAAAGATTCGGCTCAATTAGAAATTTATTATAAAAATTAATTTAAATTAATAAAATATATTAAAATAAACTTTGCAATGAAATACTTTAAATCTAAAGCTTGTAGTAGTAGAGCAGTACCTACTCCTACAGAATAGCACACATTAAGGAAAAATTACATAAAAATAGATTTTTGTAAACTATAAAATTGAAAGTTCGTCAAACTTGAAGTATAAAATATGAAAACCTAAAGTAAAAATTCTGTTATGTATTAGTGTCACCATATCGAAAATAATAAACTTGTAATTACGACGTTTGAAATGTCATCAAATGTTATTAAAATATCATCAGTTTGTACATTTATATCACAAAAATATAAAAATCTCTCATTATTGTCATTATTTAAATGATAATCATAAATTCATGATATAGCATTTAAACAAGTATAATATATTGGGAGGGACTCGAACCCACGACCTCGCACGGCAAATAGGGTCACTACAAACTAAGCCAAACAGACAGACAGAGATAAAGATAGTGGTCTGAAATACTACCTGCATTTAATGTTAGGGCATAAATTGAAGTCGACGATCACTTGAGCTAATTACACTTCACTAGAGGTCAATTTAAAACAGTTAACTCATTGATGACACTTTAAACAAGGTCATAGGTAATAATAAAGGCTCATTTACATGATGCTAGTCTCTTCTATGTATGCATTTTATAATAATGGCAAAGCACTATACTGTACAATGAACTGTGTTACTAAAACAACATACCTACTACACAATTGCGCAAATAATTGCCAATTTTAATGCAGCGAATTGTTAGTGCGAATATACGAGTATATTTTGCATATTTCTAGTATACTTAGTGAAAATGATTCACCTTCATAAAATTAGAACTCGAATCATTTAAGAAGTTTGTTAGAGAGAGTATTTTTCAGATGTATGTACTATATCCTCTTTAAACCTCTACTATTCGGTAGGTAATTTTTATCCATATACATACAGATATAATACACATGGAGCTTCTAATATCTTTTATATTATGGTCCTTATTCCTAATGATACTGATCAAGACATTTACGTAAACCTTTTATAAAATCATTAGGTACTATGTAATCTTCTTTTATATGCATAAATAAAAATGAATGTTGCTAAGCGGCCAAACCAATTCGACAACTTTTATTTGTATGTTCCTTAAAGTTTGTATGTTTTAGTACAAAAAAAAACAATGTTTGTAATAAACTATGTATAATACCTAACCTAGGGACGAACCCGAGCGTAGCGAGGGTGAGTCGCTTGTAAGAAATAGTTTTTGTTATCATGAAAAATATAGTATCGAAACGATATCTTCTACAACATTGGGCCCCTGCTATTTTAAACCCCCCTGATAAAGGGTATAGTACAAAGCACATAAAATGCAGACCTTCTGATGATGATTACTTTGCCGACCGAAGCGTCGCTCGGAATTTTTCAAGCGTTTGGATTTAAAACACAAAATAAATTGTTCTTTATTTAATCAGTTTAGTTCACTGTAGTATCATGAGTAGATATCTATACATATTATAAAACAAAGTCCTCCGCCGCGTCTGTCTGTCTGTCTGTTCGCGATAAACTCAAAATCTACTGCACCAATTTTCATGCAGTTTTCACTAATGGATAGAATGGTTCTCCAGGAAGGTTTTAATATATAATTTGTCAAGTTTTTTAAAAAATATTTTTTGTTAAAAAGGAAATTTAAAACAACATTATACAATTAACGGCGTTTGACGTATCATGTTATGACCGTTGCCATGGTGCGTGCAATTCATATAATCAACTCAAATATATACCGGGCGGTACGAAGTAAATATATACAACACGTACCTAGGGACGAACCCGAGCGAAGCGAGGGTGAGTCGCTAGTTATTTATTAAATATGCTGCCCACACAGTAAGATATATATATTTTAAATGCGTATTTTCATTACTAGTTTGTATTGTATTCGTTTTTCGTGAAAATACTATTCACGCAGGCAAACCCACCAGCAAAAACTTGTATTTCAATAAAATAATTTGTTATTCCACGTTATTTTGTTTACATAAGTAGTAGTAGTCATTAAGCAAATTGATTTTCAATATCGTTTCCAAAACTAATCTTATTTGAAAGCTTTTGACGACTCGTTTGGCTCAGTTGGTAGTGTCCCTACTTTCTGCGCCAGCGGTCGCGGGTTCGAGTCCCGCTGGGGGCATTCATTTGCTAATCACGAATGTTTGTACTCCAGTCATGGGTGTTTATATTTATAATATGTATGTATTTAAAATTTATATGTGTAGTATATCAACTATCTGGTATCCGTAACACAAGCACGTAACGTAGCTTACCACGGAACTAGATGGCGCTGTTGTAATAATGTCCCAACATAATTATTTTTTTAATTATTTTATATTTTCTGATATTACCGAAATACCTTGTGATAAGCTCGTTCTTGAAGTTTCAAGGCTAACAAATATTTATTAATCATTTCTTAAACAAACGTCGCAGGAAAACAGATTTTTTAGGGATTTCTTTTTAAAATTAACCTTAATACCCTACTCCAAAGCAATAACAACTATGACGCATTTATCAATTTTATAGATAGTAAACACTTGCTGTTGCGAATATACTTATTTCAGTTTGATCTCTCGACAAAGTAGGTCTAGAGTTCGATAACCGTACATGACATGTGTTGGCAATATGTTTGCTTTTATTGATTTTTAATGAAGAACAAAAAAAAATATCTATGACAGGGATTCAATAAACATTTGAATATTGGATATGATTATCGTTAGTTTTCATGAAACTTTAGGTAACACGTCCACAGTATAATGAGCTACGATTTCAACATAAATTTTTACATTTTTTTTTATACAATAAAGGCATGGTATAGATCAAGTACACATTTAACTGAGATTACCATCGTTAATACGAAAACTGAAAATACTATATGATATTTTTTCCATAAGGCGCTCGGTTGGATAACCGAGTGATGCGGGTTCAAATCCATATCTCGCACCTCTGATATGTTCCTGTGCGAATCATTTTCTAACGTGATCACCACTTGTCTTACGGTGGAGGAAAACATCGTGAGGAAACCTGCATGTCCGAGAGAACTTTGCAAGTTTTCGAAAGTGTAAGTTTTCGAAAGATATCGGACATAGTTGGCCTGATCCCCCTTAAAGGGGGGCCCAGCAGTTGGACGTTAAAAAGGACTGATTACATACATACAAATTTTCATCCGTTTTGATAAATTAAAACAAGAGTTTCTATGTTAAAATATCCAAGTAGTGAAATAACGTAGAGAGCAAAATGTAAATATCTGAAAGTTAACATACATACTTTATGGGTAATTGTTTTTAGTCTGAAGCTCGATATAAATTTTGTAGAGAGAAAACAGTCTACCCGTATTCTTTCAATACATTGTTTACTTACCAAGACTCGGTCTATTTTGCTGATCCCATAGCCTACATTTTACAAAACAAAAGTAGACTTGTATACCTATAACCCTAAATTAAAAATAGAAGCGGAAAATTATAGAATCGAAATTTGAGTCTGAAAAATGTTGCCAGATGTAATTCAAGTGTTTGTACTGTTTATAATTATATTTATAATACGTATGCAGTTAAAGTTATACATATATTGTGTAGTTTATCCAAAACAAGCTTAACATGGAACTAGATGGTGCGGAGTGTTAATATCAAAACGTATTTATTTATTTATTTACAGCTAATAATACGAAATACTCAAGGGAGTCATCAGACCGATTTCAATAATTGAAAACAAAAACTAAAATTGCATCATTAAATATGGAACAACTAATTTACTCCGACGATAATAATCGAACTGATAGGCCTGTGTATTTATCATACCAATCGATGAGTCACTAATGATACAGGTGTGTATATTATTAAGATACGGGTACGATTCCCACCTAGGGAAACTTTTTGATTCAGATAGGCATACTTTATAAATAATAAAACGAGCCAAGTGCGAGTCGGACTCGAGCACGAAGGTTTCTGTACCCATTATTTATATTAAATGTTTGTTTTATTATACCTCATTTAATTTTAAAGTGAATATCCAACTAAATATTCTGTAAATATTTCAAGCGTCTACCTGTTGCCGTTATCAATATCGAGCAAAAACGAGAATAAACATTACGTTTGTTGTATGGGAGCCCGTTTAAATATTTATTTTAAACTGTTTTTTAGATTTTTTTAAATTACTGTTATAGCGGCAACGGAAATACAACATCTGTGAAAATTTCAACTGTCTAACTATCACAGTTCATGAGATACAGCCTGGTGACTGACGGAAAGACAAACAGACAGACAGACGGACAGCGGACTCTTAGTAATAAGGTCCGGTTCAACCCTTAGGGCACGGAACCCTAAAAACGCTTCGAGTATAGTAATTTTCGATAATGTACTAAGGTTTCGTATTTCACAATTTTCACTTCTTTTAACCTTCGTTCCTATCTATATTTATATAATAATTAATAATAATAATAAATAAAATTTAAACTTTAATATAACTTTGCAATTCTGTATTATTATTATGTGTATGCCTATTGCCTAGTTGTCGTATACAAGACAGGCTAAGCAAAATCACAAGTAAACAAATGCTTCACCATTTCCAACATTAATACAAACAATGTACTTACTATCTATATTTAATATCAAGAGTATGCCAATACATATTGCATGGAACGATAAATCAATAACTCTTCCGTTTTAGTTGTCCTACTCCAGCCAACTAAATCAACTGTAGTGTGTATCAAAATTGTTTTACAACATGCGCACTGTTTAGTGAAATTCTCAAATTAACGATATTTGAGAATGTTTATAAAATAGGAGACTACTTAGCGCTACTAGTTCAGTTTTAGTTTAGGAAGTAATTTGGAGCAGTTCACAATGAAGTTTAGTGGAATCTTTTTCGTTATAATTTTAAATTTTCTTCAAGTTGAAGATGTAGGTATATGTATGTATGTTTATATTCGCGGTATTATACCAAACTTGCTTACATTTTGTATCTGTCATTAGAGAATGCTACCGATTTACTACGAAACTGATGCACCTGCCACAAATCAAGATACTATGACATTAGCCGATGTTACAAGCGGAGATAGTTCAAATGAAAAAGTAATGCCAAGACCATTTGATGACGGCGACAGCGAAGAATATATTAATAAAGCGACTGGAAGTCATGACGATGGTTCTAAAAAGGTATTGTTTTGCTCCTCTACTAAGTTGGATAGCTCGATGTTAAGATAACCTAAAAGTAAACCCCTTAATAAATGGGTTATAAAAGCGAAAATATTTTTTTAATATCACTGGTAGTTTCAGAAGTTAACGCGCTCAAATATTTAATCTCTTAGCTTGAGGTATTAAGTATCTAGAAATAATAGATATTATTTACATCGTACTATTAAATACGTTCCGCATTTCTATGATTAAACAACGGCTGGCTCTGCCTTTCAATAGTGAACAGAAATAGTAGTAAATGTTTACAATTAAAAATTGATAATTTATTGATGATTTGCTGCATTTTATTTAAATACCAATCACATAATATAAAATAATGTTTATAAAATGTAAGCCCACAAGTAGCAGACGCTGGATTTTTACAGCAAAAACGGGGTTATTGATTATGGTGTTTGCTGACAAAAAGTTATGGATACTATGCATTTAAAAAATGTCATGAAAGAAAGTGACAACTTAAGATTTGGTATGATAACCAGTATCGCGGAATCAGGTCGGGTTATTATAAAGAACTAATTAATTAAATTGTAACCGACTAATATGTAATTATGATTTATGTTTCAGCCTTGCGCTATTGTTGTGCTTTCAAACATTCAAAATCCGACGATGCAGTCCTTATTGCGAAAGTACAGATACGATAAAAATGGTAACATAAGTAAATTAAATCCATTTAATATTTAGTTTTTAATAAATGGCACTTAAATATTAGAAATATTCAATTTTTTTCAGGTGTTCTGATACCAAGCAGTGTCAAATACTTTATAAAGTCACAAGGTCTAAAATCACCATCAATTCTAGTCCCGTTGAAAGATAAAGCGTTTTCACCTTTGGGTGGCTTCGTAAGGTAAGCTTGAATTAATTTAGCAATCTAGTCAAGATACTTCTTTCACGATTTAGGTTAGATGTTGAGCATATTATGTGGTTTTATTTTTACAAGCGACTCTCTTAGTCTGGTAGAGTTCGAACTTACCTAGGGTCTAGGGAGTTTTGTCGAGAGATGAGATATTTCTCGCAGTAGACAGTGTTACATTTGTTGACCAGAAAACTTAGCCAACTATCATTATACCAATTATCATCAAAATCTGTCCAGTGATTTTCTCGTGTTATACGATTTTATTATTCTCGTTAGACAAAATTTCTAAAAAGTATACATTCGGTGTCTGTACCTAATACCTATATACATATAATAATGACTTTTTTTAAAGATTTTCCAAAAAATATTAATGTACAGATTTCAAACAGGTAAAATTTTATGAATACTTATTATTTACTTATCGGCCTCAATATTTTTACAGGTATTATAAAGAAGTACCTCCCATACCGCATGCTTGGTAAAAAATATTATTTACATAAATGTTAGTAATAATTACCTATTAAACTTTCACTAATCCTTATAATTAAATTAAAAAATAATTACAAAACAGCGCTGAATTTATATTGTACCTGTATAGTTTCAATGGTAGAATATTAAACATTATTTTAAACAACAAACTCTTATTTATATCCTTTAATTTTTTGTTGCACGTGACGTGAAATGATAATTAGCCAAAGCATTTGGCAGACGAGGATAGTTTTGTCAAGAACGGAGAAAAACATCATCGAGGAAGCCAAACAGTTCAGCACCAGATTAAATATGTTCTCATACAATGACATATGTGACCCAAGTGCAATGTCGCGTCGCATAGAAGGGTTGTTGTGTAACTAGTTACGCAAGCGTTATAGTTTAAATTAGACATATACCAACAAAGTATGCCTTACAGATAATTTATTCGTATATATGTCGTAGGATAATTTGATAAACCGAGTTTCTGCAAAAACTATAGGTATATCGCGAAAATACGGATAATTAGACAATGTCTATGATATTTCTCAATGTTACTGAAAAAGGATAGGGTTTTTGGAAAAACGCTACTCGCTTTAGTAAGATTGCGAATAGAATCATTGGCTATTATAAACAAAGCGCACTTATTGGTCAATCGGGTCGACCAAAACAGCGTGTTATCTGATTGGTTGACGACTTGACGTTTCACTTGTCAATCTTTTTTGGCGCGTTCTTTGCTTGTGATGTTTTGTTATTGTTTTTGTACCTTTAGCTGTTTTGTGATGATTAAAAGTTGTTAGGAGTGTGATTGGACTTGAAAAATACTGCGAAAAGTTATATAGAGGTGTGTTTGTGAGTGCAACATGACTGATACAAGTGAAATTAATGTTGAACGTTCAACGGAATCGGAAACCAATTTTAAGGATATGTCAGATAAAGAAAGATTTAACATAGAACTAAGAAGGTTTTACGCTAATAGACAGGACGGATCTACTAAACCAGAATGGACTACAGAACGGATAAATAGTGTAATAGTTTCAATAGAAGGATTTAACTCTGCGACTGTGTTCAAACAACCAAAAACACAACAACAGTATAGAAATGCAAAAAAATATGACGTGATGAGTGTAGGTGAGAAAAAAATTCTGATCTTAAAAAGACAACATCTTAACGCTCCTGTAATTCAAGTACCTTCATCTAATGAGTACTATGATATTATTCTTCAAGCACATATATCAACTGGACATGGAGGGCGAGATAAAATGATATATAGCCTTAGACAGAAATATTTGATACCGGTACCAATTATATCAATTTTCCTGAAATTCTGCAAGACCTGTTTGAATAAAAAAAATTGCCCCAAAACAGGAATTGTTGTACGCCCCATAATTTCTCAAAATTTCAACCGACGTGGGCAGGTAGATCTAATCGACCTCCAATCGACTCCTAGCCACAATTACAAGTGGCTTCTAAATTACCAAGACCACCTCACGATGTTTTGCTTTCTCAGACCATTAACAAGCAAAAAAGCAACTGATGTTGCAGTTACTCTATTAAAAATATTATGGTATAATGGTAAGGAATTCACTGCAACCATTATAAAGGAGATAATTAAGCTGTGGTCTGATTGCAAGATAGTGAATGGTCGTCCTCGACACCCCCAAAGCCAATGGTCTATAGAAAGAGTAATCAAGATGTAGAAAACATGTTGCGTTCGTGGATGACAGACAATCAGTCAACTGAATGGTCATTCGGATGTTATTTTGTCCAATTCCAAAAAACTCTTCGTATCATCGCACAATAGGACGTTGGCCTTATAAAGCTTTGTTTGGTCATGATCCTGTAATTGGTCTCTCTTCAACTTGTTTGTCCAGAGACACACTAGCGAAATTAGAAAATGAGGAAGAGTTACAACAGATTTTAAATAATAAAAATATTCAGCGCACAGAAGATATTATTAATAACGAGGAAAATGATAACTATACAGTTGAAGACGAGTTTACAGTCCTTCTTAATCAATCCACAAACGAGAGACCAAATAAATATCACTTCTTAGAACCAGATATAACTACTGAAACACAAAGTGCAAAACAATACGGGGAACAAATAATTTTCGACCTGGGTAATACTACACAAACAGACAATTTTAAAGTAGCTACTGATTCTACAAATAAAATCATTGTTTTAGATGATATAACCATTGTTCCAGCAAATATTACAAAATCGGACAGTGTTGATATTCACAGGTATTTATGACACGTTTACTACCCATAATAGTATAGCTCCTAAAAGCGATACCGTCGCGAACACCAACAACAATGATATAAATATATCCTCCAGCAACAACTTTGTCACAACTGAAGTAAAATGTTATATTTGCCAACTTACCACTACCGATTCACTGAAATGTTTGAAATGTCAGCAAATAATTCACGACGCATGTGGAGTGCCACAAATCGTACCAGCTAGTCTTTCAAATATTACATGTAACTTATGCTGGCGAGAAGATTCCATTAACCAAGAAAGAATACAATCACATGAAAATTTGAAGAGAGCAGCAGTGATAATGTCTACCACATCTGCCAAAAAGTTTAAAGAAATAGATGTAGGTACTACAGTTTTGGATGATGTTCCCAAGTATGATCGAGCACCTTTAGATAATCAAAACATAACAGGAAAAGTAATTGATAAGAAAAATGACTTGTTTCGAGTGGGAACTTCCGTCGGTGTAATAAAAGACTGGCTACCAAGAAACGCAGTCCAAATATCTCCTGGTGCTCAATTCACAGGCCATATTCCCGACGTTGTACTACCTATACGTGGTATTTCTTGTCAACTTTCGCCATTTGGTGGTCAAGGGTTTAAGCAGTGCCACTGCAAAAAATCAAGTATTCAATGGTCCTCGAAGAAGTGCGCTTGTAAAAAGCATGGTATGCTTTGCAATTCCAAATGTCATAATTCTTCTAGTTGTAATAAATGATAGTTAATATTATTTTTATTATCATAATCTATACTAAATTACATATACCTAGTTCTTAAGTTCCTTATTAGTTTAAAGTAATTCTAAATAATTTAAATACCAACAAAGGCTGACCAATATAAGAATTATCTTTTAAGACTAATTAGGATAGTCTTCTTTATGAATGAAAATTGTTAATAATACTAAAAACTAGACAGGCTATGGACAGCTTCCCAAAACCATGAAAAACCATGATCCTGGGCAAGGTACTATAGGATTATTTTGTGGAAATAAAAACAAAATTCAACATTCCATATACGTGATCGGTACATTTTGTTTGGGAAGTCAAATATATTTTTCATTTTCGCGAAAAAAAAAACCTTTAATGCCTTGCTCAGGATCATGGATTAACTTTATGGTTGAAGTTTTAGGGAGGCTGTCTCTTACATTTACACCCTTGATTTTTTTACGCTGATTTTTTTGGGTACCTAGGTAATTTAAAACATGTTATTATGATAACTTCTTATTTAAGTACATTTCTCTAAACACTTAGTACCTACACGTAAGTTCGTTAAAATTAAGCACCGGATTGAGATTTATCTTAATACATTTTCTGTGATTGAAATGTACCTCTTAAAAGGTCCAAAGTTTGTATTTTAACTAAAATATTTAAAAAAATTTTATATCACATTGTCTTTTCTTACGCTTTATAACTCTACGACAAAATATTTCAAATTTACAAGGAACCAATCACAAAAAGAGTTGGCCTATAAACAACTATGCCTTGTTCAGTAACATTGAGAAATATCATAGACATTATCTAATTATCCGTATTTTCGCGATATATACCTATAGTTTTTGCAAAAACTCGGTTTATCAAATTATCCTACGACATAATATACCAATAAAAAAATTCTACTTATGCGTTAGTTCAAAATACTGATCAAGTTTCTGTTGGTTTTGTGACACTAAATATAGCAGTTCCAAATATAACTGATGAATTCTTCAGCAACTTTAGAATTTATAAGAAATCTTTTAGGGTTTTTTATAAGTTTTGGTTTTCTATACTGAAATATTTGGAGAAAACTAAGTGTGTTAAAATTTTCATGTATTTCAAAATTCATTGTGCATTCGATTCAAATAAACTAGCAGGTCAAAAAGCATCAATCAATTATGTCGTTATCAATTGTATAGGTACGTTAGATATCTCCTTGACCTAAGTACCTAATAGTGGAGTGAGATACTACAGCTGTTGTTCATGGTTCTATTAAATAATATAGCACATGTCGATTCTCATCGCCGTGCGTCAACAATATGCATATTAAACTATAAGTTTTTGTTGGAAGTTCAAGCTGCATAGTGCATACATATCGATTTTAATTCATTATTATTAGGTACTTATTGAAGTAATAAAAGTCCTTTGAAGTGCATACGTGGTTAAATATTTTTCTTAATAACTATTTTCAGACGTATTACTTTGAATTATTTCTTTTATATAGTGATAAATTTACCTTGAATGCACATATCTAGTAGTAGTAGTTAGTACCTACATACGTTCCACGACAATAAAGGAGATAAATGTTCTACCTACTCTTAGTTCAAGGAAAATAACAAACGATTACGAAATCCTTTAGAAATCGTTTGTTATTTTAATTGAAGATATGCATGATATGAAGCATTACTCATTGTTATTATCTATGTACACATATACCTAATAAAATTATAACAGCGCAAATTTTTATGAAATTTTGATATCCGGGTCAACATATAGGATACTTTTTACTGTGGGAAAATATCTAATTACTGAAAAATCTAGAGATAGACGGAAATCTGGACCTAGGGACGAACTCAGCGGAGGGTGAGTCTCTAGTATAAATATTAAATATAATAAAACTGTCAATTTTGCTATTTTTAAACTGATAAACTACCTACCTCGATAAAGTTTATTAAAGCCTAACTGATTATTAGACTTTTAATATTAAATAAGAGACATAAATAATTAATAAATGTATCGTGTATAGCCCTTTTGAGTATGGAAACTTTAATACATTGCAATTATACATAAGTACATAGGTAGATATATCATTGATACAAATAAGCAAATAAGTACATTGGGAAGATCCATAATTCTCTATAAGGCAGTTTTATCAGACTCTACAAATTAACTTATTTGAAAACTTTGCGATAGCTAAGCGATGACTTAAGTTCAGTATAATGAAACAAAACTATCAAGGCCTATTTTCGACGCGTACCTACATATCAGATACATCACCGAAACGTTGGCGTCGCGCCAACTTCCATACGCGCTCCGTATCCTCTATAACGGGAAGCAATATACAAGCGGGCAATTCAAGAAGGACACGCATATCAAAGGCCCTGGCAGAATAAGCTGATTTTTAATTCAATAGGGTTTTCAGTCACGCCTTAAAAGTAAACGACCCCGTACTATACGAGAAAATAGTCACGAACGAAATATTTGATGAGACAAAAAGTTGTTCACAATAAACTAGGTCTGTACTTGTTCTAATAAATACTGCGCAAATAACTTTGACGTAGCAATTTAAAAATCGATTATTCATTTCACTTCGTTATTCTAGAGAGTTCTTTCACCCATTAAATGTTTAAGTTTAAAAAAATTTAATCAACATGTTATATAATAATTATTATTTGCTTTAATAACTGTTATTAAATATCATATAAGCGGTATAAGTATAACACATGTACATAAATAAGCAAGGCAAAATATGTTTACACAAAATATAAGTAGGTAGGTATCTGTATGATAACGGGCGTCAAATTATGCAATGAATGCTTAAATCGCAGGTCAGGTAGCAGATGTAAGAGTGGCCTATTGTAGTGGCAAATTAAAATATTCGTCTATCAATACCAGATTATGTTCTTTGTACATATATACCTTCAAAGTTTTTGCACTATAATTTAATAATTGCGAATTTTAATATTAATTATCACATTAAAATTTAAGGTAGGTATATTCCACATTTACCTCTTAAATTAAATTCGCAAAATTTACATCATTATAAAAATGTGTAGTCTATATAAAAAATACAATTTAAAATTTTATCTCTAATATAATATATTATTATATTCAAGTGTTACTCAATTTCTGAGTAACCTTCATAAATGTGCTTATCTCAGTAAATATTAAATTAATTGTTATATAATAATTATTATTATTGCCATTTCCCGGAATTTAGTTTTAATTAAATTATCTATCTGTAACTGAGTTTAACAATGCCTACAATATAAGAGTTTAATTACATTATTTTTCCCATGTAAAAAACTAACATTCAAATCTATAGGTACTACATACCTGCTACAGATAAAATCAAAATGCACACATCACGAAATATATGAAAACCTTTTGACGTATAAGATGAAATTTGGCAAGGAGGTAGGAGGTATATAGTTAGCAGTCATCCGATTCAAGTCAGATTAAGGTCTAAGGGCTCGCGAAATTTTGTATGAAAGTACTTAATTTTTTGTACTACAAACTTAACTTTTGCAGGGAGAAGCTAGGGACGAACTCGAGCAAAGCTAGGGTATCATCTCAAACTAATCATGTGCTAAAAGTAGCGACTCACCCATGCTTTCCTCGGGTTTTTTTTTCAGTAGTGTAAACAAAAACAATTTATCCCATGGGAACCATACGCACACCAATATTTTTCCCCTGCGCTACATTTTATCTAGGTCAGTTAAGCCGTTCTGGCGTGATTGAGTAACAAACATTCATCCAAACTTTAATATTGTATGGTAGCTTAGTAATAAAATCAATAATTAGGTACCTAATCAATAATTAATATTTTCACTAGTCAATACTACTATATTATAGTATATATATATAATATATATAGTATATACGTACAATATAAATAATTTGTATGTATCATTAGAACTCTAATGAATGTATTGTTTGAATTTCTATTCTAGTGTTATTTTTACTATTACTAGGTAATTCAAGTCTATAAGTATAGTTGTCTCTAGAAGGCGCTTCCGGCTATTCTAACCAATGATGTTATACAGTTCTAACTCTAACTTGACATTGACATCACAGATTTTAATTTCAAACATCCATTAATGGTGGGTCTACACCGTTTAAGCCACACTATAAATACCTTTGTACATATATCTGTATATATATCGTACAGAATGTCAGACATTTTATTGATTTCAAAAGCATTTGTTAAATTCGTACTTTTCTGTTTTTTTTTCTTTAACGTTGTAACGAGTCTTGGTTAGTCAATTGAAAACTTGTAACCAAAAAAGTTTGTGTTAACCCATCCTAATGTTAGTGAGGCAAATTTTTTTGCAAAATTCAAATGAAATAATGAAGCAAATTTAATAGAGGATAATTTTTAATTTCAAATCACAGATGACGTACTTAACGTCTACTTTTATTACATAATACATTTAGCCATATTTTCATATATACAGTACCGAGTTATATATAGTAAAAAACTGCACAAGTAACTATGTTATTCAATATTCAGAGCATGACATCGTGATGATACGCATTCTTGTATTCGAACATTTAAATATAACCAACTTTAACATACGTTAACTACGTTTAAACTTTAATTAAGTTATTTACAAGTAGGTAGGTACTATAGATAGCTGTTTAATGGATTTCGGGGTATACTCGTAAAAATGAATGAAATGATTATCTTATAATCGATGACGTTTACATTATGTAGGTAGGTACCTACATTAATTGGTAAACAAGCATTTGCGAAGTTTTTTTTATTAAGATTATTATTTTAGATTATTTTTAGAAGATTTAAGTAGGTATTACGATGAATTAAATCATTGTACATTGTAATAATTGTTATTTCAAAGTATGTATACCTATTAAGCAAAAGAAGACGCAAAGTTGGAAAAACTTGTTCTCGGTTAAGTTATATAAAACAATATTTTTTGTTACATTTTAATGGCCATTATAAAAATATTCATGAATCACAAAATACCCCATACATTTATGTCATAATTTTCTCAATGGAAATGTTTCTAATGGTGTGATAAACTAGTTTATCCGTCAATTGTGTTTGAATGAAACTAATAAATGGTAGGTACCTACCTACTTATTAACATTGATTTGAATTCTATGATGCAGTATTTACCTATGTTTTAAGTTTAAATACTTTACTTTATAATTATTTTGTTGCAGAATTATGTTATACTATGATATCTCGTAAGATATCCATTAAAATCAAATGATGCCAAGAGCAATTTTGTTCAAAATTAAGTACTTGTGATGAATAACTTATTTATTTAGGTAAGGATTAATAGCAGGTTTATAAAAACACCTTCGCAAATAAAGCATTTTCTTAAAACAAATTTGATTAGGTACCAAAAAACCAAAAAAGGTTATAGTGAGTTAACCTGATCTGTTAAAGATCGACATATGCTATGGCGGACTCCCTTTTAGAACTGTAAAAGGAGAATATTTCCGACATACATGATTTTTGCATAGTTTTAACCGTTTACGTAGCGCACGCAACGGAATATTTTTCTCCCGTTACTGCAGCATTTTTCATTGAATGGTCGTAGCGTGAAGTAATAATATAGCCTATTATAGCCTTCCTCGATAAGAGGACTATCGAACACAAAAGGAATTTTTCAATTCGGACCAGTAGTTCGTGAGATTAGCGCGTTCAAAGAAAGAAAACAAACTCTTCAGCTTTACAATATTAATAAGTATCGATTTAAGTGGTAGCTGGTACAAGATGAAAGCAACTATACGAGGTCGAGGCAGAAAGCAGTAAAATGTCGTAGTATGTCTTAGATGCGTTTAACGAGCACTATAAAATTCTACTAAGGTCACGAGATCAATTCTCTAATACAGGTATTACTTGTTTTAAAACGGTTTCAGCGAAAAATTGCAATATAAATACATGAAGAGTGAACTAAAGACTCCGGTACTTTCTACCATCTACCTACCGACAGAGAAAACGTGCGAAAATAATACACGTAATAATTTACGTGTAATTACAATACAACTGTTATAGCTATTCATAAATATGAAAATAAATATAAAATACTTATTTAAGCTTTTTCTCTTTGAACACAACAATTACAATAATGATGTGGCAGTTTCGTTTTGTTTATAAAAACAATACTTTTCAAAATGTCTTCACATTTTATGGCATGGAGCTTAGTGCTATACAAGCCATTCAACAGATGGGTAGCATGGTTGGTCTAAATATTATGTTACCATGTAGGTACTGCATTTTATGATTTTTCTAACTTTTTTTTGCTACGGTCCACTGGTTACCATAGTAACTTTTTAGTATCAAATATCCGATAGAAGCATATAATCTTCGAATATATAACACAAATCTTGGCCTTAACAGTGTTAGTTATTTCAGTAGTATGGTTCAAAATAAACTAGGTCAGTAGCATGTGGTAGAAATTTATCATAAAGGTTACGACACAAGAAACTGCTCTAACAATTTGTGTAACTTGAGCTTTGCTACTATGTGAAAAATTATAATTTAATAGATTGGGAAAGTTTGTGAGTAAGTGTTTGTAACATCTCAGCCAAAATGGCTATCAAATTTATCTGTTCAGAATTCATGACAACTTCGAAAAGATTTTTGAAATCAGCTAATTATTTATAATATTGTATCATGACTTATTTTATTACTCAAAAATTAATCTTAATTAGGTAGTTGCTGTTATGACTAAAATGAACAAGTGTATATGAACTGTGTTGCACCCCTACTCGATAAAAGAGAGTTATCGCTTGTCTTTCAAAGTTAACATTTGAAAGTCCTATAGTACTTTATGCCTTCCTAGTGCTCATTATATATAAGTTAAATATATCAAAAATATATAAAAGCTGTATCAAGTATAGTGTTCAATTTTTTTTTATTAAGACCTTTTAAGTCCATAACCCAATATGACCATTTAGTTTGGCATTCATAGTGTTTATTGTACCTAATATTATTGTCAATGTTCTAAATCTCAATACAAATATATAACCAGCCCATAATTTTATACTGTTACTGTGGGTTGTTTCAAACTTTCTTATTATTTTTTTTAATAATAGCTCTTTGCTTATGTCCAAAAATTTTCATTTTACTTTGTAATAAGCAACAAAAAAAATGGAGAATTGATTTTACGTATCATAAAAAAATATAAGTGAGAACTGTCGGGAACTGTTAAAATATTATACAATATTGAATAAAGTTGTGCTGTATTTTGTTGTAGGTTTAGTAAGGATTTACTTCCCTTATACAATTATAATTTAAATAAAAGTACTTATTGACTCTCTGTTACCGACCAATCTCCTTTGTGTTTTCTGAGTTCTACATGACACTGGCAAAGTAATCTGTGGTCAACTGGCTTGCTTTGAAGCCATTAACAAGAGAATTGAATTGAATAAAGTCAGGTCAGGAAATATTTTAGAAAATTGAATACTGCTTGACTGTACAACTTAGCATTTTACATAACCAAATTATTATTTGTTGTTGTCATGAGTAAATTTTAAGTTGATATTTTATTAAATTGGTATAATTCCTAATATTCTTTCTTTTTACTGTGATATGATAGTGATTTTAAAATATACTTTCACAGTGAGATTTGCACTTATTTGAAATTTAAAAAATTTATAAAATATATATAAAAATTAAAATATTATATATTATATGCAATATTATTTTTCTGAATCCTGCTCAATATATGTAATATAAACAAAAATTAATTGATAAAGGAAAAATATCAACAGGATGTTTTGAATACGTCCACATATTAAACAAATCTAGACATATTTGCCATTGAGTACACTAGGGATAATCTATCAGCCTTATCACATATAGTATGTCAAGATAGCTAATTCCTCTCACCTGTTTTATCTTATCCTTATAGCAATATATGATCAATATCATTACAAAAATGTACTAACAAATTAATATAAATTATATTTACTACATGATTTCATATCATTTTATGAGTAAATGCAAATATATTTTTAATAATCATTCTTTAGTTCCTAACAGATGAGAATATAATTTTTGAATTAGACATGAAAGATTTAAAAAAATATTGAATTGGCAATATGAACTTTCCTTATAATCTAGTAAAACTAATATTTGGGAAAAAGATGTTAAGAAGTAAAGCAGAATAAGTATACAGGGAGGATAAAATTACTTTACCTAAATAAACTTAAAATAATTTTAGGAATTATATTAAGCATTTCTACTAAGTTGACAATTTAAATTTAAATATTATTGAGTATAAGTAAAATATTTACCAAGTCTTTCTAATGGTCAAAAGACCTTTAGGAGCCTTTCTTCCGCTTCCATCAGTAATTACTGAAAACCTGTCACTGAAGCTTCTTTTTACTTCTGGCAAATCCTGGTGGAATTTGTCTGTCGATGACGATTCTAAAATTTTTTTTGGTCTTCTTATTTCGACGTCGCTGTAGGTACTAAGTGTTAACTCAGTATTCGGGTCTTTTACAACCGGCACTCGTTTTCGCTTTTGCTTCCTCTTTAAAGTAGTCGTATTGACATCACATTCAGCAACCTCACAAATTTTATTATATCCGTTTTCACGATCCCCGAACCCTTGTACGAAACAGAGCATAATGTCGTCAGGATAATATGATTCCTTCATTTAGAAGGTCATGCCCACTTTTTACCACAAAAACTTTTATAACACCATTTACTTATGTGAGACTTGCTCTTAATTTACACCTATTTCATTGAAGAAATCTAATTAGCACTTGTTAGGAATCACAATTAGTTTTATTAATGTTTGCACGTCACTTTTCGCAATTGACACAACGTAAACGTTTTTGTGTATTCTAAATATGAAGTGTTTAGTTATACACTTTTAGTAATAACATTTAAATATAACAAGGGGTATCTTAAAAACTAAAAATTAAAAATGTATGTAGACCGCCAAGTTATTGAATATTGACTTAAAATGACATATTTTTAACGTTCGGTATTCACAAAAAGTTTCGTTCGGAAATGCCGTTTAACTCCATACAGCTGTTAACGAATACTGAAGTGGTCTCATTCGGTGACGGTCGACAGAGCAGCTACTCGCTAGTATGCCCCCGCCCTTTTCTTATTGGGCTAAGCGTAGACTGACGGACGCAACTAACACGGTGAAAGGAAATGTAATTCGCACGTGTTCAAATTATTAATAAAGCCACACATGACGTCTTATGAACAACAAATAATATTCTCATATTTTTGACATGCGTTTAAATTTTGAAATAAAGAAGAAATTTCTATCGCGTGTCTAACTAAATCAATAACTACGGGTAACTTTAAAAATGTGGGATCTCCAAGGTTACCGGGAACCAAAGCAAGGGTTCTCCCATACGTATTCCTGTAGTCATGATTACTTACGAGTATATTGATTTTTCAAACCAGAAACCATTATTACTTTAACTTTACGAACCTTTGGCTTGCGTGTTAACGACAATAGCAAATACTTAAATAAAATACTTACAATCTTAGACCATCTATGCTTACAATAGTATTACCAAAGTTTAAAAATAATATTGGATCAGTAAAATATATTTTATAGTTAATCACTTCTTGAATAAACAATGTAGGTATGTACCTATAAGTGTGTAAAATTAAAATTTAAAACGGGTTGTTCATTTAAGTCATTATATCCCCTTTATGTTAAAACAGATTATGTTTATTATTTATATATTTTCTGTTGTACGGATAATTATTTAGGTAACTATAAATATAATCTATGTTTACACTTTACTGCGCTGTAAGTATCTTCTTAAGATTATAAGATAAACAATAAACAATTCCATGTTTTTAATAAAAGTATTGTACCTACCTAATATTCTTTCTTGTTAAACATCACATACATCAAAGGAACGATTTCATGGAAATCTGAAGAGGTTGTCGTGAAAGGAAATTTGAGTCTTGCTTAATGAGATATGATAATTAAAATATTATTAGCTATAGGTACATATTATAATAAATAACTGAGTTTTTTGAATTTGTAAAATCTTTTTTGTCTGTCTGTCTATCTGTCTGTGACCGCATCACGAGAAAACCACTGGATCAACGGATCAACATAGGATAGTTTAAAAAATATACGTTAAAACTTAAAGCGGGTTTTGCCCGGATTGAGGGTGAGTTCAAAGGTATAAATAGATAAAACAGTGTCTAAAATTCTAAATTATTTAAACATGGTCACGTACGTCCATTAATTTATGCGTTTCCATGGTAACGCATGATACTTGAATACCAAACGTACCTACTGTCTCCCTTACTCGTACTGAAAGTTCAAATTTTTTTTTAGGGTAATGAAATCGACATTTTTATTTATATTTACAATTTACAATAAAAAATAAATAATTATAAAATGTATAGGTACAAATAACTAACCTTATGCAGACATGAAATAAAGGTGTTAGTAATAGGTTGAGGTATTTAAAAAAAGGTCCCTCACTTTGATTATATAAAGGTCCCTCAAAAATCACAAAAATGTTTACATTACATTTTATATGTTTAAAAAGAATTTATGATAATAAAATAGCAAAATAAGGCTACAAATATCTGACTGGCTTAAATTAAAAAGCTGCAGTTCTCGTAAAAGTTCTTAACTATATAATACCATCCTAAATATATTGTTAAATGTTACCTACCAAGTAGGTACCAACGTGCAGTACGTAAGAATAAAAGGAGGTTTGGGTGGAGCAAAGAGGTTGCTAATTTCTTTCTCACTTTTAACCACGACATCTCAGAAAATATAAACGTACTTTAAAGCCTGATATCTAAAAGGTTTTTTTGAAATTCAATTCTTATGAATGACAATTTGTAATATTTTAAGTTAAAGCAACCAACATTCAAAATTAATATTCTAATGTAAAGTTTTAAACAGAACAATCTCTGGGCAATAAAACATTGGGATTTACTCGTATGTGTAACTCGGGAGCGGTGCAATTACACAATTACCTACACTCCAGTAGTTCATTTGCTTGTAAAATACGCTAGTGTACCACCAAAAAGCTGCAGGAAAATAAGTATAATTTATAAATACGTGGATATTATTATTATAGTACATTCTTAAATTGCGGGTTTCGCGTGCAGCAATAATAAACACAAAGCGACATTAGAAACTGCCACTCAAAACCATTCCTTTCTCAGAGCTCGACAGAAAGAGAGTCGTCACTCATCATCAGATGTATCAAATTTAGCACAACTAACACGCTCAGTGTGTGATTATAAATAATAAGCATAATATAACTAATAGTAACAATTGTGAAAAAATAAAAAGAAGTAGGTAAGATCGACGTTTAAACAATGCAAGAAATGAATTACTCACTAGTTATTTTCACCATCCCACTCTAAGCTTTTTCTGAAAACAACTTGCAGCGTGACTTGCAGCGTTCCAAGTCACATACCAAGCTAAGAGTTTAAAGAACGAGATGATTTGTCATTTTGTAAATAAAACTAATGTTTTTATTAACTTTTCTATGCAAGATGCATAACTTACTATTATAGTTAAGGCGGTAAAATATTTTTTACTGCATGACTCATGATACAGAAAAGTAGTTAAGTATATAAATTTCCCACATTATGGCGTTTCTTTCAAGCTTGTACAGTTTAATAAAATACAGAGAATTTCCAAAGAAAATAAAGAATTAATAACGTTGTTAGAAATAAATTGCACATTTTATTAGAAATCATTAAAGTCGAAGATCTTTACAGTTTCGTTTGAAAACCTCCATTAGTATTTATTTTAATATCCACTTGCTTGCTTTTAGTTATCTTTGAAGATTTGTCTTAAGTCTCTCTTGTTAAAAAAGATGTCCCACTGAATAAAAACGTGATTATTTTATGTCAAAGTTTCATCGATAAATGGTAGAAGAAAAGCAGAGCTTCATAAAGCTTTCTATGCTTCTAAAGCTTCTATGAACATGCGTCGCATGTTTAAGATGTAGTTGTCCTCTATAGAGACGTAAAAATAATAGCAAATGACGTCAATGATGGCGACATAATATGACTGAAGGCGTGGCGGTCTCAGACATGGAACTTTTGGCATATAGCCCACAATAAGATTCGTACGTAGAATGACAATATTTGAACTCATAATACGTATTAATATGTATACCTATCTATAAAAAACTATTGCGTATAAACGTCACGAGTTTGTTTACTACGATTAGGAGAGACGCCTCCAGTGCCAATTCAGAAATGTTTAAAACGAACATGCCAACTGTATATTATGTACGATGCATAAATACAACTTTTTTCGTTGAAAGTCAGAAAACATCGCACTTTGGTCAAGGTGAAAGATAGTCACATGCACATTGGCACATCGTCGTATTTTCCAAAGGTGATTTTATGCAATGTCATTTAAAAAAATGGATACATGCTTATCCATTTTTAGGGTTCCGTAGCCAAATGGCAAAAAACGGAACCCTTATAGATTCGTCATGTCTGTCTGTCCGTCAGTGTGTCACAGCCACTTTTTTCCGAATCTATAAGAACTATAATGTTGAAACTTGGGTTGAAGTAGATGTATTCTGTGAATCGCATTAAGATTTTCACACAAAAATAGAAAAAACAATAAAATTTGGGGGTTCCCCATACTTAGAACTGACATAGAAACCATTACGTACCCCACACGTAATGGTTTCTATGTCAGTTCTCTATCTATTAGGTGGGATAGGTCTTCAAAAATGCTATTGAGGTTTCTAATATAATTTTTTCTAAACTGAATAGTTTGCGCGAAAGACACTTCCTAAATGGTAAAATGTGCGTTTTTTGGATATTAGGGTCTATACTTAACTCCCTATATTAATATAAAGTAAAAATATACAGTAAACGACGATTTTGAAGAAGAAAATCATGTCAAATAAATTAAGGTAGATACTTCATACTAGATATAAAGCTCTGACACGTATGATACCATGGCTAAACATTGTTTACTTTCCAGGTTAGTAGGTTTTGCATGAAAATAACTGACGTAACGTGAAGGCGTTTTGAAAATGAAAGAAAAAAGAGATTTTTGCATTTTTGTTACCTGAAAAAAATGACTGAATTCTGATTGTGAATGTAATTTCTTCTTTAACAATTTTCTGGACTTATAGAGATACTTAGATGAATCTCTGATGAAATAAAGACCTAAAATCTAGAGCATCATAGCCCTTAATACTGTGACGTAAACAGTTTTAAGTAAATGAAACCCCATTTCTGAAAGTGGGTCGTCTTATCAAAGAAGTGTTTTGTTTAATGTCCCCATTTATAGTGGCTCGTTGGAGCAATGAAATGACGCTCGGCTGAATACGTTCCTCATTCATGGATGATCGAATCGAGCTAAATAGTTGACATAGAATGCCCAGATGTTAGGTGTATACAAACAAGTTCGGAGCAATGCTTTTATGTGATGATGTGATGACCTCTTAATTCGTCCTGTTCTTAAGCTTTATTATCGTCATTATAATTTGCATCATATTTTTTAATCGTTTTCATCTGCTTTTTGTACAGATAATAAATAAAGGAATATTGCGAAAGACCACTCTCAAAGTGTTGTTTTGCATCTAGTTTTTAAAATACGATGATTACGATGTGAATAAAATGTTTTCTTTTTTTTACACGCTTTTTATTAGCTTCACGTGAATGTTTGTATGTTTGTATGTTTGTAACCGACTTCTTTGGGCGCGATTTTGACCCACTTTAAACGGCCAGATTTCGTTCAAACTTTGTAGATTTATCGAGGACCGATGACAATACACTAATTTGATAAAATTATTCCATTTTTCAATTTGCAAAATATGATTTTTGCTACAAAACAAATAATAGTTTTAAAAAACTAAAAAATCACGCTTTTATAAATAAACCAAACTAAAAAGTAAAAAATAAATAATAATAGTTAAAAAAAATAAAAACACGCTTTTTATAGAAAACCAAAGTAAAAAATAGAAAATAAATTTTAATGAATTTAAATTAATTATTTGATTTTAAAAAAAAGAAGCGTGGGGTGCTTTTTAAGATATTATCAAAATGATAATCACTCTACTCATATCTGTCAATAAAATATTTATAACTATTGACACCATGCACCCCACGCTTTTTTTTTAAATCAAATAATTAATTTAAATTTAAAATATTGATAAGCGCCTCACTTGAATTCTGGACTGATTTCGCATTTTTTTTAATCATGGTTCAAAATGGCTTTACAAGGAAATGAAAAACTTGAAAATATGGAATTTAAACGCCATGAATATTGAGAAATACTAGAAAAAGTGCTTTTTCTGAAAGACTTATGAATACATTACTAAATGTTCTTATAGATAAAGTATAAAGCTATCATTTTTCTTTGGTAATTTAAAACATCAGTCAACAAACATTTCTAAAAAAAGTAAAAATTAACTTACTTAAAATATGAAACAAATGCTTTTACTATGGACACGAAACAATAACAGAACGTGGAAATAGAGAGTATTACTCGGAAATGCTCACTAACGAACATTTCCTGGTTTACTACCCGTATATCTGGAGGGCCAGCCGACATAACTCTTTTGAGTAGACTGCGGTATTATTTGCTATTGTTAGTCCTGGCACCAGACCAGCACAAAGAACTTCGTTCACGATTATTCATTTTCTCGTGTCGTCGCGTCATAAAGCCTTTTCATTTAGCATTTACTAGCCGCAAGCCTTGACTTCCCTCGTAAGGCATTGCTGTGTAATATTTATATAATTATGTACGTATATCTTTTATTTATATATCGAGTATGAAATTGACAGAGAGATAATATTTAGTACACAGGCACCTAGCCTTTCATATGAAATTACACATAATACCTAATAACCTTACCTTACCGGTTGCACCTGGGCGAAAAGCTAGTGTAAGTGGCCAATAAGTAATGATCGAATTCGTATCAGTTTAATGTACATTAAACATAATATTTATTTATTCGTACCAAACGTAATACTCTACATTTGGTAAGACAAAAAACAATTATTAGAATTCTCATCTTTTTCCTTCATCTGAATGCATAGACATCACGCGATGGCGGCTTAATTAATTTCAATTAAACGAAATGTATTAAAGTAAGTATTGAATGAATTGTATTAAGTCTTACTTTTATTAAGTACATAGTTGGAAATAGATTTGAAAATAATATCCTTAATCTTTACTAATATTATAGAAAATAGTGTGTTTGGTGGGTTGATTTTCTTTATCATAAACATTTTGATTTTGTATAGAGTTTTTTAACTGAACGGCAGAATGACTTTTGTTTCGGTTATTTTAAAATATCTATTTTGTTTCAAAATATAGAGGCCAGTTTTTCATATATTAGTAACATGTCTGTGATATCATTATTCCTACATCGTTCCTACATCTATCTGCTTGGTACTTATTCATATTATATTCAAAACTACTAAGCCAATCAGAAATATTGATTTTAGCACAAAATGTAACTGTAAGTCGCTTTGTGAAAACGGCTTAAGGCTTCAGTAGTTCAAAAAATTAAAGTGATGGGTCAAAGAAACACGACATTTTGTTAATACATAATATGAGAAATGGAAATATATTTCTAGACCTAAATAAAATTAAATAAGGTTTACTTACTAGTGTAAAATGTATGGTTATTTGCTAATTATACATATTTACTTAGATATTTAGCAAGTGACCGACGCATAGTACGTAGATTTAGAACTATAGGTATAGCAAAGCGAAGGAACGGGCGTCTTATGTATTGTCTTATACATTTAAGCCGTGAAAAACCCTTAATGACATATAACACTATCGTATTGTACGCCCACATTGTCTGCTACGGTACACGGTACCGGTACGTACACCTACGCTCTTGGTGCCAGCAGATAGAAATCAATATAGCAATTAGCATACATTATTCGATAAGACATAGAGGAAATTAATTTTAAATAATCTGTTACCTTTCTCGAAATAAAAAATAAATCTAATACATAAAAATCTCGTGTCATAGTGTTTGTTATCGAACTCCTCCGAAACGGCTTGACTGAATTTTATGATTTTTTTGTGTA